>JARQOC010000001.1:554602218-555319718 GCA_033576535.1 Allobates femoralis | reverse complement strand
CTCAAGTGTGACACTACCACCCGGGGGTGATAATGACTGTGGCACTTGGACCTGGGGATGCCACATTCCCCCTTAGTGAAATTCAGTACTTCGGGACTGCGAAAACCTTTTTCAAAAGGGATAACATGAACAATACCAAGTTTAAGTGACAATAAATGTGTGCCAGAGTCTCAGAAAGTAAAAATTACAAAAAGCAATAAAATTCAAAAAGCAGTCTCTCTGGTGATTAGTCCTTCCACCATTGGCTAAAAATAAACTTAGTCTTTACCACAACCAGTCCAGTGGCATAATGGTCCATATTTAATAAAGTTCAAGAATATTCAAGAGTTCATACAGTAAAGTCTCTCTATGTGCATAAGCTTGGTTGTTGCATGGTTACGTATTTACATCTTACATGAAACAAGAAAAAGATATTTACATTTTACTCTGAAACTGCATTCTATTCCCTGTAATGTGCTGGGATCTGACCTCTGCTACTACGGGTTGATCTACGGCTCAGGTATTTCTGACAGTCTGTGTTGGTTTCTAGTGTCTGCTACTGGTGTTGTGCATGCACTGTCCAATGTTCTACGTGTGTGTCTATGTAGCACTGGTATACTAGGGTGTCTCCTTGGTCTTACCATGGGACTGACAAGCTCTCTGTTATCAGGGGGTTGCTCTTCCTGTTCTTCTACAGTTTACTGCTTCTGATACCTCTACTTGTGGTGCTTCCTGCCTCACTGGTTTTGGTACCACTACTTGAGGAAAGGCTAACATGGAAACTATGACTGTTCCATTGTACTGGTCCAGGTCTTGGGAAAGTCTCCTAGAACTGTATGGATAACCTATTCTTCTTTAGGTCGTACTTCTACTGGAACTTCTGGTATTCTCTCTTGGGACTTCAATGTTTCAGGACAAATTTTAAGATGGTCTCTTGACACTCCTGCTGATGTTTTCCCATCGTCTTTACTTACTAAGCACACCTTGGCATTGTCAAAGTTTGATGGTAATACGGTGTATGGTACTGCTTCCCACTGATCATCCAGTTTGATAATACGTCTCTTTCTCTTAAAAACATGCTCACCTGGTTTCAAAGGGGTTGCAGTAGCATGCTGGTTATACGCTCTTTCTTGCCTTTCTTTGCTTGTGATAGACATTTCTCAACGCACTCCTGTACTTGGCGATTCTTCTGTTGGCATTCTGTATCCCAGTTGTTTTCTGGCGCATCTGCATCTGGCTATACAATTCCCCTATCCAAGTCTATAGGCAGCTTACCAGGTCTTGCTCTCATTAGGTAGACTGGAGTACAGTTGGTGGAACTCACGGGGACATGGTTGTATAACTCTACTAGATCTGGCAACTTCTTTGGCCACATGTTCCTTTCTTCCACTGGCAATGTCTTCAGCAGGTTTATGACTACCTGGTTCATCTTCTCGCACATGCTGTTGGGCTGTGGATGGTACGGTGTTGTTCTTATTTTCTTGCACCCGTACAAATTTCCTGGAACACCTTCACTTCAAATTCTGGACGTTGATCTGTAAGAAATTGTTCTGGATACCCATGCGGTCTGCAAAAGTAGGCCCAAAATGTTCTAGCTGCTGTCTTGGCTGTCAGGTCTTTCACATCTTCTACCACCAAGAAACGAGAGTCTACTATGGTAAGAGCATAGACATAGCCTGATTTACTCGGGGTCAGCTTCACGTGATCCAAGGCTACAAGTTCAAGCAGTTGTTTAGTAACAATGGGCTGGAGTGGAGCTCTCTGACTGTCCTTATCTTTCCTTCTCAGGTTGCATGGATCACAGTTTCTGCACCAATTCTCAATGGATTTTCTCATGCCAACCCAGTAGAATCTCTCTCTCAGCAGAACCTCCAATTTCTTCCATCTGAAGTGCCCTGCGCCATCGTGGTACGCTTCTAAGACCATCTGAACATCTCTTTTTGGCACGACAATCTGCCAGACTAGTTTGTTGGTTTTGGGGTTACTGTGACGTCTGCACAATTTATCCCCATGCATGAACAACTTACTTCGCTCCTTCCACAGTTGCTGCGCCCCTGGTGGGGCATCTGGGCCAGAGTACGAACCTTCCTGTGTCAGTAGCTCCTAGACTAAGCATACAGCTCGATCACTGTCTTGCGTTTCTGCCCATCCATGGTGGGGTAACGGGCTCAACATGGCTTCTTCACATTTTTTGTGCACGTGGCTCTTACGTTGTGTCACATGAAGGCGGTGAAAAGCCGGTAGCTCTATCTCTTCCAGCTCCTCCGGTTCTCCCTCCACGTCATGCAAGTGAGGCATCCTGGACAAAGCATCAGCGTTGGTGTTCTTATGACCTGCCCGGTATTTGATGGTGAAATTTTCATTAGACAGTCGGGTCATCTATTGCTGTTCTAGTACGCCAAGCTTCGCTGTCTGCAAGTGAGTCAATTGGTTATTATCTGTGAAGATGGTGAATTTGTGTGCAGCCAGGTAATGCCTAAAACGTTCTGTAACTGCCCAGATGACGGCCAGGAACTGTAACTTGAATGAGCTGTAATTCTCTGGGTTTCTTTCTGTAGGACGGAGCTTTCTGCTTGCATAGGCTCTCTCTTTGCCTCTTTGTACTTGGGACAACACTACTCCCAATCCCACGTTACTAGCATCAGTATACAAGACAAATGGCTGGCTGTTATCAGGGTAGGCTAGGATCTCATCTTCCCTGTCAGGGCCCACTTCTACTGCGTGAAGGACTCTTCTGTCATACTGCCCAATTCAAATGAAGGACTCTGGTTCTTAGCCTTCTTGGACTGTCCCATCAGGAGGTCTTGCAAGGGTGCTGCCATCTTCGTAAACCCCTTGATGAACCTTCTGTAGTATCCTACCAGCCCTAGGAACTGCCTCACCTCTTTGACACTGGTGGGTCTTGGCCAGTCCCTAATGACTGTTACTTTCTCAGGATCTGATGCTACACCATCAGAGCTCACTACATGACCGAGGTACTGTACCTTTGGTTTCAACCGGTGACACTTGGATGGCTTCACTTTCATGCCATAGCCGGACACGGCTTCAAACACTTCTGCCAAGTGCTCCAGATGTTCTTCATACGTCTTGGAGTAGACTATGATGTCATCCAGGTACAATAAGCAGTTTCAAAGCTCTTGTGCCCCAGGCAGCACTCCATCAGCACAAAGCAACCACTGACCTTGTGGAGACCAGTGGAGGATAACACTGCGGGCACCAGTTAAAGCACTCAAACACAGTGAAACCCAAGGTGCATTGCTCCCTAGAATTTGAATATGCAGACGAAGTCCATGGAGCCTCGGTTAAGAGTCTACAACATGGACAGCAGCCAGTTATCCCACCAGGGAAGGACCTAGCCCAGAGTATTAGTAGCCCTTAAGTCACTATCCAGTGCTTGAAGATATGGCCAGGGGTTTACCATGGACTAGGTATCCAACCACAGACAGCTGTTTCGGGGTTGTTGCCCCTCATCAGTGTGGCGCAGGATTCTGGCTGGGTGGGAGCAATGCTTGATAGACCGACATCACAAAGCAACCACTGACCTTGTGGAGACCAGTGGAGGATAACACTGCAGGCACCAGTTAAAGCACTCAAACACAGTGAAACCCAAGGTGCATTGCTCCCTAGAATTTGAATATGCAGATGAAGTCCATGGAGCCTCGGTTAAGAGTCTACAACATGGACACCAGCCAGTTATCCCACCAGGGAAGGACCTAGCCCAGGGTATAAGTAGCCCTTAAGTCACTAGCCAGCCCTTGCGAGCTTGAAGATATGGCCAGGAGTTTACCATGGGCTAGGTATCCAACCACAGACAGCTGTTTCGGGGTTGTTGCCCCTCATCAGTGTGGCGCAGGATTCTGGCTGGGTGGGAGCAATGCTTGATAGACCGACATCACAAAGCAACCACTGACCTTGTGGAGACCAGTGGAGGATAACACTGCGGGCACCAGTTAAAGCACTCAAACACAATGAAACCCAAGGTGCATTGCTCCCTAGAATTTGAATATGCAGATGAAGTCCATGGAGCCTCGGTTAAGAGTCTACAACATGGACACCAGCCAGTTATCTCACCAGGGAAGGATCTAGCCCAGGGTATTAGTAGCCCATGTTGTAGATTCTTAACCGAGGCTCCATGGACTTCATCTGCATATTCAAATTCTAGAGAGCAATGCACCTTGGGTTTCACTGTGTTTGAGTGCTTTAACTGGTGCCCGCAGTGTTATCCTCCACTGGTCTCCACAAGGTCAGTGGTTGCTTTGTGATGTCGGTCTATCAAGCATTGCTCCCACCCAGCCAGAATCCTGCGCCACACTGATGAGGGGCAACAACCCCGAAACAGCTGTCTGTGGTTGGATACCTAGTCCATGGTAAACTCCTGGCCATATCTTCAAGCACTGGATAGTGACGTTTTCGGCGCAAAAGGAACTGGCTTATCTACGAGAGAATCAGAACCGTATTATGGCTTTCATGCAGTCCATGGATCCCCCACTGGCTTCCCTCCAGACCTCCGACCCGGTTTCCGCTACTCAGCTAGCAAGTCTGCAGCCGGAACTTTCTGTGCAATGTGACATCCAGTCTCGCATGCATGTCCTCTGTAGATGACCATTTCTCCATTCGACAATGCACAGACACGGCCTCGGCTCAGGCCGTCTCCCATGATAATGCTCCAGGACACATCCCGAACCCTCCGCCTCGCCAAGGAAAACCGCTTAGTATAGTGGTGATCCCAAGTAGGGATGAGCGAGTCCGAAAAGACTCGGAATCGCAAGACCCCAACGAGTCCGAGTCAAGGACTCGGGACTCGTTGCGAGTCCAGCGAGTCCAATGTTAATGAATAGGGACCCGAGTAATAGCGAATAATGACATTTACAACTCGCTGATGTGTCTCTGAAAGTGTGCGAGTCCAAACTCGCTGGTTTTTCTCTTATTTTGAGGCTTGTAGCCGATGATGCGAGGGAAGGGATTCTCCAGCACACACTATGGTTTAAGGAAACAGGAAGCGAGTCGCGCTGACAGGCGCACACACAGAGCGATCCATTCATCAGTGCAATCATGGCAGCAGGACGTGGCATGGTGAACACGCTGCGTCTTATTGCACTTGTGGAGGCTCGTCCATTTCTATGGCTCCCTACAGATCCTGAGTATGGGGATACGACCCTTATTAATACAGCCTGGAGAGAGATCGCCCAAGAGATGTTCCCTGCGTTCCATCGGAGTGACCATGAGGAACAGAGCAATCTAAGTAAGTTAAATGAGTTCACACGTTATATATTGCATTTACTGTATATATACTCGTGTATAAGCCGACCCGTGTATAAGCCGACCCCCCTATTTTTGCCCCGAAAAACTATGAAAACATATTCACCGCCATCCTGGTATACAGCGGCTATCACTGGTAGACAGCCCCCCAGCAGAGTATACACCTCCCCCTGCAGAGTATACAGGCCCCCAGCTGGGTATACATGCCCCCATATTGTCGTATACAGGCAGGGGCGGACTGGCCCAGGTGCCACGGGTCATGCGGCTGCAGGAGCATGAATAATCCGCATGTCCCTGAAGCAGCAGGCGGAAACGGAAGCTCCTGGCCGCGCGATGACGTCATCAGCACGCGGCTGCGTCCGGGAGTGAGCGTCTGTGAGTGGCGTGCGGCTGCGACTGTTAGCGAGCGGCTGTGAGGAGCGCGAGGCTGCGGCTGGGAGCGAGCCATAGGATAATGCGGGAGCTGCGGTGACTGTGAGGCGGCCGCCAGTCATCACCCACCCCCCGTCCTCACCTGTGTCGGGCCAGTGAGGGAGGGTTGCGACCCAAACTGTAGGGTGCCAGTCAGTCCCTGTATACAGGGCCCTCAGTGTGTGTACAGGCCCCCCCAGCAGTGGGTATACAGGGCCCCCAGCAGTGGGTAGACAGTGGCCCAGTGGGTTTACAGGGCCCCCAGCAGTGGGAATACAGGGCCCCCATAGCAGGGTATACAGGACCCTGAATGTGTTATCATGCTCCACCGCATAGTTGCCTATATTTGGATGGGGTCACAACAGTACAATGAGTTTAATGTCTTATCCTCCTGGCTCTTTCGGCCAAGGGGTTGGGTGTATATAAATACCACTAATGACCAGAGTCTGGTGCCCGCACTATTACATTCTCTATGCGTTGACATGTGTCCTGCCTCATTTGTGATTGTGGCCACGTGAGCTCAATGTCCGTAATGCTGTTGATGATGTTCCACACTGTCGTGTCACTGTGCCTTGTATACACATTACACACACAAAATGAATAAAATGTTATTGTTGATTTGTACACATACTTTTGTTTTTTCAAATATTACACATCTCTAAAGCCGGTTTCAAATCATTTCACAGTTGACCATCTTAAAAAACGGTGGAGGAGCTGCCGGGACCAGCATAAAAAGCAGTACCGGCAGTACTCAGAGAGACAACCGGGAGCCGCTCCATTGCTCAACCACTACCACTTTTATGACCGGCTGTCCTTCCTTCACCCGGTGGCCGCTATGCCAAGGTATGTATCTGCAGCACTGTTGTGTACATTTAGTATTATTTATAAATATATACATTAGTTTCCATTTTGGCTCTGTGGGTAGCAGAGTATACAGGCGGGTCTGAGGTAGCAGAGTATACAGGCGGGTCTGTGGGTAGCAGAGTATACAGGCGGGTCTGAGGTAGCAGAGTATAAAGACGGCTCTGTGGGTAGCAGAGTATACAGGCGGGTCTGTGGGTAGCAGAGTATACAGGCGGGTCTGTGGGTAGCAGAGTATACAGGCGGGTCTGTGGGTAGCAGAGTATACAGGCGGGTCTGTGGGTAGCAGAGTATACAGGTGGGTCTGAGGTAGCAGAGTATAAAGACGGCTCTGTGAGTAGCAGAGTATACACGTGGCTCTGTGGGTAGCAGAGTATACAGGCGGGTCTGAGGTAGCAGAGTATACAGGCGGCTCTGTGGGTAGCAGAGTATACAGGCGGGTCTGAGGTAGCAGAGTATAAAGACGGCTCTGTGAGTAGCAGAGTATACACGTGGCTCTGTGGGTAGCAGAGTATACAGGCGGGTCTGAGGTAGCAGAGTATACAGGCGGGTCTGTGGGTAGCAGAGTATACAGGCGGGTCTGAGGTAGCAGAGTATAAAGACGGCTCTGTGGGTAGCAGAGTATACAGGCGGGTCTGTGGGTAGCAGAGTATACAGGCGGGTCTGTGGGTAGCAGAGTATACAGGCGGGTCTGAGGTAGCAGAGTATACAGGCGGGTCTGTGGGTAGCAGAGTATACAGGCGGGTCTGAGGTAGCAGAGTATACAGGCGGGTCTGAGGTAGCAGAGTATACAGGCGGGTCTGTGGGTAGCAGAGTATACAGGCGGGTCTGAGGTAGCAGAGTATACAGGCGGGTCTGTGGGTAGCAGAGTATACAGGTGGGTCTGTGGGTAGCAGAGTATACAGGCGGGTCTGTGGGTAGCAGAGTATACAGGCGGCTCAGTGGGTAGCAGAGTATATAGGTGATGAGAATAGGGTTAATAGATGGTGCTACAGTGTTGGGGCGTGCTAGAGGGAGCAGAGATCCGATTACTGCCATCATTTCTGACCTTATTAAAGATAGCGGCCGCAGCTAAATGACATCATGGCAAAGGTAAACATGGGGTGTGGTTAGCTGCAGGAGGTTAGTGAGAGGTGTGGGTTGTTTGGCAGAGGGCGTGGTGTGGGCGTGGTGAGCGCGGCTCCAGCGTCAGATACGCTGCGAGCGCGGAACCGCGGCACATCTCCAGGAGCAGAGGACGTGTCCGGTACGTCCGTAGCCCCCGGCCTCCCCGTTGTCCGCACACACAGCCCCGCTGTGACCTCTGCAGTGTCACAGGCCCCGGCGGGCGTCTGTCATCTCCTCCTGACACTGACCTCCTCCTGATTTGATTGTCTGTGTTGTCCCCCCCCCGCTGTCAGCATCAGTGATCTGCTAAGACCTGTGGGTGCACAGACGGGGGAAGTACAAATGCCAGCATGCCGGGGCGGATTGGGCGCTGTGAGGGGCGCAGGTCTTGCTGTGAGCGGAGGGCGCGAGGCCGCTAGAGAAAACGCTATAGCGGCTGTGTGAGTTAAGCGTCTGCGGCTCGCGAAGGCGCATACGCGTCTCCGCTCGCAGTGACGCTAAGGAGTTTGGGATTAGGCTACAGTGCCGGAATTTCAAACTCCCGATTATATAAATAGATTATATATATATATATTGTATACCTTTCAACCCCTTCCCTGCTTTATATAGATGATATAAGCTAAAAGTTTTGTGAATTAAGTATGTCAAGTAAAAAGTGAAGTCAGGGGGACTTTTTTTTTTTCATGTGAACCATTGGTGTTATTGATCGTCTAGATTAGATGGGATGGGGGGGGGGTGGGTGTTAATCAGGGGTGAAAAATTATGTATTAGTATGGAATTAGCAAAGAAAGTCACGTATTCCTTTATGTTATGTACAGTTGGTTATTCTTTCATAATAATAACAAATATCTGATTAATAATACACAGATACACAGAGTCTAAAAAGCGTGCAACTTAATGTTTGACCTATGTTTTTGTTTCCAAATGCAATGCATTCACCAAATTTTTTTTTACTTTACCCACAGAGAAGCTTACTACAGAGGGCGGCATGCTGTGAACCCTCCACCGCCAAACAGAAGGCGCGTGGAGAACACCCACCACCACCACCACGGCCGCGCCACCACCACCGCCGCCGCCACCAGCACCACCAACACCACCACCACCGCCGCCACCAGCACCAGCACCACCACCACCGCCGCCACCAGCAGCAGCAACAACACCACCGCCGCCACCAGCACCAGCACCACCGCCGCCACCAGCAGCAGCAACACCACCACCACCGCCCCCACCAGAACCAACACCACCACCGCCGCCACCAGCACCAACACCACCACCGCCGCCACCAGCACCAACCCCAGCTTTGGGGCATGTCCGGCCGCAAGAGGAGGAACCTGGATGCCCACCTCACACCAGCCATGGTCTGATCCCGGGGTCACCTAATAGACGGCGTGCACAAAGTAATGCTGACTTTGCCCACAGTCTGATACCATTCCTGGATGAAATTCCATTTCACAGGCTACTGCGGGCAAGGTCAGCATTACAGATTGTGCTTGACGCCAGTCGCCCACCAAACCACCCAGGTGAGGTTTTCAATTTTTTGGAGGGGTGGCAACTCAGACACTACAACCTACTAGACAGGCCCACACCCCGGGACAGCCATGTGCCACCACAGAGGCCTGTACCTACCATTCCACAATGGCCACCTAACAGGGACCTACCATTTTTCCCCACACCGGCCCAGAGGATCCACCCTCAAGGGTTGCCGGAGGCCATTCATGGGGCCCTTGACCTCTTGCAGG
Organism: Allobates femoralis; assembly: GCA_033576535.1. Classification (NCBI taxonomy): domain Eukaryota; kingdom Metazoa; phylum Chordata; class Amphibia; order Anura; family Aromobatidae; genus Allobates; species Allobates femoralis. The sequence continues at coordinate 555,310,362 of JARQOC010000001.1, read as the reverse complement.
ACCAGGGTGATGGTGTCACTTTACTGGCAAGGCCGGAGGATGCGGCAACCTACCAGCAGCTGTAGACCCCTTTTTTTTTTTTTTTTTTATTTTGTGTTCATGTGCATTGCACAATTTCATTGTTATTATTTCTTATATTTTCCTGTTTACAAAGTTGTACCAAAAAAAAAAAAAAAAAAAAAAAAAAAATTCTGACATTTTTACCATTATGGCGGAATAATACCCAGTTTACAAAAACTGCTTTGTGTCTGTCTTTTTTCAGGGAAAGGATGTGTAGGTTGTTTTGTGGGTGGGCTTAAAGTCATCATCATTATAATTATTATTTATTTATATAGCACCGATAGGTTCCATGGCGCTTTACATGAGGATAAGGTACACAAGGAGAAGTACAATAAACATAGACAATAAGGTCATAGAGGTACAACAGGAGAGGACCCTGTACGCGTGGGCTCACATTCAACGAGGGGTGGGTGGGGATACAATAGGGTGGGGAAGGTGTCGGTCGTGGGGCGTGTAGCGGGGTGTCATGGCAGGTTGTAGGCCTGTCGGAAGAGGTGAGTCTTTAGGTGTTTCTTGAAGGTTCCCAGGGTAGGCGAGTGAGTGATGAGGTGGGGCAGCGAGTTACAGAGCATGGTTGATGCCCGGGAGAAATCCTGTATGCGGTTGTGGGAAGAGGAGATGAGGGGGAGTGTCGGAGAAGTTCTTTGGATGAACGCAGGTAGCGTGAGGGATGGTATCGGGAGATCATGTCGGAGATGTATGGTGGGGATAGGTTGTGTAAGGCTTTGAATGTCATGATGAGTGTTTTAAAGTGAGCTCTCTGTGGGGCGGGGACCCAGTGAAGGGCTTGGCAGTGGGTGTAGACAGGTGAGTAGCGTGAGGACAGATGGATTAGTCGGGCAGCAGAGTTTAGTATACATTGGAGAGGTGCAAGAGAGTTGGCAGGGAGGCCTGTGCGAAGGAGGTTCCAGTAGTCAAGGCGTGAGATGATGAGGGCATTAATGAGTGTTTTAGCTGTGTCAGGGTTGAGTAACGAGCAAATTCTTGAAATATTTTTGAGTTGGAGTGACAGGGACTTGGTTAGGAACTAGAGGTGGGGCTTGAAGGAGAGGGATGAGTCAAGGATTACCCCGAGACATTTGGCGTGGAGGACAGGGGAGAGAGCATCATTAGCAAGTACTTTACGGACCGCATGGAGCATGAAGTCACCTTGGTTACTAAGTGTAAAATCATGACTCCACAGACAAATGTTGCTGACAAATAAACAGTGCCTGTGTTTGGGGGGTTACTTAATGCCTCGCTATGGCAACAAGACTAGGAACACACATGTGAGAGGCTGGGACATCTACCTGCTACACATCGCGTCTACGCGTTTTCTACAGAGCGTACAGTGGGACCTTTCTCCAGGCTCCAGCAGGATGATAGTCCAAGCAATGCCCACGATGCAAGCATAGGCTTGTTGCCTAAAAAAATTAGCTGAAGGGGCTTCATATACATTTTTTTCAGAAAGCAGGGTGCTTGGCCCATACAATAGAATTGCTTGTACTAGGAGCATAGTACATGCAATGCCCACGATGGAGGCATAGGCTTGGTGCCTGGAAAAATTAGCCCAAGGGGCTGTTTTGCATTTTGGGTATAAATGCAGGCCTAATGGCCATGTTCAGCTTGTTAGGCTGGGTGTTTCCAAAAATTAGCCCAAGGGCTGTTTGGCATTTTTAGTGTAAATGCAGGCCTAAGGGCCATGATAAGCCTCTTAGGCTGGGTGTTTCCAAAAATTAGCCCAAGGGGCTGTTTTGCATTTTGGGTATAAATGCAGGCCTAATGGCCATGTTCAGCTTGTTAGGCTGGGTGTTTCCAAAAATTAGCCCAAGGGGCTGTTTTGCATTTTAAGTGTAAATGCAGGCCTAAGGGCCATGATAAGCCTCTTAGGCTGGGTGTTTCCAAAAATTAGCCCAAGGGGCTGTTTTGCATTTTGGGTATAAATGCAGGCCTAATGGCCATGTTCAGCTTGTTAGGCTGGGTGTTTCCAAAAATTAGCCCAAGGGCTGTTTGGCATTTTAAGTGTAAATGCAGGCCTAAGGGCCATGATAAGCCTCTTAGGCTGGGTGTTTCCAAAAATTAGCCCAAGGGGCTGTTTTGCATTTTGGGTATAAATGCAGGCCTAATGGCCATGTTCAGCTTGTTAGGCTGGGTGTTTCAAAAAATTAGCCCAAGGGGCTGTTTTGCTTTTTGGGTATAAATGCAGGCCTAAGGGCCATGATCAGCTTGTTAAGCTGGGTGTTTCCAAAAATTAGCCCAAGGGGCTGTTTTGCATTTTTAGTGTAAATGCAGGCCTAAGGGCCATGATCAGCTTGTTAGGCTGGGTGTTTCCAAAAATTAGCCCAAGGGGCTGTTTGGCATTTTTAGTGTAAATGCAGGCCTAAGGGCCATGATAAGCCTCTTAGGCTGGGTGTTTCCAAAAATTAGCCCAAGGGGCTGTTTTGCATTTTGGGTATAAATGCAGGCCTAATGGCCATGTTCAGCTTGTTAGGCTGGGTGTTTCCAAAAATTAGCCCAAGGGGCTGTTTTGCATTTTAAGTGTAAATGCAGGCCTAAGGGCCATGATAAGCCTCTTAGGCTGGGTGTTTCCAAAAATTAGCCCAAGGGGCTGTTTTGCATTTTGGGTATAAATGCAGGCCTAATGGCCATGTTCAGCTTGTTAGGCTGGGTGTTTCCAAAAATTAGCCCAAGGGGCTGTTTGGCATTTTAAGTGTAAATGCAGGCCTAAGGGCCATGATAAGCCTCTTAGGCTGGGTGTTTCCAAAAATTAGCCCAAGGGGCTGTTTTGCATTTTGGGTATAAATGCAGGCCTAATGGCCATGTTCAGCTTGTTAGGCTGGGTGTTTCCAAAAATTAGCCCAAGGGGCTGTTTTGCATTTTGGGTATAAATGCAGGCCTAATGGCCATGTTCAGCTTGTTAGGCTGGGTGTTTCCAAAAATTAGCCCAAGGGGCTGTTTTGCATTTTGGGTATAAATGCAGGCCTAATGGCCATGTTCAGCTTGTTAGGCTGGGTGTTTCAAAAAATTAGCCCAAGGGGCTGTTTTGCTTTTTGGGTATAAATGCAGGCCTAAGGGCCATGATCAGCTTGTTAAGCTGGGTGTTTCCAAAAATTAGCCCAAGGGGCTGTTTTGCATTTTTAGTGTAAATGCAGGCCTAAGGGCCATGATCAGCTTGTTAGGCTGGGTGTTTCCAAAAATTAGCCCAAGGGCTGTTAAATGTTTGCTAACAGAAAATAAAGGTTGATTCCTTGTGAAAAGGTGTTGTGATGGTTAATGAAACCGAAGTTAAGGTGTAGTGTTGGTTTAAGATGAAGCAGCCTCATTACCAGGTTGCAGGAACATGGTTACGCAAATCGTTACTGGTCTTGGACATACTGCTTGTACCAAAAAGACACAATATAATACAATGATTAATTATATCATATTGATGATGAACGTGGCACTTCAGCTCTGAGTACTGTCGTCTTCAGGGCTCAAGAAGTCTTGTGAAATCCAGTTCCTATTAAACTTAATTAGAGTAAGCCTGTCTGCATTCTCTGGAGTAAGACGTGTCCTGGTATCAGTTATGATACCCCCAGCGGCACTGAAAACCCGCTCTGATGTCACACTAGCTGCAGGGCATGCCAGCACCTCCAAGGCATACAACGAGAGCTCGGTCCAAGTGTGGAGCTTGGAGACCCAGTAATTAAACGGGACTGCGGCATCAGTCAGGAAGCAGGTACTGTCACTTAAGTATTCTTGTACCATGTTGGTAAGTTTCTGTCTCCGAGAGATGGTTACTGGAGCAACATGGCGCTGCAGGTTCGATGGCTTATTGAACATAGCCCACTTTGCGGACATCTTTCCAGCATCTCTTCTGGACAGCGTGGATGATTGTGCCCCGACCAAAGGCTGCTGTTGCACAGAGTTGCTAACTATGGGCAGAGTGTTGTCTGACGGTGATATTCGAAGCATATTTTCCACAAGAACACTCTTGAAATAGTCAATTGTCAAGCCACGTGGTGACTGAAACAGCAGTGAGGTGAATTTATCTTTATAACGTGGGTCCAGAAAGGTGGCCAACCAGTAGAGGTCGTTGTGCAATATGTTAATCACTCGTGGGTCTTCTAGCAGACAAGTCAACATGAAGTCAGCCATGTGTCCTAAGCTGCATAGAGTCATGTCTTCAGTGTCCTCAGAACGATGTTCAATACCCATTGTATCCGCAAAGTCTGTCTCCGCCTCCTCCTCTCCAGGCCACCCATGGTGGACAGACACAAAGCTGGGGTTCTGAGTACCATCTGGGTTGACATCGGCACCAACAAAAAATGAATCCTCTTCATCGTCTTGCTCCTGTTCCTCCTCAGGAGCCATTGTTGCCTGGTCATACTGGCTTTGCTGGCTAGGTACTGCGCTGTTTAAATCTGGCTCCATAGCCATCTGCTGGGCTCTCAATGCTTCATTTTTCTGATTAATGAGGGACTCTTTCAGCAGACACAGCATGGGTATAGTGACACTGATGATGGACTGATCACCGCTCACCAGTTTTGTGCAGTAGTCAAAATTATCAAGAACCTCAGATGTGTCAGCGATCCACACCCACTCCATTGTACTAATATGTCGTGGCTGACTGCCGGTCTGACGGGCATGTTGCAACTGATACTCGGATATTGCCCTCTGCTGCTCATTGATCCTCGATAACATATGGAATGTAGAGTTCCATCGTGTCGGCATGTCACAAATGAGTCTGTGGTTGGGCAAATTCAATTGCTTTTGAAGCAATGAAAGTTTTCCAACCGCTGTTGACGAATGACGAAAATGTGCACAAACTCGACGCACCTTCTCCAGTAGGTCACATAGCTCTGGGTATGTACGCAGGAATTTCTGCACTACCAGATTCAGCACGTGAGCCATGCAAGGGACGTGCACAAGGTTTCCGAGCTTAAGTGCAGCCACTAGGTTACGACCATTGTCGCTCACCACGAGACCGGTCTGGAGTTGGAGTGGGGATAGCCACTCATCTGTCTGTTCCTTCAGACCTTTCAACAGCTCTACTGCAGTGTGCGGTGTGTGACCTAAACAGATCAGCTTCAGCAGAGCCTGTTGGCGTCTTGCTGAAGCACTGCAGCAAACCTCCCAACTTGGCCGTGATGTTGAGGGCAATTGAGGATTGGTCGAGGAAGCGGAAGATGGGGTAGTGGACATATAGGATGATGCAGAGACCCTGAATGAGGTTGTGCCAGCTATCCGTGGCGTGGGTAGGATGTTTGATGTAACACTAACATCGTTTGGCACACTCTCCACAACGTTGATCCAATGCGCGGTGAGCGAGATGTACCGGCCCTGTCCTGAACTGCTTGTCCACGTGTCCGTAGTAAGGTGTACTTTCCCGGTTACAGCGTTGGTGAGGGCACGCTTGAGGTTGTTAATGACATGCTCATGTAACGCGGGGACGGCACAACGTGAAAAGTAGTGGCGGCTTGGAACCGAGTAGCGTGGTACTGCCACAGCCAAAAGCTCACGGAAAGAGTCTGTACCCACAAGCCTAAACGGCAACATCTCGACTGCTAACAACTTAGCTATCTGGGCATTTATTTTTTTGGCTAATGGGTGGGAAGAGTGGTATTTCTGCTTCCTTTCGTACAGCTGTGTCACTGATAACTGTAACGATGTTGCTGACCGACAACTGTCTGCACTCGGGTTCAGTCTCTCTGCAACCGCTGCTTGTGATGAGTACATATGAGCTGGACCAGCTTCAGCAACACTTGATTGTGACGGACGTATCTGAGTTACCGTCGCAGTCTTTGGGTCAGATGACACTGTTGTGGAAGGCTGCACTTTTGACCACTGAATAGGGTGCTGACCAGCCATGTGCTTCCGCATACTGCTGGTGCTCTGGTTTCCTTTCCCGTGGCCTCTGCTGAGCCTTGCATGGCAGATGGTACAGATGACCACATTTTCTTGAGAAGGCCCATCTTTAAAAAATTTCCACACAGTGGCTGACCGACCTCTAGGCTTGACTGTACTCCCTGAGGGATTACTGAGGCCCACATTTGAGACATTTTGTCCACCAGTTGACAAATTTTGAGCCACAGTGGACACATTTTGGGCAACAGTGGTGACTCTTTGAGTTCTGGTGGGAGGAGTCGGCCTTGCTGCCTTTGTTGGTGGGACATACACACTTTCTTCCTCCGTGCTGCTCTGCTGGCTCTGCATCGCAACATTCCACGTGGGATCAGTTGTCTCATCATCAACCCCTTCCTCTTCTAAATCTTCCCGATAACAAGATAGATTTTGCTCCCCAGATGACAAGTGTGTCACTGTCTCATCATCATCCTCCAACTCCTGAGACGGTCTAAGACTTTGCTGAAAGACACGTTCATGTGGCCGGGGTGTCTCTAAAACTTGTCCATGAATGGACAATTCTTCATCAAGTATGTCATCTACTACGGAGTCTGGCAAACCGGATTCATGTAAAGGATTATATGTACCAAATAAGTCATCTGAGTGACCCATGTCTGTGTCAACATTTTCATGGGGCTGCTGTTGGTCTGAGGAACTGTGAAGAGGTTGTGGATTAGATGACCCAGCATGGTATGTACCAACAGTAGATACAGTGCTCAAGGAACCTTGAGTGCTGCAAGAACCTGTTGTTGAGGTCTTGTCTGCCAGCCAAGACGTTAGATGCTGTTCGTCTTCCGGCCTCAATACTCGTTTACTTTCCTGATGGGGAAAGTTAGACAGGAGGAACGATCGATCAATCCTCGTCTGTCTGCCCGAACTGGTGGATAGTTGGCCACGACTACCAATGCCTGTACCTCGTCCCTGTCCCTTAGCAAGACTTTTTTTGGGATTTGGTTTTTTGTGTGACATTTTGTAATTTCTGGTGGCTTTCTGGGGGCTTGTAAAACAAGTAGCAGGTACTATTTCGTGAAAGGTACACACTAGAGGCTAAGATATTTTTAGAGAGATGGAAGGTACCGTGCGAGCTGCAGGCAGGACACCGTACAGCTACGCACTGGCACAGGAAAAAATTGTTTAGTACGCACAACCAGGCACACTTAGGCTGCGGTGCTGGCTGCGTGCAAGTTTACAAGTACCGTGCGAGCTGCAGGCAGGACACCGTACAGCTACGCACTGGCACAGGAAAAAATTGTTTAGTACGCAGAACCAGGCACACTTAGGCTGCGGTGCTGGCTGCGTGCAAGTTTACAAGTACCGTGCGAGCTGCAGGCAGGACACCGTACAGCTACGCACTGGCACAGGAAAAAATTGTTTAGTACGCAGAACCAGGCACACTTAGGCTGCGGTGCTGGCTGCGTGCAAGTTTACAAGTACCGTGCGAGCTGCAGGCAGGACACCGTACAGCTACGCACTGGCACAGGAAAAAATTGTTTAGTACGCAGAACCAGGCACACTTAGGCTGCAGTGCTGGCTGCGTGCAAGTTTACAAGTACCGTGCGAGCTGCAGGCAGGACACCGTACAGCTACGCACTGGCACAGGAAAAAATTGTTTAGTACGCAGAACCAGGCACACTTAGGCTGCGGTGCTGGCTGCGTGCAAGTTTACAAGTACCGTGCGAGCTGCAGGCAGGACACCGTACAGCTACGCACTGGCACAGGAAAAAATTGTTTAGTACGCAGAACCAGGCACACTTAGGCTGCGGTGCTGGCTGCGTGCAAGTTTACAAGTACCGTGCGAGCTGCAGGCAGGACACCGTACAGCTACGCACTGGCACAGGAAAAAATTGTTTAGTACGCACAACCAGGCACACTTAGGCTGCGGTGCTGGCTGCGTGCAAGTTTACAAGTACCGTGCGAGCTGCAGGCAGGACACCGTACAGCTACGCACTGGCACAGGAAAAAATTGTTTAGTACGCACAACCAGGCACACTTAGGCTGCGGTGCTGGCTGCGTGCAAGTTTACAAGTACCGTGCGAGCTGCAGGCAGGACACCGTACAGCTACGCACTGGCACAGGAAAAAATTGTTTAGTACGCAGAACCAGGCACACTTAGGCTGCGGTGCTGGCTGCGTGCAAGTTTACAAGTACCGTGCGAGCTGCAGGCAGGACACCGTACAGCTACGCACTGGCACAGGAAAAAATTGTTTAGTACGCAGAACCAGGCACACTTAGGCTGCGGTGCTGGCTGCGTGCAAGTTTACAAGTACCGTGCGAGCTGCAGGCAGGACACCGTACAGCTACGCACTGGCACAGGAAAAAATTGTTTAGTACGCACAACCAGGCACACTTAGGCTGCGGTGCTGGCTGCGTGCAAGTTTACAAGTACCGTGCGAGCTGCAGGCAGGACACCGTACAGCTACGCACTGGCACAGGAAAAAATTGTTTAGTACGCACAACCAGGCACACTTAGGCTGCGGTGCTGGCTGCGTGCAAGTTTACAAGTACCGTGCGAGCTGCAGGCAGGACACCGTACAGCTACGCACTGGCACAGGAAAAAATTGTTTAGTACGCACAACCAGGCACACTTAGGCTGCGGTGCTGGCTGCGTGCAAGTTTACAAGTACCGTGCGAGCTGCAGGCAGGACACCGTACAGCTACGCACTGGCACAGGAAAAAATTGTTTAGTACGCACAACCAGGCACACTTAGGCTGCAGTGCTGGCTGCGTGCAAGTTTACAAGTACCGTGCGAGCTGCAGGCAGGACACCGTACAGCTACGCACTGGCACAGGAAAAAATTGTTTAGTACGCACAACCAGGCACACTTAGGCTGCAGTGCTGGCTGCGTGCAAGTTTACAAGTACCGTGCGAGCTGCAGGCAGGACACCGTACAGCTACGCACTGGCACAGGAAAAAATTGTTTAGTACGCAGAACCAGGCACACTTAGGCTGCGGTGCTGGCTGCGTGCAAGTTTACAAGTACCGTGCGAGCTGCAGGCAGGACACCGTACAGCTACGCACTGGCACAGGAAAAAATTGTTTAGTACGCAGAACCAGGCACACTTAGGCTGCGGTGCTGGCTGCGTGCAAGTTTACAAGTACCGTGCGAGCTGCAGGCAGGACACCGTACAGCAACGCACTGGCACAGGAAATTTTTTGTGGAAAAATGGCACCAAAATTATTTGGTAGACTAGTGCCAAAAATAAGAAAAAGCTTAGGATTACAGCTCTGCGGAAAGCTGGGTGAACTAAGCTCTGAGGATGGTGCTGGATTCACTGTAAGGCTGCTCCTATCTCCCCTTCCTTACAGTCCTGTACAGCAATCCTCCGTCCTGGTAGTTCTGAAAAGAACTTTTGGGTTATGTGTGAGGAATCTTGACTCCTACACTGCGTCCTGTTAGTTCTGAAAAGAACTTTTGGGTTATATGTGACTCCTACACTGCCTAACTGTCCCTAGATCTGCTCCAAGTCTCCCTGCACTAGGTCAGCTCTTCTCAGCAATGTGCCCAAAATGGCGGGGGCAAGCCTTATATACTGCCTTGCCTTGTCATAGATGACATAGGCATCACGATGGACAGCAGCCAATCATAGTCCTGACACAACCAAAGCTGCTATGCCATTACTGACTATGATTGGCTATCTTCACAAGTTTTCTGACCTAACACGCAATGCTGACTAGTAACATAAAAGATTCTGGATTCGCGAGTCCCGAATAGAGAATACAGGACTCGGAATCGCAGACTCGCTAGGATTCGGACTCGTAGACTCGCTCAGACTCGCTGCTGTTTGGGGAGATTCAAGCTATATAGCGATGTGATAGAGCGAGTCTAGCGAGTCTAGCGAGTGAGAGAAAGTAAACTATGACAAAACTAAGATTGCCATTCACTTGCATTGGACTCGTTACTGAGCGAGTATTCGCTAAAAGACTCGCCGATTCCCGAGTCCAGCGAGTCCCTTAAGAATCGCCGAGTAACGAGTCCTAGCGAGTAGACTCGCTCATCCCTAATCCCAAGCTGTGCCGGGGCTTTCTGAATCAGTGCCGTCTACACTTCGAACTGCTACCTCAACAGTAACCCACCGATCGGGCTAAGGTGGCTTTTCTGGTATCTCATCTTGAGGGTGAGGCTCTGGCATGGGTTAACCCTTTATGGGAGCAAGACGACTGTACAGTCTCTCATTTGCCGACTTTTTTGGAGATGTTTCAGAAGATCTTCGATGAGCCAGGCCGGGTGCCTTCCACTACTGAGTCCCTCTTTAACCTCCGTCAAGGGACCCTCACCTGGGCAATACGCCATTCGCTTCCACACCCTCTCCTCCGAATTGGGTTGGAATAACGAGGCTCTGATCAGAGCATTCTGGAGTGGCCTGTCCGGCAGAATTAAGGATGAACTTGCGGGTCGTTACACTTCTGCTGAGCTGGAGGACCTAATCTCACTAGCCACTCGCATTGACCTGCATTTCCAGGAACACTCCCGTAAGTCTGCACAGGACAGGAGAACTGTACGACCACCCTCCTCTGTTCGCAGGTCACTCAGTCCACAGCCAATGGTGTCCGCCGCTGCCTCCTTTTCGGAACCGATGTAGGTGGATCGAGTCAGGATAGCGGAACAACATCGGGAGAAGAGGCTTGCTTATACTGCAGAAGCGTATCCAATCTGCGCCGTAATTGTCCTGTGAGACCGGGAAACTCCTCCGCCTAGGTCTAGTTTGAGAGGTCACCCTAGGCAAGAGTGATTCCTCTCTACCCCTCACCCTGCCCGTGCAGGTAATACGTCCAGAAAGGCGCTTCTCTGAGCTGGCTTACGTAGATTCAGGAGCAGCTGGAAACTTCATCAGGCAAGAAGACTAGTGCAGGAGGTCGTCACTGAGGTAACAGAAGAGGTGGAGGTGCAAATCGGGGCTCTACACGGTGAAAAGGCTTCCGTCTACGTCTTACTCAGTATCTTCCACGCCCTTCTCCTCAGGATTTCCTGGCTTCAGGCTCAGGAACCCATCCTCGACTGGCGCACTGGGGATGTGCTACGATGGGGCTTTCTCTGCTAAGAGAGATGTCTTCAGTCCATCCTGGCGCCTTGTTCATCGCCACCGTCTTCTGCTCCTACTGGGTTACTGGCTGCATATCGTTCGTACGCAGACGTCTTCAATAAAACAGAGGAGGAGGTTGTCCCAACTCTTCGGCTGTATGATTGCCCCATTGATCTAGTCCCTGGTTCCATGCTTCCCAGGGGAAGAATCTATCCGTTGTCACCGGCTGAGTCACAAGCCATGTCCAATTACATCGCGGACAATTTGGCTAGGGTTTTCATTTGAAAATCCACTTCCCCTGCTGGCACAGGATTCTTCTTTGTTAAGAAGAAAGACGGCTCCCTTCGATCCTGTATAGATTACAGGGGTTTTAGTCAAATCACCATCAAGAACAGATATCCTCTGCCGCTCATTCCGGAGCTCTTTGACCGGCTCAAAGGGCTCGCATTTTCACGAAATTAGATCTGCATGGGGCCTACAACTTTGTTCACATACGCCTCGGAGACGACTGGAAGACCGCTTTCAACACTCGGGATGGCCATTATGAGTATTTGGTCATGCTCTATGGTCTGTGTAATGCCCCCGCTGTGTTCCAAGAATTCGTTAATGACATATTCCACGACCAGTTATACACATGTGTAGTGGTGTACCTGGATGACATCCTCATCTTATCTCCGGATTTATCCTCCCATAGGCGGGACGTTCGGCAAGTCCTCCAGCGACTGAGGAAGAATCGGTTGTACGCCAAGGTGGAGAAATGTGTCTTTGAGCAGACCTCTTTGCCCTTTCTTGGGTACATGATCTCTGATTCTGGACTAGAGATGAACCCCGAGAAGCTCTCCGTCCTTAAAGGGGTTGTCCGGGTTCGTCACATAATCTGAGTGCATATCCAGGCTGCCTAATGCTGACAATGTGTAATGTACTTTGTGTCAGCTTTCTGCAGGGTTTCCTAGATAACACTTGTTTTGTGTCTGAACAGAACGACCAGGGGGGGTGTTCTGGCATGATAATGAACACTGGTCGTTTCCACCTACTCTACCCCATCCCCTCCCCCATAGCAACATCCCCGCCCTCCCCATCTCCATGACTCAGCCTCTCCACAGGAAGAAAATGATCCTCGGCTGCAGCCATTGCTGTGAGCAGAGCTGCCCGGATTAGCTGCTCCTCCCCCGGCCACACACAGTGATGTATGGAAAGTCTGCAGAGAGAAGGGACAATGCTGTACTCAGGGGAAGCCGCTCCGGGATTACAATGAATAGCTCCGGCCTCTTATCAGTGATTCTTCCCTCACTGTCCCAGGCTGTCATCAGGAGAATGTACAGTGTGCAGACACCAGTGATGTCTGCAGAGAAGGGACAATCGTGCTGTATTCAGGGCCGCTCCGTGATTACAGTGACTAGCTCCCTCATATCAGTGATTCCCTTCCCTCACTGTCCGGGCTGTGATCAGGAGAATGTACAGTGTGAGCCCAGTGATGGGGGGCCTGCAGCTTCTGTGAGACACACTGTAACAAACCCCTGCTGTGTGAATGAGACAGCTGTGTCACGATGTCTGTACACAGCAGTGAGATATGTACAGTGTGAGGATGGTCAGCACTGTGTCCCAATGACACAATACTGTTTGAAGCAGCCTGTCCACTCAGTAAACTGCAGCAGTGTGAGTTTTTGGAGGTATATGTATGGAATATTGAGTGATCTAAGTGATTTTGATATTGTATGACGTCCTTCCTTCCGTCGCTCCCTCCATGTCCTCCCGTCCTGTCCTTCTTTCCTTCCATCCATCCTTCCTTCCGTTTCATTCCTTCCGTCCTTCTTTCATGTCCTTCGTTTCTTTCCGTCTTCTTCTTTCCCGTCCATCTGACCGTCCTTCCTTCTTTCCATCCATCCTCCTTCCTCCTTCCTTTTCCGTCCGTCCTTCTTTCCATCTTCCATCTGTCCTTCTTTCCGTCGTCCTTTCTTTCCATCTGTCCTTCCTTCTTTCCGTCCATCTATCCGTCTGTCCTTTCCGTACCTCCTATTTCCGTCTCCTTCTTTCCATCTGTCCTTCCTTCTTTCCGTCCTTCCTTCCGTCCATCTATCCGTCCGTCCTTCTTTCTGTCCTCCTTCTTTCTGTCCCATCCGTCTCCTTCTTTCTCCTTCCTTCCATCCTTCGTCGCCACATCATCGTCCTTCCTTTCATCCTTTTATCCTTCCTTCTGTCCATCCATCTCCTTCCTTCCTTTCCTTCGTCTTCTTCTGTCCTCTTCCTTCTTCCATCCTCCTTATTCCGACCGTCCTTCCTTCTTTCCGACCGTCCGTGCCGTTCTTCCTTCTTTCTGTCCTTCCTTCTTTCCGTCTTCCATCACGTCTCTTTCCGTCCGTCCTCCTTCTTCTGCCGTCTTCTTCCGTCCGTCCGTCCTTCTTTCCGTCCGTCCGTCCTTCTTTCCGTCCGTCCGTCCTTCTTTCCGTCCTTCATTCCGTCCATCCTTCATTCCGTCCATCCTTCATTCCGTCCGTCCTTCTTTCCGTCCATCCATCCATCCATCCGTCCTTCATTCCGTCCGTCCTTCTTTCCGTCCGTCCTTCTTTCCGTCCGTCCTTCTTTCCGTCCATCCCGTCCGTCCTTCATTCCGTCCGTCCTTCATTCCGTCCGTCCTTCATTCCGTCCGTCCCGTCCGTCCTTCATTCCGTCCGTCCTTCATTCCGTCCGTCCTTCATTCCGTCCGTCCTTCATTCCGTCCGTCCTTCATTCCGTCCATCCCGTCCGTCCTTCATTCCGTCCATCCCGTCCGTCCTTCATTCCGTCCATCCCGTCCGTCCTTCATTCCGTCCGTCCGTCCTTCATTCCGTCCGTCCGTCCTTCATTCCGTCCGTCCTTCATTCCGTCCATCCTTCATTCCTTCCGTCCGTCCGTCCTTCATTCCTTCCATCCGTCCTTCATTCTTTCCGTCCGTCCTTCATTCTTTCCGTCCATCCGTCCGTCCTTCATTCTTTCCGTCCATCCGTCCGTCCTTCATTCTTTCCGTCCATCCGTCCGTCCTTCATTCTTTCCGTCCATCCGTCCTTCATTCTTTCCGTCCATCCGTCCCTCCTTCCTTCTTTCCGTCCATCCTTCAGTCTTTCCATCCGTCCATCCGTTCTTCCCCTCAAGCCTGTATTTTCCCTTCACCCCTGGGTGATTTCCTGTTTTCCTTCCTCTTCTTCCATAACTTTTCTATTTTTCCGTCAATACAGACATATGAAGCTTCTTGTTGTTTTTTGCAGGACGAGTTGAACTTTTGAATGACGACATTTATTTAAAAATTGCAAAAAAAAACAGTGCAATTATACATTTGTCTTTTGGGTTTTTTATTCACCATGTTCACTATATGGTGACACTGAGGTGTTTGTATGATGTCTTGGGTCAGTACTATATGGTAACACTGACGTGTCGGTACGATATCTGGGGTCAGTACTATATGGTAACACTGAGGTGTTGGTATGATGTCTGGGGTCAGTACTATATGGTAACACTGAGGTGTTTGTATGATGTCTGGGTCAGTACTATATGGTAACACTGATGTGTCGGTATGATGTCTGGGGTCAGTACTATATGGTAACACTGAGGTTTCGGTATGATGTCTGGGGTCAGTACTATATGGTAACACTGACGTGTCGGTATGATGTCTGGGGTCAGTACTATATGGTAACACTGAGGTTTCGGTATGATGTCTGGGGTCAGTACTATATGGTAACACTGAGGTGTCGGTATGATGTCTGGTGTCAGTACTATATGGTAACACTGAGGTGTCGGTATGATGTCTGGGGTCAGTACTATATGGTAACACTGAGGTGTCGGTATGATGTCTGGGGTCAGTACTATATGGTAACACTGAGGTGTCGGTATGATATCTGGGGTCAGTACTATATGGTAACACTGAGGTGTCGGTATGATGTCTGGGGTCAGTACTATATGGTAACACTGATGTGTTGGTATGATGTCTGGGGTCAGTACTATATGGTAACACTGAGGTGTCGGTATGATGCCTCGGGTCAGTACTATATGGTAACACTGACGTGTCGGTATGATGTCTGGGGTCAGTACTATATGTAACACTGAGGTGTCGGTATGATGCCTCGGGTCAGTACTATATGGTAACACTGACGTGTCGGTATAATGTCTGGGGTCAGTACTATATGGTAACACTGACGTGTCGGTATGATGTCTCAGGTCAGTACTATATGGTAACACTGATGTGTCGCTATGTCTGGTGTCAGTAATATATGGTAACACTGACGTGTCGGTATGATGTCTCAGGTCAGTACTATATGGTATCACTGATGTGTCGCTATGTCTGGTGTCAGTAATATATGGTAACACTGACGTGTCGGTATGATGTCTGGGGTCAGTACTATATGGTAACACTGACGTGTCGGTATGATGCCTCGGGTCAGTACTATATGGTAACACTGACGTGTCGGTATAATGTCTGGGGTCAGTACTATATGGTAACACTGACGTGTCGGTATGATGTCTCAGGTCAGTACTATATGGTAACACTGATGTGTCGCTATGTCTGGTGTCAGTAATATATGGTAACACTGACGTGTCGGTATGATGTCTCAGGTCAGTACTATATGGTATCACTGATGTGTCGCTATGTCTGGTGTCAGTAATATATGGTAACACTGACGTGTCGGTATGATGCCTCGGGTCAGTACTATATGGTAACACTGACGTGTCGGTATGATGTCTGGGGTCAGTACTATATGGTAACACTGAGGTGTCGGTATGATGTCTGGGGTCAGTACTATATGGTAACACTGAGGTGTAGGTATGATGTCTGGGGTCAGTACTATATGGTAACACTGAGGTGTCGGTATGATGCCTTAGGTCAGTACTATATGGTAACACTGAGGTGTCGGTATGATGTCTGGGGTCAGTACTATATGGTAACACTGAGGTGTCGGTATGATGTCTGGGGTCAGTACTATATGGTAACACTGAGGTGTCGGTATGATGTCTGGGGTCAGTACTATATGGCAACACTGAGGTGTCTGTATGATGTCTGGGGTCAGTACTATATGGTATCAATGACGTGTTGGTATGAATAATTGAAGAATTAAAGAAACAAAAAAAGAATTGCGCTCTTGCCCAATTTTCCACGATCCGCAGTTACAGTCAAACATTTATTCTGACAATCAAAATCTATATCCATTTTTATTTTAAAGAGAACCGTCACCCCATTTTTGTGTATTAAAAAAAAGCTCCCTTTTTTATCAGGGACTATCCTGCATTCTAAGGCTGGGTTCACATTAGCGTTCCCCTCCGCAGCGTTCTGCGTAGGGATCCGCAATGTGTCCGCAGCGGCCGTCAGCTCCTATCTTTATAATGGGAGCGCACGGTGCTGCGCTTAACAGCGCATGACCGTGTGCACCCATTCACTCCTATATGTGATCTGTGCGCAGGCGGACGCCTGCGTACAAATCACACAGTCTAGTCCGCACCAGGAATGCAACATGTCGCGTCTCTGGTGCGGAATAGACTGTGTGATTTGTACGCAGGCGTCCGCCTGCTCACAGATCACATATAGGAGTGAATGGGTGCACACGGTCATGCGCTGTTAAGCGCAGCACCGTGCGCTCCCATTATAAAGATAGGAGCTGACGGCCGCTGCGGACACATTGCGGATCCCCTACGCAGAACGCTGCGGAGGGGAACGCTAATGTGAACCCAGCCTTAGAATGCAGGATAGTCCCTGATAAAAAAGGGAGCTTTTATTTTAATACACAAAAATGGGGTGACGGTTCTCTTTAAAATAAAAATGGATATAGATTTTGATTGTCAGAATAAATGTTTGACTGTAACTGCGGATCGTGGAAAATTGGGCAAGAGCGCAATTCTTTTTTTGTTTCTTTAATTCTTCAATTATTCATACCAACACGTCATTGATACCATATAGTACTGACCCCAGACATCATACAGACACCTCAGTGTTGCCATATAGTACTGACCCCAGACATCATACCGACACCTCAGTGTTACCATATAGTACTGACCCCAGACATCATACCGACACCTCAGTGTTACCATATAGTACTGACCCCAGACATCATACCGACACCTCAGTGTTACCATATAGTACTGACCTAAGGCATCATACCGACACCTCAGTGTTACCATATAGTACTGACCCCAGACATCATACCTACACCTCAGTGTTACCATATAGTACTGACCCCAGACATCATACCGACACCTCAGTGTTACCATATAGTACTGACCCCAGACATCATACCGACACGTCAGTGTTACCATATAGTACTGACCCGAGGCATCATACCGACACGTCAGTGTTACCATATATTACTGACACCAGACATAGCGACACATCAGTGATACCATATAGTACTGACCTGAGACATCATACCGACACGTCAGTGTTACCATATATTACTGACACCAGACATAGCGACACATCAGTGTTACCATATAGTACTGACCTGAGACATCATACCGACACGTCAGTGTTACCATATAGTACTGACCCCAGACATTATACCGACACGTCAGTGTTACCATATAGTACTGACCCGAGGCATCATACCGACACGTCAGTGTTACCATATAGTACTGACCCCAGACATCATACCGACACGTCAGTGTTACCATATATTACTGACACCAGACATAGCGACACATCAGTGATACCATATAGTACTGACCTGAGACATCATACCGACACGTCAGTGTTACCATATATTACTGACACCAGACATAGCGACACATCAGTGTTACCATATAGTACTGACCTGAGACATCATACCGACACGTCAGTGTTACCATATAGTACTGACCCCAGACATTATACCGACACGTCAGTGTTACCATATAGTACTGACCCGAGGCATCATACCGACACCTCAGTGTTACATATAGTACTGACCCCAGACATCATACCGACACGTCAGTGTTACCATATAGTACTGACCCGAGGCATCATACCGACACCTCAGTGTTACCATATAGTACTGACCCCAGACATCATACCAACACATCAGTGTTACCATATAGTACTGACCCCAGACATCATACCGACACCTCAGTGTTACCATATAGTACTGACCCCAGATATCATACCGACACCTCAGTGTTACCATATAGTACTGACCCCAGACATCATACCGACACCTCAGTGTTACCATATAGTACTGACCCCAGACATCATACCGACACCTCAGTGTTACCATATAGTACTGACACCAGACATCATACCGACACCTCAGTGTTACCATATAGTACTGACCCCAGACATCATACCGAAACCTCAGTGTTACCATATAGTACTGACCCCAGACATCATACCGACACGTCAGTGTTACCATATAGTACTGACCCCAGACATCATACCGAAACCTCAGTGTTACCATATAGTACTGACCCCAGACATCATACCGACACATCAGTGTTACCATATAGTACTGACCCCAGACATCATACCAACACCTCAGTGTCACCATATAGTGAACATGGTGAATAAAAAACCCAAAAGACAAATGTATAATTGCACTGTTTTTTTTTTGCAATTTTTAAATAAATGTCGTCATTCAAAAGTTCAACTCGTCCTGCAAAAAACAACAAGAAGCTTCATATGTCTGTATTGACGGAAAAATAGAAAAGTTATGGAAGAAGAGGAAGGAAAACAGGAAATCACCCAGGGGTGAAGGGAAAATACAGGCTTGAGGGGAAGAACGGATGGACGGATGGAAAGACTGAAGGATGGACGGAAAGAAGGAAGGAGGGACGGATGGACGGAAAGAATGAAGGACGGACGGATGGACGGAAAGAATGAAGGACGGACGGATGGACGGAAAGAATGAAGGACGGACGGATGGACGGAAAGAATGAAGGACGGACGGATGGACGGAAAGAATGAAGGACGGACGGAAAGAATGAAGGACGGATGGAAGGAATGAAGGACGGACGGACGGAAGGAATGAAGGATGGACGGAATGAAGGACGGACGGAATGAAGGACGGACGGACGGAATGAAGGACGGACGGACGGAATGAAGGACGGACGGGATGGACGGAATGAAGGACGGACGGGATGGACGGAATGAAGGACGGACGGGATGGACGGAATGAAGGACGGACGGAATGAAGGACGGACGGAATGAAGGACGGACGGAATGAAGGACGGACGGAATGAAGGACGGACGGGACGGACGGAATGAAGGACGGACGGAATGAAGGACGGACGGAATGAAGGACGGACGGGATGGACGGAAAGAAGGACGGACGGAAAGAAGGACGGACGGAAAGAAGGACGGACGGAATGAAGGACGGATGGATGGATGGATGGACGGAAAGAAGGACGGACGGAATGAAGGATGGACGGAATGAAGGATGGACGGAATGAAGGACGGAAAGAAGGACGGACGGACGGAAAGAAGGACGGACGGACGGAAAGAAGGACGGACGGACGGAAAGAAGGACGGACAGAAAGAAGGACGGACGGACGGAAAGTAGGAACGACTGATGGACAGACGGAAAGAAGGAAGGACAGAAAGAAGGAAGAACGGCACGGACGGTCGGAAAGAAGGAAGGACGGTCGGAAATAAGGAAGGATGGAAAGAAGGAAGGATGGACAGAAAGAAGGACGCAAGGACCAACGGAAGGAAGGAGGGATGGATGGACAGAAGGAAGGATGGAAAGAAGGATGAAAGGAAGGACAGATAGACTGATGGGGCGACGGACGGATGGAAGGAAGGACGGAAAGAAGGAAGGACGGATGGGCGGAAAGAAGGAGGGACAGAAAGAAGGACGGACGGATAGATGGACGGAAGGAAGGACGGAAAGAAGGAAGGACAGATGGAAAGAAGGAAGGACGGAAAAAAGGAGGTACGGAAAGGACAGACGGATAGATGGACGGAAAGAAGGAAGGACAGATGGAAAGAAAGGACGACGGAAAGAAGGACAGATGGAAGGATGGAAAGAAGGACGGACGGAAAAAAGGAAGGAGGGAAGGACGGATGGATGGAAAGAAGGAAGGACGGTCAGATGGACGGAAAGAAAGGACGAAAGACGGACTGAAAGAAGGACGGAAGGATGAACGGAAGGAAGGATGGATGGAAGGAAAGAAGGAAGGACGGGCGGACTGATGGGGCGACGGAAGGAAGGACTCCTCAACAATATCAAAATCCTTAGTATCATCAATATCTCCATACATATACCTCCAACACCTCACACTGCTGCAGTTACTGAGTGGACAGGCTGCTTCAATCAGTATTTGTGTCATTGGAGACACAGTGCTGACCATCCTTCACACTGTACCATATCTCCTGCTGTGTACAGACATCAGTGACACAGCTGTCTCATTCACACAGCAGGGGTTTGTTACAGTGTGTCACAGAAGCTGCAGCCCCCCATCACTGGGCTCACACTGTACATTCTCCTGATCACAGCCCGGACAGTGAGGGAAGGGAATCACTGATATGAGGGAGCTAGTCACTGTAATCACGGAGCGGCCCTGAATACAGCACGATTGTCCCTTCTCTGCAGACATCACTGGTGTCCGCACACTGTACATTCTCCTGATGACAGCCTGGGACAGTGAGGGAAGAATCACTGATAAGAGGCCGGAGCTATTCATTGTAATCCCGGAGCGGCTTCCCCTGAGTGCAGCACATTGTCTCTTCTCTCTGCAGACTTTCCATACATCACTGTGTGTGGCCGGGGAGGAGCAGCTAATCCGGGCAGCTCTGCTCACAGCAATGGCTGCAGCCGAGGATCATTTTCTTCCTGTGGAGAGGCTGAGTCATGGAGATGGGAGGGCGGGGATGTTGCTATGGGGGAGGGGATGGGGTAGAGTAGGTGGAAACGACCAGTGTTCATTATCATGCCAGAACACCCCCCCTGGTCGTTCTGTTCAGACACAAAACAAGTGTTATCTAGGAAACCCTGCAGAAAGCTGACACAAAGTACATTACACATTGTCAGCATTAGGCAGCCTGGATATGCACTCAGATTATGTGACGAACCCGGACAACCCCTTTAAGTGGCCCTGTCCGGTGGAGATCAAGGCTATTCAAGGGTTCCTTGGCTTTGCAAATTACTACAGACAATTCATTCCTCATTTTTCTTGCCTAATCAAACCCATCACGGCTCTCATCTGTAAGGGAGCAAATTCCTGAGTTTGGACCCCAGAGGCAAAGAATGCTTTCTCCACCTTAAAGCACTGCTTCTCCAAGGCTCCTACCTTGCACCGACCAGAGGTCAACAGACAGTTCATTCTTCCTCTATTGGAGCAGGGGCTGTCCTTTCACAGCTATCCTCTACCGGACAATTAGTTACCTGCTGTTTTTTCTCTAAAGAGTTTACCGTATTGGAGCGCAACTATTCCATCGGATACCTTGAATTGCTGGCCATAAAACTGGCATTGGAGAAATGGCGACATCTCCTCGAGGGTGCCGTTCACCCGTTCTTAATCTTCACCGATCATAAGAACCTGGCCTACCTCCAATCCACCCAGAGACTCAATCCCAGGCAGTTCCAGTGGTCCCTGTTCTTTGCCCGTTTCAACTTTGAACTACATCTTTGGCCTGACAGTAAAAACATCAAGGCTGATGCCCTGTCAAGGTCCTCCAAGCCGTCAGATGTGGATTTTTCATCACTATTGGTGGCCTAATCTCCGTCAAGACGTCCTCGATTTTGGTGCCTCGTGTCTATCTTGCGCTAGAAACAAAGCGTCTAGACAGTTGCTGGTTGGACATCTACTAGCCTCTCCCGATTCTATTGGCACCTTGGCAACACATTGCCATGGATTTCATCACGGATCTACTGTGCTCCTCCGGATGCACGGTTGTATGGGTAGTGGTGGATTGCTTGTCTAAAATGGCCCACTTTGTTCCTATGCCTGGATTGCCATCTGCTCCTGAGTTTGCCAGACTATTCATCAAACATATCTTATGGCTCCACGGATAGGGGTGTCCAATTTACTTCCCGGTTCTGGAGGGTGTTGTGCAAACATATGGACATCACGTTGGACTTCTCCTCTGCTTATCAACGGGCAGGTGGAGCGTATTAATCAAGTCCTCATAACCTATCTACGCTTTGCCAATGCTCATCAAGACAACTGGACCAGCCTCCTTCCTTGGGCAGAATTTGCTTATAACAATCACTCCAGTGAGTCGTCCACTAAATCCGCTTTTATCGTTGTATTTCGACAACATCCGGGTATGCCTCTTCTGATATCCTCTGCATATGGCAACCTGGAATCTGATAGATTTTCCGTGACTTCTCCAAGATTTGGGAGGAGACCAGAGACGCTCATACACAGCCCTCCGGCAGGATGAAGAGACATGCCGATAAGAGGCGTCTGGACTCTCTGTCTTTTCTTCCAGGCGATAAAGTATAGCTTTCATCTAAGTACATCAGGCTAAAGGTGCCATCCTACAAGTTAGGGCCATGTTATGTCGGTCCCTTCAAAGTCTTGGGACGCATCAACGACGTTGCTTACTAGCTGAGACTGCCTGTCTCACTTCGCATCCCTAACTCCTTTCATGTCTCGCTGTTGAAAAGAGTAGTGCTTAATCACTTTCATCCTTCCACTGTTCCACGGCCTCTCAGCTCAAGAGGACGTCTTAGAAGTAAAGGACATTCTTGCCATGAAAACGAGCAGATGCAAGACTCTCTTCTTAATTGACTGGGCTGACTTTGGTCCTGAGGAGAGAACCTGAGAGAATATTAATGTGTCTCGTGTTCTGGAGAGATTCTTAGCATGCCTTCAACGGAGGGGGAGAATGGGCAGGGGTAGTGTTAGGTCCCCTGGCACCACTCCCCCGCTCACCTTCCCTGACGCTGCGTTCTCCCCTGCTCCACCGGGTGGGCATCCCATACCCAGGTGTGCGGTGTCTCGAAACCGTCGCCAGATCCCCTCCCTGTTTGCCGGTCACCAGGGTTCACACACCAGCACACTACAATAGACGGTGTTATGAGTGGTACATTGGGTGCGGCTGCGCTCCTCCCCTGTGAAACTAGGGGCCGGCACGGCTCAGCCTGACACTCCCCTTGGCCAATAGCTGTCCATTCTCCGGTATATCAGGCCGCCTCCACTCCTGGGAGGTGCCTGATTATTGTGTTAGTTGCCTTGTGCATATCTGGCTGTTAGTCAGGCCCTCCTTATGCTCTCTCACTCGTGGGTATTCTCCCTGTCCGTATCTCAAGCTCTAGTACCTCCAGCCCTTCTCTGCCATACCTTTGTTAGCAAATGATAAAGGTGCGACACTCATCTGGTCACAGATTTTCATGCGGCTTTATTCAAGACCATGGGGTCACAAGCAAGGGAGGGGGTGCAGGACTACGGTCACCATTTCACGCGTGCTGGCGCTTCTACGGGTTCAAGATACTGGTATCTTGGATCTGTAGAAGCGCCAGCAGGCGCGAAACGGTGACCATTTGCTTGTCTCCCACTACGCTGTGCAATACCGGTTTACTGGACTCCATTTTCCAAGAGGAACGCCATGAGTTGCTACTAACCGCTACGAGCCGGGAAAAAAAAAAATGGTCAGTGCCCGGCTTCAATCTTTTTAATGTGTTCATACCTTTGTTAGGCTAATCTTACAAGCTGACCTTCTGGTACCGGCCGCTGTGGTATCTAGACCCCCTGGGTTTGCCCCTGACAATCCCTGTATAGGGGTTGGATCAACTAGGACCAGCTCACCCAGGGGAGTTCAGTACCAGTGGCTCCACTCTAGGACGCCTTCCTCTGGAAGCGTGGCACCTTCATTTCCCATAGCATGTCTTTAGCACATTGATAGTGAGCTGGTGGTACAGGTCTATATCTCTATTTTATGGGCGAATGATCTCCTTTGGTACCTATTGGTACCTACATGCAACTTCTGGCACCAATCCTCCAGCTTTCCCTCAAAGCCATTGTCCACCGCCTGATCAGATGGGTTCAAGGGTTCCACTGCCTGGAGTTGTTATCGGCAGTATACAATTCAGCAATGGTAGCATACTTTGGCAATTTGACCTCTTCTTCACCACAATTTAAGATACGTACTGGTACCCTCCCTTGCGTACATCAACTACCCCTCTGGCTGTCAGGACAGTGGGCCTACTGTCTGCGTACACAGGCTCTACCAGGGCTTGGTAATCTCGTCCTCTAAGGCCTATTGCTGCCCTACACCAGACTAACATTTCACTTTTCGGGGGTATTGCTATGGGTACCGGATCGCTTACTCTTACACAGCCGATTTCTCCTCTGGACAACTCTACCTGCTGTCTCAGCATCAGGGCTTTTATTTCTTTTCACAGGATGTCAGAGTCTGCCCAGTATCTTTTGTAAAGGATATACGGTATCGATGTCACCTGTGAGCCAGTGTCCAGCAAAGCGTTCATGGGGATGCCATCTAGCATGACAGGCAGGACTGGGCGTCCTACCACGTATCTATCGCGCCAGCTTGGTGGGCCTGGTGGACTTATTCCTGAGGGGTGGCCCGCTGCCCCAGGGCATTCTCGTTTAAAGTACATTCTCTGGCAAAGTGACCTGGCTTGTCGCAGCGGTGGCAGATGGGCTGTCCTTCAGAGTCATAACGATCGCTGGGTCATCCTCTAGCTGTTGGTTATCTTTTCTGTCGCATCCACGGGATGTCATCTGGGCTGGAAGCGAACTCGATTTTCTCCACTGGCTTGGATCCTTGCATCACTTGAATAGCTTTAGCCATTTCAGCTACACTCTTCGTCAGTGCCTCAATCTTTAACTTTAGGGCCTCATTGGTGATAGGCCCCAGAGTCTGTGCACTTGCCCCTGCCATGGCCTGTGGGTCCTGCGCCCCCTGCTGATGGAAGGTTATGGCCAGGAACGGTGCAGGCTCTGAGTCACAGGGTGCTTCTTCTTGCAATATACGGATAGCGCTGTCCTTAAATTGCACAAGGTCCAGATCAGGGCTCTGTATAGCCATCATGCGCAGTTGCACTCTATGGGCAGGGGATAGGAGTCCATCAGCAAACTGGTAATACAGCTATTTGTTTTCTTCTTGCACCAGAGGAGGGTCTGTCTGTTTCAATGCCCTGAGCGCGTCCTGTAGATTCAATGCAAAGTCTCTTGCGCTCTCCTGTGGCCTTTTTCTACACCCAACTAATCTTATTTTTACTTTTGCAGCGGTGCAGGTATCAAAAGTAACTTTCAGCCTGGCTATTACATGCTCTACTGTGTCTTTATCAGTGTCCAGCCAGGACTTTACCTCCCGCTGGGCTGCACCAGTCAATTGTCCCATTATTATGCTGACTCACTGATCTTCCGTCATGGCGTACACTCTATAATAGCTGTCCAGTCTCTCCCTGAAGTCCATCAGGGTACTTGGTTCCCCTGAGTATTGCGGCAACCACGTTGCCCCTGGCGTGTATGGCATTAGGAGCGGCATTACCGGAGACATGGCTGGCATCGTGGCGGCAGCTGGTGCTCCGTCTGCTACTGGGGCTGCATTTGGCACCGCGGGATCAGCTGTGACCGCCCCTCGCGCGAACTCCTCTCCTCCCGGCTCTGACATTTTCCTCCCCCTTAGTGGACCTTAACCCTCCCGATCCTTCACTTCCGTAGGGATGTTCAGCTTTAGTTCCGCCTATGGAACAGGGTTTCTTGTCCCCACCGGATGTCGTTATAGTGCAGGTTGGGCCTCGCTTCGCGCTCTTAGCAGAGTACCACCCGCGATGACACGCCCCCTTGGCTTCCCATGCGCCTCGCGTTTCAGTATTGGTGACAGTCAAAAACACACTGTTCAATAAAGTTTGTGGCAGACAGTACCCGTATACGTCGGGCACGAGATCCTATTTGTGACGCCAGGAACTGTCACACCCCAGGGCCATGGGGTACTCTGAACCTGGCTGTTGACACTTCTAGGGAGTCACAGGGGTCGAGACCCGGCTTCTGTGACCCTAAGTTCAGTTGTTAAGGGAATTCTTGGCTTGATAGGGAAGGGGTGATGATAGGGAAGATTAATCGTGACGCCACCCGTGGTTTGTGGCTATTAGTGGCCACCGCTGCAGCAGAACCTCTGGTGATGATGTATGGGCAGCTGAAATGGAGTGGCCCCCCACGGGCAGAGGGGGTCCCCAGGGCAGTGGATGTAGTAAAGGTGTAGGGTGCAGGATAGTGGGCACAAAGCCACAGAGAGACTCACGGTTTGTTGGTTCGTCAGTCCTTTTACTGGTGCAACTGTAATTCCAGTTGGTGACGGTATACTGAATCCTTGCACCTGAGAGCCACTCGGGTTCTCCTCACCTGGCAAGTTCTGAGGCCTCCTTACTGCGCTCTGTTAGTGGGTCCCTGCTGCTGCTTAAGCTGAGCTGCTGGCCCTCTCTCTCTCCTGCTTGGTGCCAGTATGGCAGGCAATTCAAGTCCTTCTCTAGCCCCATGTCTCAGGCGGCTGTTCCTGGGCTCTTTACGCTGCTTTGCCTCCAGACACAGGGTGGCTGGGGAACTTGGAATTCCCCACCTTCCGGTATTGGCTGCTGGGTTGTTAGGCCATGCACAGCCTCGGACTCCGGTGTCTGTTCTTGGCGCTGTTCCTCTGTCCCCAGGCTCTCTTCCACTTCCTCAGACCCCTGCCTTGGGTCCCTTAGGCTAGGCTTCGCTATCCTGGGACGAGCTTAGCACTGTTTCCAGTCCACAAGATGTCTTTCTCAGTCCTCCTAGGAACTGAACTGACTAACTCCGCCCCAGACCAGAATTTATAGGGGAGCTCACCATGAACCCGGGTTTTGGTCTCCCCCTTCAGGCCTGGAGGCAGAAAGATGTTGTGTGCAGTTTCTATCAGGTGTGAATACCCTCTGTTGCTCTCAAGTGTGATACTACCACCCGGGGCGATAATGACACTATGGCACTTGGACCTTGGGGTGCCACACATTACTACAAGAAGGGGACAAGGATGCGGAATTACTACAAGATGGGGTCAAGTATGGGGACATTACTACAATACGGAGACCTGGATGGGGACATTACTAGAAAATGAAGACCAGGATGGGGATATTACTACAAGATGGGGACTACGATGGTGACATTACTTAAGATGGGGACCAGAATAGGGACATTATTACAATATAGAGATCTGAAAGGTCACATTACTAGAAGATGAAGACCAGGATGGGGACATTACTATAAGATGGGGATCAGGATGGAGAATTACTACTGGAAGGGGACCAGGATGGGGCAGATTACTACCAAAAGGGGACTAGGATGGGGACATTACTACAAAATAGGGATCAAGATGGCGACATAACTACAAAGAGACCAGGGTGGGGACATTAGTACAAGATGGCCAGAATTACTATAAGATGCTAATTGTAAGACAATATTACTGTATGGGGACAATTGGGGGGGCATTGTAAAATGTAAAAAAAATCTCAATAAAACATTATGTTGCCACTAAAAATGCTGTTTTATATATAGAAAAAAAGTGTGCATTTGTTATCTCCACATCTGTAATGTTCCAAGCTATAAATGTGTACTATAATCCATACAATGAATGCCATTTAAAAAAACTAAATAAACACACCACAAATGTTCAAAAAATTGACAAAACTTGTATTGAAAAAAAAAACATGGTATCACTAAAAATGGAACTTTATCCTGCAAAGAATGTGGCCCCTTAAATTCAAATTGTTTCTAGTGCGACCTATATACCCAGCCGAGTTCGAGATCCCTGACCTAAAAGGTTGAACTGATATAATGGCCATGTTGAGTATTTGGCGAGTTTTTACCTCAGTATTTGTATCCAAAGACAGGAGGGGAACAATCAGTGGAAAAGTAAAATAGAAACACATCACCATTCTGTATTTATCACCCACTCCTGGTTTTGGCTACAAATACTAAGGTAAAAAAATCACCAAACACTCAACGTGTGCACATGGCTTAACTTTTAGGTCAATTATGCCTTAGATCACTTACACGCATTGAGCATTTGGTGAGTTTTTTACCTCAGTGCTTATATCCAAGACTAGGAGTGGAACAATCAGTGGAAAAGTATAGAAACATGTCATCACTTCTGTACACTCCCTGACAGCAGTTATGTCGCTAATCCATGTTATGTAAATAAAAGCTTCTAACCTGATGTTAAATTCTTCCATTGGTTGTATAAATTACTCTTTTGAAAGCTGAAACCCTCCCAAATGTGGTTTAGGTTAAGAAAATAAATTTGCATCAATGCTGAAATATTGATCATTTAATGAACACAGAATGGTCAGATTTTGGCAAGACAAAAGTTGTGTCGCCCACAGAAAGTAATGTGATTTTCAAACAAAAAATTAACTTAAATTACAAATATATGTTGCATAACATTGGTGAATGAAGTTGTGGTGGTATTAGAGTCATATTTAATATTTTGTGTGACTTCCATGAGATTGAAGGACTGCATCCATGCGGTTCAACAATGATTCATACAATTTATTAATGAAGTCATCAGGAATAGCAAAGAATGCAGTCTTACATGCCTCCCAGAGTTCATCTAGATTCTTTGGTTTTGTCTTCCAAGCTTCCTCTTTCATCCTACCCCAAACATACTCAATGATGTACATGTCTGGTGACTGGGCTGGCCAGTCCTTGAGCACCTTGATCTTTTTTGCCTTGAGGAACTTTGTTGTAGAGATGGATGTATGAGATGGAGCACCATCCTGCTGCAGAATTTGACCCCTTTTATGATTTGGACTATAACAGGTAGTTAATACTTCTTGTTATTTTAGGCTATTGATATTGCCTTCCTCCTTGCAAATGTTTCGCACACCCCCATACTGAATGTAACCCCAGACCATGATCTTTCCACCACCAAATGTTTTCTGCTTGTATTTTGGATCCATACGGGCTCCAGTAGGTCTCCTGCAGTATTTGCAGCGGCTGTGGTGTAATTCTACTGAAGATTCATCAGAGAAATCCACCTTCTGCCACTTTTCCAGCATCCATCTGTTCAGCAGGCTGTGGGACTTTGCAAATGCCACACAGTTTTTTATTTGCCTTTTGTTTAGTGCTGGCTTCTGGGCACTGATTCGACCATGGAGGCCATTTCGAGACAGAATCCTACAAACTGTTCTAGTTGACACAGGCACTTGAGGTGACCAGGCCTGTTGGAGCTCTGCTGCAGTGGAAGAGGGGCTTGCTTTGGATTTTCTAACCAACAAACGTTCCTCCTGAGGAGTTGTCTTGTGGGGTCTTCGGACTTGGGCTTGTCAAACACATCTCCAGTCTCTTCAAATCTTTTTTTAATTCTTTGTACTTGACGCTGAAACACATTAAAGGTGCTGGCCACCTCTGCAGTGGATCTGGTCTTCAGCCTCTTGATAACCAAGGCTTTGGTAGCATGGTGGATTTTTGGCATGCTGTCAGAGTTCAAGTGAAGGTTTGGGGTGCTGGGTTTCTTTTTAAACACACCCACTAATTAACCGATCATTTACTGAGCACAGGTGAGGATGTAAACTAGGATTGGGTGCATTATATGACCAGGCGACAAAGCTTTTGTTTTGCTAAAATCTGACCATTCTGTGTTCATTAAATAATCAATATTTCAGTATTGATGCCAATTTATTTTCTTAACCTAAACCAAATTTCGGAGGGTTTCAGCTTTCAAAAGAGTAATTTATACAAGCAATGGATGAATTTAACATCCGGTTATAAGCTTTTATTTACATAACATGGATAAGCGACATAACGTCTGTCAGGAACTGTATTTATCAACCACTCCTGGTTTTGGCTACAAATACTGGAGGTAAAAAACTCACCAAATACTGAAAATGTAAACATGGGCTTATGTTGCCATCTCTGATCACAGAAATGGGTGTCGGCCGAGTAACACAGCTGGCACCACTGTTTTATGAAGCGGCCTTAGCAGTGCGCACATCCGCCATGTATGTCATCAGTGGAAACCTGGTATGTAGACAGAAGGCAGCACTGAAGGGGTACAAGAGGAAAAAAATTGGAATTTATCACCCATCTAGGTACATCATGGGAGGATAAGGCTGTATACATGTTGCATTTTTTATTTGGTGCAGAAATAAATCTGCAGCATGCCAATTCTTGCAGAGTTTGTGCTACAGATTCCACCCTTTCTATTGTCGAGCTCCCAGAGGGCATGGCGAGGGGGCTTCATGCCCTTTATTGTTTTTTCCAAGGCAGAGGGAGGTTTAGAAACAGGGTAGGTAGGTTAGGATTAAGTAAAGTTCTTTATACATCTTTTATAATAGGTGTTCTGTGGGTCTTGAGGTATCCTCAGGCCTTTAGTGGCACAAGGAGATTTGCCCTGATGTTATGGTTACAGGGTCAGGGTATGCTGTGATTGGCTATCTGACTGCTGAGGTGATCTGCACCCTGATTGGACGAGTTAATTGCAGGAAATAGGGGTACATAACCCCCCTGACCTCAATCTAATCCTGTTAAGAACTCTTTGTATGACAGTTGAAGACGCTGCTCTCCCTCCCTCCACCTTTTTTATTATTTTTATGGGGGACGTTGTGGTCTTGGTCCTGGCTTCGTTGTGTGGCTTTATTTGAGGAGATAAATTTGCCCAAAACTTCTGGGTGTATTTTGGTTTCTTGTTTTTTGGTATTATTGATGGATGTTTTCCCTTCTTAATTATGTAATATGTTTATTTATATAAAAAAATTAAGTGGATTAGTAACCCGAATTAAAGCCTCACGGCCATCTTATCCAATACACATCGGAGTTCTTTTATTTCCGTCTGTATAGCATAGTTTATTTTGGTGTGACCTATGTTTCCATAAACGGGAAATATTTTTGCCGTGCTTTTTTGGTGTAGATATGTGTATTTGTTGATGCGTTTTTCCTGCAGGTATGCAGAAATTTCTGCTATAAATCACGTGCATATTTCCTAACATTATTTTTCACTTGGACTCTTTAGAGCTGCCTCCATTTTTTTGTTATATATTCAGAGGATTTTCTTGCTTTGCTGCCCCAGGATGGATTGTGCCGCTGACTGAAGACTGTGCTATTTTCTGTTAGGGTGCGTGCATATGATGCAGAGGCACTGTGTCCTGAATGCAGTATCTCCAGACCTGCGGGAACCTGGGTGAACACAGGGCGAGTGCCACTGCCCTGTGCCCACGATCTGCATTCCGTGCATGGCGGCTTCTCCCTGCGTTCACCCACAGGAGATCGCTCCCGCCTCTGCAGCAATAAATTAACATGGATGTGAAGCGCGGTCAACCTGCACCGCAGCTGAAATAATGTTGCGGAGTGGATAAGATTTCTAAAAATCCCATCCACTGTACTTATACTGTACAATGCAGGGTTATGGACACAGCAGTAACACGCTGCGTCCAAAACGCTATTATCCTGGGTTGTGCGCATGTGGTCTTAGATAGATAGCTCTATCACCTATCTTCAGCATTTCTGGCAGTACACTCTCCAGCAGTCCTTATTTAGAGGTTCCTTCTGTCTGATAGATATAGATGTATCCAGCAGAAAGTGTGCTCCTTAGCTCTGCTGTCTTGCAGTCAGTGTGCTCCTTATTTCTGCTGTTTTGCAGGGAAGAGATCCAGCCATAGCGCACAAGAGGGGGGGGGACCTACGTGTCTGGACCCCCCTTTGGACGGCCTGAGAAGTGGTGCAGTACACAAGGAGCTGGGCCCCTATTTCAGGAGACAGGAACAATTACACAGCACCCAAGGGCCCACAAAAGAGGCTGCTTTTAGGGGGGCTTCGCTCCCCCAAACCCCCACCGGGGCTTTGCCCTCGGAACCTGCTGGGGGTGACACCCCCTTTCAGGGCCGGTGTGTGTTTCTTGGACCCCTACTTGGAAATTTCTGGTGCGCCACTGGATCCAGCAGTTAGTGTACTTCTTGTCTCTGCTGTCTTGCATGGAGGAGATCCAGCAGTCAATGAGCTCTTTATTTCTAAATCTTACTGGGAGGAGATCCTGCTATTAGTGCTCTTATCTCTGCTGTCTTGCAGGGAAGAGATCAAGCCAGGGCCACCGATAGGGCCTTAAAGGTCTTCCTGTCGTAAGGGGCCCGCCCATCAGTGGAGGGGGCATGTCCATTAAAAAAGGGGCAGGGGGGCCCGGCCGTGTCAGCGGGGGGCGTGGCCATTAGGAGCGAGCCCAGATCTCCTCTGGGCCCATCCCTCATGTCTTGTTGCACAGCCCCTTCCCCCCCTCCTGTGAAGAATCACCTCTGGTGCCAGGCCCACCCTCTGAACTCTCTCCTCCTGTATTGTCCAGGGCAGCCCACAAACAGGAAGTCACGTGGCCGCACCGGCAGCAGGACCCGTCCCCTCACCTCTTGAGCGGGCCCTCGGCCCTGCCCTGTCCCCTCCTGATAGGAGGCTCCTGAATCACAGCTGGCAGTGTGGCCCGCAAACAAGAAGTAATGCGGGCACCGGCACAGGATGCAAGTGACTGGAGTCAGGATGGAGCTGCTGCTGGTGAGTTAGATGATTGTCTGTCTCTCTCAGTCTGTCTCGGTCGCTCTCTGTCTCTCTTGCTCTACACAGCACTATACTCTATATACAGGTCCACGCTGGATGCTGTATTTGTGTATCTATATACTGTATGTATATAGTGTGGACCTGTATATACAGTAGAGTGATGTCTGTGTATACAAGATATACAGCCGGCAGTCTCTGCGTAAGGCCAGCAGTCTCTGTGCATACATCCTGCACAGTCTCTAATGTGTATACATCCCGCAGCAGTCACTAATGTGCATACAGCCCGCAGCAGTCTCTAATGTGCATACGTCTCCCAGAAGTCTCCAATGTGCATAGGTCCCGCAGCCATCGCCATTGTGCATTTGTCCCGCAGCCGTCTCCATTGCGCATTTGCGCCGCAGCCGTCTCCATTGCGCATTTGCGCCGCAGCCATCTCCATTGTGCATTTGTCCCGCAGCCATCTCCATTGTGTATACGGGCAGCAGCAGTCTCTATTGTGTATTCCCTATTTTATATATAGCACACAGCCGTATTCATTGTCTATATACGGCCAGCAGCCATCTCCATTGTCTATACGGCCGCAACCATCTCTACTGTGTATACAGCTAGCAGTTGTCTATTGAGTATACAGCTATTGTGTATTCAGCCCATAGCAGTCTCAAGTGTATATGTGTGTAATATATAATAGAGAGAGTGTAAAAAAAAAAAAAAAAGGAAAAACAGCACAAAAATATAGCATAAAGTCCACTTAGGGCCCTTTCACATCAGCGTTTTTTTTAAATCGCGGCAGATGCGGTGAAAAAACCGCATCTGCCGCGATTACCGCATACCGGCTGCACTTGCGGCGCGGTTGCGGTTTTTTTCCATGCAAAGTATAGGCGGACTTGCGGCAGGTGCGGCAAGTGCGGTATTGCACTTGCGGCAGGTGCGGCCGCGAAAAAAACCGCGGTCAGCCGCGGTTTTTTTCGCGGCCGCACCTGCCGCAAGTGCAAAACCGCACTTGCCGCACCTGCCGCAAGTCCGCCTATACTTTGCATGGAAAAAACCGCAACCGCGCCGCAAGTGCAGCCGGTATGCGGTAATCGCGGCAGATGCGGTTTTTTCACCGCATCTGCCGCGATTTAAAAAAAAACGCTGATGTGAAAGCACCCTTACTCCTATTTTTTGTGCTGTTTTTTATTTTTTTACCCTATTGTAAGGAACCATCTGGATTGCTGGTTGGCAAAGCTTTGCACATACATTGAGGTAATTTTTGGTGCTGTTCCAATTTTTAACTATAAATATAATGTATGTTTAGGTGTTGGCGGAGCATGGGTGGAGGCACAGGGGTAGTGGCTGGGCAGAGTCTTAGGGGGGCCCCAAAATTTTGGCAGTAAGGAGCCCCGAAATTCCTAGTGGCAGCCCTGGATCCAGCAGTCAGTGCTCCTTATCTCTGGGTCTCACAGGAAGGAGATCCAGTAGTGCTCCTTATCTCTGCTGTCTTGCAGGGAGGAGATCCAGCAGTTAGTGCTCTTATCTCTGCTGTTTTGCAGGGAGGAGATCCAGCAGTCAGTGTGCTCCTTATCTCTGGGTCTTGCAGGGAGGAGATCCAGCAGTCAGTGTGCTCTTTATCTCTGGGTCTTGCCAGGGAGGAGATCCAACAGTCAGTGTGCTTCTTATCTCTGCTGTCCCGCAGTCAGTGTGTTCCTTATCTCTGCTGACTTGCTGTCAGTGTGCTCCTTATCTCATGGTGTTGCAGGGAGGAGATCCAGCAGTCAGTGTGCTTCTTATCTCTGGGTCTTGCAGGGAGGTGATCCAGCAGTCAATGTGCTTCTTATCTCTGCTGTCTTGCTGTCAGTGTGATCCTTATCTCTGGGTCTTGCAGGAAGGAGATCCAGCAGTCAGTGTGCTCCTTATCTCCGGGTCTTGCAGGGAGGAGATCCAGTGTGCTCCTTATCTCTGCTGTCTTGCAGGAAAGGAGATCCAGTGTGCTCCTTATCTCTGCTGTCTTGCAGGAAGGGATCCAGTGTGCTCCTTATCTCTGGGTCTTGCAGGAGAATCCAGTGTGCTCCTTATCTCTGGGTCTTGCAGGGAGAAGATCCCAGTGTGCTCTTATCTCTGCTGTCTTGCAGGGAGAGATCCAGTGTGCTCTTATCTCTGTGGTCTTGCAGGGAGGAGATCCAGAGTCGTCTCCTTATCTCTGCTGTCTTGCATGGAAGTCCAGTGTCTCCTTATCTCTGGGTCTTGCAGGGAGGAATCCAGTGTGCTCCTTATCTCGCTGGTCTTGCAGGGAGGAGATCCAGTGTGCTCCTTATCTCTGGTCTTGCAGGATCCAGTGTGCTCCTTATCTTGCTGGTCTGCAGGGAGGAGATCCAGGTGTGCTCCTTATCTCTGGGTCTTGCAGGAGGAGATCCAGTGTGCTCCTTATCTCTGCTGTCTTGCAGGAGGAGGAGATCAGCAGTCAGTGTACTCCTTATCTCTGCTGTCTTGCAGGAGAGATCCAGTGTGCTCCTTATCTCTGGGTCTTGCAGGGAGGAGATATCCATCATCTTTCAGTAGTGTGTGCTCCTTATCTCTGGGTCTTGCAGGGAGGAGATCCAGTGTGCTCCTTATCTCTGGGTCTTGCAGGGAGGAGATCCAGTGTGCTCCTTATCTCTGGTCTTGCAGGAGGAGATCCAGTGTGCTCCTTATCTCTGTGTCTTGCTGTCAGTGTGCTCCTTATTCTTGCTGTCTTGCAGGAGGAGATCCAGTGTTGCTCCTTATCTCTGCTGTCTTGCAGGAGGAGATCCAGTGTGCTCCTTATCTCTGCTGTCTTGCAGGAGGAGATCCAGTGTGCTCTTATCTCTGCTGTCTTGCAGGGAGGAGATCCAGTGTGCTCCTTATCTCTGCTGTCTTGCAGGGAGGAGATCCAGTGTGCTCCCTTATCTCTGGGTCTTGCAGGGAGGAGATCCAGTGTGCTCCTTATCTCTGGGTCTTGCAGGAGGAGATCCAGTGTGCTCCTTATCTCTGCTGTCTTGCAGGAGGAGATCCAGTGTGTCCTTATCTCTGCTGTTCTTGCAGGAGAGAGATCCAGTGTGCTCCTTATCTCTGTATCTTGCAGGAGGAGATCCAGTGTGCTCCTTATCTCTGCGTCTTGCAGGGAGGAGATCCAGTGTGCTCCTTATCTCTGCTGTCTTGCAGGAGGAGATCCAGTGTGCTCCTTATCTCTGGTCTTGCAGGGAGAATCCAGTGTGCTCCTTATCTCTCTGTCTTGCAGGGAGGAGATCCAGTGTGCTCCTTATCTCTGCTGTCTTGCAGGGAGGAGATCCAGTGTGCCCCTTATCTCTGCTGTCTTGCAGGGAGAGATCCAGTGTGCTCCTTATCTCTGGGTCTTGCAGGAGGAGATCCAGTGTGCTCCTTATCTCCTGGTCTTGCAGGAGGGATCCAGTGACTTACTCGCTGTCTTTGCAGGAGAGATCCAGTGTGCTCCTTACTCGTCTTGCAGGAGGAGATCCAGTTGTGCTCCTTATCTCGTGTCTTGCAGGGAGGAGATCCAGTGTGTCCTTATCTCTGGTTCTTGCAGGGAGGAGATCCAGTGTGCTCCTTATCTCTGGTCTTGCAGGGAGGAGATCCAGTGTGCTCCTTATCTCTGCTGTCTTGCAGGAGGAGATCCAGTGTGCTCCTTATCTCGTGTCTTGCAGGAGAGATATGTTATCCAGTGTTGCAGAGATCCTTTCCCTTATCTCTGGGTCTTGCAGGGAGAGATCCAGTGTGCTCCTTATCTCTGCTGTCTTGCAGGGAGGAGATCCAGTGTGCTCCTTATCTCTGGGTCTTGCAGGAGGAGATCCAGTGTGCTCCTTATCTCTGGGTCTTGCATGGGAGGAGATCCAGTGTGCTCCTTATCTCCTGCTGTCTTGCAGGGAGGAGATCCAGTGTGCTCCTTATCTCTGCTGTCTTGCAGGGAAGGAGATCCAGTGTGCTCCTTATCTCCGGGTCTTGCAGGGAGGAGATCCAGTGTGCTCCTTATCTCTGGGTCTTGCAGGGAGGAGATCCAGTGTGCTCCTTATCTCTGCTGTCTTGCAGGGAGGAGATCCAGTGTGCTCCTTATCTCTGCTGTCTTGCAGGGAGGAGATCCAGTGTGCTCCTTATCTCTGGTCTTGCAGGGAGGAGATCCAGTGTGCTCCTTATCTCTGGGTCTTGCAGGGAGGAGATCCAGTGTGCTCCTTATCTCTGCTGTCTTGCAGGGAGGAGATCCAGTGTGCTCCTTATCTCCGGTCTTGCAGGGAGGAGATCCAGTGTGCTCCTTATCTCTGGGTCTTGCAGGGAGGAGATCCAGTGTAGCTCCTTATCTCTGCTGTCTATGCAGGGAGGAGATCCAGTGTGCTCTTATCTCTGCTGTCTTGCAGGGAGGAGATCCAGTGTGCTCCTTATCTCTGGGTCTTGCAGGGAGGAGATCCAGTGTGCTCCTTATCTCTGGTCTTGCAGGGAGGAGATCCAGTGTGCAATCCCTTATCTCTGCTGTCTTGCAGGGAGGAGATCCAGTGGTGCTCCTTTATCTCTGGTCTTGCAGGGAGGAGATCCAGTGTGCTCCTTATCTCTGGGTCTTGCAGGAGGAGATCCAGTGTGCTCCTTATCTCTGGTCTTGCAGGGAGGAGATCCAGTGTGCTCCTTATCTCTGCTGTCTTGCAGGGAGGAGATCCAGTGTGTCCTTATCTCTGCTGTCTTGCAGAGGAGATCCAGTGTGCTCCTTACTCTGCTGTCTTGCAGGGAGGAGATCCAGTGTGCTCCTTATCTCTGCTGTCTTGCAGGGAGGAGATCCAGTGTGCTCCTTATCTCTGTCTGTTCTCTATGCGTCTTGCAGGAGAGATCCAGTGTGCTCCTTATCTCTGGGTCTTGCAGGGAGGATGCATCAGTGTCTCCTTATCTCTGCTGTCTTGCAGGGAGGAGATCCAGTGTACTCCTTATCTCTGTCTTGCAGGAGAGATCCAGTGTGCTCCTTATCTCTGGTCTTGCAGGGAGGAGATCCAGTGTGCTCCTTATCTCTGCTGGTCTTGCAGGGAGGAATCCAGTGTGCTCCTTATCTCTGCTGTCTTGCAGGGAGGAGATCCAGTGTGCTCTTTCTCTGACTTTCTGCAGGAGAGATCCAGTGTGCTCCTTATCTCTGGGTCTTGCAGGGAGGAGATCCAGTGTGCTCCTTATCTCTGGTCTTGCAGGGAGGAGATCCAGTGTGCTCCTTATCTCTGTCTTGCAGGAGGAGATCCAGTGTCTCCTTATCTCTGGTCTTGCAGGGAGAGATCCAGTGTGCTCCTTATCTCTGGTCTTGCAGGGAGGAGATCCAGTTGTCTCCTTATCTCTGGGTCTTGCAGGAGGAGATCCAGTGTGCTCCTTATCTCTGGTCTTGCAGGGAGGAGATCCAGTGTGCTCCTTATCTCTGCTGTCATGCAGGGAGGAGATCCAGTGTGCTCTTATCTCTGCTGTCTTGCAGGGAGGAGATCCAGTGTGCTCCTTATCTCTGGGTCTTGCAGGGAGGAGATCCAGTGTGCTCCTTATCTCTGCTGTCTTGCAGGGAGGAGATCCAGTGTACTCCTTATCTCTGCTGTCTTGCAGGGAGGAGATCCAGTGTGCTCCTTATCTCCGGGTCTTGCAGGGAGGAGATCCAGTGTGCTCCTTATCTCTGGGTCTTGCAGGGAGGAGATCCAGTGTGCTCTTATCTCTGCTGTCTTGCAGGGAGGAGATCCAGTGTGCTCTTATCTCTGCTGTCTTGCAGGGAGGAGATCCAGTGTGTTCCTTATCTCTGCTGTCATGCAGGGAGGAGATCCAGTGTGCTCTTATCTCTGCTGTCTTGCAGGGAGGAGATCCAGTGTGCTCTTATCTCTGCTGTCTTGCAGGGAGGAGATCCAGTGTACTCCTTATCTCTGGGTCTTGCAGGGAGGATCCAGTGTGCTCCTTATCTCTGCTGTCTTGCTGTCAGTGTGCTCCTTATCTCTGCTGTCTTGCAGGGAGGAGATCCAGTGTACTCCTTATCTCTGGGTCTTGCAGGAAGGAGATCCAGTGTACTCCTTATCTCTGGGTCTTGCAGGGAGGAGATCCAGTGTGCTCCTTATCTCTGGGTCTTGCAGGGAGGAGATCCAGTGTGCTCCTTATCTCTGCTGTCTTGCAGGGAGGAGATCCAGTGTACTCCTTATCTCTGCTGTCTTGCAGGGAGGAGATCCAGTGTACTCCTTATCTCTGCTGTCTTGCAGGGAGGAGATCCAGTGTGCTCCTTATCTCTGCTGTCTTGCAGGGAGGAGATCCAGTGTGCTCTTATCTCTGCTGTCTTGCAGGGAGGAGATCCAGTGTGTTCCTTATCTCTGCTGTCATGCAGGGAGGAGATCCAGTGTGCTCTTATCTCTGCTGTCTTGCAGGGAGGAATCCAGTGTGCTCTTATCTCTGCTGTCTTGCAGGGAGGAGATCCAGTGTACTCCTTATCTCTGGGTCTTGCAGGGAGGATCCAGTGTGCTCTTATCTCTGCTGTCTTGCAGGGAGGAGATCCAGTGTGCTCTTATCTCTGGGTCTTGCAGGGAGGAGATCCAGTGTACTCCTTATCTCTGGGTCTTGCAGGGAGGAGATCCAGTGTGCTCCTTATCTCTGGGTCTTGCAGGGAGGATCCAGTGTGCTCCTTATCTCTGCTGTCTTGCAGGGAGGAGATCCAGTGTACTCCTTATCTCTGGGTCTTGCAGGGAGGAGATCCAGTGTGCTCCTTATCTCTGGGTCTTGCAGGGAGGAGATCCAGTGTGCTCCTTATCTCTGCTGTCTTGCAGGGAGGATCCAGCCTTCCCTCCCCCTCTCAGAGATTGGATTATAATGCAGCAATCGCAGAGGATTAGGTGCAGAGAGTCAGTGCATTGTGCCTGCTGCAGTGCATGGCTGTGCTGCCTGCTCCATCCGTCTGTGCTGGACCCATAGGGAAGGTGTGATCCCTCCTCCTCCTCCTCCACCCCGAGCTGTCAGTGTCTTCTGCTCCAACATGGGGGAGATTCCTAATCTGGTGAAGATCTCGGTCTCCCTTAAGATCCAGCCTAATGACGGACCGGTGTATTTTAAGGTGGACGGGCAGAGATTCGGGCAGAACAGGACGATCAAATTATTGACTGGAGCCAAATACAAGATCGAGGTGTCCCTGAAGCCGGGAGCGGTGAGAGCCAAGTAAGTGCCGGGCTCCGGCAGAGCAGGGGTTACTCCATCCCGTCCGGGCCGGGGCTGCAGTTCTTCCTCCGGAGCTGTCATCACACAGCACATTCCTGACATTCTGCGGTGCCAGGGATTACTACCATTACTGTGTATTAATAACATCCTTATTTCCATGCATTGAGGCCCGGGGCGACGTCTTGTCAAGAACATTGGATATTGTGCTGTTTATAGATAATATGGAGGGCTGAGGGCTGCGTTCACACCTTGTGTTTGCTGCGGTTAATGATGAATGTTGTGAAGATCACAGGAAAAAAACAACAAATGTGAGAATACAGCCTGAAATCTATGTATACTGGTATAGGCTAGATCAGGATGGATGGGGCAGGTGCATGGGCCTGTATATGACATGTGTAGTGATCTGATAACGATCAATGTCATCAGCCCTCGAGATCAGAAATGACAATTATGCTGAGAAATATGATTATGGTTGACTCCATCCTGGTCCTTTAGGCCTTGGAGCCACATAGAGGTCAAGAAGACAGGAGGGTTAGTGAGATACACCATAGAATCATCATGGTCACACTATATAATGTAGGTGACAGCTTTATCCTTCAATCCGAATTCCCTGTTTAGGCCAGAATGGTTTGTCGGATCCCCCTGGCACCCACCACCCTGGGGCCTCTGGCCGCACCTCTATGGGGGGCTAGGCTCAGGTGTCCGGGGCTTATTGATCATGGGCACCGTATGCGGCACAGATGTTTGAGGATTTGCAGATAATCATGGCAGACGGTATGTAGTTATTATGTGCAGTCCTGGTCATCCAGCCTGACATTGCTGGAAGGTCTTGTGGGCTCTTTCTAGCAAAAAATGGGCTATTCTGTTTTTTTGTTTTTTTTTTTAGAAACAAACTACCATAATTCTGGACATTAATTGTAGATCTGTCAGGGGTTTGTAGACCAATATGTCTAAAGGGCCAGTCACACGCCTCAATGTGTTGGCGAACCGACCTACGATTCGACTTGACCTACATTGCTGGAACGTCCTTCACTGATCGCTAGTGAGGTGTCTCACGTACCAGGGGCGGAACTACCGTGGTGCAGCTGGTTCAGCTGCACCCGGGCCCCGACCGGCTAGGGGGCCCCTTCAAGCCTGCAGGGGGCCCCCCAGCCAACCCCCGTAAGCCGTTGTCAGAGGAGAGGAGGGTCAGGCAAGGGAAGCAGAAAGCTCCGATTCAACAGCCATAAACATCCCGCGTGGCTCACCAGGTAGGAGAGCCGCCGCAAACACCTCGCCGGCGGCCGGCAGCAGCACCCCCCTACCCCTCCCCCCCGGGCCGTGACGACGGCCAGCAGCTCCCCCCCCCACTGGCATGACTGCACCAGGGCCCACGGGGTCACGATCCGCCCCTGTCACGTACTGATGTTGAGAACGATGCAACAATGATTCCACGACAAGCAAACAATACTTGCGGTCGTTTGGTTGCCTACGTAATCCAGTTCTGAGTAGGCAAAGCCGTAAACGACATTGTTAACAAGATGTCACACACACCGACGCTGCAGGTTGGATGGACGACGGACGACAGGTTTTTGAACGTTCATAAATCTACGATCAGCGACTTATCGTTGGTCGTATCTAGGTGTCACACGCACCGCCCCAAAAGCCGTGACGTACCAACGATATCGTTAACGATATCGTAGCGTGTGACGGGCCCTTTAGGCTATGTGGCCACTGTATGTTTTTGCTGCGTTTCTGCACCAAAAACGCAACACAGTAATGAAAGTCAATGTAAATTTACAAAAGCTGTGACCCGTGTGTTTGTGGGTGCTGCAGTTTTGTTGCAGAAATCGCCTGTGTTTTTTTTTATGTCCATTTGTGGTGCTTTTTTTCCTGTAATTTCCAACACAAAAAATGCTGCAAAACTCCCCCTCCCCCGGCAATTCCGCAGAGATCACCAGGGATTCTTCCTCCGTGCAGCGGCGGTCTTTATCGATCTTCCAGAACCTGAGGACCATGTGACTCAGCCTGTCACTTGGTACACAGGATCTGGCAGATAGATATAGATAGCTCCCACCACTGCATGGAGGACAAATCACCAGGGATCACTGTGGGCTCGCTGTGGAGGGTGAGTATTGCAGCGTACATTACTAAATAATGTATATAATTTTTAAATACATCTTTCTGAAGGATAAATCCACATGAGCATGTGAACAATTATCCACTTTTCATTTAACAAAATGAATAATCATTTATCTGTATTGAGATCTGTTTTTATACAAGGTTGAATACAGTTTCCTGTGTTTTAAAGTGTATTTCTACTATTTGGATAAACTATGCCCAATGTAAAAGCAAAACATGTTGCACCCACTGGTAATTGCATGAGTTTGTTATGTCACATGAGCCCTGCAGCCAATCATCGGCTATTCATGGTTTTGTCTAAAGGTACCGTCACTCGCCGCCATATGGCTTGCACATCGCCGGTGATTTGACGTGAGCGCGCACGTTTTGGGCACTTTTTTCACACCGCTGTGGAGCTGTCACACATAGAGATCTCGCATGCGATCTTCGGCGATCCTGCGTTCCGGTAATCGCCTGCAGAAGACCGGAAGCGATCTTCCCTTCACACATCACCGCGTCACACGCCACAATCGTAGCAGCGATGTGGGCATACTGTTTTGATAGGTGCGTGCTAGAGTGTGTTTCACCGCGCCCCTATCACTGCGATTGGTGGACGGAACTGCGTTCCCATTGGTCAGCCTTGCGTGACCGCACGGGTCATCAAATAAGGCGCCTTGGACACGACCAGCCAATTGGAACGCAGTATCACCCACCAATCGCTGCAGATGCGGCGCGAAAACAACATCCAAGCACGCCTACGGGATTTATTTCAGGATCGCTGTGTACATCGCTATCACCCTGTCACATGGCACGATCCACTGAAATTGCCTGGTGGATATCTCTTGATTTCACTGCAGTGCAATCAGGCAATGCTCCACCAGCGATTTCTCGCCATAGAATCGCCCAGACACACGCCACTACGCACATGCGATGTGGTTTCCACATTGCCAAATTCAGGCATTGCCAGCGATTTTGCCAGTGATATGGCGTGTGAGCTTCTGCAGCTGATTAACGGCCACAGATTGGTTGCAGCACTCGTGCAACATGCAGCTCTCAGCAGAGAAGGAATGTTGCAGCACGCCCACTGTGTTTTTAGATCTGCAGTCATGCATGTGATTCTCCTCCCAGCGATGCTCACTCCCGTTGAAGCAACAGTCCATAAGAAGTAAGAATCAGAGTTGCATGCTGGATCGGGGATGATATAACATTTCTTCGTTGTTAGAACATTTAAAAAAGTCATAATGGAGTGCATCTGACGTATTTTGACGGGATTTATGTCTTAAGGCCCAGTTACACACACAGATAATTGTGCAGAGATTGTTCGCAGATCTCTGGTTGCAGTGAAACCATGGACACATTGTGCCATTTTGTGGCCGTGTACAAATGTAACAGTGTGTCCATGATTTCACTGCAACCAGAGATCTGCGAGCAATCTCTGCACAATTATCTGTGTGTGTAACTGTAACTGGGCATGAGGCTGAAGGCAAACTGGGCGAGGGACTCTCGCGAGTGCAATGCGAGGGAAACTCGCATTGCACTCGGACCAGTGTTGCCCTATCAGTCAGGGCACATTGGTGCGAGTCCCCCACACCTAACTCGCATTGCGAGTCAGAAGCGAGTGCAATCGCAGCATGCTGCGACTGCACGCGATTCTGACGCGCGTGAGCACAATGGAAGTGTATGGGGGTGAGAAATTCTCGCCCCCATACAGCACACGGTGCGAGTGTGCAGCCAAAAACGCTTTGAACTCGCTGGCTGTTAAAGCCGGCAAGTTTAAAATGACGGCTTTGCCTCTACAGTAAGCTATCATCTTGTACTTCTGTGACAGCAGCGGTACAAGATGTTTAGCTAATACAATAATGATTGTTGTAAAATAATGTATTCCGGGGTTATTTTAGTGATTAACCCCATCAGCATCCTCTGCGCCGCATGTGTGTCCAGAGGATGCTGATGCGGCTCAAATCCCAGTGATTAAGGGTTAATATGCAGCTGGTGTAGTGGCACCATGTATGTTGAGAGTGTCCTCTCTCTCTGCAGACATGGTGTCATTACACCATGTGTGTGAAGGGGTTAATTGTTCTGTAAAATGGGTTAAAAGAACTGTCGGCTTTATAAATTCACTGAAAAAGCCCCTCTGTTACTGCCTATGGGGAACTGTCCCCACTGTGTGGTGTTGAAGCCCTGTCTTGCTTCAGCACCTGCAGTGTTCAGCACCATGCAGAGGGGACAGCTCCCCATAGGCAGTAACAGAGGGGCTTTTTCAGTGAATTTATAAAGCCCACAGTTCTTTTAACCCATTTTACAGAACAATTAACCCCTTCACACACATGGTGAAATGACACCATGTCTGCAGAGAGTGAGGACACTCTCAACATACATGGTGCCACTACACCAGCTGCATATTAACCCCTTGATCACTGGGATTTGAGCCGCATCAGCATCCTCTGCACGCACATGCGGTGCCGAGGATGCTGATGGGGTTAATCACTAAAATAACCCCGGAATACATTATTTTACACCAATCATTATTGTATTAGCTAGTAGTGCTGCTGTCACAGCGGTACAAGATGATAGTTTACTGTACCGGCAAAGCGGGAAATACAAACTAAGTGGCTTTGACAGCCGCAGAGTTTCTATTCCCCGACAAATGCTGCCCGCGGTTCTTCAGGACCGTGGACAGCATCACAATCACGCAGCACACATGCACTCACACCTCACAATTGCAGCACACTTGCATACATACAGCCAGCCACACTCACCACACGCACCACACTCGCACCACACACACCCACAAACACGCACAGCACTTGCATCACTGTCGTGCATCAAACACGCTCCGTGTTTGATGCACGACAGTGTCGATAAGCCTGAGACACAAATGACATTGAAATGTGTCATATGCAC
This sequence comes from Allobates femoralis, assembly GCA_033576535.1. Classification (NCBI taxonomy): domain Eukaryota; kingdom Metazoa; phylum Chordata; class Amphibia; order Anura; family Aromobatidae; genus Allobates; species Allobates femoralis. Next base: position 555,265,881 of record JARQOC010000001.1, on the reverse strand, counting down.
TCCATTATGACTCTTTAAAATATACTAACATGCAGCTCATCCATATTCCAATAGGGAGTAGGTATGCGCTGATGAAACAGTAAAAGCGAGTACTGACCGGTGGCTGCTCATTGGCTGGCTCCATGCAAGGTTCTCAAACAAAGCATCATCAAACCATAAATAAGTAAATATATATACACAGTGGGCCATATATTGGGTGGGCCATTTATATGGATATGCCTAAATAAAATGGGGATGGTTGGTGATATCAATTTCCTGTTTGTGGCACATTAGTACCCCCTCCCATATACTAATGGGCCACAAATAGGAAGTTGATGTCATTATCCGTTTCCATTTTATTTAGGTGTACCCATATAAATGGCCCACCCTGTATATATATTCTTGTGTCACACCGCTTACAAGACCAGAAACTAGTGAGTTTTGAGTCCAGCTGTGACGTGGGAAAGTTCAACTCAGGTCAGAGAGCCATGTCGCTCTATCTAACCTCAGGTGACCCAGACCGTCCCATCACTACTTTCACAGCAGAAGCCAAAACGCAGACAATCGTTTACGGTTCATGAGGGAGTAATAAATTTGGGAATGAGGGCTGTCTTTCTGTTCTTCTTACAAAAATATGGTTTTTCACAGTGTGGTGTATTATTTGTTATTTTTAGTTAGAGATTCATAATGGCCTGGTCTAACATTGGACAACATTATGAATCTTGGGCTTAGTGCCAGCTGGCAAAATTCAGCTGGCATTAACTCCTTTATTACCCAGCTTGCCACGGGCACCAGGGCAACTGGAAGAGTTGGGTACAGCTTCAGAAAATGGTGCTTCGATGAATGCACAGTTTTCTGGAGCGACTGTGGGATGCAATTTGCAGTATAGGGGGCCCAGAATGCTTGGGCCTCCCCACGCTGAGGACTCCAGCCCCAAGCTGCCTAGTTGTAACTGGCTGGAAACCAGAAATACAGTGAAGCTCCACGTAATTTTTAAAAAATATTTCAAGAAATAATAAAAAATAAATAAGGAGGGCTCCTCTGTATTTTGATTACCAACCAGGCAAAACTAGGCAGCTGGGGGTGGGTAGCAGCCCATACCTGCCTGCTGTAGCTGGACTGGTGACCAAACAAATTGCGGAGCCCCATGTCACATTATGCCATCAAGAAACCCTTTTTGTTTTTTTCTTTTTCCAGCTTTCAGCCTAGCTTTATTCAGTCACAACAGTGAACAATTGTTAAAAAAACGCAGCAAAATCCGCATGAAAAACTGCTTCAAAAAATGCAGCAAAATACCATTAACTTATCTGTGTGGAACTTTGAAACATGGTGCAGATTTCAGACATTAAAAATCCTCAGCACACATTATACGTCGGCACATAGCCTAATGAACAAGCTTGCCAGGCCCTATAACCTTGTCTTTGCCCCTACTTGTATCAAAGTCTTCACTACCATTGATCTTGTATTATGTTACTGTCCTGATTAATAGATACGGTATATGAGTTTAACATTTCATTGCAGTATTACACATTCCATAGGATGCTTATTTCAGATCATCAGAAAGTATAATTGAAGTTAAGAGAGTCCAACCTATCACCAGACTGAGGACCTAAAGGGCTGTGAAACCTAATGATTGTGAGCAGTTAGTGAGAGCATATTCTGATAAGGATGCAGCGAGTACTGTTATGATATAAATCAATCAAATACATTGTGTACCAGGGCCTCAGTATCTGCAGCACAACCAGGGGCCAAAAACTGATAGACAAGGAAGTCACAGCCGAACCACCCAAGGCCAGATACTCCATGTAATTATTTATCTTTTTTTTTTTACATCTCTTTCAGGACAATGAATTTAGGAGGATTGGTGATTCCCCTAGAAGAAAAATCCAGAGACCCTCAGATGGCTTGTTACATAGCCTTCTATGATACGGAGGGAGTGACTCACACCAAAAGTGGGGAGAGGCAACCACTCCAAGTCATGATCCAGGTACCTAATAAGTAAACTACAAGTTTTAAGGAATTAATTTTTTACAGCTATGTCATGTGTTCCTCAAAATCACTTCACTTTTCTGACCGGTGAGTTGGAAAGATCATAAAAATACAATAGCAATGATTTTGATTCTAGATCTATACAAGGATGAAGGGATTCAGATCCCTATTCCTGGTTATAAATTTGGATAAAACAAATGAGAGCCTTGATAATAGTAATAGTTCCATTAATTGTAATGTCGTTGTGCCGTCATGGCCTAATGGTGATCTGGATAGGAAGGACCCGGGAGCACTTCACCTCAGAAACTGGTTTCTCGTGAAATTGAAAAAAAAAAAAAAAATGTAAATGGCAGGACAATCCCTTTAATAAATAGTCAATCATAGAAGAACATATTGATGTTGTTCACCGTTCATCAGTGGAATGTCAGAATTTCTTCTCCATGATATAAGATGTGGATTAAAATCATTACTGTTAATGTAAGAACCTCGAGGGTGGAACATAATGACATTTTTCTTCTTTTTTTTTTAAATTAAATTCCCTGTAATCTTGGTACTGGAATATGGAACTTAATCCAGTTATCCAGGACATATGTTTCACATGGGGCTAAAAACATTTTGGCAAGTAGTTCATAAATTCCTGCCAGTTCAACCTTGTGATGATCTCTCCTGACTCAGAGTGGTCACTAACTGCTCCTGATGATGAGTCTCCTGCTTCCTGTGCAGTTGTCAACACAGCAGCTCCTTCTCTTCCGCTCTGCTCTGTTGACGGGGTGTCACTTCTGAAGTCATGTTGATTGACCCCTAATTCCCCATAGCGAGTAGGGAGTTGGCTGTCAATCAACATGACATCAGCAAGGACACTTCATCAACAGAGCAGAGCGGAAGAGAAGGAGCTGCTTTGTTACAAATCCTCACAGGCAGAAAGAGAATCATGCTCAGTGCTACATCTATTTATATCTATTCTTGTATGGCCTGTAAACACAAGTAGCCAAATTAGTCATGAGTATACTCAAGGGTCTTATCCTCTATAGGTGGTTATTCTGACGCTAGTTTCTTACCCTATAATGGTTATCAGCAATAACTGGTCCTAAATAGGGACAAAATGACAAGCACCTTATTCAGGACCAATAATTGCTGATAACCATTAGAGGGTAAGAATCTAGCTTCATAATAACCACCCATAGAGGATAAGACCCTTGAGTATACTCAAGACTAATTTGGCTACTTGTGTTTACAGGCCATACAAGAATACTATAAGAAAAAAAGGACCCACACCACAACAAGCATCAGAGTATGAAGTGGGACTCCAGGACTACCATCGTATTATCCACTGTTTAACCCCCCCTTTTTTAATACTTGTATAGTGATATTTTATATTGTTTTACGAACTCTTCCTGATATTTTAATAAACATCCCAAAAAAGGTGGCACCAAACAAGTTGTAGTGCCTATCCTTATAAATAGTTGTAGCGCTGAGCCTTATAACTTTATTAACATTAACAAAGTTCATGGCGGGTGAAGTTAAACACGGTACTTCGCCAAGGCTTCCAGCAGCAACACATCAACGACCATAGAGATAGTGGTCACCCATATGCTAGCTCCAGTGTTAAACCATTAACCCCTTTACGACTAATGACGAGTATACTCGTCATGAAAAGATGTCAGTTCCCGCATCATGACGAGTATACTCGTCATGGCTTTGAACTGTCACTGCTTCTAAACAAACAGTGACAGTTCAATTCTAAAAGCTGTCAGTGACAGCTGAGGGTCAGGGGCAGAGATGTGGGGACCCTTGTTAACCCCTTCACCCCCCCCCCCCTCCCCAATCATACTTATCTGCCGGCGGGCTGCACTGCACCCGCCGGCCATTATCTAATACTCCAGCGTCCCCTGTGTCTTTTCCCTGCTCCGTCCAGGCTTCCCCCTGTGAGCTGTCAAGCCCCCCCTGTGTGTGCTGCCCAAGTCCCCCCTGTGTCCAGTTCCCCCTGTGTCCGGCCGGCACCCCCTACCCCGGTCCCCGCCAACCACCCGCTCTCCTCCTTCAATAGTATTTCAAGTTGCAGGGCCCCTGCTCGTGACCCCCCCTGCTCGTGTCCCCCCTGCTCATGCCCCCCTGCTCATGCCCCCCTGCTCATACTCACCCCCCAGCCCCGCTCACCTATCCCGTCGGGCTGCACGCGCCGGTGCACCCGCCCGCACCGTCGGCCTCCGAGTCCTCTGCAGTCTCCGGTGTGGCTCCTCCTCTTCTCAGGGGCTACTCCTCATCGGTGGGTAAGTATGAATGAATGAATGAATAGATGGATGTGTGGATGGATGGATGGATTGATTGATGGGTGGGTGGATGGATGGATGGGTGAATGAATGGATGTGTGCGTGCGTGGATGTGCGTGTGCGTGGATGTGTGTGTGGATGTGCGTGCGTGGATGTGCATGCGTGGATGTCAGCGTGCGTGGATGTGTGCGTGTGGATCTGTGCGTACGTGGATCTGCGTGGATGTGGATGTGCGTGGATGTGTGCGTGGATATCAGCATGCGTGCATGGATGTGTGCATGCGTGGATGTCAGTGTGCGTGGATGTGCGTGCAAGGATGTCAGCGTGCGTGGATGTGTGCATGTGTGGATGTGCGTGCTTGGATGTGCGTGCGTGGTTGTGTGCGTGCGTGGATGATGGGTGCATAGGTGGATGGATGGGTGCAACAAGGGATCAAGTGTCCTCTTGTTGTAGTCTCTGGGACCATAGTCATGGTGCACTGTATAACAGATCATTGTCATACAGTGCACCATAACTCTGACCCCCAAGACTGTAGGAAGAGGACAGTTGATCCCTTGCTGTAGTCTCTGGATTGAGCAGAGGCGATCGAGCGTCGTGGGACCTTCGTTGTGGACTACGTCGGAGGCGATCGAGCGTCGTGGGACGTTCGTTGTGGACTACGTCGGATCTTTATAATAAAGATGGAGTCCGAATTTTGTTTGTGTTTTTTTTTTCAAATAAAAAGATTTTTCTATGTGTGTATTTTCTGACTATTTACCAGAGATTCCTAATGGCGGGTCTAACATTGGCCCTATATTATGAATCTCGGGCTTAGTGCCAGCTGCCAATAAAAAGCTGGCATTAACCCCTTTATTACCCAGTTTGCCACCGGCACCAGGGCAACTGGAAGAGAATGGGTACAGCGCCAGAAAATGGCGCTTCAATGAATGCGCCATTTTCTGGGGCGGCTGCGGGCTGCAATTCGCAGCATGGGGGGCCCAGAACGCTTGGGCCTTTCCATGCTGAGGATTCCAGCCCCCAGCTGCCTAGTTGTACCTAGCTGGGCCAAAAATATGGCGGAGCCCTACGTCATTTTTTTTCTAGAATTAGTTCTAGAAATAAAAAAAAATGGGCTTCGCTGTATTTTTGGTTGCAGCCAGGTATAACAAGGCAGCTGGGGGTTGCTGGCAGTCTGTAGCTGCCAAGTTGTACCTGGCTGGACCAAAAATATGGCGGAGCCCCACGTCATTTTTTTTTTCTAGAATTAGTTCTAGAAATAAAAAAAGTCCTTCGCTGTATTTTTTGTAGCCAGCCATGTACAACTTGGTAGCTGGCTGACTGGAATCCTCAGCGTGGAGAAACCCAAATGTTGTGGGTCCCCCGCGCTGCAAATTTCAACCCACAGCCACTTAAGAAAATAGCGCATTCATTAGAGGCGGCATTTTCTGGTGCTGTACCCCAACTCTACCAGTTGCCCTTATGCTAGTGGCACACGGGTTCTCCATATGCGACATGGTGTCCGCTAACAATTTCAATAGAAAATTAGCTCCAATTGTTAGCGGAAACCATGTCGGGTATGGAGAGCCCCTCCCTGTGTGCCTGAACATTGGAGCTCCCCCACAAGTGACCCCATTTTGGAAACTAGACCCCCGAAGGAACGTATCTAGATGCATAGTGATCACTTTGAACCCCCAGATGCTTCACAAATTCATCCATAAAAATGAAAAAGCACTTTTTGTTCCACAAAAAGTTTCTTTTTTCATTTTTATAGATCAATTTGTGAAGCACCTGGGGGTTCAAAGTCATCTAGATATAATCTTTTGGTGGTCTAGTTTCCAAAATGGGGTCACTTGTGGGGGAGCTCCAATGTTTAGGCACATAGGGGCTCTTTATATCCTACAAGGTGTCCGCTAACAATTCCAATTGTTAGTGGACACCATGTTGCGTATGGAGAGCCCCAGTGTGTCTCCACATTGGAGCTCCCCTACAAGTGACCCCATTTTGGAAACTAGACCCCCTAAGGAACGTATCTAGATGCATAGTGAGCACTTTGAACCCCCAGATGCTTCACAAATTCACCCATAAAAATGAAAAAGCACTTTTTTTTCCACAAAAAGTTTCTTTTTTCATTTTTACGGATCAATTTGTGAAGCACCTGGGGGTTCAAAGTGCTCACTATGCATCTAGATACCTTCCTTGGGGGTCTAGTTTCCAAAATGGGGTTACCTATGGGGGAGCTCCAATGTGGAGACACACGGGGACCCTCCCAACGGGACATGGTGTCCGCTAACAATTTGAATGGAAAATGAGCTCAAATTGTTAGCGGACACCATGTCGCGTTGGGAGGGTCACTGTGTGTCTCCACATTGGAGCTCCCCCACAAGTGACCCCATTTTGGAAACTAGACCCCCAAAGGATTATATCTAGATGCATAGTGAGCACTTTGAACCCCCAGATGCTTCACAAATTGATCCGTAATAATGAAAAAATAAAATTATTTGTGGAAAAAAGTGTTTTTTTCATTTTTACAGATGAATTTCTGAAGCATCTGGGGGTTCAAAGTGCTCACTATGCATCTAGATACGTTCTTTTGGGGGTCTAGTTTCCAAAATGGGGTCACTTGTGGGGAGCTCCAATGTGGAGACACACAGGGACCCTCCCAACGCGACATGGTGTCCGCTAACAAATTGAGCTCATTTTCCATTCAAATTGTTAGCGGACACCATGTTGCGTTTGGAGGGTCCCGGTGTGTCTCCACATTGGAGCTTCCCCACAAGTGACCCCATTTTGGAAACTAGACCCCATAAGGAACGTATCTAGATGCATAATGAGCACTTTGAACCCCCAGATGCTTTACAAATTCATCCATAAAAATGAAAAAACACTTTTTTTTCACCAAAAATTTTTTTTTGCCTACATTTTTTCATTTTCACATGGGCAACAGGATTAAATGCATCCCAAAATTTGTTGGGCAATTACTCCTGAGTACCCAGATACCTTATATGTGGTCATAAACCACTGTTTGGGCGTACGGCAGGGCTCAGAAGTGAAGGAGCGTCATTTCACTTTTTGAACGGAAAATTGGCTATAAAATTCAAATGGCGCTCTTTCCCTTCTGAGCCCTGCTGTGCGCCCAAACAGTGGTTTATGACCATATATGAGGTATCTATGTACTCAGGAGAAATTGCCCAACAAATTTTAGGATCCATTTTATCCTGTTGCCCATGTGAAAATGAAAACATTGAGGCTAAAAGAACATTTTTGTTACAAAAATTTAAATGTCCATTTTTTCCTTCAACTTTATTTTAGTTCCTGTGAAGAACCTGAAGGGTTAATAATCTTCTTGAATGTAGTTTTGAGTAGCTTGAGGGGTGCAGTTTTTGGAATGATGTCACTTTTGGGTGTTTTCTGTCATGTACACCCCTCAAAGAGACTTCAAATGTGATGTGGTCACAAAAAAATGGTTTTGTAAATTTTGCTGAAAAATTGAGAAATTGCTGATGAACTTTGAACCCTTATAACGTCCTAACAATTTTTTCTTTTTCTTCCAAAATTGTGCTGATGTAAAGTAGACATGTGGGAAATATTATTTATTAACTATTTTGTGGCACATAACTCTCTGGTTTAGCAGAATAAAAATGTAAAATTTGAAAATTGCTAAATTTTCAAAATTTTTGCCAAATTTTTGATTTTTTCACAAATAAACGCTAAAATTATTGACCTAAATTTAATACTAACATGAAGCCCAATATGTCACGAAAAAACAATCTCAGAATCGATAGGATCCGTTGAAGCGTTCCAGAGATATTACCTCATAAAGGGAGAGTGGTCAGAATTACAAAAAATGGTCCGGTCATTAGGGTGCAAAGTGACTCGGTCCTTAAGGGGTTAATATAAGCAAGAGAATCATCACCAGGAGCAGTCCGTGACCACTCTGAGCCAGGAGAGATCGCTGAATCAGCAAGTACTTATCAACTACTTGAAGATAAGTGCTCAGCCCTATAGGGAAAAAAAGGCCTGGATAACTCCTTTTAGGCCACATGCACACGTTGAGTATTTCAGAAGTTTTTTTTACCTCAGTATTTGTAAGCCAAATCTAGAAGTGGAACAATCAGAGGAAAAGTGTAATAGACGTGCAACACTTTCTAATTTCTATTTCTTCATTGTCGATCTTAAAATTCACCTTCTCGCTGGCGGTAGTTATTATCTTGGTCTTCTTTACATTCAGATGCAAACCAAACATATTGCTTTCTTCACTGAGCTTTAAGGTTAACGTCCTCAGATCCTTCCCATTTTCGGCCAAAGGTGTGGTATCATCTGCGTATCTCAGGTTGTTAATGAACCTTCCACCTATCCTCATGCCAACCGATGATTCATTCAAGTCAAGCGTCCTCATGATCACTTCTGCACTAATCAAAACAGTGTCAAGAGACAGATGGTGAATTTATAAAAAAAATTACATAATTTTTATTGAATTCCTCATTAAAAGGTTCATCAAAAAATACACCTAGTTACATAGAAACAGAGGGACAACAATAATACAGTTAAGGCGGCTTTCACACTGCAGTTTTTTCCTGATCAGTGTTCATTAGGTTTTGTGTACTTCCAGGCCCCGTCGCGACCTCTGTTGTTACACCCCTGCATCCTGCTGTATATATGTTCTCCATCCTATTATATATATGGTCTCTATCCTATTATATATGGTCTGCATCCTGCTTCGTATATGGTCTCCATCCAGCTATATATGTGTCCTCCATCCAGCTATATATGTGTCCTCCATCCAGCTATACATATGGTCTCCATCCTACTGTATATATCTCCTCCACCCTGCTGTATATATTGTCTCCATTCTGCTATATATGTCCTCCATCCAGCTATTTATACAGTGTTGTGGAAATTAATTGGGACAAAGCATTTTTTAAGTAAAATCATAAGTTGGGGTTACCAGTCAGTGATTCAAACCAGTTTTAACTGCTTTGAACAGGTGTGAGTGTACAACCTTGACAACAAAATGTGGTTTGACTGGTTTTAGTCAGAAAATAACAGCTAGCTGCCCCCTCAGCTTCAGTTGAGAGCTTGTTTTCTGTGAGGAGTGGTTTAGTGTACTTTTTCTCTCAGTGTGATTCGTGCCTGTGAAAATGGATGTTACTCCACGGAAGAGGTCTAGAATTATTACTCTTAATGAACATACAAGTCTGACTGTAAGAGAAATCGCTTCCACTGTTGGTATTGGAAAATCTACAGTTTCAAGAATAATTCACACACACAATGAAACTGGATCGTTTTCTCCAAAATGAAAAGGGGAATGTGAAAGAAAAAGGAAAACGACACCAAGAACTGATAAAGCACTTATCAGAAATAGTAAAACTAAAGCAAGAAAAACAAGTAAAGACTTACTTTGTCCCAATTAATTTGCACAGCGCTGTATGTCCTCCATCCAGCTATATATATGGTCTCTATCCTACTGTATATATGTACTCCACCCTGCTATATATATGGTCTCCATCCTGCTATATGTATGTCCTCCATCCTGCTGTATATATGTCCTCCATAACGCTGTATAAATGGTCTCCATCCTTTTAGAATGATGTAAAATAATATTAAACCTAACTGATACTTCTTGGCTCCCATTCTTGCACTCTAAGGGTGTGTGCACACAATTAGTAATTGCAGTGTTTTGGGCACTGCACACTACTGCTGCGTTCTACAGTTCAAGTGCAGTGGATGGTTTCTAGAAATCCCATGCCTAGTGTGTTTCTTCCGACCGCAGCATTATTTCAGCTGCAGTTGCCGTGTTTGTGCGTCTCCGCAGCATATTCATTTAAAGCTGTGGAGTCAGAAGCGATCTAAAGTGGGTGAATGCAGGGAAAAGCCACCCTGCCCCGAACAAAGATCGTTGGCACAGGGCGGCTGCATTCACCCGCAACTTCCCTCAGGTTCGGAGACACTACATCCAGAATGCAGTGCTTCCAGATCGTCTGCACATAACCTAATTAGTCTCTGCTAATCTCTTCTTACTTGTTCCGTCTCAACACTTTGTACATTAAAAGAATTATTGTGAAAGGGATATATTGTGTTCAGCTGCTCAAGCAATATTTTGAAAATGACTCTACTGGAATAAAATAGGGAAAAAAATTGCTAAATTCCTCTACCTGTCCACCACAGGAAATAGCTTCTCGACCAATTACTAGTCACATCTGCGCCCTGCCTTGCCAGCCTTGCCTGGGCTTTTTCTAAGAGTTTGGCCGGGGAGAGTACGGGTTGATTTTTAATTTTTCTATCAGTATGAACAATCTTAAAACATTTTGTATCTGCCGGGCAACAATAATTCTTATGTATTTTGCTAGCTTTAAAGGGGTTGCACACTACTTGGACATCCCCTTCCTAAATGACGACCTAGTCCCCTGAGTAAAATAAGAAAAGCTTATATCAGCGATATCAATGCTGGTGTGACATAATGGCCCCTTTACACGCAGCTACAGGTAACAGGTTTTCCACAGGTAACTTACTGGTTGCAGTGAAATCATGGAGACATGGTTCTATCTTGTTGCTGTGTACAAATGAAACTATGTCTCCATGATTTCACTGCAACCAGTAAGTTACCTGTGGAAAACCTGTTACCTGTAGCTGCTTGTAAAGTGGCCATAACAGTCAGTGGTCGCTGATCAGCTGCTGCTCATAAATTCTGCACGAAAACAAATCAGGTAGAAGAAAAGTAGAAATGGCACCTTGCCGTGCATAAAACAGTCCAAATCAAAGATGAAGATGGTGATTTTAGAGCGATATTTCCTCCTTCTTCAGTTGTGATTTTCTTTTTTTTCCCTGGAGAAGGAGCAAATATTGCTCTGAAGCACGTTGAATATAAAATCACCATCCTACTCTTCGATCTGGACTCTGTTTTATTCACGGCAGCGCTGCTTTTCCACATACTTTCTACTAGATTTTTGTTTTGCCTCCTAGTAGCAGTGGCAGCCGTTGTGGTTATATGTGCATACAGTGGTTGTGGTTCACACAACCTCCTAAGGTGTGCCCCTTATGTTTCTATCACTCGTGGTCTCACAGTTAAGATCCCATTGCACGCTCCTTGTCTTTCCAGCTTATCCTATAAGTTAATTCTATCAGAGCAGACACGTGCTTTGACGGAAAAGTAAAGACATTGATTGACACATTCATGCTGATAATTTTTGGTGTGGGAATAAATGTATGATATTAAATGTATTGACTATTTGAACAACTGCATTTCAAGTGCCTATTCCCCTGCCGGTGCCGGTGTCATTCCAGCAATGACTGCACTTGCGCTCGCTCCTGAGGCTTACATTACATTGTAAAATCATGCAAGCTCTGCAGGCAATTATTGACCGTTTCACTCTCATCTCCTTTGAATGAAACTGACACCTGAATAAAGTGAGAGTTTCTGATGCTCTCTGACCTCCTCCGGTAATGTCTGAACAAAATGAGTCAATTAGTCACTGTTTCTATTTGACTGCAGGGGCTCGTGTGATATAACAACGTCATGTGATCCCTGGGAGAGTCAGTGCCATCATCACTGGAATGGCATTATAGGCTGTTGTCATTTTAAGGGAGAATAGATGAATTGAGATTGGGTTCTCCAAGTAGTGGACAACCCTTTTAATATTATTTATAAGTAAACCCTCAGATTTCTGCTGTGGATTTGCAGTATTAATCACATTCTGTGGGTTAATCTGTTTGTGACTGTCTGCCACTGTTTAAAAGCCAAAATCCAAATGTGAAGTCCCCTCTTTATTCCTACAGCAGTTGTCCCAAAACTTATAATAAATACTCTTGTCTGGATTAGGCCGTACATTGCCTAATAAGCGTTTCAAAGTTATATAAAGCAGGAATTTGGTGAAGAAACAAAATGTAAAGACTTGTGTGTGATGTGCCCTACAACTGTCATGTAGGCTGAATGGTTGGTGGAAAACTAAATGGCATGAGTTATTCGGACATGGTTTCTCATGCCAGAAGAAAGATAGGGTATGCCCCATTAACTACTAGGATTTTAACAACATTTGCTGAGGGAGCCACATAATAAGTGACTTGAGGCAGTAAGATCAAGGGCCAGATGACAAGGCAGCCATCCTGACTGTGTCAAATGTCGGGCTTATATCTCCTGAGTGTGCGCCTTAGGCCACATGCACACGCTGAGTATTTGGTGAGTTTTTTACCTCAGGATTTGTAGCCAAAATCAGGAGTGGATGATTAATTACAGAAGTGGTGCAGGTGTTTCTATTAGACTTTTCCTCTGATTGCTCCACTCCTGGTTTTGTCTACAAATCCTGAGGTAAAAAACTCATGAAATACTCAGCGTGTGCACAATGCCCAATAGTGGGCACAAGCTCAGTGTGTACACAGTCTTAGATGCCCCCAAAAACATTAAGATGTGGCTCTCTAATAATTGCTCTGACTGAAATGCCAGACGTAGCAATTTCCCCTCATAGATTATCAAACTTATATGCATGCAACCCAAATAATTTGCTCTTAAAGCTATCATTCACACTGTCAATGGTATGTAATATTCAAGTGGTTTATGTCCCTTCACATCCAATCAGAGTGCAGCTTTCATTTTCCCAGAGCAGTTTTAAAAATGGAAGGTGAGCTCTGATTGGTTGTTATCAACAAGACAGGTTTTGATAAATAAGGCCAAAGTGTAGGCCCATTTAATCACGTCGCCATTAGATAGTCAGTTCCGTTTGTTGTGGTGTCCTGAATCATATTTCGAGTCTATCTAGTAATCCTCCTTATAATGACTGTTAGCAGATGGATGATGGGTGCTGCAGAACTGGAGAGAGGGATATTTTTTAGTAAATAGAACATTTGGCAAGAACCTGAATGTTTCGTGATTTGGAAATATCCCAACAAACTGAGGAAACGCCAAGGTCTCATAACACAGTGACATGAAGGAGGCCGTGTGCAGCCTGAAATGCTTCATTAATATCATTACAACACTGATAAAACCCACAATTGTTCACAATTATGTAATAACAAAAGGCACCTTCCCCATGAGGTGAACAATGGTGTGATTGTGCCATGGGATTTGAGAGATCTTTAAGCTCAAAATATATTTGTGGCGAAACAGCTTAGAAATTGACTTTGCATGTCACTTGCTGAATATTTGTATTTTTTATTTTTTAAACCTGTTTGCCTTAAATCTTATGTTATAAAGCAGGGTGGTGAATTCCAGTCCTCCATGGCCACCAACAGGTCCTGTTTGCAGGATTTCCTTAGCATTGCGCACAGGTTATAATATAATCACCTGCACTAGTGATGATTCCAACTCCTGTGCAATGCCTAGGAAGTCCTGAAAACAGGACCTGTTGGCGTCCCTTGAGGCCTGGAGTTCCCCATCTCTGGTATAGAGGATACTTCTGATTGTAGCAATTACCATACATACCAAGGAGAGAACTGAGAACAGGTATAGTGAAGGTTGGGTCCCTTTTCTAGTTTCAAGGTAATAAGAATGAGGATGTGGTAGACTGAATTCTTCCAACAAGCAAACATTCTAAGACTGTGCAAACAATGGAAATATTAGCATAGTAACAAGATGGACACAGGTTCAGAAATAAAAATTACAACAAAAATCCACAAACAGACGCAAAGACCCCAAAATACTTTTGTGAGTTCCTCTGTAACAAAAAAGGTTTTACATTTTAGTTTTGAGAATCTGTCAGCAGGTTTTTGATTCTTCATCTGACAGCAACATATTGTAGAAAAAGAAACTCTGAATCATATTCTTCCGTGCACGATATTATAGTCTCCGCTACGTCACAGTGAAATAGAACAGGGAAGGTTGCCCTGACACAACCATGTTTAACATAGATACTGGCTGAAGCTGTTCTTACACTATCAAAGGTTTTAGTTTAAGGAACTCAGTAGATCTGAGAGAGCTGCCCTCAACCACGCCAGGCTCTCAGTAGAGATTGTACTGTACATTGACATTGAGGTGTCAATCACAGAAGGGGGCGTGTCGGACTGCCATGTGTTTGACAGTCTAGTCCTGCAATGGTAATCGCAGGGTAATAAAGCCATTAGTTTAAGAAAACAATTGGTCAGGCCCCCAATAAGAGAAGCACAGTTGTTTTTGTTTATCAACCCTTGCAGCATGCTGTCCTCAGCCTACATAGCAAAAACCTGCTGATAGATTCCCCTTGATAAATAAATAAATAAATATATTTTTCCAATGTGTCTACAAATTAAGTACAAGGAACTGGCAATTCCCAGTAAGCAGAAGCATTACTTGAAGCTTGTGATTTAGGTGCAAAATTTAAGATATGGGCCTTGTTAGGCTATGTTCCCACAATGAGCATTTGGTGAGTTTTTGATGTTGCAAAATTACTGCAGCATTTCTGCACCTATCATGTAAATTAGGTTTCTTGCACAACTGTTTTATGTTTTACCGTCGGTGGTGGTATAGTGAGGACCGCTCCACCGGCTCTGAACTTGCTCCTGTACCATAGAGTGCACGGACACAGAGCCGGTGGAGCAGTCCTCATTATACCGCCGCCGGCTCTATGGTACTGGGAGGACTGGAGAGAAGAAGCATCGGACTGCAGCACACAGACCCAGGCTCCAGGGATCAGACGACACCCGGGCTGCGGAGCGCGGACCTCGGCTCCAGGTCACATAGCCCACAGACAGGGTGAGAGCACACATGTGCAGCGGTCCCTCCTGCACTGACACACTGTACTGAATTGCCTTCACAGCTGCCGATTCGGTACAGTGTGTCAGTGCAGTGAGGACAATGGGGGTGGGTAGTGACTTTAGGGGCTGGGGCGGGCTATAGGATCCTGCGGGTGGCTGGGCATAGTGAGAGTGGGAAGGGAAGGGGGCAGGCAGTAAGATTTTAGGGGAGCCTGGCAATACTGTGAATAGGGGAGGGGGCGTTTCTGTAGTAGAGTAGGTAGAATCGACCAGTTTCCATTTACATGCACAAACACGCCCCCTAGATGTTCTTTTCCAGCCGCAAATATGTGATATCTAGGAAACCCTGCAAAATGTTGACAGCATGTATATTAAAAACGATCAACACTTTGCAGCCTAGATATACATATGAATTATTGCAAAAGCCCGGATGGGTCCACATTCAATTGCCACTTTGGATGCACACCCCACATCGCCATTGGTTTGGTGGCGTGGAAGTATAGGCAAGCCCTCTGTAACACCCAGAATAAGGACATATATACCATTATGGGGACATATATACCAGAATAAGGAACATATGTTGACAGCATGTATATTAAAAACGATCAACACTTTGCAGCCTAGATATACATATGAATTATTGCAAAAGCCCGGATGGGTCCACATTCAATTGCCACTTTGGATGCACACCCCACATCGCCATTGGTCTGGTGGCGTGGAAGTATAGGCAAGCCCTCTGTAACACCCAGAATAAGGACATATATACCATTATGGGGACATATATACCAGAATAAGGAACATATATGCCAAGATAGGGAACATATACACCAGGATGGAGGATATATATATCTGGAAGAGGCCCAGGATGGGGAATATTATTATTATTATTATAGGATTTAGAATGTTGCAAGGGCCTCTACATCCAACCAACATGTGGGAGGGTCCAAATTTTGCATTCATTTAACTCAAGTATATCACTTGGCAAACAATTGCTATATACAGTATGTGGGAAGCCTTACAAGTAGTGGAGTTAAATTACACAATGTTTTTGTAATTGTTATTAAGGTGAATCAACCTAAATTAGAAAACTAAGAAATGTTTATTATATTGCAGGGAATTTTAGTTTTCTATAACTAAGCTGCTATACATGTACACTTCACCTCACAATGGATAAAGGTTCTGACTAAATATTTGTAAACCAGAATTTACGAAGCTTCTAGAATTGTCACTCCCTGTACATGTTCACAGCCTCCGACCGTCTGCAAAGATTCTCACCATCTGGGATTTTATTTTGCTTAATTAACAACGAGGGATTTGGGAGCCTCCATATGCCATGTGTGAAAATCTTGGATAAAAATATTGCGCTAATAAGATGCATATAGAGTGGATATTCTAATGATTTACTCGGTAGACAAGAACTGGTCCAAATAGTTAAGCCTCGTTCACACATAGGGTATTTGGTGAGTCTTTCACCTCGGTATTTTCTGCCCAGAGTGACGTTTTTTGGCTGCAGAAACAAAAACGCTGCAAAAAACGCAACTTGTGAATACGGTTTTAACTAGGTGATCCACTATAGATATGTCCCATATAGAGAAACTGTGATTGCCTTACATCACTAACTAACTAACATGAGGAACAGGTCAGCACAATACAACCCTTTAATGTATCTTCCATGTACACTGTCATTTTCATTTTAGGATTTTATTAAATTCGAAGAACTATACCGTCTGGTAATACATGGAAAGTTGAAGATTGCTGTTTCTATTCATAGCAATGTTAAAATGAATGGACAGGAAACCAAAGACTGAAAAACACTTCAATTACAGTTATTTTCTCAGCTGTAATTAGTGGGAAATTGAGCACTGAAGGTTTGTTATTACCATATATTCTGAAAAGTCACCATGGACTTGACCAGGCTAACCTGCAGTATTAGCAAAGGGATGAGCTTATTACCAACCAGACACGTGTAACGGCAGCCACAGCACCAGCGTCCCCGCAGTGGGTAGACCAGCGCTCTCGCCTCTCCCACCACTCCATGCCGTCTGCTCTAGTTCCCAACCGTGTTCTGTGTCCCTCAGAACCTGCGCCTGCATCGCAGGTCTCCCTGGAGCGCTCTTAGGATGCTTGTGTAATGCCCTTTTTCTTAAAGGGTCAGTGTGACCTACTCGGAAGTGCTTCTCAGCTTACTACTGGGGAACAGAGTATTTAAGCACCTTCCCTAGGTGGAGCCTGAGCAAAGTGGTCTATTGCCTAGAGATACACGGCTAGTTGTCAGGTCCTGTTTCTTTTCCATCCTGTGTTTGTTATCCATGCAAGCTAACTGTGCTGTATCCCAGCATCTGCTGTACCCACCAGTACATGCCTTGCCCACCAAGTACTTGATGCACCCTCCTTAGCCTCCTGTTCTGCTGCACCAGCCTGAGCCAGCTGTGCTACCATACTTTCTGCACCTGTTATACCTGCTGCACTAGTCACCAAGTCTGCACCTATTCACACTAGAAATTAATCCTGCCTGCATCTCCAGCCCTGGGGGCCAGCAGTTGAAGTACCGTGAACTCTGTGGAGTGACACCTGGCAGCTACCTTCCAGCACAAGCATAACCTCCCCATCAGAGCCTCTAGTGAAAATGAAGTCACTTAGTCAAGCCCTTCCAGGTCGCAGTTGTACCGTGATCTAGTGAACATGTAGGACATATAGATGTCATGTAGTGGGGTCTGCTACTTGGAACTTCTATCCAACCAAAAAGAAGAGCTGCTGTAAAGACTGGTACATTTTGGAAGACTCAACATGACATAGGAGACTCCTACACTAACCGATTGATATAATATATAAATGTACTTATCTTGTTTCTAGTAGTGGAAGTTTTACCCTCATAGTCCAAGTATAGTGAATAATATATTCTATTTAAAGGGGTTGTCCAGTCAAAAATCCACAAGCCTGAAGTCACTCTGTGTCACTCTATTTGACTTTTTTGCATTTGAGGTTGAATAATTTTGATTACAACTGTTCTTATGTGTTAATTGGGGTATTTATGAACATTTGTTATTTTATTTAACCCCTCAATGACTGCCAATATGCCTTATTACGATTATGATGAGTTTTCATGGTAGAAAAAAGAACATTTTAAATTTTTTCATCTTTTTTTGCATTTATTCTCCTTAAGCACCAGATAGGTTAACAAACTTCCTGAAAGCAATGCTTAGTATTTTAAGGGGTGCAGTTTTTAAAGTGGTTTAACATTTGGTAAAATGGTTTAACATTTATGGGTTTTACAATATATAAACCCCTCAAAGAGACAATCACCTTGAGGGCCTAAGAAAGACCTTTTTGAACCAGGGCTACCGCATCAAGCCCTCACGCCGCCTGAGCCGTGGGTGAGGAGCGCAGGGGGGGGGCTAGTGGCCGCGGGTGAGGGGGTAGGGGTGCTAGTAGCTGCGGGTGAGGAGCGGGGGGGGGGGGAAAGCATTTGTGGGTTGCAGCGTAGGCAGAGGGAAAGTCTGTGCGGCTTACCCCATACTGTAGCCGGCGGCGCCCATCACACAGGATGCCGCTGTGTGACGCTGGCGCCGCCCCCTTCTGCAAAGCAGCTCCCCCTGCCTGCTTCCGCCTGAGACTCAGGGCTCACACTGTCCAGTGGACGGAGCAGCCCTGGCTACCATCTAAGAGCAATCAAGAACCAGATTACATGAGCCACCGGAATATCAAGGAATCCTCTCCTACATTTCAAATCTCTCGAAGTCACCTACAATCCAAGTCTGGATGTGCTAAGAGGATCTGCACGGAAACTGCAACCACTTCTACAAAAAGATGCCGACTAAAATCAATATTTTTTTCGGATCCCCCACTCTTGTGTTTTAGACAACCTCCGAATCTAAAAAATATCATTGTCAGAAGCTCCCTGTCCTCTCCAGCAGCAACAGAAACCTTTCTCTTCAACCAGTACAGGTGCAAAACCTGTCCATCTATAATGACAACTGACAAGATAAAGATTCCTGGGACAGATCAGGACTACAAGATCCCAGGTAATGTCAGTTGCATCACAAGCAATGTGGTGTATTTAATTATATGTACCAAATGTCCAACAGGTGGCATGTATGTAGGGGATATCTATATCAGATTAAGACGGCATCACCACAGGCGTAGGTGCAGGCAGAAAATAATAATATACTTACAGTTAGTTATCTGCCGCGACACTACTTTTTCATGATTAATGATAATGTGGATGAATGAGTGTCACTAGAACCAGGAGGATCAATGGATATAATGTATAGGTGAATTGCAGAAACTGCCTTATGCTAAATATGATAAAAACGGAGATCTTGGTTTCAATAGTGATCACTAGAGAGTAAGCTTGGCATCCACTTACAAGGAGCCTCCACTGCCAAGTCCTAACACTAAACCCTGGTGAAATTGTGAATTGTGAATGGGTTTATATGCCCAAGGATATAATTGGAAATAATGAATAGGTGTGTGTAGGGCTCTCACAATGGTGTCCAAGTGTGGATACCAAACTAAGGAATGGTGGAAGGGGAATAATATAGTGGGAGCTCAGTCAAAAATAAGCAATATCTATATCAGATTAAGACGGCATCACCACAGGCGTAGGTGCAGGCAGAAAATAATAATATACTTACAGTTAGTTATCTGCCGCGACACTACTTTTTCATGATTAATGATAATGTGGATGAATGAGTGTCACTAGAACCAGGAGGATCAATGGATATAATGTATAGGTGAATTGCAGAAACTGCCTTATGCTAAATATGATAAAAACGGAGATCTTGGTTTCAATAGTGATCACTAGAGAGTAAGCTTGGCATCCACTTGTATGTAGGGGAGACCGGGCAAAAATTCAGAACAAGAATGAATTCTCTTTGCCACTCAATAAAAGAAAAGTTTATGGATCTACCTGTTGCAAGTCTTTTTTGCAGTCCTGACCACAGTGAAACCGATATGAGGCTGCTCATTTTAAAAAGCAACTTCAAATCTCAGAGAGAAAGCTTGTTATGCTTACCATCTTTTCAGTTAGCCATTAAAAGGTATCACCCACTGAGGACTCTCAAATTCCAATATTTTTCTTGGAAATACTGCGATTTGTAGAAGGATTCCAGCATTATTACCTCAATGAATTGATACATACTAGATTTTATAAAAAAAATGGGCCTTGGTCACTAAGAAGTGATTGGAGGCTTGTAAATTGCTCACCAAGCGGCAGTATTTGTCAAAAATGTCCCTATTACTTGACAGACCCCTTAAAGAGGACCTGACATCAGTTGAAACTGGACAATTTTTTTTCTTATATTATTCAGACTGCTCCCCTGAGTATGCTATTATTATTATTTTTTTTTTTTTTTTTTGCTGCTTTTTTTTAATCTGCCATTTGTTTCCAGTGATATGGTCTATTTTTATTTGGTGCTAATTTTAATGGCTTTCATGAATAGGGCAGTGCTCCACATGATACTCAGAGGGGGGTCTTTAGGCTGCTCTGCATTATTACCTTATGTGCTGGACACCAATAAAATTAATACTAACTAAATAAAAAGGACCATATCTCTAGAATAGTATAGTGGATTTAAAAATAACAAATAAAATAAATGTGTGTATATATACAGAATTATGTGCATGTGTGTATACAGACATATAAAAAAGTTTGGGCACCCCTCTTAATCTTACTCATTTTTTTTATTGTTTAAAATTGTTTTTGCAACAGCTATTTCAGTGTGATATATGTAATAACTGATGGACACAGTAATATTTCAGGTTTGAAATGAGGTTTATTGTATTAACCAAAAATGTGAAATATGCATTATTACAAAATTTGACAGGTGCCAAAGTATGGGCACCCTTCTGATTTTCATGATTTTGAATACTCCTAACTACTTTTTACTGACTTACTGAAGCACTAAATTGTAGGGATGGGCGAATCTACTCGCTAGGACTCGTTACTCGGCGAGTAGTAAGGGACTCGCAGGACTCGGTACTCTGCGAGTTTCCCAGTGATTACTCGCACGAGTCCAATGCAAATCAATATCAATCCTAGTTTTGTCAGAAACGCTGACAAAACTAGGATTGCCATTGTTTGCATTAGACTCGGCTACTGTGCCAGTGATAGCAGGGAAACTCGCAAAGTAACTGCTGTTACATTGCGAGCCGAGTCCAGCTGTCTTCTCTGTGCAGCTCCAGGGTCCTAGAGTCCGCCTGCTCACAGACATGATGTAGCAGTGCTGAGATTGTTCTCAGTCTGCTCATTCCTTGTGCATAGACATCTATATTTATGCACAGGGGATGTAGCAGAGAGGACATCGCGCGTTTTGGACTACGTCGGACAGAAGAGGATTTTTTTAATTAAAGATGGAGTCCCTAATGGCTTTTTTTTTTTATTTCAAATAAAAAATTTTCTCTGTGTTGTGTTTTTTTAACCCTTTATTTGGAGATTCTTAGTGGCCGGGTCAAACGTGGCCTGACATTAAGAATCTCGGGCTTAATACCAGCTTGTATAACAAAGCTGGTATTAACCCCTTTATTACCCAGCGTGCCACCGCCACCAGGGCCGCTGGAAGAGCGGGGTTCAGCGCCAGAGGATGGCGCTTCAATGAACGCGCCATCTTCTGGGGCGGCTGCGGGCTGCAATTTGCAGCGGGGGGTGCCCAGAAAGCTTGGGCATCCCTGCGCTGCGGATTCCAGCCCCCAGCTGCTTAGCTGTACCTGGCTAGACATAGAAATTGCGCGGAGCCCCACGCATTTTTTTTATTATTTAATGAATTTCAGAGTCAGAGTCTCAGAGTCAGAGTCGGAGTCGCCTCGGAGTCGGAGTCATCTCGGAGTCGGAGTCGTCTCGGAGTCGTCTCGAAGTCGGAGTCGTCTCGGAGTCGGAGTCGTCTCGGAGTCGGAGTCGTCTCGGAGTCGGAGTCGTCTCAGAGTCGGAGTCGTCTCGGAGTCGGAGTCGTCTCGGAGTCGGAGTCGTCTCGGAGTCGGAGTCGTCTCGGAGTCGAGTCGGAGTCGTCTGGGAGTCGGAGTCGTCTGGGAGTCGGAGTCGTCTCGGAGTCGGAGTCGTCTCGGAGTCGGAGTCGTCTCGGAGTCGTGTCGGAGTCGAGTCGGAGTCGTCTCGGAGTCGGAGTCGTCTCGGAGTCGAGTCGGAGTCGTCTCGGAGTCGAGTCGGAGTCGTCTCGGAGTCGGAGTCGTCTCGGAGTCGGAGTCAAAAAAATGCGTGGGGCTCCGCGCAATTTCTATGTCTAGCCAGGTACAGCTAAGCAGCTGGGGGCTGGAATCCGCAGCGCAGGGATGCCCAAGCTTTCTGGGCACCCCCCGCTGCAAATTGCAGCCCGCAGCCGCCCCAGAAGATGGCGCGTTCATTGAAGCGCCATCCTCTGGCGCTGAACCCCGCTCTTCCAGCGGCCCTGGTAGCGGTGGCACGCTGGGTAATAGAGGTTAGGGCCAGCTTTGTATTATCAGCTGGCCCTAAGCCCGAAATTTATGGCGGTCACGCCAATATTAGACATGACCGCCATGAATTTCTATTAAATTGTTTTAAAAAAAAACACAACACAGAGAAATTTTTTTATTAGAAATAAAAAAAAAAAGCCATTAGGGACTCCGTCTTTAATTAAAAAAATCCTCTTCCGTCCGACGCAGTCCAAAACGCGATGTCCTCTCTGCTCATCCCTGTGCATAGATATAGATGTATATGCACAGGGAATGAGCAGACTGAGAACAATCTCAGCTCTGCTACATCATCTCTGTGCACAGACATTCATGTCTGTACACAGGGAATGAGCAGACTGAGAACAATCTCAGCACTGCTACATCAGGCAGCAGGCAGGCTCTAGGACCCTGGAGCTGTGGCAGCCAGCACAGAGGAGACAGGACTCTTATCTGTGCGAGTTTCCCAGCGATTACAGTTGCAAAGTAAACGAGTCCAATGCAAATAAATGACAAAACTAGGATTGCTTCAGGCTGAAGCTTCCGAGACACATCTGCGATTTATAAATCTCACACTACTCGCTATTACTCGCTTCCCCATTCATTAACATTGGACTCGCTAGACTCGCAACGAGTAGCGAGTCCTGTGCTCGGACTCGCTAGAGTCAGGCGATTCCGAGTAATTTAGGATTCGCCCATCACTACTAAATTGGTTTGGTAACCTCATTGAGCTTTGTATTTCATAGCCCAGTGTATCCAATCATGAGAAAAGCTATTTCAGGTGTCCACTTGGAAGTTGTTCTCCTAGTTCCATCTTCTCTGAGGAGTGGCATCATGGGCTCCTCAAAACAGCTCTCAAATGATCTGAAAAAAAAGATTGTTCAACATAGTTGTTGAGGGGAAGGATACAAAAAGTTGTCTCAGAGATTTAACCTGTCAGTTTCCACTGTGCGTAACATAGTAAGGAAATGGAAGACCACAAGGACAGTTCTTGTAAAGGCCAGAAGTGGCAGGCCAACAAAAATATCAGAAAGGCAGAGAAGAAGAATGGTGAGAACAGTCAAGAACAATCCACAGACCACCTCCAAAGACCTGCAGCATCATCTTGCTGCAGATGGTGTCACTGTGCATCGCTCAACAATACAGCGCACACTGCACAAGGAGAAGCTGTATGGGAGAGTGATGCGAAAGAAGCCGTTTCTGCATGCACGCCACAAACAGAGTCGCCAGAGGTATGCAAAAGCACATTTGGACAAGCCAGTTTCATTTTGGAAGAAGGTCCTGTGGACTGATGAACCAAAAATTGAGTTGTTTGGTCATACAACAAGGCGTTATGCATGGCGCCACAAAAACACAGCATTCCAAGAAAAACACTTGCTACCCACTGTCAAATTTGAGAGAGGGTCCATCATGCTTTGGGGCTGTGTGGCCAATGATGGCACCGGGAATCTTGTTAAAGTTGAGGGTTGCATGGATTCCACTCAGTATCAGCAGATTCTTGAGAATAATGTTCAAGAATCAGTGTCAAAGTTGAAGTTACGCCGAGAATGGATCTTTCAGCAAGACAATGATCCAAAACACCGCTCCAAATCTACTCAGGCATTCATGCAGAGGAACAATTACAATGTTCTGGAATGGCCATCCCAGTCCCCAGACCTGAATATCATTGAACATCTGTGGGATGTTTTGAAGCGGGCTGTCCATGCTGGGCGACCATCAAACTTAACTGAACTGGAATTGTTTTGTAAAGAGGAATGGTCCAAAATGCCTTCATCCAGGATCCAGGAACTCATTAACAGCTAAGGAAGCGACTAGAGGCTGTTATTTTTGCAAAAGGTGGATCTACTAAATATTAATGTCACTTTTCTGTTGAGGTGCTCATACTTTGGCACCTGTCATATTTTGAAATAATGCATATTTCACATTTTCGGTTAGTACATTAAACCTCATTTCAATCCTGAAATATTACTGTGTCCATCAGTTATTATATATATCACACTGAAATAGCTGTTGCAAAAACCCAATTTAAAAAAAAAAAATGAGTAAGATTAAGAGGGGTGCCCAAACTTTTTCATATGACTGTGTGTGTGGGTGTGGGTGTATATATATTTTATATATAGTGCTTTGTGAAATTATTTGGCCCTCCCTGGACTTTTCAACCTCTCTCCCCATTTCAGACTTCAAACATAAAGATATAAATTCTAATTTTTTGTGAAAAATCAACAAGTGGGACATAATTGTGAAGTGAAGTGAAACAAAATTTATTGGATATTTTAAACTTTTAAAAAAAATAAAAAACTGAAAAGTGCGGCGTGCAATATTATTCGGCCCCCTTGAGTTAATACTTTGTAGCGCCACCTTTTGTTGTGATTACAGCTGCAGTCTCTTGGGGTATGTCTCTATCAGTTTTTCACATTGACAGACTGAAATTCTTGCCCATTCTTCCTTGCAAAACATCTGGAGCTCAGTGAGGTTGGATGGAGAGCGTTTGTGAACAGCAGTTTTCAGCTCTTTCCACAGATTCTCGATTGGATTCAGGTCTGGACTGTGACTTGGCCATTCTAACACCTGGATACGTTTAGTTTTGAACCATTCCATTGTAGATTTTGTTTTAGGTTTGTGATCATTGTCTTGTTGGAAGATAAATCTCCGTCCCAGTCTCAGGTCTTTTGCAGACTCCAGCAGGTTTTCTTCCAGAATGGTCCTGTATTTGGCTCCGTCCATCTTCACATCAATGTTAACCATCTTCACTGTCCATGCTGAAGAAAAGCAGGCCCAAACCATGATGCTGCCACCACCATGTTTGACAGTGGGGATGGTGTTTTGAGGGTGATGAGCTGTGTTGCTTTTACGCCAAACATATCGTTTTGCATTGTGGCTAAAAAGTTTGATTTTGGTTTCATCTGACCAGAGCACCTTATTCCACATGTTTGGTGTGTCTCCCAGGTGGCTTATGGCAAACTTCAAACATGACTTTTTATGGATATCTTTGAGATGGCTTTTTTTTTTGCCACTCTTCCATAAAGGCCAGATTTGTGCAGTGTAAGACTGATTGTTGTCCTATGGACAGACTCTCCCACCTCAACTGTAGGTCTCCGCAGTTCATCCAGAGTGATCATGGGCCTTTTGGCTGCATCTCTGATCAGTCTTCTCCTTGTTTGAGATAAAAGTTTAGAGGGACGGCAGGTCTTCGCAGATTTGCAGTGGTCTGATACTCCTTCCATTTCAATATGATCGCTTGCACAGTGCTCTTGAGATGTTTAAAACTTGCGAAATCTTTTTGTATCCAAATCGCCACAACAGTATCTCGAACCTGCCTGTGTGTGTTCCTTGGTCTTCATGATGCTCTCTGCACTTGAAAAAGAACCCTGAGACTATCACATAGGTGGATTCTATTTATCATTATCAGTCATTTAGGACAACATTGGATCATTCAGAGATCCTCACTGAACTTCTGGAGTGAGTTTGCTGCACTGAAAGTAAAGGGGCCAAATAATATTGCACGCCCCACTTTTCAGTTTTTTATTTGTTAAAAAAGTTTAAAATATCCAATAAATGTCGCTCCACCTCATAATTGTGTCTCACTTGTTGATACTTCACAAAAAAAATTAGAATTTATGTCTTCATGTTTGAAGCCTGAAATGTGGAAAAGGTTGAAGAATGTGGCAAAAGGTTGAAGAATGTAGCAAAAGGTTGACAAGTTTAAGGGGGACAACTACTTTCACAAGGCACTGTGTATATATGTATATATCTATATATGCACACACACACACACACACATATACATATCAATATCCTACTATTTAGTGAAGTTGAGCAGAAACTGTTCCCTTTTGACCTGGTAATGTGTCTTCTTTAAGTTTCAGCATTTAATAGGCACACATTAGGTCTGTAGTAGTGTGGTTAAAGGTAAAACTAAGCTGATATCAATGGGTTTCAGTTGCTGACTACGCTGTTTAGTTTTGTACTTTGCTACTATCCTTAGCCAATGTTTAACAGTGAGATCTGATGCGTCCCCCTGTGCTGTACCCGCTCCCAGTATCAGCTCTACTATTGTGTGCTTCAGCCATGGATGTGAAAGGATATTTATTGTAATATTAGAATAACATTTCGCAGTTATAATCTCCACAGAAGAAGTTTGTTAATTTTTATTTTATTTTGTGCATTTTTTTAAAAACTGTCTGATATGTGTTGAGCATCCCAACTCTCCCCGATAGATGATGTTGGGGGAGATAAGGATACTGATGTAACGCCGATGCCCCCATGCTCTGCTGATGCCTCACAGCAGGGACATAATATTACTCACCACCACGGTCTGGCCACATGCATTCATCTCTCTCCTCATGCCTTCATGAGACCCTCTGCGATCTCCTGCTCCCGGGGCCTATGCACACTGTACAGGTTTCCCGGGAGCACGCCTAAGGTGTGCGGCCATGCTCCTGTCCTTCAATTAAAGGGACAGCGTGCCATTTCTTGGAAGTACCACTGAGCCTGTGGCCCCATCTCCTCCATTTGTCAGTCTCAGCGTGTATCGCACTGCATTTGGATGTCATTCGAGTGCAGTCCGATATTTTACTGGCACCTATAGATTTGTATGGGCGCGTGTGATCCAAGACTCACTGACAATTGCAGCATGTTACCATTTCTTTGCTCAGTCCATTTAGAGCTGTGGGAAAACTCACAGATCAGATTAACAGCATTGATTAACATTGGTTCAAGTGCAATGCGAGAAAATCACGCATTGCTCTCATTCGATTTACATGCTCGTGTGCACGAGTTCTTGAAGTAGGGATATTAATGCACAGATTTTGTTTTTCTAATGCATAGTTCTATTGTAAATTGCACCTAAATTTTGATGGAAATTTTGATAAAAGTTGTACTTTTCACCTTTTGCTTTGTTCACAGTTTGAAGACATTGGAAGCTTTGAGACAGTGTGGCAAGTGAAATTTTACAACTACCATAAAAGAGATCATTGCCAGTGGGGCAACAGCTTTAGCAGTATTGAATATGAGTGTAAGCCCAATGAGACCCGCAGCCTGATGTGGATCAACAAAGAGATGTTCCATTGAAGCCACCAAAGCTGGACAATCTTCTCATGAGAACGCAACTCGACCAGCACAACAAGCCTACTAAAGCCACAAAGCAGAGTGCAAATTGTATATTAAGAACCCAAAAATCCTTGATGATCGTTTACTTGAGTTAAACCAATCCCCTATGTCGTTGGTGGTGACTGTGAGAGACATTATAATGTCAGTTTACTATGGAAAAATAATATCATTAAGATCCTAGAAGGCTTATGGGTAGAGCGACACAGCAATGTGATATCTCACATTTTGTTCCTTGTGAGCTACCAAACAATTTGTCCTCAAGCCGCTGCAATCTCACTTTTTTGTGTAGCCCAAATTTGCTTCTTTGTGTTCTCGTAATGTCATTGGTTCAGAGTGAAGTGTAAATTGAAGTCTTGTGTATATCAGCCAGATCACTTGGCCACCCTACCTGTGTATAAGCAGTAGGTATCATTTCAAAGGGTTTCCTATTATTGGAAAGGAAAGCATATCCACTAAGTGATCACTGAGGTCTGAGTGCCTGAACCCATACCTGACCTCAACATAGCACAGGGGTCTCGCTGCTATGGCACCTACAGTTTTCTCTGCACGTTAACACTCACATTCTTGATATACAGGAAATTATTCACGTCAGTAGAACAGCAGCTCTTCAGCTCTCTCTACTTGATGGGTGGATGGGATAATCCCAGTTGATCAGTGTTAAAACTGAAGTTTCTTTATAGATCAGTGGTGGTGCGAGATGTTTGAACCCAACTATGTGTAATATTAAAGAGAACCTGGAACCAGTTCTTTTATGCTAGACCATAACAGAGCAGCATAGTATAGGAGCAGAGATTCCAGTGATATGTCATTTACTGGGCTTCATGCTGCCTAATTTGTTTAAATCACTGTTCTATCTGCTGCAGATCTACCAATTCACTGTATGCTGAACTCTACATAACCCTGTCCACATCACAGGAAGCTGCCAGTCCGTGTTGGGGGTGGGGTTATACAGGCCTCATGAATATGGAGGACTACCTGGTAGCAGGTCTGCTAGTCCTCTTGTGATAAGCCCCTGCTGATAAAACATTGCTTTTGATCAAAACTACAGCAAGCAGCCCAGTAAATTACACATCATTGGACTCAGGGTATACAGTCCCTGACAGAAGTTATGTCGCTTATCCATCTTATGTAAATAAAAGCTTATAATCTGATGATAAATTCATCCATTGATTTTCTAAATGACTCTTTTGAAAGCTGAAACCCTCTGAAATGTGGTTTAGGTTAAGAAAATAAATTGGCATCAATTCTAAAATATTGATCATTTAATGAACACAGAATTGTTGGATTTTGGCAAGACAAAAGTTTTGTCGCCCACAGAAAGTAATGTGATATTCAAACAAATAATTAACTTAGAATACAAATATATGTTGCATAACATTGGTGAATGAAGTTGTGGTGCTATTAGAGTCATATTTAACATTTTGTGTGACTTCCATGAGCTTGAAGGACTGCATCCATGCAGTTCAACAATGATTTATACCATTTATTAATGAAGTCATCAGGAATAGCAAAGAATGCAGTCTTACATGTCTCCCAGAGGTTCATCTAGATTCTTGGGTTTTGTCTTCGAAGCTTCGTCTTTCATCCTACCCCAAACATGCTTAATGATGTTCATGTCTGGTGACTGGGCTGGCCAGTCCTTGCGCACCTTGATCTTTTTTGCCTGGAGGAACTTTGTTGTAGAGATGGATGTATGAGATGGAGCACCATCCTGCTGCAGAATTTGACCCCTTTTATGATTTGGAATGTAAGAGGTAGCTAATACTTCTTGATATTTTAGGTTATTGATATTGCCTTTGACCTTGCAAATGTTTTGCACACCCCCATACTGAATGTAACCCCAGACCTTGCTCTTCCCAGCACCAAATGTAACTGTTTTATGGGTGTATTTTGGATCCATACGGGCTCCTGTAGGACTCCTGCAGTATTTGCGGCGGCTGTGGTGTATTCTACTGAAAATCCATCAGAGAAATCCACCTTCTGCCACTTTTCCAGCATTTAGCAGGCTGTGGGACTTTGCAAATGCCACACGTTTTTTTATTAGCCTTTTGTTTAGTGCTGGCTTCTGGGCACTGATTCGACCATGGAGGCCATTTCGAGACAGAATCCTACAAACTGTTCTAGTTGACACAGGGACTTGAGGTGACCAGGCCTGTTGGAGCTCTACTGCAGTGGAAGAGAGGCTTGCTTTGGATTTTCTAACCAACAAACATTCCTCCTGAGCAGTTGTCTTGCTGGTTCTGCCAGACCTGGGGTTGTCAAACACATCTCTTGTCTCTTCAAATCTTTTTTTAATTCTTTGTATTTGACGCTGAGACACATTAATGATGCCAGACACCTCTGCAGTGGATCTAGTCTTTAGCCTCTTGTTAATCAAGGCTTTGGTCGCAGGGTGGATTTTTGGCATGTTGTGAGAGCTCAAGTTGCAGTTCAAGTGAAGGTCTGGGGTGCTGGGTTTCTTTTTAGACACACCCACTAATTAACAATCATTTACTGAGCACAGGTGAGGATGTAAATTAGAATTGGGTACATCATATGACCAGACGACAAAACTTTTGTCTTGCCAAAATCTGACCATTCTGTATTCATTAAATGATCAATATTTCAGTATTGATGCCAATTTATTTTCTTAACCTAAACCAAATTTCGGAGGGTTTCAGCTTTCAAAAGAGTAATTTATACAACCAATGGCTGAATTTAACGTCAGGTTATAAGCTTTTATTTACATAACATGGATTAGCGACATAACTTCTGTCAGGGACTGTATATCTCTACATTATGCTGCTCTGAGATTAGGTGACAACAACCTACTTTTAACCATTACATTTTAACGTGGGAAGACCTTTATAACTAAAAGAGCATTTGTCCTAAAAAGATAAAAGCACAAATAACCAGTAAATAATATAATTTATCTATCCACTTTCTGCCAAATTCAACACCTCTGTGTGGCAGCCATGCATCAAGAATAAAACTGGATCTCACAAAAAAAGAAGTTTTCTTTAGTATATCTAAAGCTATTTAGTCTACTAGTTGGCTAAAAATATATAATATATATCATCCATTTTATGGCTTCTGAATGTGGCCTACAACTGTTGACCTCCTTCTAAGTGACAACCAAAATGGCCAGCACCACATTTAATGCACAAGTTGCCATCAAGGCTTCCCAGAGCTCTTTGTTTCAGTTTTGGAGAGGGGAAGTAGGCACGTTTGCTATTTAAAAACCTAGAAAAACTTGTTAAGGGTATGTGCACATCAGTCGGTTTGTGGGCTGGTTTTGCACGTTTTCCGTCGGCGGTTCCCGCTGAGTTTTATGTTAATTTATGTTAATCCTACCCACCAGTAGGATTAACATGCTAGTCAATGGAGTTTAGAAAACGCTGTGTACATTACAACGTTTTTCTTGTTGACGATTTCAGTTTATTCACCGGTTTCCGACCGGTTCTCAAAGATAGAGCAAGCGACTTCTTTTTAGCGTTTTTCCAGCGGGTCCAGCTGAACAAGTGCAGCAAAGACCAGTCTGGAAATCGCTAAAGGAACACGCCGGGGAAATCGCCAAGAACACGCTGTCCGACCGCTAGCAACCCGATCGCAAATCGATAGCAAAACGCTAACAAAACCAGGGACACTAGCGAGTGCAGAAAACTCAGTTTCTGCCAGTCTCCACCGGTTCCCGGTCGGTCTGCAAAGATGCAGAACCGACTGATGTGCACATACCCTAAAAGCTTAGGAGGAAAACTAAAGAACCATTTACAGGTCAATGACTATTTTATAGGCTAATGCTCTTTAAAGATCGGAACAGTTAAGGTTCAGGTCTGCAGTGTTGGACCTTCAAGCCTTTATCTGCACTGTAGGCGACTGGCCAAAACAACATATGGTTCTTCATACTCTTCATTACGCTTGTGGCAGGGGGGAGTAAATCAAATGACACATCATAGGATGGTGTGTAAGCAGTTGGTAATTTTATGTTCAGATCAGATAGGGTTGTCCACTATTGGGGAATATTTTTTCTTTTTTTACACAAATGCATGTATTTGGTGCTAAAAATTATTTTTGTAATTGCGTTTCTTCCAAGATTTTGCATGTTACTGGTTGTAGAATGAGTTTTTTCTATTTTAGTGTACAGTAAAGAAATCTTGTAAAAGCAAAACATTGACAAAGTTTTAATGAAACCCCATTGTAGAAATGATTTTTAGCCCCAAATACCGTACATGCATTTAAAGGGAACCTGTCACCTGATACGTGCGTGTGAAACTAAAACCGCCACTTTCAGCAGCACCTATGCTGTCTTCAAATAAGGCGGCTCATTTGCCTTGACTGCTCTTGTTCACATAATAAATAAGTTTTAAATACTTCCTGCCCTGTATTATAATTACCTGTTTCAGGTCTGATGGGCTTGATTGTAGGTCAGTCCATTCCACCTTTCCTCACCGTCCGACATCCTCTTCTCCTCTTCTTCTAAATGACAACCGAATTGCACACTGGCACAGAGGCTTCTCGAGATCGCGCCTGCGCAGAGGCTTCTCGGGATCGCGCCTGCGCAGAGGCTTCTCGGGATCGCGCCTGCGCAGAGGCTTCTCAGGATCATGCCTATCCAGAGGCTTCTCTAGATCACGCTTGCGCACTGTGCTCTGCCCTACTGATGGCACAGCCTAAAACGTTTGTGTGCATGCGTGAACCATGAAGGTCTTTGTACCAGTGTACAGTGTGCCTGTGCAATCCGCCTCTGCACAGGCACGTGTTTTGGATGTAATTTAGAAAAAGAGGCTGTGGGAGAGCGAGGAGAGGCGGGACACGTATGGTGAGGAGAGACGGGACAAACGGCAAGTAGAGGCAGGATATGGATGACTAGTAGAGGCGGAATGGACAGCGAGGAGAAGCGGGATGGACCAAGCTACAATCAAGCCTGTCGGACCAGAAACAGGTAATTATGATACAGGGCTGGAGGATTTTAAAACCTATTTATTAGGTGTACAGGGGCAGTCAGGGCTTAATGACCACCTTCTTAGAATGCAGCAAAGGTGCTGCTTAAAGTGGCGGTTTTAATTTGAAAGGTTCAAAACAGGTGACAGGTTCACTTTAACCAAATATAAGGATTGTGTCCAAAGGTGGACAGCCATTATTCCTGGAACACAGATGAGACAATATGAAGTATTCCTCTTTGACATGGTTCTATATGACTCAATATTTCTCTCCTATTTCTGTTTACAGTAGTGTTAGTGGATATGTATTATTTTTATATATACTGTTGTGTCTAGAATGTAATTGCTTCTTGTCTTTAGACCTTTAATATTTAAGAACATATGAATTCCTGATAGATGAAATATGAAGACTAGAGAATGGCTGTCATTGCCTTTATTTATCAAGCATTTAAAGGGAAACTATCATTACCATGTTTTACTTTGTGCCTTTCTATCTTGGCTGTATTGAGAAACATCCTGTTTTTTATCATTTATGTTGTTGTTATTGTTTCTTTGATTGCTGCAATTCTATGTTGTGTCTTCACCTGAGCAAATTTAACACATCTGCTTTGGTGTTAAAAATATGAAGATATCATTTTGCGTTCATTATTACTTTTCACGGTGCTGAGAACCCTAATATAGAAGATTTTGACATTTCAATAAGCATATCATGTACCCACGGGAAATGATGTACTGCACTGTATCATAATGAACGTGAAGGTGAATAAACATAAAACAGATAATGATAGTTTCCCTTTATATATGTGATTTTGTTTATTTGTTTTGGTAAAGTTACATTGATAAGTTTTACAAAATTGGTGTGTTTTTCTTTTGCGTGGCATTTCTTCCACCATTGTAATGTATGAGTTTCTTAAAATGAGCTGCAGAAAATACTGATACATGTCCTTGTTCTGTGCCATCTAAAACTGGACTAGGGGAATGACAATATTGGTAGTATCAAACAAATGGAAGCAAATATACATAGTGCTTAAATGCATGTGTTATACAGACTCTGAGCATAGCCTCTTTAAAGAAATGTTCCAGCTGTAACGCTCCCAGAAGTGATTGTCCGGGAGTGGACCCACTGGACCTCAGCACCCAGCTGATTTAGAGGGGCTTGACTACAGTTGACCTGGTCTTCACCAGATCATGAGAGTGTTGTGCTTTAGGTAGAAACAGGTGCCACTCTGGAAGGCTGGAGCTGCAACAGCTGACCCCAGGGGTATGGACATGGACAGTCTCTGGCATAGGTTTGTGCAGCCAGATGACTGATGCTAGCAGGTAGTGGGGCTAAGCAACAGCAGGTAGGTGCAGGCTGGTATCTGGCACAGCAGGTTGAGACAGATGCAGACGGGTACAGACTGGCCATGGCATGGAAGGTGCAGACCAGAGAAGGCTGGTAATGGCAAGGAAGGTGTACACCGGAGCAGGCTGGTAATAGAACAGGAGGTGCAGACAGGTTCGCACAGGTGCAGGTAAGTCCAGGGACTAGGATAAGACACAAGTTAGTAGGTAGGGCACAGAAGCAGGTATATGGGTACAACAACAGGAGTACAGATCAGGGGAACGGAGAATTAGCAATGAGCCTCTAAAGGAAAGTCTGCATTGCCCAGGCACCTCCCATTGGGGGAAAGTGCCTTACATACAGAGTGCTTCTCAGGTATAAGCTAAGAAGGACTTACAGGTTAGGGCCTGCTGGCCCTTTAAGAAAACGGGACATGTCATGTACACGGCCTAAGCATGTACCCAGAAGGCCTGGGACAGAGGACAGGAAGCAGGAGACAGGACTCGAGTAGATGCTGGGGGGCCCATTGGAAGGATGGTCTCTCTGCTACGGTAATGCTGGCGCCACGGCAGGCGTTACTCCAGCCTAAAGCATTTATCATCTATCCACTAAATCAGTGTGAGTCCAACCACTGGGTCCCTAGCATAAGTATCCTGTTTTCTCCTGCACGTGACAGTGGCTAAAAGGAGTACATGGATGAGCGAGTAGTAGTAATTTAAAGGAGTTGGCTACTATTGGACAACACCTTACAAATATCCCAGGGTGCTACATAATTATAAAATAAATAATTCTTACCTCCTGGCAGCCTTCACATTTTGATCCGAAGTACAAGAGTGTATCCTACTGAAATGTGAAGGATGCAGCTGATCAGTGGCTGCTGATTGCGTATAGTGATCATAAGACCTTGTTTATGCCATGAGACTGATAGGGGGCACAGGTGGAGGAGCGGCACTGGCCTGGAGATTAGTATGAATTTTTTACATTATTGCATCATTCTGGGACCTTTGAAAAAAAAAGTGGGTTTTTAGCAGGAAAACGACCATATAAGCTTTATAGACAAATTCATTTTAACTTCCTCCCACCATTTTCACACAATGAAATGTGAAAAGTCATTCTTACCTGATGGAAAGTTAACTTTAGTTAAATAGTAAAAAGCAGTGGCAATATTACTGCACTGGTCTGTTACATACAGTATCTAGCATAATACAATGGATCTGGATAACTAAAACCAGGCAAAATGCATTCTGCCAAAGCAAACTTGTGCTCCCACACTGAGAAATGACTACTGAGATCCGACTATGTCATCTTATTGCAGAAAATGTATTCATAGACCCTGTACAATGAACACTTATGCGAAACTCATCAAAGGAGGTTCTATTGAAGGGGAACTCCGGGGAGATAAAAATTTGTATGGTTCCTGCCCTCCTACATGATGAAGCTGAGCTTTACACTACAGTTCTATGATCTATAGATCGCTTATAAATCAATAAAATCATATCTGCTCCTCAGCTCTCACCCCTCCTTTTGGGGACAGAGAAATTCAGTTATGCATAGTGCTAACGTTTCAGGGAACCGGAAGCTACCAAGCTGATATAGGGGAGGGAAGACCATGGCACTGCTGGATCAATCAATGCAGTGCTCTGCCTCTGCTCCTGGCCTGATACATGGTAGCAAACATTATGCACTTGTGGCGCCCCTGCGGACTGGTCGCCACTAGATGGCGCAGCAGCTGGGATTGGTAAGTCAGTCTCCCCACACAAAAACCTGACACACTCCCAATCCTAAGTCTAGGTACTCTATGTTCAGCAACGGGATAGTGGGAGGAGCCAGGTGGAGGGTGGGAAGTTAGAGAAGGACCCGGTTAGGCGAGGTTATAAAAGGACACAACACCAAGTCCAGAGTAGTTAGAGGAGAGAAGACAAGACCAGACAAATCCAGACCAGTCAGAAGGAGAGGCGAGACCATCATACAAGACTGAGAGAACCTGGCGGCCTGTGCCACTATGGGGCTTGCCCAAATCCAAGGCTGTAGACCGTGGTGAAAGTCAGAAGGAGTCTAGGTGTGCCCGGATTAGCGGGGACACTGTGGGACTGGACTGGAACCAGAGTGCTGGCTCTGCTGAAGTGGCCAGGAAGCTTTATGCCCCAACCACGAATCCCGGCAGGGTGCGGGGTCTTTATGTCCCAAGAGCCAACCTCCGGTGCAGTGAAGAGAAGGCCGTTGTATTAGGGCTAGTGGACCTGGAAAGTCATCCATTGAAAGCCCGTGACCGCTGGATCATAGCCAACATGCGGAACAGACCTAAAAGGCCCGAAAGAGACACGAAAGAGGGTGACGCAGACAAACCTTCCCGGCTGCTTAGACCACACCAGAGCCGCAGTTGAACTGTTGTAAACTGTTTCATCTACTGAGAAAAGAGAGTAAACCCGGTGTGAGATTCATGTGGGATTAGTGGATGAGGGCAGGTATATCTCACCCAGGTATCTGTCCTATGCAACCTAATCTGGTCAGTATCACCTGGCTGCTAATGAATTAGTGGGAGGCGGTTGGGGTAGGTAAAAGGAGTCTGGGAGGTCGGGCGGGGCTCTCTCTCAGTCTGTGAACACAGAAGGCCTGACAGTGCATGGAGACATATGTGAGTGAAAGCATTGATCTTTGGTTATATGGGTTGGCTGTAGGGAGAAACCCTTCAGTCTGCAGTGTGGTTGCATTCTGTTTAGTTAGTGCCAGACAGGCAAGGATTTTTGTTTGCTGTTTTGTTTTCTTTCTGTTTGCTTTCACCTTAATAAATCTGGCCCAGGGCTAGTGGCATCTAAATCTCTGCTGTTGGACTGAGTGACACACGAAACATACGTGCCCTTTGACCCAGTCTGAGACTGTAATGTTTGCACTTGAGGGGAGATATACTGATGCTATGATCCGGCAGCAGGAGGCTGCCTGTGACTGTAAGCATCACACCCCCGACGAGCCTGCATATTCCTAAACTGCAAGGTTGCTCTGGTGAGGGCTCAACATCCTTGCTACTACCCCCATCATGCCCAGAGGTCCCGACTGCAGCGGCAGTCACCCATAACTGCACACCACGGGTGGTGTCACTATAATCTCTAGAAACTGTTCCCCCTTTTATTGATCTCACCCAGGTTCACGGAGCTGGGTCTTGACCCCCGTGACATCCCCTCAGCAGAACGGCCGCCCAGTTCCGTGTTCCCCACGGCCCTGGTGGACAAGTCACACTATCATAAGTTGTACAGCAGAAGATCACAGCGTGCATTTATATCTTTTTGGTGACATGATTGCTATATGAAGGGAGAACACCCCTTACATTACGTAGGATGTATATCAGGGGCAGTATGTACTGTGACCATGGGCCGGCGGCCACGCCCCTGCCATGCCTCCTGTTCATACAGAAGTATACGTGGGCAGGAAGGTAATATGATGGCGCCCATGGGGTCCATGCCCCCGACACACCTCCTGATCTCCATAGCAGCATGAGGCTAAATTTCTCTGTCTCCGAACGGAGGGTTGAGTGCTGAGGAGCAGATATGATTTTATTGATTTATAAGCGATCTATAGATACTACAACAGTTGTGGACAGCTCAGCTTCATCATGTAGGAGGGCAGGGACATTACAACATATGTTTATTTCCCTGGAGTTGCCCTTTAAGATCCCCCTGTTCTTTTATACACATAGGCTCTGATTCAGGAGGCAAGAGTCTCAATTTCCCCTTTAATTGGGGTTGGTATACTAGAATAATTATATTACAAAAATGTATTCAAATGCCTCCCTTTTTACACTTTATATTTGCCACAGTGTGTGAAATAAATAAAAAATAAGAAGTAAAAATAAAAAATTAAATAACAAACTGAAAAAAAAATTTGCCAGTCCAAATCGTTGTTTCTAGTAGGACCTCCTCAAAAAAGCAATCCTTTGTGGTCGTAAAAAAATATTAAAAATTAAATAAAAAATATGAAAAATAGACATACATTTTTTATGGGAGCGGGCAGTCGAGAGAAAAAAGGGGAACTGATAGCCTCCATGTTGGGAGGATTTCTAATGCATCACTAGAAGGATATGTTGTCTCAAAGGGGAAAGTGGCTGATTGCATAGGGGACCTGTCTGCAGGTTTTTACAATATGTTCCCAGTTTATGGGATACCACGTGTCCCCACTTGAAGAGTGTCATCCCTGACACATCCGCATCTGAAAAAATAGAAAGGAGCAGCATGCATTTATATACATTTCGATGTACGAAGGAAAAGCGGCCCTCACCGGCAGATAATCTTGCAATTGAGCCAGGGAAAATATAGAATAGTGGTGTTCAAGTTGCGGCGCTAAGGAATGGACACTGTGCAGGTAAAAGCTTTTGAAAATTACCTCCTGATTTATTAGACAAAAATAGTTAGGATTCCTCCTGCCACAACATGTTTCCAAGTACAAAAATCTAAAGTTAAACCGAAACCATGGGCCAGCATTTCTTATGGTATAAGTGCAATTGGTAGGATTACATTCCTCCTACAGCCATTAACAGACAAAACATAGAATAGAAGCAATGAATAGACACTTTAAATGTCTCAGCGGCTTCTCCATGCCCACAACAGGGGAACGAGCAGGGAGAAACCCCGGGGACCTGCCAGTCTGACTAATTTTCTGTGCAGCTTGGTCCACTGCATCTTTTAGGCTACGTTCACACGCGGGGTAATAGCCGCGTATTCCTGCTATTAAGCGGCGCTTTTGAGCGCTCAAGTGCTTTTGAGTCTCTCCACATTGTCAACCCCTTCACGACCAAGAACGTAATAGTACATCCTTGGTCGTGTTCTGCCCTCTGATGTGAACTCACATTGTGAGCTCGTATTCTCCCCCCACATCTCAGCTGATCTAATCAGCTGAGATGTGTAGCTAACACCACCGATTGGATCAGTGACCTTATCGGTGGTTTTAACCCTTTGGATCGCTCTGTCAGTCACTGACAGCACGATCCACAGCATCGTGCCATTCCTCGCCATGATTGAAGGTCCCGTCATGCGATCATGAGACCTCCATGCTTTACTTGGACAGCCTGGGGTCCTGTGATGACCCAGGAAGCTGTTCTGAATCACTTCCTGCTGGCGATAACCAGTCACTAGCAGAAAGCGACCATTTCCTTCAGCTCATCTGTAGACAAGAGAAGCGATTGGACTGTGCAGAACTGAGGGCCCCTAGGGAGCAGTGTAAAATAAAGGAAAAAAAATAATAACGTTTTTCCAAATATTTAAAAAAAAAAACTAAATTTCAAATCACCCCCCTTTTGCCCCACTGAAAATAAAACTAATTATTTATATATAAAAAAATACACATATTTGGTATCTTCACGTTCAGAAATGCCCAATCTGTCAAAAAATATAATCAATAAATCATATCTGTAAACTGCAGAAAGGAAAAAAAAAGGCCAAATGCCAAAATTTCGTTTTTTTGGGTTGCCGCAACATTGGGATAAAATGCAATAACAGGCAATCAAAACAGCGCATCTAGCCAAAAATGATATCATTACAAATGTCAACTCAAGCCACAAAAAATAAGCCATCACACAGCCCCAGATCACGAAACATGAGACTGCTACGGGTCGCAGTAATTGGCGACAAAAGTGCAATTCTTTTTCTTTAAAAACTTCTAAACTTTTTCACCACTTAGATAACAGTAAAAGTATACATGTTTGGTATTTATGAACTTTTACCGACCCCAGGCATTATACTGTCATGTCAGTTTTACCATACAGTGAACATAATAAATGAAAAACCTAAAAAACAATGTAGTTGCACTTTTTTTTGCAATTTCACCGCACTTGGAATTTTTTCCTGCTTCTCAGTACACTATGAGGTAAAATAAATTATTTCATTTAAAAGTACAACTTGTCCCACAAAAAACAAGCCCTCGTATGTCTATACAGTCCCTGACAGAAGTTATTTCACTTATCCATGTTATGTAAATAAAAGCTTATAACCTGACATTATAATTCATCCATTGGTTTTATAAATAACTCTTTTGAAAGCTGACACTCTCCCAAATTTGGTTTAGGTTAAGAAAATAATTGTCAACAATGCTGAAATATTGATCATTTAATTAACACAGAATGGTCAGATTTTGGCAAGACAAAAGTTTTGTCGCCCACAGAAAGTAATGTGACATTCAAACAAATAATTAACTTAAAATACAAATATATGTTGCATAACATTGGTAAATGAAGTTGTGGTGCTATTAGAGTCATATTTAATATTTTGTGTGACTTACATGAGTTTGAAGGACTGCATCCATGCAGTTCAACAATGATTTATACAATTTATTAATTAAGTCATCAGGAATAGCAAAGAATGCAGTCTTACATGCCTCCCAGAGTTCTTCTAGATTCTTTGGTTTTGTCTTCCAAGCTTCCTCTTTCATCCTACCCCAAACATGCTCAATGATGTTCATGTCTAGTGACTGGGCTGGCCAGTCTTTGAGCACCTTGATCTTTTTTGCCTGGAGGAACTTTGTTGAAGAGATGGATGTATGAGATGGAGCACCATCCTGCTGCAGAATTTGACCCCTTTTATGATTTGGAATATAAGAGATAGCTAATACGTCTTGATATTTTAGGCTATTGCTATTGCCTTCCACCTTGCAAATGTTTCTCACACGCCCATACTGAATGTAAGCCCAGACCATGATCTTTCCACCACCAAATTTAACGGTTTTCTGGGTGTATTTTGGATCCATACGGGCTCCAGTAGGTCTCCTGCAGTATTTGCAGCGGCTGTGGTGTAATTCTACTCAAGATTCATCAGAGAAATCCACCTTCTGCCACTTTTCCAGAATCCATTTGTTTAGCAGGCTGTGGGACTTTGCAAATGCCACATGTTTTTTTATCTGCCTTTTGTTTAGTGCTGGCTTCTGGGCACTGATTTGACCATGGAGGCCATTTCGAGACAGAATCCTACAAACTGTTCTAGTTGATACAGGGACTTGAGGTGACCAGGCCTGTTGGAGCTCTACTGCAGTGGAAGAGGGGCTTGCTGAGCAGTTGTCTTGCGGGGCATGCCGGACCTTGGCTTGTCAAACACATCTCCAGTCTCTTCAAATCTTTTTTTAATTCTTTGTACTTGACGCTGAGACACATTAATGGTGCCAGCCACCTCTGCAGTAGATCTGGTCTTCAGCCTCTTGATAATCAAGGCTTTGATCGCATGGTGTATTTTTGGCATGTTGTCAGAGCTCAAGTTGCAGTTCAAGTGAAGGTCTGGGGTGCTGGGTTTCTTTTTAGACACACCCACTAATTAACCGATCATTTACTGAGCACAGGTGAGGATGTAAACTAGGATTGGGTGCATTATATGACCAGGCAACAAAACTTTTGTATTGCAAAAATCTGACCATTCTGTGTTCATTAAATGATCAAAATTTCAGCATTGATGGCAATTTATTTTCTTAACCTAAACCAAGTTTCGGAGGGTTTCAGCTTTCAAAAGAGTAATTTATATAACTAATGGATGAATTTAACGTCAGGTTATAAGCTTTTATTTACATAACATGGATATGCGACATAACTTCTGTCTGGGACTGTACAGGGTGGGCCATTTATATGGGGAAAACGTTTTCCTGATGGGTGGTGACTATGGCGGCCTTTTTGAAGTCAGCCATTTTGGATCCAACTTTATTTTTTTCAATGGGAAGAGGGTCATGTGACACATCAAAGTTATTAAGAATTTCATAAGAAAAATAATGGTGTGCTTGGTTTTAACATTACTTTATTCTTTCATGATATATTTACAAGTTTATGACCACTTATAAAATGTGTTCAAAGGTACTGCCCATTGTGTTGGATTGTCAATGCAACCCTCTTCTTCCACTCTTGACACACTGATAGCAACACCGCAGAAGAAATGCTGCACAGGCTTCCAGTATCCGTTGTTTCAGATGCTGCACATCTCGTATCTTCACAGCATAGACAATTGCCTTCAGATGAGTGATGAGGCAAACTTTATTGTGAATGGTGAAGTTAACAAACAAAACCACCGCTATTGGTGTGACACTGACCCACAGTGGATAGATCCCTCCAAGACTGCTGGGACACAAACATTGACAGCATGGTGTGTTATATGGGGCACAAAAGTAGTGGGGCCATTCTTCATCAATGGATATCTCAATGCCGCTGGATATCTGAATTATTTAGCAATTTCAGATATCAAGTGGCATTGGGGTTCATCCATATAAATGGCCCACCCAGTATTGGCGTAACAATAAAAAAGTTATGGCTCTTGGAAGAAGGGGAGGGAAAAATAATGAAAGAAAAATCGCCCGGAGGTGAAGTGGTTAAAGACACAATACTCAAAATAAATTATGCTTGCAATAGCTGATAACAAGGGAAACATAGAAAACATGGGATATCTTCTTACTAAAAAAGTACACAAAATATGAAAGCAAAAAATATGTTTTATCTGATGGTTGTTCCTTCACATCGTACATATTTTCCTTTGATTTCTATAGTGAGACAACAGCTTTGAGACGACTTTAGTTATAGCACAAGTAAAAGTAACTCTAAGCAATGGGAAATGGAAAGTCTTATAACTACAAATAGTTCACATTTTTGTAATATTTGTGCTATATTTAGAGTCAATTAATATAGAACCAAATCCAGTCTGTATCCAAATAGAGAAGCAGTGTGACCGTGTGTAATTGCTATCAGCTTCCTATGAGTCAGTGCATGTTCTCTACATGATAAATGTATTGTCTGAGCAATACTACTTTATGTTTATTTTAGTAGTTTCTGCTAATTATATGTTTAGTATTTTTCCACTTACAATGACAGAACAGCTCTTTGTTATACAAACAGAACATTAGTTAAGCTAATATCCTTGAAGGAGTTGTCTAGAAAACATTAGGTTAAAACAACATATACCGGTAAATCTTTAATGAATCCTGTGTTCATGGTCCTGTGGTCCTCTGCTGGTGGTTGTTTACATTTCTGCAGTTATAATGCACTATTCCATGATGTGACCACTGCAACCAATCACTGGCCATAGAAATCATTGGCAGTACAACATGGCATCAGCAATTTCACAATCCATTGACTGTAGTGGTCAAGGGCTTGTATGTCATTACTGATTGTGATGCGCCCCCAGGGCTGTGGGGTACTCGGAACCAGGCTTTGCTACTTCTGGGGAGATCACAGGAGTCGAGACCTGGCTCCTTGACCCTGGGTGTCAGAATAAAAGTTGGAAATGGTTGTCGTGACTACACCCGTGGTGTTCGGCTATTGGGGCCGAAGCTGCGGGACACCTGGGGTTGATGGGATTGCAGCTACGGTGATATCGCTCCCCATGGGTGGAGCAGTTCCCCAGGGCAACCGGTATAGACTATGGCCATAGTAGGCTGTTGGGGCGCAGGACTGAGGGCGTGGAATAACCGACAGACACACAGTGTGTAGTCT
Source organism: Allobates femoralis (assembly GCA_033576535.1). Taxonomy (NCBI): domain Eukaryota; kingdom Metazoa; phylum Chordata; class Amphibia; order Anura; family Aromobatidae; genus Allobates; species Allobates femoralis. The sequence goes on along the minus strand of JARQOC010000001.1, from coordinate 555,222,795 downwards.
CCTTTACCTTTACTGGTGGTTGCAGGTAGAAACCAGGATACTGTCCACAGGTGATGTTGTGAGTCTGAGTGGTCTGGAAGCAAGTTGGGGATCTCCTCACCCGGTGAGTTCTGAGGCTTCCCTGCTGCATTTCTCTTTCCTGGTCCTGGCTACCTGTAGCTAAGCTGCGACCCTCTCTCTCTGCTGTTAAGTCTTTCACCACTATGGCAGGCAGCTTGAGCCCTTCCCGGGCACCACTCCTCTGGCGCCTGTCCCTGAGCTCTTGAGTGCTGCTGTGCCTCCAGGTGCTTTGTTGTGGCCTGGAATCTCCCGTCTTCCAGTTTTGGCTGCTGGATCTGGAATACCTTCCTGATGTCGGACTCCGTTGTCCATTTCTGGCACTCTACACTGTCGGCTGGCTCCACTCCCCAGGCCTGCTTCTCTCCTTCCTCAGATCCTCTCCTACAGGTCTCTCATGCTTGCTATTCTTTGTCCTGGGACGAGCCTTACACTGCTCCAGTCCACAGGACGTCTTCACAGTCCTCCCAGGAACTGCACTGACTAACCACGCTTCCAGGCCAGAATTTATAGAGGAGCTCCCTGAACTTGGATTTCAGAGCTCCCCCTTCTGGTCTGGAGTCAGGAAAAGTATTGCATGCTGTGCTCTTACCTGCTGTGGATACTGCTTCTTGCTTCCAAGCATGACATCACCCCCCAAGGGAGGCAATGCCATTGTGGCAACCGGACTCTGGGGTGCCACAATTGACTTTAGTAGTCAGGTGTTAGTATTTCATTATTGATTGACTGCAGTCGTCATATGTTGATATGACGCGTTTCGGATAAAGATCCTTTCTCAAGCTTTTCTTCAGCATTGCTGAATGGCCCAGCCTGCCTGCATGGCACAGGGTCTGGAACAGGACCTGGCCTAGCATTTCAAGGTTAAACATTGCTCAGCAACTATAAGTTTTGTGGAGTATTACAGTAACTAGAGAGGTAAGTCAGAGATCTGTTTGTGCTTAGTAGGCCGGATAAACTCAAAGCTCATGCAAACGCTCGCATCAATCATATACCCCGCCACACACAGTTGTGACCACTATCAGTTTCGTGGATTACTACAGGAAAAAAGAGAGGTAGATAAGTGACCTGTTTGGGCCTAGAGGGCCACATAAATTCAAAGCTCTTGCAAAAGTTCCCATCAATGATATGCCCCGCCACACACAGGTGGGACTACCATTAGTTTTGAGGAGTACTATAGGAAATAATGGAAAGGTAGGTCAGAGACATGTTTGGCCCTAGAGGGCCACATAAAGTCAAAGCTCATGCAAGCATTCCCATCAATTATATGCACCACTATACACAGGTGGGACCACCATTAGTTTTCAGGAGTACTAGAGGAAATAATGGAGAGGTAGGTCACAGACCTGTTTGGGCCTAGAGAGCCACATAATTCAAAGCTCATGGAAGCGTTTCCATCAATGATATGCCATGCCACACACAAGTGGGACCACCATTAGTTTTGTGGAGTACTAGAGGAAATAATGGAGATGTAGGTCAGAGACCTGTTTGGGCCTAGAGGACCACACAAAGTCAATGCTCATGCAAGCGTTCCCATCAATGATATGCCATGCCACACATAGGTGGGACCACCATTAGTTTTGTGGAGTACTAGAGGAAATAATGGAAAGGTAGGTCAGAGACCTGTTTGGGCCCAGTGGACAGGGGAGATTGACCAAACAAATGCTTTTAAGCACCCAAAAATGGTGGATGTCTGGCGTGTGCACTAAGGGGATCTACGGATATTAGAGGCGTCCAGATACATGAGGAACATTTCAAATTGGCCCTTTATGCAGACGACCTTCTGGTTTATATTACTAATCCCCTGGTCGCATTCCCGGTGCTCATGCGGGAATTTAAGAGGTTTGGTGAGGTCTCTCATTTCAAAGTTAATTATTCCAAGACAGAAGTAATAAACCTGACACTTCCGGGCCCACTTGTCACCCAGCTTCAGTCCTCCTTTTCTTTTCGTTGGGTGGACAGGGGCTTGAAATACTTGGGTATCTCTATTCCTGGAGACCCCAAGGACTTATTTGCTCTTAATTATACCCCACTCTTACATTCCACACTTCTTGAACTCAAAAGACTTCGCAGTACCCAGCTATCCTGGTTTGGCCGTATTAATGCCATAAAAATGGACATTCTACCTAAATTCCTTTATTTGTTTCAGACAGTCCCTGCAGACGTCCCTCCCTCTTTCTTTCGCTGCCTGCACTCTGCATTACGCAAATTTATATGGAACTCGACCAGACCTCGGGTTCGCTTTTCGACCCTGACCGATTCGAAGCGTAGAGGTGGGGCAGGCTTACCTAACTTTCAACGCTATTATCACTCTGTTCTATTATCCCGAATGTTAGACTGGAAGTATAATCAATATCACAAACAATGGGTGAAGGTCGAAAACCTCCTTTCGCCCTTCCCACTGCAGTGGCTACCATGGATCCGGAGGAGCTCCCGTCCTCTGATCTCGTTGTTTCCCCGACTAACACGCGTGGTGCTAGACTATTGGGATTTGTGGCGAGGGGGGAGAAGTGATGGCGATCATCCATCCCTACTTGGACCCTTGTTTAATAATCCTGACTTTCCCCGACATCTGGGAGACGGGTCTTTTTGGCTTGGCGTGCTAGCGACGATCCCTGTCTGGCTCAGGTGGCGGAGCAGCGCGGGGGGGGCGAGGGGGGGAGAGGGTCGTTAGGAGGGCAGGAGTCCTGGTTGGAGGTATCTCAGTTGGACACGTTTCTCCGATCCTTGCGGGGGAAGTCACTCTCAGGCTTAGAAGCATTGTTTCTCTTGACTGAGCCCCCTGCTCACGTCATCTCCCTTTTATATGGCGTGCTTTCAGATGCGGGCCCATCTGCCATCCCCTCATTTGTAGGGACCTGGCAATCTGACCTGCAGGTGACATTCTCAGACTCTGACCGGACTAAGATTTTTACACTGACACATAAGTTGTCAGTATCCTGCAGCTTTCAGGAGACGAATTATAAGATCTTAACTAGGTGGTATAGGTGCCCAGCGCTCCTTCATAAAATGTTTCCCTCAGTGCCCGACCTGTGCTGGAGGTGTGGCGAAGGACCGGGTTCCATGCTACATATTTGGTGGCAATGTGGCCCTATCCAAGCCTATTGGCTCTCAATATTCTCGATTTACGAATCTATCTCAGGAATACGCCATTCACCTTCTCCACAAATCGCGCTTCTGTCCCTTATCCCCGGCCCACTCAAATCGTGCAAACGTGGTCTGTTTCGTTTCTGCCTGATGGCGGCCAGGGTCTTGATTCCACGACACTGGAAATCAACAGTCGCCCCCTCCATAGGAGAATGGGTAAAAGAAATGGACAGGATATGCCGCATCGAGGGACTTATGGCCCACGACCATGAGACCTGGGAACAACACAAGCAGCTTTGGTCTCCCTGGTGGTATTACCGGGATGGACCTCTACTTGAGTCTCTTCTGCGAAACGCACAGACATGACCTGGACATCTTGAATACCGCTTCCCTGCTTACCCCTCCTTCTCTCCCTCCTTTGATCCCGTGTGCTCTTTTCTACCCCTCTTGGCCCTTTCTCTTTTCTGCATCTCAAACTAGTATTCTTCTGATTATTATACCCGCCGGAGTACTGGGAAACTCATGGGACTACATCTCTAGTGGACCCGGCATGCATGATGTCTACTCCTTCCTTAGCCTCAAACAGGCGGATCGCTTGCCATTTATACCATGTACCTTCGTGTATTCTGGCTTTACTACTGTAAGATACTTTCATGTACTATTTTTATTTTCTTTCTACTTTATTATTTTCTTTCTACTTTACTATGTATTACCATTCTTTCTTGATTGATAATTGTTATGCTAAACTTTAATAAACAATATTTTCTGAAAAAAAAAAAAAAAATGGTGGATGTGAATACAGCTAATTTGTTCATCACTGGTTCGATGGACAAAAAGGTTAACTATTCAGAAACAGGGGCAGGAGTATCAAGGATAGGTATTGAGCTCAGAGGGTCCTACTCAAGTCAAGCAACAAACAGCAAGGAGACCCCAACAACAGTCTCCATTTTTTTTTTTTAATAAAATTAGGAACAGCCACCACTTAAGTGGCATCAATTGCCCCAGAGTAGAAATATGGAAATGTGGAGTTTAATGCAACACATTGTAAAGTACACAACCGTTCAGTCTCCCCAGCAGCGCTGAAGACACGTTCAGAGAGAACGCTGGTTGTGGGGCATGACAAAATCTCCAAGGCATGAGTGGCAAGCTCAGGCCATTTTTCCAGTTTGGAAGCCCAAAATGAACAAGAGTCTAGTTGCCCAGTCATGGCATCGACATTGAGCTGTTGATACTCCTGTATCATCCTCTCTAGGCTTTCACTATTTGTCAGACTTGTTCTCTCTTCTGACGTTGCAAAGAATGGTGTAAAAAATTGGTGAAACGATTCCACAAAATTGCTGTTACTAGATGGGGGCAGTTACCCCGAAACTCAGCGTCTGTAGTTTATGGGTTCTGATCTGGCACAAATCCCTTAGTCATATTAAAAGCTTGTTGGAAAGCGATTATGACTTTGAGGAGCTGCTTAAATGTGGCACTGGAGTTTTTCCACTTCCTTACTGAAGTGCAAATTTGCATATTTCCTAGAGGGGGGATGTGGCTACAATCTCCTCACCTACTTAGGTGTCTCCATAAGGTAGATAACAAGTTCCCAGACCTGTTACTAGATAGACTGTTACTGTTAACCTTTGAGTGATAATGACGACTCGACGTTCCCAGGGTTGGAAAGTTAGAACTGCGATATTCACTATATTCTCCACTGGTATTTTGGGGGAAAAGCAGATCTGAGATTAAGTAAAAATTTCTGTTGATACTCCTTCATGCGTGAATCCCTTTCCAGGGCAGGAATAATTTGGCCAAATTTACTCTTGTTCCGGGATCTAAGAGTGTGGCAACCCAGTAGTCGGCATTACTTCGGATTCTAACAATCTAAGGATCATGTTGCAGGTAGTGCAGCAAGAAGGCGCTCATGTGTCCTGCACATCCAGGAGGACCAAGTCCTTGTTGTGTTGGTGATGGTGGGGTAATATTCGCGCTTCCTTCCTCTGCCCTCTCCCCCCAACCTCGCACAACAAAAATGTGATCCAGATCTCCCTCATTGGCTGAGTCTTCCATGCCCATTGCCTCTTTGTACTCCATTTCTTCCTCGGCTCCTGCATCTTCATCAACAGATTGGCTGCTACCATGCGCCCTCGTTAATCTCTCTCACCCACCCTCCCTTGCCAGCCGCCTTGGTGCTGCCGACTGTCTGGACCTTTGAGATCTTGTTATCCCCTCTGCATATGCCTCCTCCTGTACTTCCTCCCCTTTCTCTTGGCCCACCACCTGACTCTGAATACCGGTTAAAGTATGCTCCAGCATATAGATGACCGGAATTGTCATGCTGATAATGGCATCATCAGCGCTAAACATCTTAGTAGCCATTTCAAAACTCTGCAAAAGGGTGCAGATTTCCTTGATCTGAGACCACTCCAGCAGCGTGACTTGCCCCATCTCTGGATCGCGTTGGCCCAGGCTATGTGTCATAACATACTGCACGAGGGCTCGTCGATGCTGCCACAGGCACTGCAACATGTGCAGAGTGGAATTCCATCAGGTCGGCATATTGCATTTCAGTCGGTAAACCGGCAAGCCAAACGATATCTGTGGAGATGCAAGTTGTTGATCTGCGGGATGCGAACGGCGGAAGTGAGCACACAGCGACTGTACCCTGTGCAGAAGAGCATCTAGGCCAGGATAGTGGGCTAGAAACTGCTTGACCACTAGGTTCAAGACGTGAGCCATACAAGGCATGTGTGTCACCTTGCCCCGGCGAAGGGCCGCGCCCAGGTTTGCAGCATTGTCGCACACGTCCTTCCCTGGCTGCAGGTTCAGTGGAGACAACCATTTATTAAACTCTCCAGAGCTGACCACAACTCCTCAGCGGTGTGACTCACAATTCCCAGACATTTTAATGTAAACACCGCCTGCTGGCATTGAGCCCTGCTGCTAGCATAGTAAGGAGGTGTTCAGGATTCCGTCTGAACAGTTTGAACGCGGGTCACATTACCAGACAGGCTTTGGGCACAGGTGGAGGACCTAGATGAGGTGGAGGAGGCAGAAACAGTGGAGGAACATCTAGATACAGAGGTTTGACAAGCAACCCGTGGGGATGGCAAGATATGTACAGCATTCCTTTCTCCTGCTGTCACCATAGTCACCCAGTGCCTAGTCAGCGACATGTAATGCACCTGTCCATACTTACTTGTCCAAGTGTCAGTGGTGAAATTCATCCTGTCACACACAGAGTCTCTCAAGGAAGCCATGATGTGTGCAACATGCTAGTGTAGCGCAGGCACAGCTTTCTTTGAGAAGTAGTGGCGACTGGGCGACTGGTACTGGGGGACTGCGACGGCCATAAGGTCTCGAAGATCCGCTGTTTCCACCAAACGGAAAAACAGCATTTCCGTAGCCAACAGCTTGCAGATGGTGAAATTCAATCTCTTAGCTTTGGCATGGGTAGGAGGAAATGGTCTTTTACTTGTCCACATCTGAGGAACTGAGGGCTGGCTGTTGTGCTAAGACAGGGTTGAATAGGGTGTCCCAGACAAACTGCTGGTCTGTGAGGGAGGTGCAGGCGAACTTATTACGTCACATTCATGAAAAGGTGGTGCTATCGATGTGTGAGAGCGCTCAACATCACTAGGTTTTTCCACTTCCAAAACAGTTGACGACCTGTCAATCACACTGGCTGTTGCGGGTAAAGAGGTGGAAGTTCTGCATCCGAAAGACTGTCTGACAGCTGTCTCCACAGTCACAGAGGATGAAGAGGCACTTCATGGGGCAGATGGTGGTTGGTGATGCCCACTAGGTCGCATTGTAGCACAGTGAGCTTCCCACTGTGACTTATGCTTCATGTCAATGTGACAGTTCATGCATGAAGTACTCAAACTATAGATTTTTTGACCTCTTACTCAGTTTTTGTTTACAAATTTGGCAGATAAAATGAGTTGGGTCATCCTTTGCGATCTAAAAAAAGCCCAGGCTAGGCTCTGTCCAGGAAGCCTCGTCACTAGCATCCTGTCACGGTGTAGTAAGAATACTCATAAGGGAATGGCAGTTACGGGCAGGGTGACCAGGGACGACTAGTCTGACCCTAGTCTGGAAACCCTGAATGGCCCTGATCCCGAAGGTATCGCTGATTGTGAGAAGGTTCGGGCCTCCAGCCTCTCCCTAAAACTCCTCCACCAGCCCTGCACTATTCCCCCCTCACCTCCCTCCACAGAATCGGGATACAGCAACTCCAACAGAAAGGACATCAGCCACACAAACACACAGGTCAGCGCAGCACGGCTTCCAGGCATGGAGTGAAACTCTATCAGCAGCACCACCTGGTGGAAGAGAGGTTACTTAAAGGCTAGGGGGAGGGGAGTTCAGGTGAGTCACACATTAATCCCTCAACAAGCAGTTGAACCTAATAGTGAATGCAGTTCTGGAGCCCCACACAGGACGCCAGGACTTTCACAACTATCAACCATGCAGCTCCTAAAGACAAACACATACACAGCAGCATCCAGCAATGTCAGCGCGTGACGCATCCTCCTTTACCTCCTCTGATGAACTCATCAACTGCCTGCCTGTGGGTTGACAGTAAGTGTGATCTCCAACCTCATCATCACCCTGTGTGTTCTCACACTCATTGTCTTTAGAAACAACCTCTTCCTGTCCTGAGCGCAAAGTCAACCTGTCAGTCCAATCAGTTATCTAAGTCTCATCATTATCTGGCTCATTATCTCCACCAACAGGGGTTACAGTTTGGGAATGAGGGTCTACATTATGCTTGGACCCTTTTTCATCTGGGCCTGGATCCGACTTACAAAGATTTTGGGCATAGGTGCAGATCATTTTGTCATCTTGACTCAATGAAGTTTTGGAGCAGACCTCTAATTCCCAGGCTATAGTATGAGTGAACAGCTCTGCAGACTCACTAATCTGTGCTTCCCCATAGTCAATAGGGTGGCTGGAGACTTGGGAGCTGTGAGGAAGCAAGTGCGATTGGGGTGACACCTTTGAGGACTGGAATGTTTGTGATGTTGAGGTGGAGGAGAGCCCACTTGATGGAGCGCTTGATATCCATTCAAGCACCTGCTGCTTTTGGGCCTCATCTACAAGTTTTAGCAATGCTCTGCTGCGTAAGAAAGGGATGATATCAGATCGTCCATGAAAAGAAGTAGACATTTTAGTTTGGCTTAAAGACGGTATTTGTTCACCAAATGTTTCTGTTACTTTAGCATCTACCCCATGGACACAAAGATTTTTACCCTTTCCAACACGCCTATTCCCCGTTCAACCATCAGCAGACCTTTTACCATTCATTTTGGAGGGTAAGTAATTGGCAACTCTGTAGTTGTTGGCACAAAAACCAATGGATGCAAAACTAGCAGAGCTGAGAGGCCAAATAGTGGTACTAGCCTAAATAGGTTTTGGTAAGTAGTTTTTTTGCAGATGTAAAACAGCGGTACTAGTGTAAATAGTTTTGGTAAGTAGTTTTGGGCAGGTGCAATACAAAAGTGTTGTCTGCGCTGGGTGGCGGTACTTTTCAAAAGAACACTGAAGTACAGCTATGTAGTAAAACAGTGGTACTACCCAGGGGCGTAACTAGAACTGGCAGGGCCCCATAGCAAACTTTTGAACGGGGCCCCCTCCAAGACACGCCCCAATGACACGCCCCTCCAAGACACGCCCCCCCAAATGACACGCCCCTTCAAGACACACCCCCTTACAGGCCCCAGCAGTATATACAGCAGCCCCAGTGGTATACCGCAGCCTCTCCAGTGGTATATACAGGCCCCAGCAGTATTACAGCAGCCTCCGCAGTGGTGGTATATACAGGCCCCAGTGGTGGTATACAGGGCCCCTGGTGGTGGTATATACAGGCCCCTGGTGGTGGTATACAGGGCCCCTGGTGGTGGTATATACAGGCCCCTGGTGGTGGTATATACAGGCCCCTGGTGGTGGTATATACAGAGCCCTTGGTGGTAGTATACAGAGCCCCTGGTGGTGGTATATACAGGCCCCTGGTGGTATTATACAGAGCCCCTGGTGGTGGTATATACAGGCCCCTGGTGGTAGTATACAGAGCCCCTGGTGGTGGTTTATACAGGCCCCTGGTGGTAGTATACAGGGCTCCTGGTGGTGGTATATACAGAGCCCCTGGTGGTAGTATACAGAGCCCCTGGTGGTGGTATATACAGGCCCCTGGTGGTAGTTTACAGAGCCCCTGGTGGTGGTATATACAGGCCCCTGGTGGTAGTATACAGGCCCCTGGTGGTGGTATATACAGAGCCCCTGGTGGTAGTATACAGGCCCCAGGTGGTGGTATATACAGAGCCCCTGGTGGTAGTATACAGGCCCCTGGTGGTAGTATACAGGCCCCTGGTGGTAGTATACAGAGCCCCTGGTGGTGGTATATACAGGCCCCTGGTGGTAGTATACAGGCCCCTGGTGGTATATACAGAGCCCCTGGTGTTGGTAGTATACAGAGCCCCTGGTGGTAGTATACAGGCCCCTGGTGGTGGTAGTATACAGAGCCCCTGGTGGTGGTAGTATACAGAGCCCCTGGTGGTGGTAGTATACAGAGCCCCTGGTGGTATATACAGAGCCCCTGGTGGTAGTATACAGGCCCCTGGTGGTGGTAGTATACAGAGCCCCTGGTGGTAGTATACAGGCCCCTGGTGGGTATATACAGGCCCCCCACTCCTCCTCTGCTGCACACGTCACCTGTAAAGGAATACATCATACTTACTTATCTCTGCCGGCTGCCGCCGCTCTGCACCGCGCTCCGTCTTCATCCAGCTTCTTCCTGGTTGTGACCGCCGGGCGCAGGAAATGACGTCACAACCAGGAAGAAGCTGGATGAAGACGGAGCGCGGTGCAGAGCGGCGGCAGCCGGCAGAGATAAGTAAGTATGATGTATTCCTTTACAGGTGACATGTGCAGCAGAGGAGGAGTGGGGGACCTGTATATACACACTGGGGGCCTGTAGCTGACCGGATAGCAGCGTAGCGGCGCTGGGTCCGGGCCCCCCACAAGGGCCGGGCCCCAAAGCGACTGCTACGTCTGCTATGCCGGTAGTTACGACCCTGGTACTACCATATATAGTTTTGGTAACTAGTTTTGGGCAGTTGCAATACAAAAGTTTTTCTGCGCTGTGTGGCGGTACTTTTCAAAAGAACACTGAAGTACAGCTACCTACATGCACACCAATGTCTGTCACACTGCTACTAGCCAAAAAGGATTTACTGGGCTAGAGCCAGTAAAAAATGCCTATTACAGACAGGTGGTGTAACTTTCTTCACAACAGTGCTACACCAATGCCTGTCAGACTGCTACCAGCCAAAAAGGATTTACTGGGCTAGAGGCAGTAAAAAATGCCTATTACAGACAGGCAGTGTAGCTTTCTTCATGTGGCGCCCCGCAACGAGTGCGTCACAAGAGGGTATTGCAGCCATAAATGCAGCCGCAATATTCTCTGACACAGCAGTGATCCGGTTAACTTTGAGATCCAACCCTGCATGCATCACCTAGAACAGAGGGCCAACCCAGGGTCCTGGTGGGCGGAGTGCTAGGGAAGTGTGTAGGAAGTACAGACACTTAGAGACAGAAGTCTGCAGAGTCTAGAAGAGTCTAGAACTTGAACTTGGAGTAGGAGCGGGGGCTCTGCACCCCGTGCAGCCCCCAGGCCGTCACCGGTCGGGTGTCAGCACCTGAGGCCTCAACAACCGGGATCGGGCATCACCAACCACGGGTTCCTAAATACCCCCGTGCCCAACTCACAGCTGGTTCACTGGTACCGAAGCTGGCAGCAGTTCACCTCTGCTACGTGAACCAGAAGCGTGGAGGAGCAGCTTCACAGGAGCACCCCACCACCAGCCAACTTCCAGTCGTCTAACCAGCGGTGTACCCACTGAGGGATTCAAGGCTCCCCAAAACATCCACAACGTACATCTTGGATAGGGCATTGAAGCAGCCTCCCCGTACCCGATCTGGTATTCCTGGGCGACAATGGCAAAACACTTAGCTAGAATGGAGGAACACTTGCGGATCTCTAAGGGACACCATCACTGCTGAGTCCACCCGGTCCACTACCCGTGAACTGTATACCATGTACTGCCTGCTGGTTACAGTAAAGACCCGTTGCAGAGACTTTCTATGTCCGTGCTTCCTTATGAACTGTCCGTCCGCACTACAAGGTAACCGCAGCTGCCGCACAACATCTTAAGCAGCTCCAGCCTCCGGGGATCACCGCTCAGCCTGTGGGGAGCGTTCCATCTTGCTGCTGTCCATCCCCCGGAGGTTCCGCAGCGTCGGTAACGATTACCGAAACTACTCATAGGTGGCGTCACGAATAAATTAACCCCTTTAATCTGTTCCTACAAGACGTCTTCACTTTTGATCTGCACTCAACCGGGCCCCACTACCGGCAGGCGCGGCCCACCCATGACAAGGAGGAAGGAGCTACAGCCTGTCTAAACCGGAGTCCACGGGCTGACGGTGAGTCATTCACAACACTGCTACACCAATGCCTGTCACACTGCTAGTAGTCACAAAGAATTTACTGGGCTAAATTTTGCTAGATGCTGTAAAAAACTGTTGCACAGCACTGGAACAGACCTGCCTGGCAAAAAATGCTTTTATGCCTTCAAAAGGGCTGTTCTTGAAAGTAGTCCCTAAACTTATCAACTATCTAACTTGGAATTGAATCATTGTCTAACTAGCTCTCTCTGTAGAGATGTGCCTGGCAAAAACTGCTTTTTAAGCTCTCAAAAGGGCTGTTCTTCAAAGTAGTCCCTAAACCTATCAACTATCTCTCTATCTAACTTGCAATTGAATCGCTATCTATCTAACTAGCTTGGTCTGTATTTCACACAGCAGTACCAGCAGCGGTGCCGTCTGACACTGACCTGCAGCACTGAGAAAAATGGCGAGCAGGGTAAAATGGCTGGGTTTTATATGGCAAGAGCATGTGACATGGCCAGCCAATGACACAAACCCTTGTGTTAAAAAAAAAAGTGCACTTTCCTCTCTGCGTGCTGATAGGCTGACAGACCGGACCACCCACAGTAAGTAAGCGTAAAAGAGAAAAAAATGGAGATCTGCACTATTTCAGCACACACGTCTCCCCACCCACTATTCATTCCTAGACATTGAAACTCATAATTACGTTCACCAAAAGCATTACTGTGAAAAATCAGTAACTCTTTTGGTGAACGAAGCATTATCGAACAGAAACTTGAATTACCAGATTTTTAGCAAATTGTTGAATTTGTCTAATGACTCAAACACAGCCCAAAACATATCGAATTTGAAATTGACGAAAAATTCTAATCGACCATTGCTCATCTCTAATGAATGTTGAGCCCCGTAATCGCCTAAAGTGGAGGCTGTATGGGTTCATGGCCCCCCAACTGAGTTGTCTGTTAACGTCATGAGGTATATGTATCTGTTTTTTCCCTAAGTGTTTGTCACTATAGGTTTGCATAAAAGATGTTCATGAGGTATCCTTATGAGGGATGGTAAAGGGTTAAGAGTCCCTGTTGTGAGGTAACAGAAGCAGGTGATCGCTGTGATTGGCTGTCCTGCATGTCTGACAAGTTCACACCTGATTGGTTTGAAAAAGTGCGAGAAAGTGGAGTAGTTATGACCCGCCCACAGGAATTCTCTGTCAGTGTCTCTGAGGAGACGAAGAATAATGCACCCGCCCTTCCATCCCCTTTTTATTTCTGTTCCCCAATTTCCCTGTCATCAGGCTTTTAGTGAGGGGAAAGTTCTATTTTCAAGTCGGTCTTCATAATGGTTTTAATGGACTTTACTAATTGGAGTTAATGAGTTGAAAAATCATTATTTATGGAAAAAGTTTTAATTAATATATACAGTGTTGGCCAAAAGTATTGACACCCCTGCAATTCTGTCAGATAATACTCAGTTTCTTCCTGAAAATGATTGCAATCACAAATTCTTTGGTATTATTATCTTCATTTAATTTGTCTTCAATGAAAAAAACACAAAAAGAATTGTCCTAAAGCCAAATTGGATGTAATTCCACACCAAACATAAAAAAGGGGGTGGACAAAAGTATTGGCACTGTTAGAAAAATCATGTGATGCTTGTCTAATTTGTGTAATAACAGCACCTGTAACTTACCTGTGGCACCTAACAGGTTTTGGTAATAACTAAATCACACTTGCAGCCAGTTGGCATGGATTAAAGTTGACTCAACCTCTGTCCTGTGCCCTTGTGTGTACCACATTGAGCATAGAGAAAAAAAAAAAGACCAAAGAACTGTCTGAGGACTTGAGAAACCAAATTGTGAGGAAGCATGAGCAATCTCAGGGCTACAAGTCCATCTCCAAAGACCTGAATGTTCCTGTGTCTACCGTGTGCAGTGTCATCAAGAAGTTTAAAGCCCAAGGCACTGTGGCTAACCTCCCTAGATGTGGACGGAAAAGAAAAATTGTCAAGAGATTTTAACGCAAGATTGTGCGGATGGTGGATAAAGAACCTCGACTAACATCCAAGCAAGTTCAAGCTGCCCTGCAGTCCGAGGGTACAACCGTGTTAACCCGTACTATCCGTCGGCGTCTGAATGAAAAGGGACTGTATAGTAGGAGACCCAGGATGACCCCACTTCTTACCCTGAGACATAAAAAAGCCAGGCTGGAGTTTGCCAAAACTTACCTGAGAAAGCCTAAAACGTTTTGGAAGAATGTTCTCTCTTTTTATGCAAAGGCATCAATATAGAGTTTACAGGAGAAAAAAAAGAGGCATTCAAAGAAAAGAACACGGTCCCTACAGTCAAACATGGCGGAAGTTCCCTGATATTTTGGGGTTGCTTTGCTGGACTACTTGACCGTGTGCATGGCATTATGAAGTCTGACGACTACCAACAAATTTTGCAGCATAATGTAGGGCCCAGTGTGAGAAAGCTGGGTCTCCCTCAGAGGTCATGGGTCTTCCAGCAGGACAATGACCCAAAACACAATTCAAAAGGCACTAGAAAATGGTTTAAGAGAAAGCACTGGAGACTTCTAAGGTGGCCAGCAATGAGTCCAGACCTGAATCCCATAGAACACCTGTGGAGAGATCTAAAAATGGCAGTTTGGAGAAGGCACCCTTCAAATATCAAGGACCTGGAGCAGTTTGCCAAAGAAGAATGGTCTAAAATTCCAGCAGAGCATTGTAAGAAACTCATTGATGGTTACCGGAAGCGGTTGATCGCAATTATTTTGGCTAAAGGTTGTGCAACCAAGTATTAGGCTGAGGGTGCCAATACTTTTGTCTGGCCCATTTTTGGAGTTTTGTGTGAAATGATCAATGTTTTGCTTTTTGCTTCATTCTCTTTTGTGTTTTTTTCATTGAAGACAAATTAAATGAAGATAATAATACCAAAGAATTTGTGATTGCAATCATTTTCAGGAAGAAACTGAGTATTATCTGACAGACTTGCAGGGGTGTCAATACTTTTGGCCAACACTGTATGGATTATTTATTAAAGGTGACCCTATTAAAAGCCTCTCGGCCATTTCATGCCAACCAGTGCCTGCTGTTATTCTTATATCGTCTGTTTAGCTTATAATATTAGAGGTGGGGCTTACGATCCCATGCACACCATCTCTGCAGGCCTCAGACTTGTATGTATTGAATGATGCCACTGAGACCAGTGATTGGCTGCAGTGGTTCTATATTGTACATGTAAATCATCGCTGCAGAAAAGAAAAGAGATATGGGACACGTTCTCTAACATTTGCATATAACTATGTTGAGAGCAATCACATCAAATATCGCATTGCACTCACACCAATGTTATTCGATAAGGTAGTGCTGATCTGTGAGTTTCTCCTCAGCTATTTTTGGCCTGAGGAAAAAATGGTAATGTATGGTCACATAAAATGACTGAGCCCCAATGCAAGTCAATGGATGCGAGAAAAAAATGGATGGCACCTGGACCATCTGTATAGAATCCGATTTTAATGGCTACATTGCCATTCTGTAGCATAGGACACTCTCTCTGTAATATGACCTCTTTTCCCTGTAAGTAATTCTAATCCTTTTAGCCAAGTGGGCATGGTCATCATCCTTTTCTCTGTAGGCGTCATCTTGGGGACCACACCTATTGCCTAAAAGGACTGGATTTATATACTGAGAAGAATGGGCTATATCTTAGTAATGGAGAGGAGCAGGAACAACAGAAAAACAACACCAGATTAAACAGAACAGCAATGATACCAGGTGCAAAAGACCTTACATATTCACGGCCCCGGGCAGATTCATGGGAGGTGCGCATGGTCGATCTCTTCTCCAGTCAGCAGAGCATCGTTCTCAGGAAGTGGAGGTCCCAGCGGTCTGATACCCAGTGATCAGAAAGTCTTCTCTTATAGATAGAAGATACCTTCTAAACTTGATACAAGCCCTTTAAGGAACATTCAACATTATAAGGGAAAAGGCCAATAATATATATTACTTAGTGACATGGAGTGTGACGAGGGCAGAAGAGCAATATGTGGATCCTGAATTACTGGTTGAAAAAAACTACCTTTGACTCAAGACAATGCTATATTTATACATTCTCAGTTTGTATGGAGCAGTTCACATCATATATTTGCAGACCTATACATACACCTGAAAGGTAAGCTATCACGACCTTTATTAATACTAAACCGCCCCCAATGTCTTATTAGTGATGCCATGTGCATCACTAAGGCTGCTTTTACATGAGTGTTTTGCGCTGATCGCGGCAGTTGCGGTGAAAAAACCGCAACTGATGCGATTACCGCATAACGGCCGCACTTGCGGTTCATCTGTGGCAAGCCCCATGCAATGTCTATGGGCTTGAGCCAAGTGCGGTGTAGTTGCTGTGTTGGCACTTGCGGCAAATTCGGCTGCAAAAAAACCACGGTATGCCGCGTTTTTTCTCGCGGCCGCACCTGCCGCAAGTGCCAAAACCGCACTTGCCGCACCTGCCGCACACTTACCGCAAGCCCCATAGACATTGTATGGGGCTTGCCGCAAGTGTGCCGTGATCGCGGCCGTTATGCGGTAATCGCGGCAGTTGCGTTTTTTTCACCGCAACTGCCGCGATCAGCGCAAAACGCTGATATGAAATGGGCCCAACATGGTTTTGTCAAACAAATGTAGAGAACTATTTAGCCTGGATAAACACCCAAATTCAGTTTGCATGCCCAAGACGTTGAGGGAAAGTGCACAAGCGCAGGATTTAATGGGAGATTGCTGTGACTGGCCTGACGTCTTGGCAGTCAATCACAATGCAAGGGGTGTACAGGATTTAAAGAGAAGCGTGACTGCCCAAGGCTGAACCGAAGACAAGTGCCAACCCTACGACTGAAGGAAAGGTTTGTAATGCATTTACCTGACCATAAAAAGTGTTTTTTTTTCTTTAAGATAAATATGAGGAACTTTTGTTTGACAAAACCACACTAGTGATGCACATTGCATCTTTAACAAGACATTGCGGGCAGTTTAACAAAAGTATGTGAGAGGTTCCCTTTAGTCATGCAGCGTACGCACCAAAACACCTTCTTCATATTCCCACTTTCACCACTTGTTCACATATATCACTGTGCCACAGTTTATTCTTCATTGGTATAATGACATCTTGGTTACAGGAAAACCCCAGTTCCCTGACATCGCTTCCCCTATGTAACTAATAAATGAGGAAACAGCGGCGGGTGTGATTGGTCACTGAAGTGTTACTAAACCTGCACGGAAACAGATAGTCAATGACCAACATTTATTTCTGTCACAACCTCGGAAATTGTCATTTCACATTTTGTGACGAGGAGGAGAAGATGGAGGAGAAGATGGAGAGAGAGCCGCAGAAAATTCGAGATGGCTATCTTGTGAAGAAAGTAAGTAACTGTACATATTGCGGAGGAGTCCTAATTACTGGGAGTGTTAATTACAGAGACAATGTTTTTTGGCTCTTTAGCATAAATGTCCTCTAACTGTGGATCACAGTCTTTTGGGGTATACTTTCCTACAACACTAAACAAAGGGGCCACAAGAAAACTATGGAAGATCCAATTTTTACATCGTGATTGACAGCAAGTTGTTGTCCAGTAATGTTACTGTTGTGTTCTGTCAAATGATAACTAATGTTAACAAGGAATGACAGAAAAGACAGAGTACTGTAAAGGAGATGTGAAAAATAGGGTCTTATCTGATATAGTTATAAACACGAGGAATAACACATTAGGCTCACCTTTAGTAGTTGTGATGGTCACAACCACCATAAAGGCATCATCGGCTGCTGCAAAAATCCACATCGTTATGAATAAAAGTAGACTTGTGAAGTGTCGATTCAGATCCTGTGCTGCTGTGTGATTAAGAATTTGTACAATTATTCTTTGCGTTTCATAGCATGCTTGCTACTTCTTTAGGGCAAAATCATAACACCATATCATCCGGCCGTCCAGGGAATCGCTGAAGTGTAGATCCACACGCTGCATAGGCTAATAAATCATTGCTACTTGTGCCCAATTCTTAATCCCATGGCAGTGCAGGATCTGAATCCACACTTCTCAACTCTACTTTTAGTCTTAACCATAAGGATCTCTGCGGCAGCTGATGATGCCTTCATACTGGTTGTGACCGTTCATTACTACTAAGGGTGAGCCTAACGTAAAGATAGAAATATCTCTCTATAACATTAGATTTTTAGACAGTCAACGAGAGATAGGTGATGAGATCAGTTTTAAGAATATTTAAAAGAAAAAATGGTGCTAACAACAGGGTATCATGGGTTAAATGGCATCTGATAGCGAATACATTGAGTCACAGATAGCGTATTTCAGACACTGGCTGTAGGATTTCAATAGGTGTGTTTGTCTCAGAAATTCTGTGGCATTTCAGAGTGGATTAGTCGGACAGGTGGGTCCCTGGTGGCTTTTCCTGCCACTGCCACACAGGGGAGACCTGTCACCCAAGGGGAGAGGGCAGGGAAAAGCTGCCAGGCAGGGGCGTAACTGCAACAGGTTCAGGGGTTGCGATCGCACCTGGGCCCAGGGCCCCAAAAGTCCCTTTGGCCTATAGAAAAAGACTATTGCTGTTAAAGATTTGTAATAATTGGGGGCCCGTTGGAGCTTTCGCATCGGGTCCCATGAGCTTCAAGTTACGCCACTGCTGCCAGGGAGCTACCAATCGAACTATTCACCCATGTGGCTTGGTACACGGTGGCTTTTCACTGCTTCACAACACAAACAATTTCCATTTTTGCAATTTCAATTTTTCTTTCCCTTCTGCCCTGAATTATAACTTTTTTTCTTATTTTTCTTTCCACATAGACATGTGAGGGCTTGTTTATGCAGGAGAAGTTATAGTTTAGAATAGCACCACTTACTTTACCACATAGTGCACTAGAAAATAGAGAAAAAAATACAAATCCGCTTAAATTGTGAACCCCACGTGCAATTCTGAGATTGCTTTTTGGGAATTGTTTTTACGGCACATTCTAGGTGGTAAAAATGACCTGGTATTATGATTCTCCTCATCAGTACGATTACGGTGATACCAAACATGTTAGTTTTTTTTTATTATTTAGTGATGAGAAATTAATCAGAACTTTGTATAAAAACATTTTTCGGGTTGAGTCACCATAATCCAAGACTCACAACACTTTACGGTAATTTGTTTTGCTCGATGGAGCTTTAGGATGCTTACTTTTTGTTTAATGAGATGAAGTTTTTTATTGGCACCTTTTTGGTATAAATATGACGTTTTGATCGTTTGCTACAAAAGTGATCAAAGTGACGAAATAACCCATCATTTTATCATTCTTTAATTTTTTTTTCGTTCATGGTGTTTAACGATCGGTTACGGTAATAATTTTTATATCTTGATAGATTGGATGCTGAACATGGCAATACCGCAAATGTATGGGTTTTTTTCAGTTTCTTATTATCTGTATTTTTAATTAAGGAAAAGTGGGTGATTTGAACTTTTATGGTTTTGGTATTTTTTTTTAGATATTTCAACATTTTTAAAGCTTTTTACTGTATTTGTTACTCCTTTTAAGTGACGATAACCTGCCTCGATCGTCTGATTACTTGTTGAATATATGACAATATCACAGTATTTATATTACAAAAAAGTATAAAAAATGTCTAAAAACACTCTGCTATATAGGTAAAAGTAAGTGCAAATCAGTGTCAATAACAGAGTACTTACAGTGGTTAATAAGTTTTTTGCAAAAAATGTACGGAATCCGTTCTACCACGCCAAGGTGACCTTTATTAGAACGGACCTTAAAACTAACATATTTAAAACCTGATCTCATGTGAACATACCTCAAAGATGCAGAATGCAGCAGGGCCAGAGTCCGATATGGGCACAAGGTAGAAACAGCACTTTTGTGTCTGGATCAGTAAGGAAGGGGTGGGGCACTTCCCATCTTGCATAACAAGAGACTAAATGGATACTAACAGCTGAGCCAGAGCACAATGTGAACAGGTTTGTCGAACAGTGTTCACACCACCAAGGATCTATATCACAAAAAAGACAGTATAAAAACCATCTAAAAATACTCTGCTATATTGGTAAAAGCAAAAAGCAAGTGCAAAACAGTGTCAATAACAGGGTACTTAGTTAATATGTTTTTTGCAAAAAATGATCGAAAGCCGTTCTACCACGCCAAGGTGACCCTTAACAGAACGGTCCCTAACACTAATGTATTTAAAAACCTGATCTCATGTGAACTTACTTCAAAGATGCAGGATGCAGTAGGGCCAGAGTCCAATATGGGCACAGAGCAAAAACAGCACTTTTGCATCTGGCTCAGTAAGGAAGGGGTGGGGCACTTCCCATCTTGCATAACAAGAGAAGGTATGTTCACATGAGATCAGGTTTTAAAAACATTGGTTTTAGGGACTGTTCTGATAAGGATCAACTTGGCATGGTAGAATGGCTTCCGTACATTTTTTGCAACTAACTTTACTAACTATTAACTCAGTACCCTGTTATTGACAATGTTTTGCACTTGCTCTTTAGTTTTACCTATATAGCAGAGTATTTTTAGACATTTTTTATACTGTCTTTTTTGTGATATAGATCCTTGGTGGTGTTAACACAGTTCTACAGACCTGTTTACATTGTGCTCTGGCTCAACTGTTAGTATCCAATATCACAGTATTGCTGCATATCATGAAAATCAGTCTGCTTTGAAGCCAAACCACAGGCAGAGTTTCAAGAGGACTCTGTAATGAGTGGCATAGAGGTTCTCAGCAGACCCCCTGCTCTTACAGCAACCCATTGATGACCCGCAACCCATGTTCGCGCACATTAAATGCCCCTGTCAGAGTTTGACAGTGTCATTTAACAGGTTAACACTCACGTGTAGCACTATATGGTACCCATGATTGTTAAAAGCAAGTCCTGACTGTAACACATAGCCCCGTGAGCCTGATCCGTACACCTGCTTCCAACTTGCGCTGTATATGAACAGTGGATGTTGTGAAGAGGTTAATGTATATTTTTCCCTGTGGATCAGGCAAAATGTATCATTTGTCCTCTTTCCTTTAAGAGGATTGTCCAAGAGACTGAAACTGTGTATAAACTCAACACACAATGAGTACATTTTACATTTCAAATGCTCAATTATGTAATATAAAGAAGTATAGAACATTTTTATTTTCAATTGCATAAAATAATGCATTATTGATCACTTTTGCTGAATGTCGTAAAAAAAAGCGATGAAAAGCATATACAGTAGATATGTCCATTGAAAAGTTAAACCTTTATGGCTTCTTTAATCATTTTGAAATGGGACGTCATTAGGGGGCAGCAATGATAGAAACATGGGTAGTGACCACAACATGGCCCCTGACGACGATCTGTTTTAAGGTGGTGACAGAAGTTGTGGGGCAGCACTTCAGTCATTCCTTCCCATTGCTTCTGTCACCACTGCTCCATTTCAGTGCGGTTAAAGAAGCTGCAGTCACTTCTCCCTGCTTCTTCCACTACAATTGATTCCGGTTGTCATCATAGGAGGCAGAGGAAGGAAGCTGTGGTTAGTGATCACAGCGCTGCCCCCGATGGTGTCCAGTTCCGGGGCTGGGTGAGCTGATAGTAGATTCTGGGAAGTGAATTAAAGCCCATCCTCCTGATGACATCTGGTTTGATAATCCCCAGTGAATGCTGTTACTCAAAGGGATCGTCACATTATGGATTAATAATTTATATTTATACATGGTATAAATTATCATTTTTAAAAACATTTTTTTACATTTTCCATCATTATATAGAACATAAAATCCTGTAACTCTCACTTCAGATATTGAGCTGAATAGTAGACTGACACCTCTTGTTCTATACAGATCACTTTTCAGCAGTCACCTCATTATCATCACAGGCAGGCATAGAATGACAGTAGGTACCTCTGTATTAATTGCACTTAAAGCAATACTCCAGTGTTTCTTTTTATTTATCCTCTGGAGAGCTGCTTTAAATCTGTCCCTTGCTCCTAGTATTATTTCTTAAGCCTCCGGCTGCTTCATCTATGTTGCTCAGGTCGGTCTTCTGCAGTTTGTGACCTGCCGTCAGTGCCAGTGTTTTATGTATCATGCCGGAGGTCCCTCTTCAATGCATCTCTATGAGAGCCTCGTTCTGGTATTTATAAACTTGTATCGAGAGCTTGCAACATGACTTCTGACCAGTCACTAGTTGTAGTCACAAGGTGGAGGAATCTGGGCAGCAGCAGTAAAAGGAAGACGGCGGAGGGTGAATATAGATGTAGAGGCAGGGACCTTAAATGAAAAGCACCACTCTAATACTGAAAAAAAATACTGGAAGAATGCTTTTAATATATCTAACAGTACGTGATGAGTACAGGTCAAAAAAGCATGCCAAAATAAACTCTACCATTAAAGTCGATGAAGATCTCAAGACGATCGTCATCTGTGCTCCACTCACAGAAAACAGAAAAAATCTACAAAAACATTAGAATAAAGGAATATTATTTCATAGATTTACATGTTTAAAAACGCTACATAGGTGAAATGTTAGCCCAAGGTGTTAAGGTATAAAATTTAGTGCAAAAAATGTATTTGTTTAAAAAAAAAATATATAAGACTGTCTACAAAGGATAGAAATGCTGAAAGTGCGTGGTATAATGGCCCAAAGATAGTGCTATTTCTCATGCACTAACACAGGAACACTTATTCTGAAAGGTTATAAAGTCACTTAGGCTACGTTTACACTGAGCGTTTGTGATCCGTTATTTTGTGCTGTGTTTTTGCACAAAAAATGGATCCATTTTTGTAATGCCAGCAAAGTTTATGCGACTTCTGAAATGCTGTACCAATGGCTGCATTTTTTCCTAATCAGGTTTCATTGCAAAAACACTCCAATACT
Source organism: Allobates femoralis (assembly GCA_033576535.1). NCBI lineage: Eukaryota > Metazoa > Chordata > Amphibia > Anura > Aromobatidae > Allobates > Allobates femoralis. The sequence goes on along the minus strand of JARQOC010000001.1, from coordinate 555,200,316 downwards.
CCCCTTGTAGGCAAGCCAATCGTGAGCCCCGGTGATTATGTCGTGCCCCGGGGCAAGGATACTCGGAACCGAGTCCCTTTCGTCGTTTAGGGCTGCGGGATGTCACGGTGACGTAATCCGGCTCTGTGGGCCCAGGCGCAGCAATCAAAGAGGGCTGGGGGAAATAAAGCTTGTTTAGGAAATGTTCGTGACGCCACCCGTGGTCTGTAGCCACCGCTGCAGTCGGGTCTCCTGGGGATGATGGGAGTTGCAGCCAGTGTAATGAGCCCTCCATGGGTAGGGCTGTTCCCCAGAGCATCCGTGTGGATGGTGCAGTAGGAAGAGGAAGGCACTGTCAATATTCTCGGGCAGCCTCCAGCTACATAGTCTCTGTGTCAATCAACCTCATCCTGGGCACTCAATCAAAAGTCACACAAAGTTCTGATCTTATACCAGGTTTTACTGAACCTCCACAGTTCACACAGTACAACAGTTCACAAGCGACTCTGGTCACAAACTATCAGCTGGGATGGCTTGCTGATAGCACCCCCTCTCTGGTTCCTTTTGGGCCTCGTCTCTCGGTCCTGCACACAGACTATGGTCCAGTAGTCACTGGCTTTTGCTGAGTACTCTTCTGGATTCCCTAACCCTCATTCGACAGCTTTCCCTTCTTTGTGGTGGGCGTTGGGTCCGGGACATAAAAACCCAGCACCCCGCTGGAATTCGTGATTGGGGGTTTAAAGCTTCCCTACCACATCAACAGAGCTGGCACCCTGGTTCTGGCCCAGTCCCCCAGTGTCCCCGTTGCCTTCTTCCTTCTCTCAGGATGCAGCCTAGGATTCGGACTAGCCATACGGTGGCATAGGCCGCCAGGTCCTGGTTCTTCCTGCCTAATGTCTCAACTGACTAGGCTGCTCGGTGTCTCGTCTTAGGAGTCCGGTTCTCATCTCCTCCTCTCTAGAAACTCTCTAGAAAACTCCCCTGAAAAACTCTCTCTCCTAACTTAGTGTTCCTGGGTTTTTATTCTAGTTTCTCAACTCTCCACCCTCCACTTGGTCCTCCCGCTATCCCTTGCCTGACATGAAGTAACTAGGACTAGGGATCGGGGGATGTGTCGGGTGTTTGTGCGAGTTGATCAACTTACCAATCCCAGCTTCTATACCACTTAGTGGTAACCGGTCCATAGGGGCGCCACACCGGCAGGAGCTGTGCGAAGTGACTAATAGGACCTGCGCCCCATGTGCCTGTGTCAGGTCCTGAAAGTACCATATCCATGCCCGGAAGGAAGAAATCACCAGCCATTGTGGGATCGCGGGGGAGGGTAATAAAGTGTGTGTGTGTCTGTCTGTGTGTCTCTCTGTGTCCCCTTAAGATGGAGCAAAAAAGTAACACAAACGGTTGATGCAATTGTGATGTTTTTTTGCAAAAAGAGGATCAGATTTTGGTGCAGAAACTGCACCAAAAAATGGATTAATGAAAAACAGAGCAAAAACGTTTTGTCTGAACTAAGTCTTACCCTTTAAGAAGTAATATTGAATCGCATGTCAGAAAAAGGTCTAATTAGGAGGTTCACCACATTAACCACTAGCAGGAGCTCTATCATGATGGATGTAGACCACAGAAACAGAAAGAAAGAGAAAATATGCAGCGCATATTGCGGATAATATTACCGCACCAGAAGCCATACCCATTCTCCATTTATTTCTACCCTCGCAGGAGTAAATGTCAGAGGGACAGTGGTAGTGAGGGAGATTCAGAAGGCATCCAAGACTGCAGGGTGTAGACCCAAATCTGGGACTCTCCCTCTGTATCCAAGATGGTAGGGACTAAAGATGAGTTGATCGATTCATGGGCCTCAAGTCCAGTGTCCGGGTCAGTGGTACATGGCGGCTGGACGTGAAGCCTGCTAATCCCTTACCTTCTGGAATCCCTTGCACGACTTTTGATTAGCCAGGGCTGGCTTTGATTCTGTCTGTAAAAAAGTAACTGCAGTTTTTTCTTCACATGTCTTTTTTAAGCTCCACATAGAAGCCTCTAGAGAAATAGAAGAATCAAAAGCGCAGTTTCTCAGTGTCTCTAGATGCACAGAGGGCATGATTTTCATGAAATCTACTTTGCTTGTACCGTTATATTACCTTGAGTTACATTAGAGATTGTATGGGTATTATTAACTTCTTCCTAACATAGGAAGTACTGTTTTTTTTTTATGTTGGATGTTGGTGTATAGAGCAGGAACTGGGGCTGAGGCTACACATAGCAGATGCTGATTGTTTTATTCAGTATGTATTCACCACTTAGCAGCAGCGACCAAGCTAGCTCCTATCGCTGCTATTTATCTCCTTAAATGCTGTTGTCAATCTTTTACAGTGCCATTAAAAAAGCACAGGTGTATGCCATTTTAGGCATCCTTTGGCCCCCTTGAAATACAATCACAAGGTGCCGGTGGGCTGCCATGGCTTCTCTCTCGGGCCACAAGAGACTGGGTACTCAAGTCTTGGGCGTTTGGGTACGGTGGGTGTCACGGGTAGTCGGTGCCCGAGCCTGTGCCCTTGGGTGACAATGAAAAGCGGAGTATTTACAGGGATTAAAGTTATTGGCAGTCATGACGCCACCTGTAGGTCCGGTGATGGCACTGACGCTGCTGGGACCTCTGGGGGAATGGGTGGCAGCAAGGTGTTGTGGCTCTCTACAGGAAGAGCGGGTTCCCCAAGGCTGTAAGGGTAGGTTGGTGGAATAGGGTAGCACAGTTGTGGTGTGGGACAGGTTGAAGAAGGGTCACGCACACAAATAAGTCTTTTTCTGTACCTTTTACTGATGTTCTTGCAAGTACACTATCTGGGTTGAAGGCTACACCTCAGGATTTCCACCCCGAGTGGGGTATAGGCCTCCTTGATCTGTTCCTTGTCCCGATGCCTGGCTGGCATGAAACCAGACCTGACCTCCTGTTTCTCCACACCCGTGTTGCTGCACTGAGGGCTCTCTCTTAGGCTACTGCTATCACTCCTGCGGTCTCTGGCTCTCAAATATGGGTGCTGCGGGTGTCCGGGAAGCTTAGCCTCCACGGTGTACTGGATACTCTGCTGGGCTGATCTCTTTCCCTGTTACAGACTCGGTCTCCAGTGACCGGTGTTCTCCTGGGGTGAGCCGGTATGGCTCCTCTGCCCCCTCTGTAGTGTTCCTCGCCTCTGCCTTCGGCCCTCGCTCTCTGGACCTTCACACTGGCTCTGGCGGTGCACTGGTGTCGGGCCTAGAACGGCTCCGGCGACCAGTTTTAGCTCACTAGGCACTGAGCTGACTTCACAGTTCTTGTAGTGACTGCACACTCTGGCTAACTCCATTCCCAGCACCTGTATTTATAGGGGATCTGGCTTAACAGCAAACAGTGGAGCTCCACCTACAGGCCTGGAGTGGAAGGTGTTGGGTTTATGTGAGGTACCAGATGTGGTAATTCCTTAGTGAACGAGTTGGTTCTGTGGCTTACCTGTCACAGGGCGCCACATTCCCCCCTAATTACCCTCAGTACTCCCAGACTGAGCAAAGTTTTTGTTACATAACCAACACAATAACAGGTATTTACAAAGTCTCAAAACTCAAAAATTTGAAAAAACCACTGTAAAACGGGTAAAAGCAATATGAAAAACAGTCCTTACAGCGCTAGTCCATTCGCCGCAGGCTGCATAAAAACAGAATACGTTTTTGCCACCACCAGTCCTGTGGCTATGGTCCATTGTTTTAGACAAAGGGGAAAAATTCAGGCGAAAAGGGTAAAGTCCATACAGTAAAGTCTCTGTAGGTTTATACATTCAACGGGTTAACACACTTTACACATAATTTCCCTATGGGTCTCTCTGCGTAGGAGGCCGGGTCTTACCTTCTCTCTACCCCAGGCACTTTCTGTTCCCAACTTAATGTAGATGGGGCTGTGCCCAGTTCCTCCACCCTTCTGAGAAGTATGGAAAAACGAAAGTACGTAGTTGGCGCCACAGGTGGGGTGTGGAGTGCCTCGGGTATTTCCGGATCAAGCGGTTGCACTCGGCGGTTCTTGTCAGAGCGTGGGGCGGGGCTTATCTTCACGCTCTTTTCAGCCGTAATGCTCTTCCCGCTGTGTAGAGCAGCAATGGCGGCCCAGATTAACAGTTTACATGCACAGCCTAAAGTCATGGCCAAAAGTATTGACACCCCTGCAATTCTGTCAGATAAAACTCAGTTTCATCCTAAAAATGATTGCAATCACAAATTCTTTGGTATTATTATCTTCATTTAATTTGTCTTCAATGAAAAAACACAAAAGAGAATTAAGCAAAAAGCAAAACATTGATAATTTCACACAAAACTCCAAAAATGGGCCAGACAAAAGTATTGGCACCCTCAGCCTAATACTTGGTTGCACAACCTTTAGCCAAAATAACTGCGATCAACTGCTTCCGGTAACCATCAATGAGTTTCTTACAATGCTCTGCTGGAATTTTAGACCATTCTTATTTGGCAAATTGCTCAGGTCCCTGATATTTGAAGGGTGCCTTATCCAGACTGCCATTTTTAGATCTCTCCACAGGTGTTCTATGGGATTCAGGTCTGGACTCATTGCTGGCCACCTTAGAAGTCTCCAGTGCTTTCTCTCAAACCATTTTCTAGTGCTTTTTGAAATGTGTTTTGGGTCATTGTCCTGCTGGAAGACCCATGACCTCTGAGGGAGAACCCAGCTTTCTCACACTGGGCCCTACATTATGCTGCAAAGTTTGTTGGTAGTCTTCAGACTTCATAATGCCATGCACACGGTCAAGAAGCCCAGTGCCAGAGGCAGCAAAGCAACCCCAAAACATCAGGGAACCTCCGCAAATGTTTGACTGTAGGGACCTTGTTCTTTTCTTTGAATGCCTCATTTTTTCTCCTGTAAACTCTATGTTGAAGCCTTTGCCCAAAAAGCTCTACTTTTGTCTCATCTGACCAGAGAACATTCTTCCAAAACGTTTTAGGCTTTCTCAGGTAAGTTTTGGCAAACTCCAGCCTGGCTTTTTTATGTCTCGGGGTAAGAAGTGGGGTCTTCCTGGGTGTCCTACCATACAGTCCCTTTTCATTCAGACGCCGACGGATAGTACGGGTTGACACTGTTGTACCCTCGGACTGCAGGACAGCTTGAACTTGTTTGGATGTTAGTCGAGGTTCTTTATCCACCATCCGCACAATCTTGCGTTGAAATCTCTTTTCAATTTTTCTTTTTCGTCCACATCTAGGGAGGTTAGCCACAGTGCCTTGGGCTTTAAACTTTTTGATGACACTGTGCACGGTAGACATAGGAACATTCAGGTCTTTGGAGATGGACTTGTAGCCTTGAGATTGCTCATGCTTCCTCACAATTTGGTTTCTCAAGTCCTCAGACAGTTCTTTGGTCTTCTTTCTTTTCTCCATGCTCAATGTGGTGCATACAAGGACACAGGACAGAGGTTGAGTCAACTTTAATCCATGTCAATTGGCTGCAAGTGTGATTTAGTTATTGCCAACACCTATTAGGTGCCACAGGTAAATTACAGGTGCTGTTAATTGCACAAATTAGAGAAGCATCACATGATTTTTCTAACAGTGCCAATACTTTTGTCCACCCCCTTTTTTATGTTTGGTGTGGAATTATATCCAATTTGGCTTTAGGACAATTCTTTTTGTGTTTTTTCATTGAAGACAAATTAAATGAAGATAATAATACCAAAGAATTTGTGATTGCAATCATTTTCAGGAAGAAACTGAGTATTATCTGACAGAATTGCAGGGGTGTCAACACTTTTGGCCATGACTGTATATACGGCACATAGTACCCAGTTACGCAGGGCACGGGATCCTGTTCGTGATGCCTGAGTTGTCTGGGGCCACAAGGGACTGGGTATTCAGGTCTCGGACGTTTGGGTACGGTGGGTGTCACGGGTGGTCGGGGCCCGAGCCTGTGTCCTTGGGTGACAATGAAAAGGGGAGTATTTACAGGGATTAAAGTTATTGTCAGTCGTGACACCACCTGTTGGTCCGGTGATGGCACCGGCGCTGCTGGGACCTCTGGGGGATGGGCGGCAGCAAGGTGTTGTGGATCTCTACAGGAAGAGCTAGTTCCCCAAGGCTGTAAGGGTAGGATGGTGGAATAGGGTAGCGCAGTTGTTGTGGTGTGGGACAGGTTGAAGGAACATGCACACAAATAAGTCTTTTTCTGTACCTTTTACTGATGTTCTTGCAGGTACACTCTCTGGGTTGAAGGCTACACCTCAGGATTTCCACACCAAGCGGGGTATAGGCCTCCTTGTTCTGTTCTTTGTCCCGAAGCCTGGCTGGCATGAAACCAGACCTGACCTCCTGTTTCTCCACACCCGTGTTCTTGCACTGAGGGCTCTCTCTTAGGCTACCGCTATCTCTCCTGCGGTCGCTGGCTCTCAAATGTGGGTGCTGCGGGTGTCTGGGAAGCTAAGCCTCCACGATGTACTGGATTCTCTGCTGGGCTGATCTCTTTCCCTGTTGTAGACTCTCTCTCCAGTGACTGATGTTCTCCTGGGGTGAGACGGTATGGCTCCTCTGCCCCCTCTGTAGTCTTCCTCACCTCTGCCTTTGTCCCTTGCTCTCTGGACCCTCACACTGGCTCTGGCGGTGCACTGGTGTCGGGCCTAGCACGGCTCCTGCAACCTGTTTTAGCTCACTAGGCACTGAGCTGACTTCACAGTTCTTGTAGTGACTGCACACTCTGGCTAACTCCATCCCCAGCACCTGTATTTATAGGGAATCTGGCTTAACAGCAACCAGTGGAGCTTCCTCTACAGGCCTGGAGTGGAAGGTGTTAGGTGTATGTGAGGTACCAGATGTGGAAATCCCTTAGTGAACTAGTTGGTTCTGTGACTTACCTGTCATAGGGCGCCACACTTCCAAGGACCTGCCAATGGTATTCCTAATTAATCCAGTCATTGGATGAGCTTCATACATTGAAGTACATAAGATAAGTGGTGAAATGTTTTTAGGTTCAAATCCCTGAAAGAGCTAAAGCAAAAAAGTACACACATTTATATTTCCCAATTTAAAGATAAAAAAATAAAATAAATAAATATATTTATATATTATATCTAGGTCCTCAGCCCCCTGTCTTATACTCACCTTCTGGCGGCTCCAGCTTTTTCCAGTGGCGCTCTGGTCGGTCCCCTGTGGTTTGGCAGCTCCAGTGTTTCATAGAGCGCACCAAAGGTCACAACTCAATACAACTCTATTGGAGCCTAATTTTGTCCTCATTCTGGCTTTCATAGATTTGATTTTTGCTCTTGTGACATAACTTGTGACTTCTGGACCGTCAGATGTTACAGGCACAAGGTGGCGCCATGGCACAGGAGCAGCATCGGTAAGGAGTGAAGCTGCCGGAATGTCAGTACATAAAGGGGGGCAGGGGGTTTACATCTAAAGCCACTTCATCAATGGAGTGGTGCTTTAAAGGAAAATTGTAATATTGAAAACGCTATTAACCCTCAGATATCAGGTTCATCTGCAGGTTAATAGCATTCTAAAGCTAACCGACACCGTCAATGAGAGCAGCATGCCGGGAGGACACAAACTTTAATTCTGTTTACTGATGTAATGCTGAGCCAGCTGTCAGTCAGTGTCGGAGCGCACTACACAGAGCGGTGACTGAAGTTGTGCTGGCGCCACCTCTATGACTGAAATCTTGTAAGGAGAAATAACGTTCATGTCCTCCTGGCAGTGGGGCTCCAGGTGCTGGCGATGGTCAGTTGCAGAATACTAATAATCTGCAGATTAACTCCCTTTAAAGCAGTGATGTCAAACTCTGGCCCTCCGGGTGTTGTAACAGTACAACTCCCAGAATGCCCTGATAGATGTTGACTGTCTGGACATGCTGGGAATATAGTTTTACAACAGCCTGGTGACAGGTTCCCTTTAAGCCATGGGTGGTAGGGTTATTTAATTTGGTTTATATAAACTTGCACATTTAAATCATGAATTTTACATATCAGTCTTGTAAAGCTTATTACATTTTTGTTTGAGTTTCCTCTTTTATACTTCCTTTTTATTGTTCTCTAATTTATTTTGGGAAAAAACAACTGCACCATACAGGCTCATTCTATGTGATGTCTAAGTCTAAATCTTCTATAAATCGTCTATCGGTAAATCTTCAAGTTAACAAACACAAGAATAGGAGGCAGCCGCAAAAAACATAGAAACTTATTATGCATTCTTCACTGTATGGGTGAATTCAGATGGCCGTATAAGTCGAATTTAGATGAGACCACAATGCTTGGACTGGCCACATGTCTCCTGTACCGAGCTTGACAGCTACATAGAAATGTAAGCGGCTGTCACACTCCGGTCGTTGCTAGTCCAAGCATTGTGGTCCACTCTCGGGTACCAAACCTGAGATTACGTATTCAGTTTTCTTGCAGCGCCACTATTGGGGAAATTAAGAATTACACATTACATATTGGGGATCTAAGCTTTTACATTTCTCCTTATGGAGAGATAATATGTCAGGTCTGGCATGTCAGTATATGAGGAGACTTAAACACCTTGCATGCTCCTTTGGGAAATTTAATATGCGTATTGCCTCTCTCCATTAGGAAAAACTTTATAGCTTAGATCCCCAGTTTTAAACTCTCACCTAGCCAAATCATATCTCATACTGACGAGGAGCAAACACTGTTTCTGCACATTGAGAATATGATTTGACTTATATCCTTGGTCATATGATAACTCTCATTAAAGGGTCAATATTGACTTTTAGGATTGCTACTACCTATAGGTGGCACTAGAGTTCAAGTCGTCTTTAAAAAAGCAATTTGCACATTATCTATTCAAATCAAAAGGTTCTCTGTGTACAGGCAGGGTCCCACTTGCAAGAGACATGCAAGATACTTGCATGAGTCTGGCATTGCATCACCTGGTATGGTTACCCCCTCTCTGGACAGGAGCATGCAGCCGCATAGAAATACATGTAGCTGCACGCTCTTATCCGGAGAGCGGGTGGCCATGCCGGGTGATGCGATATTATACTCATATGTCTCTCGCAAGAAGGACCCCGGCATAATGCAGGAAAGAATGGTCTGCAAGAAGGAGAGACACTCTTGGAAATACTACACTCTGATGAAAAGATGTAGGTCCTGAATGAACGATGGGAGCCGGCACACAAGTGAGAGGCACTAAGTTTTTTTTAATGGCTCTCACTTTGCATAAAATTCTGGTGTTCTGGAAAGAAGCTCCGCCCACCTGAACAAAACCCTGATCCCTCCTCCATTTAATCGATTCTTTGCAAGTGGGTGGGGTTTGGGCCGCGGTTGGGCAAAGTTACGTACGTATCAAGTGGTCATCATAATGTTCAATATGTGTTTGCCTGGGGTGAAAACATATTTAATAGGAAACCATTTAGGATCCCAAAAGATCTGGCTCTTTTTGGTGAGCGGAGCCATGGGATCAGCATCACCAAAAAGAGCCGGACTGACAACTTCCTTGTGGGACGGCTTTAGTGTTAACCCTCTCAGCACCTCCTCCCTAGAAACTAGACTCCCTTACACCTATGGAACCTAACACTGGTGACATCTAGGGGTGACTGGTACCACTATGCCCACTTCCCATGGATGACACATAGTACCGTAATTTCACACATAAATACACATTAAATACACGTCATATAAAAGTAGCAACACCTTCAGGCTTAGAAATTTTCCTGGCGTCGGCCACTTTCTTACATGTACAACACCAATATTAATGATTCGGGGACTTATGTTTCGATATTTTACTTTTCCCATCTCACTTTTCAGGTCATGTTTAATAAATGGAAGCCATTGTGGGTGACACTGCTGGAAGATGGAATAGAATACTACAAGAAGAAAAGTGACAGCAGCCCAAAGGGGATGATACCACTAAAAGGAGCAGTTATCACAAATCACTGTCAGGAGTACAGTAAAAGGATGGTGAGAGCTATATAAGAGAACTACTAATCTCACAGTGTCTATATTGGCTCACATACTGTCTGGATAGCCGGTTCATGCACCTTCTGGACTGTGATGCACTTGCTGTCAGTGAAATGAACAGCCCTTTTTACATGAAGAGTCTGAATGCTTCTATGGACCTAATAGTTCTGACTGCTTAGAGTTTTCTACGCTGGTGTCCAGTTTTGGGAATCTGTACTAGGCTACTGAATACATCATCAGTGATAGCTACCGTGTTTCCCCGGTCTTACTTTCGGGGGGGGGGGGGGTCTTATATTGTGTGCCCCAGCAGTGTGGCCTACAGGCCCCCTCCTGCTGGGACACTGCGGGAGCGGGTCGCACGTCACGTGCGCCCGCTCATTACATATGCACTGCATCCCCCTGTCAATCAGCGACAGGGGGAGCAGTGCATTATACGGTATATATGGGCCCCCTCCTGCTGGCACACTACCCCCCTGTTCTGAGGCCCCCCCTCCTGCTGCTGCAGACATCTTACCCTCCACTTGTGTCCAACAAATTATTCTAAATATAAATTGACAGAATACTCAAATTCACTTGTAAGAGGGTGAAGGGATTGACTTTCTTCATTTCTTTAAATGACGACAGGGGGCATGTATCATGTATTCTAATGTACGTTTAATGTGTTGAATTATGTATATTTGGCTCTCTAGCGGTCAAGGTGAAGGCTGTCCTCCTTTCCCCACTAGGTTACGATGGTTACTGGGAAGATGTTAATGATATTCCTTGGGGGCTGGACTTAGTCTATAAAAGGTCTTGTCAGGTAGATTGTATCAGGAGAGTTCCCAGAAAAAGAAGTCTAGTAGAAATCAGAAGATAAACTTCCCCTCTTAATTCGCTTAGATACTTTTGGAATTGGTGTCCAGGAACCAAAATTCAGGCAAAGCCAAGTAACATGTCCTTTCATTGTGGTACCCCCTCTGCCTGCCGCTGGCAGGTGCCCAGGAAGTGGCCATCCCCTCTGGTGTCTATCTAGCAGGTTCCAATTGACTATGTAAATCATTTGGCCCTCTGTGAGGGCATTTCAGAACTCAATTATTGCACTAGGAAGCTAGCCAGGGTTGGGTGAGTCCGGGCAGGTATGCGGTGGTCCGCAGCCCATCTCACCATTGACTACTCAGGACCCCTGGTGCTGGCAACCTAACACAGTAAAGTTAATGTTTGGTTCTCCCTGACCTGTTTTATTCTGCCAGTTATAAGTATTAGAATACCATTGTGACAAAGGTCTGGGAGGATTAAAATATTATCCTTAGTGTATTGAAGTGTTTTGTCAATTTTCATCTGTAACAATTTGCTGTATGAAAAAATACAAGTTATTGCTGGATTAATTAATAAATTATCAATAAAAATATCTGATGAGCATCACAAGTGCTGGAGGTAATTTGGAAGGATGATTACTGGATATGTGAACTTACCCTTATTGAACACATTGAGTGATTTCACATTACAGGGAGAAAGAGTAAGGCTAGGGTCAGATCTGCGTCTGCTCTGAGCCTGCTGGATCTGGTTAAAACGTAGAATCTGGCAGGCTTAGCACATAGCGCTACCAGCATGTAACGCTATGCGCCGCCTGCCTATGGATTGCCATGGCAACCCGATGCTTACCGCACCCGCCGGCTCCACAGCGAATCCCCGAATATGCGCTATTGCAGAGCGCACAGGAAATACAGTCTGCAGCGTTTTGCTGTGTGCTCTGCAAAAGCGCATATCCAGGGCTTGTGTGTGGAGCTGCCAGCGGCGCGAAACTTAAGGTTGCCATAGGGATACATAGACAGGCAGCGCATAGTGTTACATGCCGGTAACGCTATGCACTCAGCCTTAGAATTTCTACGTTTTTGACAGAATCCTCAGGCTCAGGGCAGATGCAGGTCTGACCATAGCCTAAAGTTGGGGTCACATTTGGAAAGGTAATTGTGGTTGCCGCATCCAGATCCGGATGCGGTAACCGCAATTGCCTTCAGACACATTTTTTGACAAAATGTGTCCTGGAAACCGGAATGCAGTAACCCGATTGCTCCGGATGTGTAATCCGGAGTAATCCGGTTACCGTATTCTTTGTTCATCCCTGCTGCCGCAGGGATGAACAAAGGGTTAAATGTTAATAATAGATGTGGGCAACATGTCTCTAGGGGGTGCCCACCCCCCCCTAGAGACATGCTGTCCACTCAGGTGGGCATGAGAGGGGTTAATCTTGTCACTATAGTATTGCCGGCTATTGTCGGCTTTGTGACTTTTATGAATGAATGCGGCGGCTCCTCACTGTAGAGGAGATACTGTACGTAATGTACGTAGTGTATGAGCCCCTGTCCTTGGTCCTGAAAGTTGCAACATTAGTTCTATGGCGGTGCACTTCCCATACACCTAATGTTCATAAAATTCAGAAAGCCGACAATAGCCTACAATATTATACTGACAAGATTAACCCCTCTCATGCCCACCTGAGTGGACAGCATGTCTCTAGGGGGGTGGACACCCCCTAGAAACATTTTGCCCACAGCTATTATTAATATTTACCCCTTTGTTCATCCCTGCGGCAGCAGGCATGAAGAAAGCATACGGCTGCCGCAGGCATTCACATGTGCCTTGCTGCAGCCGCATAGGCTCCCGTAGGAGCCCATTATAGCAATCCCCGCTGCGGTTTCCTAACCGCTGCAAAAACTGCAGCCTGCATGATTTTTACCGCAGGCTGCAGATCCGCAAGCGGTAACTGGATTGCATGTAGTGCAATCCGGTTACTATAATCGGTTCCTATGGTGAGCGGTTCCTGATCTGGTTTTAAGCTTTTTAACAGCTCAAAACCGGATCAGGATCTTAAAATTTTACCGCATATGTGACCCTAGCCTAAGGCTAAGTTTACATGTCCAGTAATCATCCGTTAGACTGGATCCAATTGCAATCCATTTGCTAAAAAGTTGTGTAAACACAACTTTTTCTGTCCGTTTTGAAACAATTGATTTTTGCAGGATATGCTTTTTTAACATGGGAGTCTATGAAGAATGAATCCATTAACTGATTGCTATTTAGCGATCAGTTTTTCTTTAATTTGTAAACGATCAGTTTTTTGCTCACAGGATTGGTTTTAAATGGAAAATAAATGGCAATCGGTTAACATATCCTTCTTCCTTAGACTCTAATGTGAATACAACGGATCTGGCAGAAATCAATTTTTTCAAATTGGACAAGAAATTTGTGTTAACATAACTTTTTTTGCAAACTACTTGCTGCTGGATCCGTTCTAATGGATGATTACTGGACATGTGAACTTAGCCTAAGTGAACATCTGTATGTAAGGCCCCCTTCACACTGCATGATTTCACTGATCAGGTTCCATCCGGTTTGTTTGCCAAAACCATGAATGTCTCCAAAACACAGAGCAGGTGTCAATCTTTCAATTCTAGTCTTTCTCTGCAAGCTTCACTCCTGGTTTTGGCACACAAACACTGATGGACACTGATCAGTGAAGTCATGCAGTGTGAAGGGGGCCTAATGGGGACATCACACGTGTTAATATCGCGTGCAATATCGCTGCTGCACATGACATTGCAGCAATATTGACGTGTGTGACAGGGCGCATCAACCAGCGATACATCGCTGGTTGATGGTCGCCAGGTTTTAGAACCTGCTCTAAAACCCGGCAATGGAGGCCTGGTGGACACGCAGCATCGCTGCGTGTGACACCGGGAGACGAGCGAGAAGCCATCTCCCAGCACCACTCAGCAAGCGCTGGGAGCTGGTATCCATGGTAAACAGCGGGTAACTAAGCGCCGCACAGCGCTTAGTTACTCGATTGTTTACATTGTTAACAGCGATCTCACTGGTACTGATCGCTGGTGAGTCTGCCTGTGTGACAGCTCGCCAGCGATCAGCCTTCAATGTCGCCAGCGATGAGATCGCTGGCGACATTGATGTGTGTGACGGCCTCTTTAGACATCTCCAAAAACTAATTGGAAAAAGGTATTTCAATTAAGATAATGACACACAAAGCCTCGTTACTTACAAATCTATTTTTCGTAAGAATGATTGCTACTGTAAACCATGCCTTGAGACAAACAACTTTTAGAAAACATCAGTAGACATGTTATAGGGATGTAAAATGCTTAAAAAAGCCACAAATAGGAACGCTGAAAACTTGTGTACATTAATACCTGGTTATGAAAATTGCCTACAAATGGTAAAAATATTGGACTTTTGTTTTGTAATACAGATCCTTATTAATCAACACTGAAGCTCAGATTCATTAAATCAATATCATAAAAGCATGATTTTTTTAATTATTAATGACATTTTCCTGCCATAGTTTGTGTTTAAGCTCACCACCGCTAAACAGCAGGATCACTTCTTCCAAGCATCGCATCATGAAGAGCGTGATGCTTGGGTAAAGGACCTAAAAAGAGCAGCAAAATGTATTGCAGATGGTCAGAGGTTTGCAAGGAAATCCACCCGAAAGTCAATCAGATTACCAGACACAATTAATTTGGGGTAAGTACGCAATAAGTAAAATTAGGAATTTGAACAGCTTAAGTTTGGCAAAGATAGGCCTGATTGCACTAAATCATTACACACGAGACAAACCCTTCCAGACTCCCTATTAATCAGACATTGAGGTCCGTGGAAGGGGTAGGAGCCCCGAAACGGAGATCCGTCATCTCTGCTGTCTCTGCACCCCCTCCCTCCTGAGTGGGACCCTGGAATGAGGGTACCCAAATAAAGCACCTTGAAACACGCCCGGTGAGTGCCGCTATCTTTTTTCTTTTTACGCTATACTCCCTATTAATCATGTCCACCCTATGAGCTTCCATAATAGTTATGCTAGGTTGAGCCTAACGATAGTTTTTTACCAACTATAGGAATATTAAAGAGGTTGTCTATCTTAGAAAATCAATTTTCCTATACTATTAATATATATTCCAGAGTTAATAAAGTGGGTTCCCTTGTTCCCGACCTTACACTCAATTAGATGAATGTGTTCCTCTCTCTCTTTCTCTGGAGGGTTAGTCCTGTCTGGCTTTACCAATCAACCCATTAATTTCTGTCCGATTGAGCATTCCTGATAATCAGCCTATGTAAACATTCTGTACGGGTGCGTGGCTGGGACTTGTAGTTCTACTGTTTAAGAAGTATACCAAAGCTATTTACATGGCTGTGCAAAAGGGACTTTTGATTGCACTAACTAGGAGTTTATATAGGATCAGCCCTGGAGGGAATATTGTTTTCCTTACCTTAAGTGCACCAACGTTTACAGCAAGCGCACCAACACCCGTGGCAACTGGGGCCACGGATGTTGGTGCGCTTGCGTGAGAATTTCTAATCGATCGTTTGTGGCGGGCGATTTAAACCACTCAGCTGATACGGTCATGTGACACATTTTTTGGAACTGTACTTGAATTGTAGTGCTATAAAAACAGATGTAATTCCGGAAGAGACAAACACTCTTGTGCATCTCCCTAATGGTACCTTTACACGCCGCTACAGGATGGTGGAAACAACCGGGTGCTTCACGTGCACGAGCACGCACAAACGGTTGAAAACGGTACCCGCACCACCTTTACATGCCGCAACAAGGTGCACTACAGTAGGTTACATCTATCTCTGGATGCACCGCCGGGTGCCTAAAGTTACCTTCTGAAAAGCACCTTACCTCATTTACACGCCACTACAGAGGGTAATATGGGAGGACCTGGTGCAGCTGGAACAACACATAGGCGTGCCTGAATTGTGGATTACGAGAATTTCGTACGCTGATAGGACAAAGCAATAGCATCATGATTGGGCAGCCAGTACAGGATGCTGACTAATACATGACGCACGAGCAATTGTGTAGTGTGACTGGTCAGCTCCTTAAATATGCAGCGACTACCTATCGTCAAAGTTAGGGTCTGGGGGCTCCACTATCACATATAGGTAGGATCTATCCCACTATGCAAAAACATGTAGCAATTGAAGAAAAAGAACATAGCAACAGGGATGATCACTATAATCAATCTTTATTTATATAAAAAAACTCAATAGAAAAACACAAAACACCACTGACCACCTCTTAAAATTAAAAACAATTAAAACCAAAAACGGTGTTACAAAGCTGGTGTACAAAAGGTATGTACAGGTTACTGAGCAATAGGCAATAATACCGAGTCAGAGTATAGTACAATATAATTTGCTGACTACCTATCGTAACGCAGGAGCTTCCTCCAATGATCGCTGAAGGGGGGCGGTTTCCCGGAGCCTGTGTCACGTCCCAGGTAGATAGCAAGGTGTTGAAACAACCCTCCTGTTCCTTATTTACACGCCGATACAGGCTGCTACCATCGCCTTGAAATCAACCTGTTTTAGAGCTTGGCTCTGAAACAGGTGCCGCAAGTGACGGGTGGAAACAACCGTCTTTACACGCCGCTACCTCGGGTTGATTTGGCGGTGCAAAATACATGTCTCTCATCTACCCGGTTGTTTCCACCATCCTGTAGCGGCGTGTAAAGGTACCATTATAGATAACTTCAGTATACTTCTCAAGCAGTAGAACTACAGGTCCCAGCAATGCTCCCTTATAGTTAACTTCAGTATAATTTGACAGCAAAAGAACTACAAGTCGCAGCAGTTGATATTCCCTCTTTTTTGTGTCAGATCTTTGTTCTCTGAGAGTTCCGGACTGGAGCTTTTAGGATCCAGTTGTTTTCAAGGGATTGGACCAGCAAGCAAAATCCTTCTTATGTTGAAAACCCAGAGGAGGGGGCAATGCCTATCAACAGCTTGTGGTCAATTAATGTGGGTCAGCCTGGGTAAATGCACTCCAGCCCTCTTTCTACCATGCTTACCCAAACATTACACATGACATTTAATCTGTGGGACTCTGCTTCAAAATTTGCAGTGACAGGGGATCCCAGGAGTTCAACATCTCACACAGATCAAATATTTGTTGATATACTGTAGGTTTCTATTATAATAACCATCCCATTTAATATAATTTATTTTTGTGATGTGATGTCTACATATCAATTTCCTCTCTGTTTTGTAACTATGCATGGGAAATGTGAAGTTCTCAGTTCTGAGGTTGACAGAATCAACCTTGTGAAAAGATCAATCATGTGAAACAGAGGGGTGTAATGATCTTGTACAAAAAATGGTGCTTGAGAAAAAAATAAGCATAGGTTAGGGTCACATTTGCGTTGTGACCGTAGCATGACGGAACCATTAAAAACTTAGAAATTTATGCCGCAGCGCATAGCGTTAATTCTATGCGCTGCCAGGCAACGGAGCCCCATAGTAACCCGCTGTTTACCTTAGCAGCCGGCCACACACAAAGCCCCAGGATGTGCGCTTTACAACAGCGCACAGGAAACGTGACCTGAAGTATTTTCCTGTGCACTGTTGTAAAGCTACGTCGCCTGGCATTGCATAGCGTTAACGCTATGCGCTGCGGTGGAAATTTCTAAGTTATTAACGGTTCCGTCATGCTAGGGTCACAACGCCAATGTGACCCTGGCCATATTTAGCTTTCTTAAAATCATATAAAATGTGAAAATTGCAAATCCAGCATCTATCAGTCTTTACTTCCCCTAAAACCGGACTCTGGATTAGAAATTGTCTTTGCAACAACATTTTAATTTTGCCCAATTGTACCTATAATAAGAGATGAGCAAACCTTTTGATGTTTGGGTTTGGCTCTTCTCGCTGAACAGGAAATATTCTCCAAAACTTCCAAACCCCATTTAAATCAATGGGAGGCAATATCAAGGGCATAGAAAACAATTTTAAAGAGGTCAAAAAGCTGCCAAACACAACTAAAACCATTTTACAGTAGAGGTCTGCTGCTTTCGCATAGACATTAGCTTCCTAAAGTATTACGTAGCAAGCTGTCACTGTCACCATGCTTCCAGGCTAGTTCATGAACGTCACTGCTTCCCCTTCTTGATAGGTTAAAGTCAGATTTAGCCTCACCTCCCTCTCTGCTCTCTGGCGGTGTCTGTATGGCAACCAAACTGATGTCAGATTACTGGGAAACTAAATAAATAATTGAAAAAATGGTCATGCGCCTTGCTGTGTTTTTGATTGGCAGCCAAAGTAGCCCAGGCAGCTGGAGACTAGAATTCTCAGCATGGTGAGGCCCAAGTATTCTGGGCCCCCACACTAAAAATTGCAGCCTCCAGCCGCTCCAGAATTGGCGCTTCGATGAAAAATGCCAAAACTGGTGGTTACTAAGTTCTTCCAGTTGCCCAGGTGATGGCAGCAGACCGAGTAATAAGAGATTAATGCCAGCCGTATTTTGCTAGCTGGCGCTAAGCCCAAGGTTCAGAATGTCAGGCCAATGTTAGACCTGCCCATTATGAACCTAAGTAAATTGTAAACGATTTACCACACCGAGAAAAGTTATTTATTTGGAAAAAAGAACACAATCACATTCCTCGTTTCCATCTTTTACTTCCAAACAAATCCTCCACAATCCTCACAGAGGTCCGTTGCCAGCGCGACCAGAAATCGACTGGCTCATCTCAGGTCACAGCTCAGCCTTGCCACTGTAGCTGACCTTAGGTGAACCAGACTGTGACGACACCCCGCTCACAGCAGCCAATCAGTTTCTGGCTTTTGCCGCTAGAACAGGACTTTTGCTAATTCTGACAGTTTTCTACATAGAGAACACAGGAGCTATGCAGAGAACTGTCAGATCAGGCGTAAGTCCCACTCCAGTGGCAAAAGCCCACGGGGACCTTAATCATTGATCATAATAAAGTTGTGGTTTGAAACCACTCGTGCTGTCCCTCACCAGGTCCCTCCACAGTATAATCATGTGCACATACATTTTTATTAACCTTTTCACGGAATAAGATAGGGCATAAGCCCTTCTTGTGAGACAGGTGTCACTTTCTCACAGCAGCGGCTGATTTAAAAGCCAACACTACACTTTAGCACTGTGCTGGAAATATGTTTAAATTCCATGAACACCTCAATGTTAGGTCTTAAATATGCAGCAAATATGCAGCAGTGTTCACACAGTGCGTGTTTGCTGCAAATTTAGTATAGATTTTGGGAGAATTTTGTACTGATAACATGGGGCTCTGCTGCTATTTTGGTCACTAGCACATGTACAGGCTGCTACCAACTCCTAGTTTTACCTGGCTAATAATAAATATTACAGGAGAGCCCTTTTTTCAAAATTATTTCTTGTTATAATAAAAAAATAACGTGGAGCTTCATCATATTTTTGGTTGCCAGCCAAACTAGGCAGCTGGGGGCTGGAATCCTCACCGTGGGGAGGCTCAAGTGTTCTGGGCCCCCCTTCATGCTGCAAATTGCAACCCACAGCAAACCCAGAAAATAGTGCATTCATAGAAGCGCCATTTTCTGGCACTTTACCAGACTCTTCCAGTTGCCCTGGTGCCAGTGGCAAACTGGGTAATAAAGGGGTTAATGCCAGTTATTTATTGCCAACTGACAGTAAGCTCGAGGTTCATAATGTCGGGCCAATGTTAGATCTGGCTATTAGGAACCTCTAAATAAATCTTAAATAATACACCACACCAAGAAAAATATTTGTTTTTAGAAAAAGAACACAATCATAATCCTCATTTCCATCTTTATGACTACCACACAAACCGTCCATGATCCTCTGCAATGTCCTATCTCAGCAGGACCGGAAGCTGACTGATTTTCGTCTACTGCTGTGAGTGGTTCTCCTGAGATCAGGTCATAAAATGATGTTAACCATTGAATAAAAACTGTCTGCAAAGTTGCTCTATTCCTTTGAGTGATTAAGCAAAATTGGGTGTGAAGGTGGACATAACCTGCAAAGTTCATTATCTGTATTTGTTGAATACTGCAACACTGGTTGAATTGTATGTCTTTTTGGGAGTGAGAGGGTAAGAAGGCTTAATCAGTTTTCTGTCCTAACCATAATTTTCTTTCTATTGACAGTGAGTTATATATCGCCATGAAAGATTCAGACAAAGGAATTAAAGAAATTAAGTTGGAGAAAGACAAAAAAGTGTTTAATAATTGTTTTACAGGTAGGTCTAGTGCATGAAAACATTGATGCATTTTCTCCTTACATCTGCGGCCAAAGTATCAGATTGCATTATTTGATTTATTTGAAAAGCTTAATTTAATATACTAACATAGTGTTTGTTACATACCTAGATATATAGCATAAATGGTATAGATGCATCTAATTCATTATCCCCATTGTCCATTTAATTTATTGGCCCCTTAGGTGGGTTTATATCCAACATGGATTCAATCTGAGGTGGATGTATACGTTAGTAATAAGATTTTCCTGCTGACTCTTCCAATACACACACACGCTCAGTAAATCATTTATGTGTTTGTGACATACCGAAAAATCCTTTATTTGAAATTAAACACAGACACCTTCATTCACCCATTTATTAATTCCAAACATACCCAGCTCCGAAGGTAATCCACACCACGATGTCCCGCTCTGCTGCATTGGAGGTCATGCAGGGCATTGAAACCACCTATCAGCTCAAGCTCCTGCACCCAATAACTGCAGCAAGAGCTATGACCATGCCAGCAGTGACATCAGAGAGTTCATCTGAGGTCACAGCTGTGGTCTGCAGGCTCCTGACAATTCATATAATTAGGATTTTGAGGCAATTGTAAACATGGGTTAAAGCAGGATTACAATAAAGCAAAGTAAAATAACCAATAAACCTTCACATATGGTTGTCAGTCTTGTGGTACACATATAAACATACGTGAACAGGCAATATGGAAGTCCTGTAATTAAGGGGCAGAATTGATGCCAACAGGATGCTTAGTACATGTATTAGACTCCTGAGGAGGACAGCCCAAACACTGATGGACTGTCTCCCAATAACTGACTCCAATGTAATACAATACCAATTGTGCCCTTGCCAGGGTAAGGAGTAACCCCTCTGGCTTTTGGAGAAGCAGACAAGGCCTCGCAGGACTTCCAAATTACCTGTTATGTGTTCAGGTATGTTTATATGTATACCACAAGATTGACAACCACATGTGAAGGTTTACTGGTTAGTGTACTTTGCTTTATTGTAATCCTGCCTTAACCCATGTCTACATTATATGAATTGTCTCAGTGCCCTTTGTGATTTATCCCACATTCACAAGTGTGAGAGCAAGCCCCTTGGACATTCACTATTTTTTTGTGGTTTTAATTCTTGGTCGTGGTTCCCTGTCTATTACACTTATAATAAATTATTTTGTTTTGCACCTGATACAGTTGTGCGCCTCCTTTATGGAAGTTCTCTTCTCCCGATTCTTGCAGATTCATATACTTCCGTGATACTGCACCTGTACCCTACTGTTGCACCGCTCATATTTGTTAAGATATATTACTGCAGATAGCTCCTCCAGTTGTGGGCTGTACCCACAAAGCATTAACCTGAAGGATACCCACCTCATTGTTAGACTGTAAGCTCTTATGAGCAGGGCTTCATTATTTTGCTCTAATCATTGTATTGTATTATGCTTTGTATTGTATTGTAATGTTTTTGGTATTGTACTGTAATTTCTGATAACTGTTTCTTATGATTGTTTAAATATAAACCTCTGAATTGTGAAGCGCTGCAGAATATGTTGGCGCTATATAAATA
Organism: Allobates femoralis; assembly: GCA_033576535.1. Classification (NCBI taxonomy): domain Eukaryota; kingdom Metazoa; phylum Chordata; class Amphibia; order Anura; family Aromobatidae; genus Allobates; species Allobates femoralis. Next base: position 555,178,787 of record JARQOC010000001.1, on the reverse strand, counting down.
AAGATTATTATTATTTTTCACTAAAAACATGCAGCAGTGTCTAGGCCGTTGCCCTTGATCATCTAGTTTGATGTCATGATGGCCTCATGTTTATACTATTAATTTATTTTACTCACTTATACTGTTGCATTAAGTCATCAATGATTTACAGACATCATCATCACTGTCCCCATTGGAGCTCACAATATAAACTCCCTATCGTACGTCTTTACAGTATGTCATATGGGCTTTTGTTTGATTGTGTACATCTTCCTTATCATTACAGGTACTTGTGTCATTGATTGGTTAGAATCTAGTAGATCAGTCAGAAACCGCCAAGAAGGACTTGTCTTGGCCTCTGCCTTACTCAATGAAGGTCACCTTCAGCCTGCTGGAGACATCTCAAAAAGTGCGGCTGAAGGTTTGGCAGAAACAACGTTCCTTGATACTACTGAGGCCTTATATTACTTTGTAAGTAATTACAATTCATGTTTTCTGTCAAGCGGTTTTCTTAGTTCTAAAATGCTGGCACTAATTCTTTGCCCTCTGAAGAGTTTTCTAGTGTTTTATTCACATCGTCAATTTTTGCATCAGATTTTATGCGTTTAATTAGGGCTGAAAACAAAACACGTTTTACTGTATCAGCAAAGTCAATGAGATTTCTAATATCTAATGCACACGTTTGTTTGTTTTTCTGGCTGAATAGGGGCATTGCAGAAAATCTTTAACACGTCAATTTTTTCACTGTTTTTTCTCATTGAAAGTAAAGAGAAACTGCTGAAATAATGCTGAAATAATGCTGCATAACCATTTGTGTTCTTCAATTTTGATGAATAAAATGAACTTTATTACCACACTAGATGGTGGCCCGATTCTAACGCATCGGGTATTCTAGAATATGTATGTAGTTGACATACTGTGACTGACAGAACTTGTTCAGTCAACATGAGTGAACTACATATATATATATATATATATATATATAGCAGCGCTATGGTGTATGGTGGTACATTACAGCACATGTGTAGCAGCACTATTTGTATATGGTGGTACATTACATTACATTACGTGTATAGGAGTGCTATGGTATATGGCGGTACATTACATTACATGAATAGCAGCGCTATGGTAAATGGCGGTACATTACAGCACATGTATAGCAGAACTATAGTATATGTCGGTACATTACAGCACATGTATAGCAGCACTATAGTATATGGCGGTACATTACAGTATATGTATAGCTGCGCTATGGTATATGGTGGTACATTACAGTACATGTATAGCAGCACTATAGTATATGGCAGTACATTACAGTACATGTATAGCAGCGCTATGGTATATGGCGGTACATTACAGTACATGTATATCAGCGCTATGGTATATGGCCGTACATTACAGTACATGTATAGCAGCGCTATGGTACATGGCGGTATATTATAGTACATGTATAGCAGCACTATGGTATATGGTGATACTCTGCTCCCCGCAGCCCCCCCGCTCCTCCTGGCCCCCAGTCCTCCACAACATAAGTAAAAATAAAAAAATCCTCAGTGAGGATACTCACCTGTCCGCCGGCTTGCCCCACCTCCGTCTTCTACGTCCTACAGGCCTTTAGGACCTGTCGTTGCCTGGGAAACCGATCAGCTGAGGGGGGGAGGGGGGCAGGATTGTGTCGGAGGGGCAGGATGGAGCAAGCGGGGCAGGATGGAGCGAGCGGGGCAGGATGGAGCGGGCGGGGCAGGATGGAGCTGGAGGGGGCAGGATGGAGCCGAATGGGGCAGGATGGAGCGGGGGGCAGGATGGAGGCAGGGGGGCAGGATGGAGCTGGGGAGCAAGAACAGCGGGAGACAGGATGGAGTGAGCGGGGCAGGATGGAGCGAGCGGGGCAGGATGGAGCCGGAGAAGCAGGATGGTGGCGGGGTGATGGGGGCAGGATGGAGTGAGCAGGATGCAGCGAGCGGGGCAGGATGGAGTCAAAGAAGCAGGAAGGAGCTGCAGAAGCAGGATGGAGGCCGGAGGGCAGGATGTAACCGGGGGAGCAAGAACAGCGGGGGGCAGGATGGAGCGAGCAGGGCAGGATGGAGCGAGCGGGGCAGAATGGAGTGAGCAGAGCAGGATGGTGGCGGGGGGGGCAGGATGGTGGGGGAGTGGGGCAGGATGGTGGGGGTGTAGGGCGCTGAATTTGAACTTTGAATTCTCGCGCCTATTTGCATAGTCTGCGCTCATTGGTGCTCAATGAGTGGCCTCTGTCTGGCGCGCGATTTCTGTGACCGTAGACGCCTTAGACAATTATATAGTAGATTATAAATTACACATATAATCCGCACCAAAAAGGACACACCAAAATTTCAGAAAAATAGCTGCTATATATAAGTACTGATTTTACTGCCAAGTATGAAGGTGTTGGCTGCAGAAAACAACTGCTGCAAAAACATGAACATACCATAATTTTACTGCTGAAGCCTATAATAATAATACTCTATAAGGCTCTATAAGGTGTTTTTGAGCGCTCACGAAAAAGCAGCGCAAAAGAAAGCTGGACACACCCTCCAGCAAAAGCTATAGCTCTTTGTCGAAAGGCGTGCAGATGCTGTGTTTAGCCGCATATTTTTGTGCATGCGCTTTCACTGCAAAAGCGGACACGCAAAAAGAATTGACATACCAATTCTTTGCGCTTTTTTGGCACACTTTTCCCATAGGCTACATGTAAAAATAGCCTTGGGAAAAGCGCACCGGGTAAAGCGCGACATCTGCATGCAGTCGCTCTTTTTTGCACGTAAACACATGCAAAAAAAGCACCACTGCCAAATACGTGGCAAAATAAGTCATGTGTGAACGTAGCCTAAAAGTTGACTTTTGTCCTGTGTCATATGCAAGTAATCATTAAATGGTCTGATCAATTAACCCACAACATTCTTGGCTCTTCCTTGGAGTCTGACAAAACAGCCTCATTCACACTAAGGGTGGAAACACACTATCCTACTTAAGGCCCCGTTACATGGTACAAGATCGTGAACGATATCATACATCTTTTGGACAACGTTGGTGAGATGTCACACGTATAGATATCGTGCACGACGCACCAGTGATGTAGTGAGCAGCTATCGTTCGCACAACCCAGCAAACGATATTGTTCATTGTGGTGAATGATCGAAGTCGTTATCGACATCGTTATCGGGGTGTCACACTGAATGCTGCAGCAGGTTGGCTGTTCGAAGATCGTCTGATTTGAGGACATGTTCTCAAATCTGCGATTAGTGATCCATATGATTTATCGTAGTCATATCTCGGTGTCAGACACAATGATGTACGGCGGCCGTCACACGGTTCAATATTGCTAACGATATCGTTTAAGCGATCTGCTTTTTGATCGCTTAAGTGATATAGTTTGTGCATCGCTGCGTGCGATCAAGCGATTTTACAATGTAAAATCGCTTGATAGTGACATCGCAGATATGAGAGCCGGAGCTCATATCAAGCGATCATCGCTTGTTCAATCTGCTTCATCTTGGTGTATGACACCACGATGAACGATCTCCCAGCGGCACAGCCTATGCTGGGAGATGGTAACTATGGTAAACGTCGGGTTACTAAGCGCCGTGCGGCGCCTAGTAACCCGATGTGTACCATAGTTACCAGCGATCTCGCTGCTCCACATCGCTGGTGAGTCTGCCTGTGTGACAGCTCACCAGCGATGTGAGCGATATCGTTAGCGATCGCGCGTGCACGTGATCGCTAACAATATCGCTCACGATATTGTAGCGTGTGACGGCCGCCTATTAACGATGTAGTTTGAATGACTCCAAACCCATGATGTTTAAACGATATCGTTAACGATATCATGCCATGTAACGGGCCTTTACATGCAAGTCTCTTGGACGAGACTCGGATCAGTGACCCGAATGGTCTCTCCCTCTCTAGACTGGAGTGTGGAGCTGTTTAGAGACAGAAGCAGCTGACGCTCCCATCCAGACAGGAGGAGGCCATTCCAAGTTACTCATCCGTGACAAGTCCGACTTAGTGTGTATATCACATGGACAGTGTGATTCCACACTTAGTCTGCAGCCATGTGCATGCACATAACCTATGATGCTGCACTGAATGACGGAATCAATGAGAGTGTGTGCATGCGCCAGGCTTCAGTTGAACAGCAATAGTGCTTGAGTTACAGTTTTTACTCGGTATATATTATATTACTTGATGGGAGCCCGATGCTATTGCATCAAGTGGGCAGTGACTTCACGATGGGGGCGGACTCTACAGCACTGAACTCGTTCAGCAAGCTGCTAGGTGACTGGGGTGAGCCGGCTGCAGGCTGAGTGGATTGAATGCGGGTTGTGGTCTGGGTGGGGTGTGGGCTGAGTGTAGGCTGAGCGGCGTGCATGAATTCAGGGTGAGTGCCGGCTATGTGAGTGCAGGCTCAGTGAGTGCAGGCTCAGTGAGTGCGGGATGACCATGGTGTGGGCTGAATTCAGGCTGAGTGATTGCGCGGGCTGAGTGAGTGCGTCGGCTGAGTGAGTGCTGGGGCTGAGCGCAGGAAGAGTGCAGCATGAGTGAGTGCTGGGGCTGAGGGCAATATGAGTGAGGGCTGGGACTGTGTGCAGTGTGAGTGATGCTGGGGCTGAGTGCAGTGTGAGTGAGTGCTGGGGCTGCATGCTGCATAAGTGCGTGCTGGGGCTGAGTGCTGCATGAGTGAGTGCTGGGGCTGAGTGCAGCATGAGTGAGTGCTGTGGCTGAGTGCAGCATAAGTTAGTGTTGAGGCTGAGTGCAGCATGAGTGAGTGCTGGGGATGAGTGAGGGCTGGGGCTGTGTGCAGTGTGAGTGATGCTGGGGCTGAGTGCAGCATGAGTGAGTGCTGGGGCTGAGTGCTGCATGAGTGAGTGCTGGGGCTGAGTGCAGCATGAGTGTGTGCAGGGGCTGAGTGCAGCATGAGGGAGTACTGAGGCTGAGTGCAGTATGAGTGAGTGCTGGGACTGAGTGAGTGGAGGCTTAGTGCTGGTGCTGAGAAAGTGTGGAACAACCATGGTGCGGTTGAGAGTGGGCTGCAGCTACATTACCTGGCTGCTCTCTGTTTCCCCATCTGTTGAGCTTAAGGTCCTGTGGTGATGTCATGGTCATGTGACCTGGCTCCGCCTATGATAGTGATAACACCACAGGTCATGTAAGTCCCAGCTTATCAGAGGAGGCGATAGCTGGCAAGGAGCTGTGGCATTAGATTAGTGGAGGGGCTGTGGGGATCGGGAGGAGGTGATCAGGCGGACTGCTGAGAGCAGGCGGGGAGAGCATGCAGCGGGCTGTGACCGCCATATTTCCATACCCATCACTTGGGTGTGGAAATATGGCTGTTGGACCGGAAGTGACATGCGCGTGATAGGAGACATCGTAAATGGATAACAGACTGGACAGCGCAATTACATAAGTAGATGACATTGAGTAGTTTAGAGTTCTCCAACTACAGTCCTCAGAGCCCACCAACAGTGCATATTTTCAGGATTTCCTTAGCATTTGACTGTCAAATGCTAAGAAAATCCTGAAAACATGCGCTGTTTCTGGGCTCTGAGGACTGGAGTTAGGTAACACTGCTGTAGTTGAACACTAATGTAGTTCATACCTGCCATCAATCTTGGTTGCTACTGATGTACTAGTGACTCCTTGAGATTAAAATGTTACTGATATAATATAATAGCTTTATAGAGGTTAATATATTAGTAATGTGATGATGAGTTATGTGTGAGAATAGGAATACATTGTATTCATTGTATGACATTTTCCAAAGCATAATCTGAAACCAAGCTCAATACACATTACTTAGTACCTTCGTGGTTTCCTTTTTGCAGCCAGATAGTGGATTTTTCTGTGAAGACAACTCTAGTGATGACGATGCAATCATCAAAGAGCAATTTCGAGGAATAATTGTGAAGCAAGGATGTTTATTAAAGCAGGTCAGTATATTTTTGCAGACATATTGTAACTTTGGGTGTATGAAGCGCACAATAGCTTTGGTTGCCCATATCATCTTACCAGCAGCCTAGCCACCATCTCAGTGTTAACTGATTGAGGACAACTCTTTACTTTTTCAGTTATTTAGCATTAAGGAACTCGACTTGTCTTGATCTTGTAGACCGTGTACCTGGGGGGGCTTCCGAGCATACAGCGAAGCTATGAACAAGGAAGTATACCAAAGACTTACAAAACATACACTTTACTGAAGAATCTATAAAACAACAAATAAAAAAACAAATAGTTAGGTTGCCATGTAACCAGAGTGTTGGACCAAGAGTAAAGGTCCAGTCTGACATAACGACGCATCAGCGATCCCAATAATGATGTGCAGAGATCACTAGTGCGTCATTTACACATCACTGTTAAGATGTCAACAGGCATCTCACCAGCGATGTGAAAAACGACGCACCAACGATCCAGAATTATACCGAGGTCGTTGTGAATTTTCTCTCCATAGCGTAGCATTGAGATCGTTGCTCATTATCTTTGTCAAACACAATGATGTAGCACTTCCAGCGGGAGTACAATGATCAAAGAGCAGTGTGCAACGATCAATGATCTCACAGCAGGGGCCAGATCGTTGGTGCGTGTCACACAGAACGAAATCGCTGTTGTGTTACGAATTTCGTGACGCAACTGCGATCCCAATAGCGATCTCGTTAGCGATCTCTTTATGTGTCACAGGGCCTTAAATCAATCTAAATCAATTAGATGTCTTATGGCGGGTTTACACGTTGCGATATCGTAGTACGATTTCAATGAAAAGTCACGTGGTTCGATCGTTAGACCTGAGATCGTTCCTGCGTTGTATGGTGTGAACGTCCAATACGATGCAGGAACGATGTCAATGCGATATCGGGGATTGAATGAGCGTGCTATTCCATGCCCCGATATTGAAGGGAGATTGGAGTCGGATCATGCTGTGTAAACGCACAACTACGATGCGATTTGAAACGTCACCCATTCACTCCCATGTTAAAGGATCGTTCCTGGGTTGGGGGCTTAGACATCGCACGGACGTTGTATTCCGATATCGCAGTGTGTAAGCATCCAATGCGGTGCGGGAGAAACGTGCACTAATTGCGCGCTACCGAGCCATTGAGTTGCGATATCGCAACGATATTGAAGCGTGTAAATCAATATTAGTGACCTAACTCTTTGCCTTTGTGTTTGGATAGTGTTTGATAATACTGTATTCTTGGAGGTAATTCAGCTATGGGGCAGAATTGTAAGGGTACTTGAGTGTGACTACTATCACTTCTCTTTATGCCCCCAGGTAGGCGGACTAATTATGCCTTTTTTGTCTGGCATATGTGCCTGTATATTTATTAATCTCAGCAATTGATATGTTTCAATGTCAGTATACATTAGGAATTTTTCTTATGTAAACAAATTGCTCTCTTTAAAGGGGTTTTCCCATGAATAAAAATAAAAATTTCCACAATTGGAGGTGTTTTAAAAAAATGTTCCTGTGCTGAGATAATCTTATAAATGTGTCCCTGCTATGTACAGTTTCATTTTTGTTACTGACCGTGCACAGAACACGATCTGATCATACCATGTCTCCTGTGCAGGGGAGGACATTACACGGGATCACAGCTGATTCTTTTTATGAGGTAAAACATTTCTCTGCCTGTCTCTAGAAAATGTTTTACCTCAAAGAAACCATTATTTGTGATCCCATGCTGTAATGTCTGTATACTCTATTTCGACCTCCCCTGCCCAGGATCAAACCAATGCTCCGTGCACGGTATGAAACAAAAATTAAACTGTACATAGTTGGAGCACATATATTAGACCCCTTTCACATCAGCAGTTTTTTTAAATCGCGGCAGATGGGGTGAAAAAACCGCATCTGCCGCGATTACCGCATAACCGCGACACTTGCGGCACAGTTGCGGCAAGCCCCATAGAATGTCTATGCGGGCTTGCGGCAGGTGCGGCAAGTGCGATATCGGCACTTGCGGCAGGTGCGGCCGCAATAAAACCGCAGCTGACCGCGGTTTTTTTTGCGGCCGCACCTGCGGCAAGTGCCCAATCCGCACTTGCCGCACCTGCCGCAAGCCCGCATAGACATTCTATGGGGCTTGCCGCAACTGTGCCGCAAGTGTCGCGGTTATGCGGTAATCGCGGCAGATGCGGTTTTTTCACCCCATCTGCCGCGATTTAAAAAAACTGCTGATGTGAAAGGGGTCTAAGATTATCTAAGCACAGGAACATTTTTTTTAATGACATCTAATTGTGGAAATTATTATTACTACAAAATCTATTGATTAAAATTAACTTTTAAATTAACTTTGTTCCTGGGAAAAGCCCTTTAAATGTATGTCTTGCTTTTCATGGTGTATGCCCCTTCTGTTCACTCTGCCCTTGTTTTTATTGGCACTAATACATAAAAAATGTATTGATTCACTGCAAACTATGGATATCTGATTTGTTTTCCTTTTTTGTCTATCTTGTTTGCTTGGTGGCGATCCATCCATGTCCATCTATTTTATTGCATAGTATATAAAAAATGATTTTCTTGTATCTCAACTACTCAACTGATATATAGATATGCTAATTCTACAGTTGAATATTCTCTAATACAGCCAGTCAAGGTTGACTAGGACCAGGCTATAGTTACTGTGTTGCTATAATTTGCCTAACAGTACACCTGACTGGTGCGATGGCTGTCAAGGTTTTCTAATATAAAGGAATAATCAGATGAAAGTCAAAGATGGCCTACACTGGTTCGGCACAGCAGTTCACAAACCTAAAGAGAAAACTCTAAACATGTTTTTCCTCCCCGTAGGTAATTCACCTAAGAGATGATCGATGTGACGTTGTGTATAGTTTTCTATAGCTGTAGTCCCTTGCACATACAGTTAGCTCAGAGAGCTGAGTCTGTTGGGCATTGATGAAATCCAGTACCTATAACTGCTTGACTAAAGGCCCAGTTACACACACAGATAATTGTGCAGAGATAGTTTGCAGATCTCTGGTTGCAGTGAAATCACGGACACATTGTTACATTTGTACACAGCCACATAATGGAACAATGTGTCCATGATTTCACTGCTACCAGAGATCTGCGAACAATCTCTGCACAATTATCTGTGTGTGTAACTGGGCATTAAGTTTGGCATCAAACTAACTATACATGTACACACTCCCACCATGATCACTGTGGTGGGGCCTGAGCTTAGGACTTACGACCTGGATCAGGTCACTGCAATGATGCAAAGTTATGTTCGCCAGACCGACAGTTGCCTGATCGAGGAGGAATAGTAATTCATTAACCGATGCGTGATACTACCCCCGATTTGCGAGTAAGCGCTTCAGGCACGTCACTGATACCACTGCTGGGGATTTAGACTGTTGCGTTGGCAACTTTCTCACTTGCTGGAGTAACTGGACAGAGAACGGCATTCCCTGCTGACTTTAAAAAGGTTCATCTCACCAAGTCGCCCCTTAGCATGGTGCTGAACGAAGAACCACACATCCTCTCTCTTCCAGCTCCCTCTCTTCTTACTCTCAAGATGGCTACGCGCACACTTCTTGGCCAGCGCTCCCTTCTAGATGCTGGCATCGCACCCTGCCTGGGCTCCTTGTAGTGCTCTTTCACTACAGCCTAAATCAGCAAAACAGAGTCATTTTACACACATTTCTGTCAACAAAGTATCCATTTTTGTGTCTCCTCACAGAATTGTGTATCTTTTCAATCTCTCCTGTACATAAGTTCCAAAACCAGGGTCTATGTAAGAGTCAAAAGGAAGAGACTTCATTGTTAGTACTTCAGGCAACAATGTTCTCAATATAAAAGCAGTACACTGCCATATACAGTGTTGGCCAAAAGTATTGACACCCCTGCAATTCTGTCAGATAATACTCAGTTTCTTCCTGAAAATGATTGCAATCACAAATTCTTTGGTATTATTATCTTCATTTAATTTGTCTTCAATGAAAAAACACAAAAGAGAATGAAGCAGAAAGCAAAACATTGATCATTTCACACAAAACTCCAAAAATGGGCCAGACAAAAGCATTGGCACCCTCAGCCTAATACTTGGTTGCACAATCTTTAGCCAAAATAACTGCGATCAACCGCTTCCGGCAACTATCAATGAGTTTCTTACAATTCTCTGCTGGAATTTTAGACCATTCCTCTTTGGCAAACTGCTCCAGGCGCCTGATATTTGAAGGGTGCCTTCTCCAAACTGCCATTTTTAGATCTCTCCACAGGTGTTCTATGGGATTCAGGTCTGGACTCATTGCTGGCCAACTTAGAAGTCTCCAGTGCTTTCTCTCAAACCATTTTCTAGTGCTTTTTGAAGTGTGTTTTGGGTCATTGTCCTGCTGGAAGACCCACGACCTCTGAAGGAGACCCAGCTTTCTCACACTGGGCCCTACATTATGCTGCAAAATTTGTTGGTAGTCTTCAGACTTCATAATGCCATGCACACAGTCAAGCAGTCCAGTGCCAGAGGCAGCAAAGCAACCCCAAAACATCAGGGTACCTCCACCATGTTTGACTGTAGGGACCGTGTTCTTTTCTTTGAATGCCTCTTTTTTTCTCCTGTAAACTCTATGTTGATGCCTTTGCCCAAAAAGAGAGAACATTCTTCCAAAATGTTTTAGGCTTTCTCAGGTAAGTTTTGGCAAACTCCAGCCTGGCTTTTTTATGTCACAGGGTAAGAAGTGGGGTCTTCCTGGGTCTCCTACCATACAGTCCCTTTTCATTCAGATGCCGACGGATAGTACGGGTTGACACTGTTGTACCATCGGACTGCAGGGCAGCTTGAACTTGTTTGGATGTTAGTCGAGGTTCTTTATCCACCATCCGCACAATCTTGCGTTGAAATCTCTTCTCAATTTTTCTTTTCCGTCCACATCTAGGGAGGTTAGCCACCGTGCCATGGGCTTTAAACTTCTTGGTGACACTGCGCACGGTAGACACAGGAACATTCAGGTCTTTGGAGATGGACTTGTAGCCTTGAGATTGCTCATGCTTCCTCACAATTTGGTTTCTCAAGTCCTCCAGTTGTTTGGTCTTCTTTCTCTTCTCCATGCTCAATGTTGTACACACAAGGACACAGGACAGAGGTTGAGTCAACTTTAATCCATGTCAACTGGCTGCAAGTGTGATTTAGTTATTGCCCACACCTGTTAGGTGCCACAGGTGAGTTCCAGGTGCTGTTAATTACACAAATTAGAGAAGCATCACATGATTTTTTTAAGGGTGACAATACTTTTGTACTAATTTGTCCACCCCCTTTTTTATGTTTGGTGTGGAATTATATCCAATTTGGCTTTAGGACAATTCTTTTTGTGTCTTTTTTCATTGAAGACAAATTAAATGAAGATAATAATACCAAAGAATTTGTGATTGCAATCAGTTTCAGGAAGAAACTGAGTATTATCTGACAGAATTGCAGGGGTGTCAATACTTTTGGCCAACACTGTACATTAGAATGGAAACATAACAACAGCTGTTAAAAAAGATTGTTAAGGTTAATGGTTCGGCATATTTCCCATCACCTAACAATCTTAACCCCATAATTATTTGCCTTTATGCACAAAAGTCCTTTCAGCAATGTTCCTAAATCTAAAAAATACTTCCCAAAAGAGTGTCCATCTCAAGTAAAGGCCAAGGTATAAGATAGATTCACATATGGATATGATGATCCGGTGTCCACATATTTTTGGCCATGTAATTTGTGTAAAATAATCATACTTAAAATTGCCAAATCCCATCACCCTACTATTTTCCATTGATGTCTCATAACAGAGATGAACACCAGAGAGTATTATTCATCTGGGAGCAATGACTAATCAATATGTACCAACAGTACCCTCAAAAAGAAGGTTTTTCGTAAAACCACCACACTTACACCGACATATTTTTGGGGGCATTACTGGGGTGGGAGTTACATGTCCTGAATTCTGCCATCTACCTAGTGGTAATCACTGATAAATAGGAAAGCATCACACCCCTCTGACTCTGTACTGATCTAAGGGTCCCATACTCATTAGATAAAATCAGCAGATCTCGCCAAGTTCAGAGAGATCGCCAAACATCTAATGTGTATGGCTAGGGTCAGACTTGGGAGCTTGCATCTGTTGGAAGGATACTTTAAAGGATCCTTTTTTCCCCTTGCCATTTTCATGATATGCAAGTTCATTTTCAGCGCATGCGTTTCCCATAGACTCCCATGTTAAAAAAATGTATATGTTTTTGCAAAAGCACCAAAAATGTTGCATACCGCGTTTTTTGGTGAACTTGCAAAAATGCATAGCGTCAAACGCAGTGCACTTTTGCAATGCGTTTTTGGAATTGGAGTCTATGGGTGCATTAACGCATGTGTGTTTCAACGTTTGCACATGAAAATAGTGCATGGGTTTAGCAAATGCATCATGCAAATCTGACCCTAGCCTATGGGGGCCTTCTGACTTTCCTGACAGACGATCTTGGGAGAGAAGGGTCCGGTCATTGAAATTTCATGGCTGATAAGTCACCATGTTTCATGGCTGATAAGTCTGTCAGTGGTTCACACAAGAGTGAGCAAAAAAACTGAGCAATCTTCTGTATTGGGGCGTCAGAAGAGATATCAATAGGCTGAACAATGCAACAATATAAATGTAAGGGCCTTAAGGTTAGGTTCCCACGATGAGCTTTTGAGGAGTGTTTCATGTTGCAGAATTTCCACACCATTTCTGCACATATTCTATTATTTACGTTCCTTGCATTTTTGTGTACATTTTTTTTGCATGCGTTTTATTGTGTTTTTGACACTGTGTGTTGTGTGTCTTGTTGGTATGTCGTAGTTCAAGCAAAGCTGCTTTGTTTTTGATACTTCTATGTATTTGGCTTTCACAAAATTTATGTGCGGACAATATGTATTTTTGATGCGTTTCGACAGCAGACATGTACTAAAAACGCGTGTGCAAAAATCTGCACAGAAAACGTTGCAGCAAGAGAAATTGATGTGTTGTGGATTTGCAAAAACGACCGCAGGTCAGTATACACTGAAGTACAATAGAAGCACAGGAGGCAGGAGACTTCTATAAATCCCATCCACATTGCTGGAACTCTAAAGGCCCCATTACATGGCACAACATCGTTAACGACATTGTTGATACGTCACGGGTTTGGAGGCGTACCAGCGACGTCATTGCGACCTCGTTGCGTGTGACTCTGGCAAGTTGCTACAATAAATCGTTGGATCAGAGTTGACTGGTTTACCAACATGTTGTAAAACCTGACGATATCAACTCAAGCAACCTGCTGCATCGTTCTGTGTGACACCGCGATAACGATGTCGTAGACGACTTTGCCCGTTTACAGCAATAAGCAAGGATCGTTCGCTGGGTTGTGCAAACGATTCCTGCTCACAACATCGTTGGCGAGTTGTTCACGATATCTACACATGTGACATCTCACCAGTGATGTTGAAATGATGCCATAAACGACCGTGCGCCCACGAGATCGTTGCCGACATCGTTTCAACGTCGTGCCATGTAACAGGGCCTTAAGATGCTGCGTTTTTGACCCAGTGAAAATATGCAGATTGAAAAACTCAGTAAAAGCTCATTGTGAGCACACAGCGTAATACCTACATTTATTATTCTTTGCTTACATAGCACCATCATATTCCATAGCGCTTTATAGACATTACCATCACTGTCCCCATTGGGGCTCACGATCTAAATTCTCTATCAGTATGTCTTTGGAGTGTGAGAGGAAACTAGAAAAGCCAGTAAACTCCTTGCAGATATTGTCCTTGGTGGGATCTGAACACAGGACCCCAAAGCATGTTGCTAACCACTGAGCCACTATGCTGCCTCTAAAGAAATGTGATCTAGAAATGTAGTAAAAATGTACAGAAAGCATGAACAAGTTTAATTACATTTTACAAAGCAGATTGCATTAGTTTCAGCAGTTCACTAATGTAACCAGAATGTGGTTAAGCCAAAAGTGACGGAGGGTTTCACAGATACTGCTAAACAGGAGTGTTTCCTGCGTGGGAGGTGAGGGACCCTCTGCGGTCTCACATATTCACTTCCTCTTTGTGTGACATTTTGAAATGCTATTTATGCTGTATCTGCCTCTGTTTGATATGTAAATCTAATATTAAAGGAAATGCAAATTACACCTTCCAACAGATATGATAATAGATAAGATAGAGCCTCGTGCAAAAAGAGCAAACGAGCCAATGCAGATCCCAGCTCTTGGTCACTCTACAGAAACACCAGAGAAGGGTTCTTCACAAATTACATATTTTTCCAGCACACGTTTGCCACAGAAAAAAATTAACGTTTTAGAGTTCCAGTAAAATGAAGAACATTTTTGAAGTCTCATGCCAAGCTGTTTATTTTTTCCTTGCTGTCTTGAACTTTTAAAGAATTTTTCTCAGATCTGCGGCATGTAGAGGTGCCTGTGCCTGGTGTAGTCAATGGCGAGGCAGGAAAGAGGCCTCAGCACAGCCCTGGTACGTCAGATTCTGCCCCAGCCGCCTCCTTGGTACAACAGTTCAGATCTTTGGTACCTTAATCGAGGGACAAACTATTCAAGAAATCAATAAACATTTTTAAGGGTTCTTTACTGCAATGGTTGAACATGTGAGTTTGTGGTTGGCTATTTACATTCATGCATTTGGCTGCAGTCTGCTCTCATAACCCAGGTACCTCCAGACTTGTGCCCTTAAGCATAATCGTTACATGACGTGAATTCAAAGGGTCTTTTGGTTTAATTCTATCCCTACCCCACTTATGGGGATGATTCCACAGGACCACCAGGGAACCACCACACAGTATTCCTTCACTACGCTCACCATGGAGATCCGTCCATGTTGGAACCTCTGCTCTGGGGCCCACCGAACTGATACTGGAGAGGACAGCTGCTCTTTGGGTATCCTTCACGGGCAGATGTCAGGCACCAGGGAACACGCTTGGCTGAGGTTCTGTTTCTCGGTTCAAATACTGCACCAAATCCCAGGGTAACCCTCATGGTCAAAACAATTTAAAGGGGCTTTGGTTCCTAATACATTCTCCTACTGAGGGACTCTCCTCCCATCTTCCACGCTTCAAGCCCTTTTTATTGACTACGCCCCGCCCACAGGGAACACTCACTACCAATAACCTCATTTTAGCTAATGGGGTTGATGGAGCAGCCTTCACCTTTAACCAGTAGAGGGCCACATACACATTATTGAATATACAGTTTCTTAATGCAGATGCAAAATGCAAGGTATCCCTTGGGTGACAAGGTAAAAGCACCTCTTACAAGCATATCAATTCTTTTAGCATTTTTGCATTTTTTCTGACAGAAATCTGTTTTTGAAAGAGAAAAATCTGCAAATACTATGTGTGTGCATATAACCTTAGTCTATTTCTGTGAGATACCCAAATATATCAGTAATGTAGGTGAATAATTAGCAGTGTCGTAACTCAGCCGATACATCCACTGGAGCCCCAAATTATTGCAAGTTTTTTTCTATAGGCCAAAGTGACTTTTGGGGTCCCTTAGGCTCAAGGTTGTACATGAGATATTTGCCCTTGTTTTTCAAGGGTATTTATTGTCTAAGGTGCCATTTTGTATGTAATTTGTGAAAAGAAAATTTTTCAGGCATTTGTTTTTACTTGTCCAGGGCCTTTAATTTACACTTTATGTCAAAAATGCACAATGAGCCATCTGTCACGGGGTCCTTCTCCGGTATCCAACAATCAACAGAGAAAGAGATGCATGGACAGTCTAAGAACCTTTATTGCTTTAAAAACATAAAAATCCATAAAACAATCCATCAGAAAAATCCATAAAACAATCCAGCATTATAATGTATCCAGGTAAACCAGGTTTCTCTGGTCTCAACTCAGCGTCCCACACACAGACTAAAAACACACGGCCTCTTCTTAAAAAGACTCAAATCTTAATCCCTCTCCTCCCCCAACCACCTCCCAATATCCAAAACCAGGTCTATTGACACACTCCAGAGGGAAAGTACACATATTGGCAGGCAGAGAACTAGAATGACCAAGTAAAGACAAGTCCATAGGAATTCAATTGTTAGACTCTCTGCAGTGTAATGAGTAAACAGGAAGTGGGAAAGGGCTGAATACACAGTATAGAAACAACACTTGTAAAATCCAGTAAAATATAACTCTCCATATCCTCCATCAGAACCTCTTCCCCTTTCAATAAGTGAGCATGCCATGAGGTCTACACAGACCTTTGGCCATCTCACCTTAGTCTACATCGCTTAATTGTTAATAAGTCGTTGCATAATGGCAGGGTAGGTTGGCCTGAAGGAATCTAGGGTTCTGCTTGTGGTTGTGGAGTGTCTGCTCCCACAAAATAGCATTGTAACTGCCCAAGGTCGTTTCCAAGGAGGATATCTGCAGGAAGTCCTTCCATAACTCCATTGCAATTTTTCCCCATAACCATAGTATCAAACGCACCCAAGCTCACTGTATATATTTGCGAGTACCCCACGCCAGGACAATGGGGATCCCAGGGCCTGGGTGAACTGTCTAAGGTCAAGCCACACGGAGGTCAGCAATAGTCAAGAAAGCCCCTGTGTCTTTAAATCCCGCCACTTTGCATCCATCAATTGAGACAAAAGAGGGTGTTTATCAGCTCACCA
This sequence comes from Allobates femoralis, assembly GCA_033576535.1. NCBI lineage: Eukaryota > Metazoa > Chordata > Amphibia > Anura > Aromobatidae > Allobates > Allobates femoralis. The sequence continues at coordinate 555,162,180 of JARQOC010000001.1, read as the reverse complement.
CGAAATTTTGGCATGCACAGATCAGCGTCTTGAGGCCACCACAATAAAGAACAGAAGAAAGGATGGTTCAGCTTCCAATGAAGATATAGGTGAATTTATTAAATTCTTCAGCAGTATCTCCATAAAGTCAGCAACATCAGTGCACAATAAACACATGAGGATGGAATAAGAGAGCAACTCGCCAGGCAACATGGTTTTGGACTGTCATCCTTTGTCAAGCTTGACAAAGGACGACAGTCCAAAACGCGTTGCCTGATGCGGTGCTCTCTCTTATTCCATCCTCACATGTTTATTTTGCTTTGGTGTTGCTGATTTTATGGAGATAGATACTGCTGAAGAATTTAACAAATTCACCTATATCTTTATTGGAAGCTGGACCATCCTTTCTTCTGTTCATCATTTGAGACATCCTGCAGGTGATGTTGCTCTTGGTAACTTGGGGACAAAGGCCGGAGGCCATACACTCCATAAGGGTTATCTGTGGTGCAGGGGTCGGTTGTTTACTTTGGTCAGGATGGTGGTAACTCCTCAGGTGGGATGCAGTGGTCATGCTGCACCAAACGAGGTGATGGTGTGCTTGACTCCCTCCGAGTCCTTGAGGTACAACCAGATTGCAGGTGGCCAGGTTCCCCACAGTCATAACATTTCCTCTCTGTGATTCCCCAAGGTTGTCTTTGGAACTGTTGGGGCTCGATATTGTAAGGTGTGGTCATCGACCAGCGGCTAAGTGATGGGGCAGATATAACTGGAGGGGGCCAGGGTGCGATAGCAGGGTGTAGTTTATAGTGCACAAGATTAACCGGATGAGGTGGGGGTATATGGGGCTCCCTCTGAGTCTTTGAGGGACAACTAGCATGCAGGTGCCCAGGTTTCCCATACCCATAACATCTACTCTCTGTAAATCCCCCTGGTTGGTATTGGAACTGTTGAGGCTCAGGATTGTAAGGTCTGGTTATCGACCTGTGGCTGGGTGATGGGGCAGATATCACTAGAGGGGGTTGAGGCACAGGGGCAGGCTGTGATTTATCATCCAGTAGCCTCCTCCACTGTGGTCAGATAGTAAGGGGCTCATCAGCCAGGGCTGCAGCTCTATCCAATGTGGGCGGCATGCATTCCTCAACCATTTCTCGTATTTCGAAGGGCATTTGGCCAGAAATTGTTCTATAAGAAATACCTGTACAACATCTTCCACAGTCAAGACATTTTCGGATTCCAGCCATCTCTGACATGCCTGAGATATCTTATGGGCATACATCCTAAACGATCTCCCCGTGGTGCATGGGAGGTCTCTGAACTGGAGCGAACAGCCTCCCCTTTATACTCCTGAGAGATGTCTGGTCCCAGAACCGCCATCTCTTCTTCGTACCACACGAACCACTGGCTTTTTGGGGAGGGGTTCACCATCTCCAGTGCTTGTCTGTTAGACATCTGGGAGGAGGTGGCCGGGCTAGCACCCACCAGTAGATCAATTAAAGCCTCTTTAGTCAGTCCCTCGTAGTTCAGGCCCAAATCTCTGGCTCTTTCCTGTAGTCTGGATATAATCCAGTATCTGTACTCACTCTGTGGTGCATTCTCCATTGAGCTGCGCTCTGTTGATCCCACTGCTTGCCACCAGTTGTCACAGAACAGAGTCCTTCTCCGGTATCCCACAATGAACAGAGTGAGAGATGTGTGAACAGCCCAAGAACCTTGAAAAACATAAAAATCCATAAAACAATCCATCAGAAACATTCATAAAACAATCCAACAGTATACTGTATCCAGGTAAACCAGGTTTCTCTGAATCCCTTTGTAGACCTCCTCTTAACTCAGTGTCCCACACACAGACTGAAAACACACTGCTTCTCCTCAGAAAGACTCAAATATTACTCCCTCTCCTGCCCAACCACCTCCCAATATCCAAAACCAGGTCTATTGACATACTCCAGGGGGCAAGTACACACATTGGCAGGCAGAGGACTAGAATGACCAAGTAAGGACATGTCCACAGGTATTCAATTGTTAGACTCTCTGGAGTGTAATGAGTAAATAGGAAGTGGGGAAGGGATGAATCCACAGTATAAGAACAACACTTGTAAAATCCAGTACAATATAACCCAGCATATCCACCATCAAACCATCTTATTTAGAATGATTTATATTTAGAAAACAATTACAAATTTTTAAGAAAGCACAAGAATATCAGGACTTGGTTTAAGGCTGGGTTCACACAACTGGATTTTCTCCATTTGACTAAAAACATCCTGATTTTGCCAGTGCATGAAAATTGGACCGCACTCGGATGTCTTCCAACTGCATTCCGACTTTTCCCCTGGATCCATAGATCATGCTGCAGTTTCTTCTCTTTTCCTAGGGCCTCTCAGTATAAGGAAAAAACTGGAGCCCTGACTCATTGAATAACATTGGTCAGAGAGTGATCTGATGTCTTTTCGGATAACACTCGAACCGAAAATATGGTCGTCTGTATGAGCCCTATGTCAGAGCACAGAATGATTAAAAATAGTATTACCCTGCATGGGCCTGAGAGGAGGAGGCATGAGACACAACCCGAGTAGACACCGTGGGCCCATCGAAAGAATGAGTACGCCACGGGCGCAAGTCTCCCTGCATGAAGATGCAGCAGCAATAGGCACTACAATAAGTCTCCTAAATGAAAGGCTAAATAATTACATTTCAATTTCCAGGATGACAGACTGCCTTTAATTAGGCCAGGGTCACACTTGAGTAGTGGCATCCGCTAAAAGGATGCGTTAAAAGGATGGGTTATTTTCCCTGGCATTCACATGACATGTGTGTACATTTTTAATGCAAGTGTTAATGCATGCATTAACGCATGGTACATGCATGTATGTACCATGTGTTAACGGATGCATTTGCCATAGACTCCAATGTTAAATTTACACATCCGTTTCCTGAAACGGCTCAAACAACGCTGCAGACTACGTTATGATGTGCGATAAACACATACTAACGTGGCCATCGTTTTTTGCAGTGGAGCATCCGTTTGCAGCAATTTTAAGATGAAAAAAACGCATCCTTTTGGCGGATGTTTGGCACTAGTGGGACCCTAGCCTTACATAGTTCGGAAATATTTTTCTATTTTTTCTTGGAAACTATTAACAAGTTACTGGCTGTGGATTTGTTACTGTTATGTTGTGCAGCACTTTGATCGTGGAACTAGGTGCTTGGTTCTGCTTTTACCAATAGTTATCTGATTTCATTTTCAGCTCCATTGCTATTTTAACTGTTTATTTCTTAAATATTCTTAGGGGCACAGACGGAAAAACTGGAAAGTACGGAAATTTGTCCTTAGAGAAGACCCAGCCTATCTGCACTACTACGATCCAGCCTCAGTAAGAGACGTTTTTATATCATGGCTAGATTCTTGTATTTTTCTTTCAATGATTGGGATAACATTGTAAAGCATACCTTCCCGCATAAAAATTCCTATTTGTGCGGCATTATTAGGCTAAGAAATGCACACATATTTTTTGGTTTTGCAAAAAAGCAACAAATCCACAGCAAATCCTGGGGGCGTTTATACTTTTTTGCACTGAATAAAACCCAATGTGTTTGGACAGCTTTCCAGAAATCACATATGGTAGGATTTGATGTTAACCAAAAACGCAGGAAAGTATTAGCATAGATTTACATAAAACCAAGGCAAATCCACAGCAAAAACACACTTTTTGCACTAGGCCTAAATCTCCATTTAGGGACACCTACAAAGCTTATCAGAAATATATTTTGGGAAACCTTTACATAAATCCCACCCTTCGCGAGACACTAAAGTATACTAAATACTTGGTATAACAAATACCTTTCAAAAATGTTGTTATGTGTAATGAAACATGCAATAATATTCTATGATGATAACGACTCAAAACTCCAGAATCTGGATTTGGATGAACTATTTTCACGTTTACTACCTTTATGAACATTATGTCCTAAAGCAGGGGTGGGGAACTCCAGTCCTCGAGGGCTGCAATCAGTGCAGGTTTTCAGGATTTCCTTAGTATTGCACAGGTGATAACATAATCTCTTGCACTGGTTATGATTACAATCCCTGTGCAATACTAAGGAAATCGTGAAAACCTGCACTGATTGCGGCCCTCGAGGACTGGAGTTCCCCACCCCCGTCCTAGAGAATATTTTTTTACCTCTTAAGGACCAAGTGACTTTTTGTTTCTACACTTTCATTTTCCCTCCCCTTCTTCCAAGTGCCGTAACGTTTTGATTTTCCCGCCATGTGAGGGCTTTATATTTTGGGACTCATTTAAAGGGAACCAACCACCCCAAATGACCCCCCCGGACTGTTAATATGTGTCCCTACACCCAGCACACACATTTGGGGCAATCGTTTTTGCTAAAAAAACTGTTTAGTAGAAGCTAAGATATATGTTTATAAAGTTTAATAACTTCAGCCGGATGGGTGTTACCTAGCTTTGTCCTCCATGCCTGTCAGCCTCCTCTCCCCTCCTCCCTTCAGTGAAGCCGTTCTGTGTAAGCCGAAAATGGCCTGCCTGTCTACTGCTGCCTGATAAATTATGCACGCCCATCTCTGCACCTAAGAGCCTGGCCGCGTCATGAAAGGGGGCGTGGCTAGATTGTGTCATGAAAGGGGGCGGGGCTCCGGCATGACACAATCTAGCCCCGCCCCCTTTCATGACGCGGCCAGGCTCTTAGGTGCAGAGATGGGCGTGCATAATTTATCAGGCAGCAGCAGACAGGCAGGCCATTTTCGGTTTACACAGAACGGCTTCACTGAAGGGAGGAGGGGAGAGGACGCTGGCAGGCACGGAGGACAAAGCTAGGTAACACCCATCCGGCTGAAGTTATTAAACTTTATAAAGCTATATCTTAGCTTCTACTAAACAGTTTTTTTAGCAAAAACGATTGCCCCAAATGTGTGTGCTGGGTGTAGGGACACATATTAACAGTCCGGAGGGGTCATTTGGGGTGGTTGGTTCCCTTTAACTTTTGAATGACACCATTCATTTTATCACGTGGTTTACTGAAAAATGGCCAAAAAAATTCACATGAAGTGAAAAATTGTGGAAAAAAAACATAATTCGACAATTGTTTTTTGGGTTTTATTTTCTCTGTGTTCATTCTACAGTAGAAATTACAATGATACCAATCTTGTATTTTTTTCTTATTTAAGTGGTGTGAAAAACAAATTCAGAAATTCGCCATTTTCCAAAATTCATCACATTTTCATTTTTTGAGCTTGTTTTTCGTGTGTTGACCAGATGATTTTATTGATTTTTGGGGTAGATACGACGCTTTGACCACTTCTCATTGCATATTTCTTTGGAGCTGCAGCAGTCAAAAATCAGCAATTCTGGAATTTGGATTTTTTTTCTTTTTATAGGTTTTACAGATCAGGCTAAGTTTAGATTTTCATAGATCAGAGTTTCCTGGACGCAACGATACCACATATATGTATTTTATTAAAAAACATTTTTTTACAGTTCCACCCTTATCATTAACTGTTTAAAATGGGGGTGATTCACATTTTTATATTTTTATTTGTTTTACAATTTTAAAAACTTCGTCTTCATATTTTACTTTATTTTTCAGTTGCCTTAGGAGGCCTGAACCTGCTACCATCTGATTGCTTCTACAATATACAGCAATAACAAAACATCTCTGTGTATAGTAAAAATCACTGTCTTCTATGACACTCAGCCACGGACTGGATGGCACAGAAGAAACCACACGACAGGCCCCCAGCTGTCATAGGAACTCATCAGTTCCCTACTTCCATGTGCTTGCATTGTAGGGAAGCTGATGGCCACTCCAACTAATGTCTAGGCCATAACATGGTCCTTAAAATGCCACTGACAATTTCTAATTGTTAATGTTAGAGGAAGATGCTGTCTATATAGTATAGCTGGCATCTGCCCTATGTGGAGCAGCCTCTGCTTCTGAGCCCATGTTAAGGGGTTAAAGGGAACCTGTCATGTAAAAAACACTATTTACCTGTATAGTTTTGGTCAATCAACAGGTAAATAGAGTTAAAATGCTGCCTTTCCACCTTTCCAAAAGTACGGCTACTGGGAGAAATAAACTTATATCCTCCCAGGAGCTGCTGGCTTTCAGTCATGGGGGTGTGCACGCAGCAGTTACAATCATAACTCACTATGCTGTGAACTGTAGCTATAATCTCTCCCCAACATTTGTTTAATTGACAGCTTTTTCTGCGGCAGTGCATCTGTGCACAGCGGGTATCAAAGTCCCGTGGAGTGATTACAGCTGCAGTTCACAGTAAAGTGAGGCATGACTGTAACCGCTCTGTGCACACCTAGATGACTGAAAGACGTACTGTTAATAAGGTGGCCAGGCAGCATTTTAACACTACTTTATCTATCTGCAGATTAACTCCATATTGTAGGTAAATATTGTTTTAGCATATGACAGGTTTCCTTTCATGGTTTGTATATTCAGGGGGCAGAGAATATTAACAAAAAACAATAATGCACCGCTACTCCACCCTATAAGGTTCACTTCCAGCCTCAATGGGAGCACAATGCAAAAAAAAGTTTAAAAAAAATCACATGGTCACTTATATTATAACTAGCTGTGAGCCCGATGCAAATGCATCGGGTGTCTAGAATATTTTTATTTTTTTTTAGATTTTCAAATAATAATCCAATATAGTAGATAGGAATTTTTTATTTTATTATTTATTTTGTTTTGTTTTTTTACTATTTTTATTATTATTAAATGTATTTATTATTTGTTATTTTATGAAAATTTATTTGTATTAAAATTATTTTATTTTATTTAAAAACCGCATCTGCGGCGCGGTTGCGGTAATCCCCATAGAAAGTATAGGGGGACTTGCGGCAGGTGCGGCAAAACCGCACTTGCCGCACCTGCCGCAAGTCCCCCTATACTTTCTAAGGGGATTACCGCAACCGCGCCGCAAGTGCTCGCACTCAGCCAGCGACTCGCTGCCGCACCTGCCGCAAGTCCCCCTATACTTTCTATGGGGATTACCGCAACCGCGCCGCAAGTGTAGCGACTCGCAATGGCCTCGCGGCCATTGCTCGCGCTACACAGCGACTCGCAATAGATCCCCATTGAAAGTATTGGGGGAGTTGCGGCAGATGCGGCAGCTGAGGTAGCGACTCGCAATGGCCTCGCGGCCATTGCTCGCGCTACCTCAGCGGTAAATCGCTAACTTTGTAGCCGGGCCTCTGGTTCTATTTTCGGCCAGCGACTCGCAATGGCCGCTTCGCGGCCATTGCTCGCGCGTGGTGACGTCACAGCGTGACATAGCCACGGCGTTTTCGGGGTCCGACACAAAAATGCCTACGGCAATTATATAGTAGATAGCTACTTTTTGGGGGAGTCCAATACTTTTTTTGGGGGGTCCAATACTTTTTGGGGGGGTCCAATACTTATTGGGGCGCGTTCAATGCTTTTTGGGGTGCGTTCAATACTTATTGGGGCGCGTTCAATGCTTTTTGGGGCGCGTTCAATGCTTTTTGGGGCGTGTTCAATACTTTTTGGGGGGCGTTCAATACTTATTGGGGTGTGTTCAATACTTTTTGGGGCGCGTTCAATCCTTTTTGGGGCGCGTTCAATACTTATTGGGGTGTGTTCAATACTTTTTGGGGCGCGTTCAATACTTATTGTGACGCGTTCAATACTTATTGGGGTGTGTTCAATACTTATTGGGGTGCGTTCAATACTTTTTGGGGCGCGTTCAATACTTATTGGGGTGTGTTCAATACTTTTTGGAGTGCTTTGCTGGGCTAAACCTGAATGGTGCACAGGGGGTTAATCACATGTCAGGTCTGTGTGTGAGTGAAGATGTGCTGATTGACTCACTGGGTTGCAGCTGGGAGTGAGTAGGCTGGAACCTGCCAGGTGTCTGAGTGAGGAGAGGAGGATTCAGAAGTTCAGAGCACTGCCATGTGAAGAGGTGCTGGAAGTGATCCGTCCTCAGTGGGTAAGTGATGGGAGCCTACCAGCTGATGTGTGCATGGCAGCCAGTGTCCAAGGGCCAGGCGGTCACAGCTGACTTTGGGACATTGAGGGGGGGGGGGGGCTGTGCGGCCATTGAGGGGGGAGAGGGGGGTCTGTGCGGCCATTGAGGGGGGGGTCTGTGCGGCCATTGGGGGGGGGGCTGTGCGGCCATTGGGGGGGGGTCTGTGCGGGCATTGGGGGGGGTCTGTGCGGCCATTGGGGGCGGTCTGTGCGGCCATTGAGGGGGGGGGTCTGTGCGGCCATTGAGGGGGGGGTCTGTGCGGCCATTGAGGGGGGGGGTCTGTGCGGCCATTGAGGGGGGGGGGGTCTGTGCGGCCATTGAGGGGTCTGTGCGGCCAGTAGTAGTAGTAGGATGATGATGATGATGATGATGATGATGATGATGATGATGATCCCCTTAGAAGGTATAGTGAGATATACTGTGGTAGCGACTCGCGAGGCTCGGCCACAAAGCTAGCGAGTTCCCGCTGAGGCTAGCGAGTCGCTACCTGACCGGGAAATCGCTAGCTTTCTGGCCGAGCCTCTGGTTCTATTTTCGGCCAGCGACTGGCCTCGCGGCCATTGCTCGCGCAGCTGACGCCTCGCATTGGCCGCTAAGCGGCCAATGCTTCGCCGTGATGACGTCACAATAGTGACATATCCACGGCACGTTTTCGGGGTCCGACACGAAAATGCCTACGGCAATTATATAGTAGATGACGATATTATAATATGATGATTGTGACAATGGTAACCTTTGCACAACATTACAGAGGTATAGTCCCTGTGTTGGATAACTCTGACTGATGCCTTTTTGGTGCATTTAGCATGTTGTACTACTTCCAGGAACAATTTATCATAAGTAAGATAAATAGCAATTATCCCAGTAAGCCATGCAATTTCTTTTTTAACAGGGGATGAAGATCCATTGGGATCTATACATTTGCGAGGCTGTGTTGTGACTGCTGTGGAAGAAGGTAAGTGTTTTATGAGTCTTTATGAGGGACATCTCATGTTAGTAAACACTGTCTAAGCATAGGTGTAAAGTGCTTTGACATAGTAAGATAATGGAGACCTGTTGGGTATATTTTCACCATAATTTTTTTAAGGGTTAAATGCAAAATTAGAGCCAAAAAAATGCAATATCACCACAAGCAATAACAAATAGAAGCTACCTCTGGTAGTGACTCTATCGGTCTTAGCAGGGCTTCTAAACAGGTCTCAGTGTAGCTTGGTCTCCTGATTTTCTGCAATGTCATCTCAGGAGGCTGCGGTGCTGCTCTAAGGCCGGCTTCACACCACGGTTGTGGTGTTTCAGGTTCTGTCCATGTTTCAGAACCTGACTGCCCCGGACAAACAGAACCGAAGGGCAAATATGCCCTCTGGTCCTGTTTTCTGCCGGAATCAGCAGATCGCAGCTGCAGCTGCTGAAATTTCAAGATCCTCAAATCTCCAGCTGCTGAAGTTTAGCAGCACTCGCTGCTAAACTTCAGCAGCCTGCGTCCGGGAGCCGCATCCGATTTTATGTCAGATCTGGAGCGCCGGATTCGGGAGGATCCGATTTTGACCGATTTTTGCATCGAACACAAAAACGCTGCAAGCAACCTTTTTGTGTCCGGGACGAAAACCTAATGTAGCCTGATGCTGCCGGACATGGACAAAACCGGATGGCAAATAGCCAAATTGGGTTCAGGGCTGTCAGGTTCACACCGACAGCCCCGGGCCTGATCCAACCGTGGTGTGAAACCGTCGTAAGATTGAAATAGGAGTGCTGCAATTATGCAATATTTTCAACAGTATTGTGGTACATTTTTAATTCACATTAAAAGCATCCCATTCATTTCTATAGGGAAAATTAAAAATTAACAGATATGCAAGAGCAATTGACATGTTGCACCCTACATATAAAAGCAACGTATTGATGAGATTAGGAGACACCATCCACTTTGTGCTAGTACTGTATCTTGATCCACAAAATTCCCACAAAATGCGAACAAACCGTAAGGCCATGTTGCATATTTGATGAGTTTCTTACCTCAGTATTTGTAGCCAAAACCAGGAGTGGGTGATAAATACAGAAGTGGTGACGTGTTTCTATTTTACTTCTCTGATTGTTCCACTTCTGGTTTTAGATACAAATACTGAGGTAACAAAACTCACCAAATACTCAATGTGTGCACGTGGCCTAAGAGTAGGATTACCTACTAACCTGTTAACAAGTTCATAGCTACTCAATCTACACCTTTACTTGCCAACACTGTTGGTATAACAGGCATTTGGGTTCCGCCACTCAAGCTTCCAATAAAAAACGGAGTGAATTCGCCCACTTTAGGGCATAGTTTACATAAACCACACCCTATTTCACCCAGGACAACTCCAAATTTGCTGGACCTTTATTTGAAATATTGTTTCAGCCCCCATATATTCAGTACAGTTTATATACGCTGATACATCTAATACTCCTAAGGGTGCAGGCACTCTAGGATATGCGTTATCAGAGCGATATTGATGTATGATAGTAGCGCGAGTGCTTTACGTATGGTCACGCAAGGATAGATAGAATAGACAGATAGATAGATGCTAGAATATATGTACAAAAAACGAATTGCAGCACTCTTTTGGGATGTTCCTTATGCCTTTTATTGGCCTTCAGGTAAATATGGCGACGTTTCGGTCAGCCTGTGACCTTCTTCCAGGCTGGAAGAAGGTCACAGGCTGGCCGAAATGTCGCCATATTTACCTGAAGGCAAATAAAAGGCATAGGGAACATCCCAAAAGAGTGCTGCAGTTCATTTTTTTTTTACATATGGTCGGTATATTGGTGGTTGATTCCCACCTAGAACTGATGTATAGCACCTTAACAAAGCTATTTGAAAAAAATTTCTAAATAGATGCTAGAATAGCTAGATCGGGCTTACCAGTCTCCCGCTGCTACTTCCGGATCTGCCCATTAAGCCTCATGTATATTCACTACACTGTCTGGCAATCAGCCAATCACAGACGCACACAATCTGTGAAAGCCTCTGTGATTGGCTGTTGCAATCACACTGCATTTCCTCAATCTATGCGGTGATTCTGCTTGTTTGCCATACACATTAGTGTATGGCAACCAACCTGCTGTCATAGGGTGTTAAATAAATAAATAATTTTTAAAAAACTCATGGGACTTCGCAGTATTTTTAAGTCTAGCTTGATGAAAGCAGACAGCTGCAAGCTGCCACCATCAGCTGCATAATTTTACCTTGGCTGGCAGAAAAAAAATGTGTGGGCTCCGCCCTATTTTTAATTGCCGGCCAAGGTAAAACTAGGCAGCTGAGGGCTGGTATTTTCAGCAGGGTGAGGGCACATTGTTTTAGGGACCCCCATGCTAAAGAATAGCAGCCGCCCCTGAAAATGGCACATTTGACTTAACCTTAAAGTGGCACTAAAGGGTGTTTAGACTTACCTAATAAATACATTAATTAATTAAAAAAACTGCATGGACTACACCCTATTTTTCATAATCAATTAAAGTAAAGTAGACAGCGGGGGCTGCAGGCTGCAGCTGTCTGCTTATCCTTTGCGGGTTATCAAAATGAGGTGGGGACTCCATGTCATTTTTTTATTTAATTTATTTATTAGATTAAAACTAGGCTAAAAACCCTTTAGTGCACCATGAAAGGCACTAAAGGGTACAAGCTTATAATATGTAGGGGGGTTGGGACATTATATAGGTGCAGGATATCTATCGCTTTATATGCTTGGTTCATTATTTTGTCATACTGCCTAATGTACATAGAGTATTGTCAAATAGGAAAGATGATGTTAATAATGCATTACATACAGAAAAGAACGCACACTCGCATACTCACATGTCATATGGATCTAGGTGAGAAAAAAAATGTATGACATACACCTTACTCTTGCCAACTTTTCTGGCTAAGAAACAGTTTGTCAACTTATATAAATAAATTATTACTTATTACTACAGCTATTAAAACTGTTTCTGACTTAAGGGTATGTCTTCTTTCAGTAAACATAGGGTGTTTCCACATCTACGGTAGGTGTTGCTGCATCTGCTGGATCTGCCGACTTGCGGCACCGATTCATTCATTCTCTATGGGGCTTGTGGTCAGATTCAGCAAGTGCAGTATTGCCCAATCCGGCAGTTGTGGAGCTTGCGGCACCACGAGTAAACGCTGCTAGCAGCATTTTTTTTGCGCTGCCGCATGTGCCAGATCATCTGGATTTGGCAACACCGCACTTGCAGCACCCGATCGCTAGCCCCATAGACACTGAATGGGGCTTGCCGGATCGGTGCTGCAAGTCGGCCGATCTGCCGCAAATTACACCTACCGCAGATGTGAAAGCAGCCTTAAAGGAGTATTCCCATCTCCAAGATCCTATCCCATTTTGTAGTAGGTGTAATAATAATAATAATATTAGCAAATACCTCTATTTAGAAATGTAGTATAGTTCTCCTGATAAGCAATGTCTTTTCCTCATGTGCAGGACCTTAGGTATGCATGGTTATGGCCACGCCTATAGTTAAAGTCAGTTAGTTAGTTGCTTGTGGTCGCAACCATGGATACCTAAGGGCCTGCACATGAGGGAAAGACATTTCTTATCAGGGGAACTATACTACTTTTTTAATTGGAGGTATTTGCTAATATTATTATTACACCTACTGCATAATTGGATAGGCTCTTGGAAATGGAAATACCCCTTTAAGGCTCAGATAGGTGTAAAAAAAATCCACATCTTATCTTTATTTACTCCCCAATGTAGACAGCACAAGCTGCTGAGATCAATGATTGGCTGCAGCGTGACGTCACCTCTGCAGCCACACAACACTGTGGCAGCAGTGGAGACATAGCGCTGGACCAGGGGAGGGCAAGTAAAACCACTTTAGTCTTTTTACAATTAACTGAGTCTGTGAGCAGAAATTTGCTGTAAGAGGAGAAGCCCTTTAAATGATGGAATGCGTCATATTATCTGTTACTCTGGGTGACACAACTTTTATTTGTGACTTTTTATAGCGATGAGTCATGACGTTGATGGAAATCTTTTTGAGATCATCACAGCGTCTGAAGTGCATTACTTCGTGCAGGCGGCATCCGCAGAGGAGCGGAAAGACTGGATCAAAGCCATTCAAACAGTCTCCAAAATCGGAAAATAAGACCAGACAATCTAAGATGGATGGCACATTCCTTACTAAACTACTGGATGTAAATTAATAATATCTCACAACTGTGGACAAGAAATAATAAATAAATACAAATCTTAAATTAAAAAATTACATATACAAAGTACAAGTCACTTAATACATGCATAATGAACTCTGGAAATGAATTCATGTACTGTCATTGTCATTATTTCTTATCTGTAGGGATAGCGCAAAATACCATAGGGGAATTGGAGTATTACATCAATGCCTACTGAAAGGAATACTCTGTATGTATAATGCACACACTTTTAAAGTCAGGATATTAGACCCCTAACTACAGGCATGTGTAAAAAAAAACTCAATACTTTTTAAATACATACTTTGCTTGTTGTATTTAGCTTGGAAATTGCTAGGAAATCCAGTCTTAAAGTTATAATCGCCAGTGCTGTCATGCCTTAGTTTCGAAGCTTGATCTGGTGGGCTCTTGCTGTGTGGTCGGTTTCCTTCCCTGCTGAGCTACAGCCTGATAGGTCATTGTCCAACTGCCGATGGTTCTTTTTTCTTTGCTTTTCTTCCCTTGCTTTGCTGCTAGTCAGGTGTTTCTCACTTTCCTATACTGTCTCTGTTCTATCACAGCTTGGATGGGGCTATTTATACTCGCCTTGCACCAGACGTCTTTGCTAGCTACATTTCTAGGTAGATTAATGCTAAGGCGTTCCAGCCCTGCAACAATGGGATTTGGCCTGCTGGCAGAGACTGCTTGTTTTACTGCTCTGTGTTTGCTCATTTACCTTTCCTATGTCCTTTATTAAGCTGGTGGGAGGTTTCCCTTGCTTTTATTTATTATACTTTATGTCCCCCTTGAGCGCATGCTTTAAGTTTCTTCATCTTGGATCCCCATTTATTTCTGCACACGTTGCGCTATTAGGTAGTTGTGTGTAGTGTCCATCCCTCTGGTTCCTCCGGAGGAAAGGGAATCCATTTGTTGACCTTTCAGGTAGCCAGGTCCGAGTTGGTGTTTTTAGTTGTGTAACTAGGGGTTTTCTAATCTGTACAGGAACCAGTAGGGTGTTGGTTCAGTTGTTGTCTTGTAGGCTTTTTTCTCCCTTTACCTGTGTTTGAGGTAGGTAGATGCATAACAACTGAAAGGGGCAGACACTGAATTTCTAGTAGACTAATATCCTGATGGCAGGTTCCCTTTAATTCTGTGTTAGGATTCAAAACAATCTAAACAACCACATTATGTTGTTATACACGAGGGTCTTGATTATATAGGATGTTCCTCAGCAAATTGTTACCTATCCAAATTTTAGGTGATATCTTGCTGACTGTTAGAACCTATACTAATCACCAGATTGGGAATCCTTAGCCCTTGTTCTTCCGAGTTTCCAAAGGCCACATCTCCATCATTCCAATAGATAACAAATGGAGCTGACCATGCTGCATGTTAGTTTGTGACTGCAGATAGGAAGAGCAGAGTGTCACAATGTCCACACTGCCTTTGTCCTTTACTAGGTTGTTGTGGGGATTGTCACTCTGGGCTGGCTCTGTGCTGCAGATCACCTGAATTCCATATCACTTGATTAGAACTCTACTTAAGAAAGCTTGCTGCCCTATTCTGTGTCAATTGTACAATTGCCTTTGGAGGTGTAGGATTGACCTCTCTGTGCTCTGAGCCAGACCCTGTCTGATTAGTTACCTTACCTGGACTTGACTCTCTGCTTGTGACCTGATTCCTCTTTCTGCCTGTTCCACTGTTTTCTGTTTTGTCCCTCTGGTTTCCTGACTTACAGGTTGAATTAGACTTCGCTTCTGGATATCCCTAGCTGTTACTGCGCCATTTCCTGGACCTGACCTTGGATTGTTTAGATCTCTCTTTACTACCAATAAGTAGTAATATTATTATATTAACTTTCCATTATTACAGTCTGTTTTCTGCACATCAGAGATTAGTTATTACTGCAGTGACTTGCATCACACAGAGGTCCTGTATGATCAGGCAGTTATCACCTATACTACAGTTACATAACAAATTTTTTTTTTTCGTGAGAAAACCCCTTAAATTTTGCTGAGGCCATGTTCATTTCCTCTAAATACCCTCATATTGCTGATTCTTGCTGAATCACAGATAAAGCCATTGTTTTATTTCCTTTGAATTGCATCAGCTAACAGCATGCTTCCTGTCCATGCCATATGTTCATGGATAAGCTGTTTACCCTCTGCAAGACAAATTTTGGACACATCTTAGAAAACAGATAAATGAGGAGGCGTGGCCTGCAGCCCCATGTAGTCGCATATCTGCAGGAGCTTAAGTGCCGAAACTTTTAAGCGACGGATTTAGAGTCCATAGTGACAATAAATCCACTCAAACGACAGGACCAACAGAGACACACCTAGAGCCCATTCAGGGTGAATTTGAAGCAAGTTGGACAGATGGAATGATGACAAGCAGCAGAAGAATGCTTCCCTGCACTTACACCTAGAGCAAGCGCCATCTTGGCACCAGCACAAGATCCGTGCCAATCATATAGATAATCTGACAGGCTGAAAATTAATAGCAGTCTCATCAGAAGATCCTGCGTTAAGAACACTGCACCTGATTCGGACTGCTGTCCCGTGCTGCTGCTTCTGTCGGTGGCCCTGGAGGAGATCGGGAGGAGGGACCGGGAGTGCACGCCGCAACAGAGGACCGGAGGAAAAGGACGAGCTCCAGAGGACCTGCTGACGTGCTGGAGACACGGGTGAGTCGACCGGAGGTGCTGCGACTGGCACTTACCCGAGCACAGCACAATACCGGCGGGAACTACTTTCAGCCGGCGGGCGGAGGGATCTAAAGATAAAAAGAAGTCCCAGCTACTAAGCCCAGCCTGCGCCTGCTCCTGTGTCACCACTACACAAGCGAGAAAGTAAATAAAGAGATAATTGAGGCAGAGCCTGTCACACTGTTCAGGACAAGAGCGTTAAGCTCATTAGCATAACAGTGACAGCAGCAGACAGAATAAAGCAGTGTTAATTGTGCTTACAATAAGCAAACAAAAGTATAAAAGACACTAATTACAAACAAGGACAGGTTGAATAAAAGGAAATCCAGTCGTCAGGACAGAGATCTACTAGCAAGTGGGGTTATAGAGCCCCCAGCGATCCCCAGCTTCGCAGATTAAGGGACAACATCCACTCACTAATTACCCATACTGTGACGCTCTAAACACAAACAAGTGTTTGACAACACTCTAATACAAACCCTCAAGACATGCCACCAAAAAATAAAGGAAACTTAAACCAGAGCCCACAAGACTCAAAAATGGATCTAAATAGTTCAACCACCAAAAGTAAGATCCCAGCACCAGTCCATAGCCCAAATAAATCTTTTAAAAACAAAGCTGATGCCCCTATGACCACTCAAAAGAATGAGAAAGTCGATCCTTTAGGAGATCTCATGATCTTCGATCCTCCCTTAATAAGCTCAAAGAGAAAAGAAATGGGGTCACCTTCTCATGCCAGATGTACACAAGCCGAAAAAGAAGGGAACCAATCTCAGATAAGAAGCCCAGCTAGACAAAAGATAAAAGTCACCCAAGAGGGAACGACTCAACCCCCTACACCAGAATCTGAATGCCCACCAGATAGAGATTTCTTCCTTAAACTCTTCTCCTCACTAAAAGAGGAAATTAAGGAACAATTTTCGGAGGTCAAGTCATCTATCCACACTATAACCACAAGGTTGGACACTAATGAAAAAGAAGTAAACGATCTAAAACAAGAACTAAAATCCCAAACCAATGAGCTTACCAGAGCAAAGAAGGAAATAAAAAATTTAACGGACAGAATAATAGATAGAGAGGATCGGGATCGCAGATCTAACTTGAAGCTGAGAGGCATACCGGAATCGGTAAAACCACAAGAATTGATTCCATACATCAGATCTCTCATTAAAAAACTCTTTCCCTCATTACCGGAAATAGAAAGTTCCATAGAGAGAGCGCATAGGCTCCCAAAACCCCAACGCTTATCAGAGGACATACCTAGAGATGTCATAGTAAGGTTTACATTCTATCAAACGAAAGAAAAGATCAACAACTACACTAGACAAAGGAATCAGTTACCGGCCCCCTACGAAAATTTAAAAATATACTCAGATTTTTCAAAAGAAACAATGCAAAAGAGAAGGATTCTCAAACCTATAACAGAAATTCTGCAAAAACACCGGATCAACTATAGATGGGGAAGACCCTCTAATTGTATCATCTTCGTGCACAAACAAAAGAGCATATCAATAGATGATCCCGAAACCGGTCTCAAGACATTGAGAGATCTTCACATTAACGACTAACCCATCCTCACAAAAATAAGATGGGTCCGATAACAAGAGCACTTTAGGCTGAAACATAAGCCTGATAAGGAAGTTTTACAACTGTTCTTTGAACACTTCCTTGAAACACTAACCTAGTCTAATATAGTTATTACTAGTTTGTTCAAATTTCCCCGTTATTTCCCAACCTACCTGTCGTACCACAACAGAAACCTACCAACTCACAACTTCACAATGAATATTAAATTTATGACTATCAATGCTAACGGACTGAACTCACCGCAAAAACGCTTTCATGTTTGGAAAGAAATGACGACCAATCATATAGATATAGCAGGTATTCAAGAAACGAGATTTGCCGAAAAAAAACAACCGAAATTTAGTAACAAAAAATACCCACACATATACTTGTCATCAAATGTTAAAAAAAGAGCAGGAGTTGCAATGATTATTAGGGACTCTCTAAAATTTGAGGAGATTGAGGTCATCAGAGATTCTGAGGGCAGATTCTTAATACTCATCTGTAAATTAAATGATGCTATATACACGTTAGCAAATATTTACGCCCCTAACAGAGGCCAGATAACATTTCTGAAGCGTTTCTTTAAATTACTCCAGGAACACCAAAGAGGCATGCTCCTAATCTTTGGTGATTTTAACGCAATTCCAAACCCACTTCTAGACTCATCCAATAAAACTAGGAATGTAAGCACGCAAATAGACACACTTATCAAAAAAGAAGAATATTTTGATGTGTTTAGATGTTTACACACATCTTCAGTTGAATTCACTTACTACTCTAATGTTCATAAAACATTCTCGAGAATCGACTTAGTATTAACAAATATCCATTCTATACACAAGATTAAATCAATAAAAATCCTGCCAAGAACGTGGTCAGACCACTCACCTATAGTCTTTGAAACATCAACTAATTCCCCCTTTAACAACAACTCACCATGGAGAGCTAACACCTACCTTTTCTCACATCCTCATTATAAAAAGAAAATTCAAGAAGAACTTCAGTTCTACTTTAAAACAAATGACACCCAAGACATTTCACCATCTACCCTGTGGACTGCTCACAAAGCAGTAATGAGAGGTCTCTTAATTCAATTTAATGCCCAACAAAAGAAATCTCAACAACACAGAACACTAGAAATAAGTCAGCAAATAAGTAAACTAGAAGAAGACATTGCCTCAAAACCGACAGAAACAAAACATCAGGAGTTGTTAAAACTTAGAATAGAGCTTAGGTCTTGTCTGACATCAGAATATGACAGAATTATCAGATTGACCAAATCCAATTTTTATTCCAATATCAACAAGCCCACTAAAACCTTTGCTAATCTTATTAAAATGCATAGATCAAAAACCAACATACACCAGATAAAAAATTGTAATGGCCAGATTAAAAAAACCCCACAAGAAATCTCAAAAATTTTTGCAGAATTCTACCAAAACCTGTACAACCTCAAAAACAATACCCTAGAAACAAAACCCTTGTTACCAAACATCAAAAAATTTTTAAACGACACTCCACTTCCCTCTGTCACGGAAGAGGAGCTCTCAATACTTAATGAATCATACTCAGAAGAAGAAATAACACAAACCATACACACATTGAGCAAATGTAAGGCACCGGGGCCAGATGGTTTACAAAATGAGTATTACATAAACAACGCATCTATACTCACACCATATTTAACGAAATTAATAAACTCACTAACAAATAAAGACCAAAAAATTCCCCAGGAAATGTTACAAGCCATAATAACAGTTATCCCAAAAAATAAAGAAGATATAGATGTGGTAACCAATTACAGACCCATTTCCCTCCTGAACACGGATTTAAAGATTATCACAAAAACAATCAATACAAGAATACAAAAAATTCTGCCAAACTTGATAAATGATGATCAAGTTGGATTTACACAACATAGAAATTCCGTTGATGCAACGAGGAGACTATTAAATTTAATTTCACACACAGAAATCACAGACGAGGAAATGGTAGTAGTCTCTGTCGACGCCGAAAAGGCGTTCGACAGAGTACATTGGGGATACCTTTTTGAGGTGCTCCAAAAGTTTGGACTCAGAGGTAATATTTTGAACACCATTAAAGCTCTTTACTCCAATCCATCTGCAAGAATCCTTACAAACAATCATCTTTCAGACCCGTTTCCTTTAACCAACGGAACAAGACAAGGTTGTCCACTCTCCCCAACTCTTTTTAATTTATTTATAGAGCCATTAGCTCAGAGAATCAGGTCAAATTCAAAAATATCAGGTATAAAAATTAACCAAAATGAATATAAAATATGTTTATTTGCAGACGACATCATTCTAACCCTTTCCAAGCCAATATCTTCTATGACTAATCTTCTGTCAACAATGCAAGAATTTGCTAACATCTCCTGTTACAAAATAAATATAAAAAAAACCCAAGTACTAAATTTTAACTTAAACAGCCAACAAATTGATAAACTAAAACAAGACTTACCAATAAATTGGGATGCAGACATGATTAACTATTTGGGAATTATCGTCACTAAAGCAACTAATAACGTTTACGAAGCAAATTTACAAGCAATATATAAAAAAATCCAGAACGACATGATTTGTATCTCCAAAACGGAACTCTCTTGGATAGGGAAAATAGAAGCCTACAAACTATTCATCCTACCCAAACTATTATATTTATTCAGATCAATTCCGTTGCACCTCACACGGACTTGGGGTAAAAAACTACAGCTACAACTCTCCAAATTCATTTGGGGGGGGAAAAAACCAAGAGTTCCGCTGAATGTAATACAGAAAAGTAAAAGGAATGGAGGGCTGGCGGTTCCCAACATATATGCCTATTACAATTCCGTAATGGTCAAATTGAGCCAAAAATGGTGGGTAACTCATAATAAGCCGAGATGGGTAGAATTGGAAAAAAACAATCGATATGGAAAAGACCTTAGGTGGAGTCTTCTTGCCTATATCTGTGATAAAACCAAAAATCTGCCAAAAGAACCTACACTGAAAGCAACAATCCGCTCATGGCGAAATCTAGTGGCATTATCAAAAACTACTCAACCACAGATGTCTCCAAGATGGATTCCAATAGACGCCTTAACAGCTTTCACAAACAACATCAAAACACAAATTTGGAAAGATAAGGGAATACAAACTTTTGCGGATATAATGGATGGCGAAAACCAACTGCTGCCATTTGACCAGCTACAACTCAACTTCAACCTACCTGAAGATGAACAAATAAATTGGAACAAAATTATGCAAGTCTTTAACAAAGTCAACGACAAACTTAATCTTCCACATAACGTAGCCCAACTAATCCGTTACGGCCAAACAAAAATATTCTGGTTATTGAAGAATATATACCAGGAGTTCAATCAAGACTCTAAAGTGGTAATCTTCCCAGCATTGGAAGCTTGGGCCAAGGAATTGCACATCTCTATATCGTCGGAAGTATTGGACTCTATTTATAAGACTGTATACAAAAGTATATTTAGCTCGTCCTTAATTGAAAGTTTTTATAAAACTATTACAAGATGGTACTACACACCTACGAGAATCCACAAATTTTCAGACAATCAATCCCCCAAGTGTTGGAGGAATTGCGACAACTTGGGAACAACACTACATATATTTTGGGACTGCCCCTTGTTACAGGAATACTGGGGCAAAATCCAACTATTCATAAATGATGTTACAGAAACAGAAATTAATTTAACACCAGAACTGGCTTTGTTGCTGATCACTATCGATAAAGTTCCCACACACTCCAGAGCTCTGGTTACGCACATACTACTTTCTGCTAAAACTCATATAGCAAGAAAATGGAAAGATACCAATCCACCGACATTCACGTCCTTGGTCGAATCAATAGCATCTCACAATTCCTATGAATGGACACACGCCACAAGAAACAACCTACAAAGAAGATACACTAAAAAATGGCAACAATGGAATCGTTATTTCTCCCCACAGTCACTTGAGTAATATAATCCATATTCTGTTGTGGTTAATGAACTGATCTGACGAACTTTAAGTCAAGATCCCCCCCCCCCATCCATCCATCCCTTCTCTTCCCTTATTTTATTCTTTCTTCCTTTCCTTTCTTCTTCATCATTTGTTATTGTTAACAATGTTAAAATAATTTTAGTTACTAGTTCGTCACTGAATAGAAAATTTATAACCAGTATATCCTTGAACAATAACAATATGTTAATATAATTGTAACAATATGTTATGTTATACAAAATCAATAAAAATTGTTGAACAAGAAAACAGATAAATTACAACTTCTATTTTTGTAAGCACCAAACAGAAACTCCAGTGAAGATATGAATTCACCTATAGCCAATATACAGTCCCAACAATGAAATTGCAACAGAAACAAGGAAAAGTCATGGAATTACATATGACAGGTTCAATAGTTATGTTAAAGATATGCAAATGATGAAAAATATGGAAATTAAATTTGCAAAACATCTTGATTTGTTCAGTAATGGTCATGAGAGCCATACAGAACACTTACACGCCTTGACTGCGATTATTAGTGTGGTTATTAATGGCTGTGTAAGGTTTCCAGGTTCTTCATAGAATTGCTGTATCTTCTGCCCTCGTCTAAGATGGAGTTTGTGCCTCACCTTGCCCTTGAACTTCCTGTCTGTCCTGTTATAAGTCCGATTTCCGGCTTTAATTACTTCCTGCATATTACTTCTGAACATTCATTCACATTTTTGTGCTTGTTGTACTTGCATTTAATTTCAGGACTTACTTGTTAGTTTCTGTTTCTTAACCTGTTTGATTATTATTTGCAATAAATTATTTACCCAAAATTCTGGTCTCGGTTTCGTCCTTATCTCACGCTATCAGATTCCTAAGTATCTACATAATTGCTGCAGAAAACGTTTCTCCAAGAGGTCTTGAAGGGAGGAAATGAGCAGCAGGATCAGGATAATGCACCTTAGACTGTAGGGAGCTGAGAGTAATGAGGCACAAAATACTCAGGCAGTGATTAAAGCCTGGAAGCGGACTTATAAAAGCACAGACACGAAGTTCAAGGGCAAGATGAGGCACAAACTCCATCTTGGGCAAGGGCAGAAGATACAGCAACTCCATGAAGAACATGGAAACCTTACAGTTTATCTGAGAATTTTTTTTCCATGCTAAATGCACTTGGGGCCAAAAATCAACAAGATCCCCTGCTAGCAAGTAATCTTTGTATTTGCCGACCAATGAGATCCTAGATGTGCTCAATATTAGACATGTCTGGAGACGCTGCAGGCAATGGTAGAACCTTTAGGCCACACAGCCTGCTCACAATAGCATCAGCAACATGTAACTTGGAGTTGTTGTGTTGAAAAACGACCAGTACTTTAGAGAAAAGACCATATGACTGGCTCCATGACAAAATCAGAGTAACACTAAGCTGCTAGGGTATTTGGAATGAAGAATAGAGGGGTCTGGCAACCAAACATTATGCCACTCCATACTATAAACGTAAAGACTTTTACTTTATGTTGCGATTGTAGACTCCAGATTTAGACTAGCTGCCAGACTGGAGCGCTAGAGGCTGGAATGGACATGTATCCTCTTCAGTGATGAGTTCTGCATTTGAATTGGATGTAATGACAGTTTGGTTCCATTAAATATACTCTTAAGTAGAGATGGGTGAACCCTCAGTGACTCAGTGAGTGATGTCTGTAAACACTAGGTGTTCGGTACTGACCCTGAACTTTACAGTTCTGGTTCACCGTTATTCTACATTCACACATCCATTCCCATTTTTGCACCTGCATAAAGCAGACTGTTTTTCTCTTATCTTCATTTGTATTAAGTCCAGATGTTATCTGTGTTGCACCCGTTTTTAGACTAGGACATGGACCAGAGACATGTATCTGTTTTTAAAATGCATGAATTCTGTGGGTCCGTGTGCTGTTTACATTTACCCTAACAATCCTTACACTTACCTCTACAACCTAACTCCTTAGCACCACCTATGGCGGCCGTCACACGCTGAGATATCTCTAGCGATATTGTAAGCGATCACGTGCACGCGCGATCGCTTACAATATCGCTCACATCGCTGGTGAGCTGTCACACAGACAGACTCACCAGCAATGTGGATCCGCGATCTCGCTGGTAACTATGGTACACATCGGGTAACTAGGCGCCGCGCGTCGCTTAGTTACCCGATGTGTACCATAGTTACCATATCCCAGCATAGGCTCTGCCGCTGGGAGATCGTTCATCGTGGTGTCATACACCACGATGAACAGATCGCTAAATCGTTCATCGCTAGATCTGAGCTCCAGAGCTCAGATCAGCGATGTCACGATCAAGCGATTTCACATCGTAAATCGCTTGATTACATGCAACGATTTCTTGCCCGATATCGCTTAAGCGATCAAAAAGGAGATCGCTTAAACGATATCGGGCAAGAAATCGTTGCGTGTGACGGCCGCTTATCAAACATTTATGGTGGAAAGTGCCAGGAATTGGCTGGCGCCCATCTGATCTACTGAAAAGGCTTGAATTGCTGACAGCGTAGGACTGGACGACCGGAGAATTGGAGAATCCTCCGGTGGGCCCCTTTGCATCACTCACCCCCCAACACAATCAGGAGTTTGCACAATAAACTTGTTTCGCTATGTAGAAATAAAGGAATCACCGCATCATTTATTTTACAATCTACTCAGTATATTATTATAAAGAAGCATAGGTAAAGTTGTAAATGTAATATTTGTAGGTAGTTAATCTGTGGCTCCCAGAGTCAATGTTACTGGCGGGCCCCCGCTGCCCACATCTGACACTGATTGCTGATAACTGATCACAACCATCTACCCTTTTTGTCTTGGTCAATAATCACTGCAGTATCTGGATGGTTAGCAGAGGAGGATGTCTCTCTCTGTCACCAAGGCTGAAGGTCTCCAGACATGGCATCTTTGTACTCTGATTATAGGAGTTGTCTGGAAAAAAACATTTACTAGGGATTGGATCAGTAAAAAATAGCAAGATGAGTAAAATTATCTACAGGAATCAGCTTAAATCCTGTGCAGTGCATAGTCGGTGGTAACACGAGGAGAGAGGATAGGGCAGACATCACAGTATCACCATCAGCTGGACTGCTGTGCTCAGTGATTATCTGCAGTGTTTAGGTGACTTGAGCAGCACATCATACGGTGCTTTACTGATGATGCACTGCAGAAATCACATGCTGTACTGGTCCTGCTGCTGGTGGAATACTGGATCCAGATGGGTACCGCTAGACGGGATTCACTTAGATTGATATTTTTTTACGGATCAATGGGGAACTTTTATTTTTACCTGGAGAACTCCTCAAAGTCTTTCTAAAGGCAAGATTAAAGCTATATTCTGAGGATCACAATCCACATGTGGCCCCCTATGGGAAGGCGCCACAGGGAGGTACTGCACCTCAAACAGAAGGTGTAGTGCCTCCGTAGCCATAGATACCGGGTTTCATGCAGCGTCTGTCCTAAGCACCCATACACTAGCCCACCTTAGCATAGGGACCGTATATTCAGTAGGTCCAGGGGGTGGAGCTTAGAGTAGAACGGGAGACTTGAGTGACAGTTGAGCTAATTCTAGTCAGACAGTGCCGGGAAGGCAGCCAGAGAGGACGTGCCTGACAGTGTTCCTGACAGGAGGGCACCTCCTTGGAGAGGGGTGACCCAGAAACGGAGGGGACAATCCAGGACCGGTTGGAGTCCGGGATCGACACCGGCATACCGGAGCCGAGGCAGTCAGAGGTCTATCACTGACAGTGAACCAACAAGCTGTGGGACCGACAGAAGGGAGCCATAGCGCCACAGATTGTACCTCTTCCTCAGTTCCAAAAAGGTCCAGGACACATTAGGGAAAGGACCGAATTCCGGTGGCGGGAGGATTTGCTCATTGTCGCTCTTATCCGTACCGGTAAGGAACCGACCGTACCTAATAGTAACAGATCAGGGGACTGGCAAAGGAGCTCTTCAGAGTAGTGAATGTAAGAAAAGAGGAACACAGACCCCGAAAGTTGTGAGAGGGCATCACCGACAGACTTTGCTAAGTTACCTCAAATCTGTGGCTACATCCCCGGTAAACCAGACTGTACTGTGTACCTGTTTTTCATCTGGAGACAGTAAAGAACTTATTGAGCTGATCTGGTGTCTGTTCTCATTCGCTCTGCTGCCCGGAGGGCTCCTACAGCATCATAAGTTGAGGACTACTACTCCCCTCATCCACCCCACTACCCTGAGGTAAATCTGCCAATCAGTGGTCTGGTGAGATATATTGGGCGAGTTCTACAGCCATGAAAACAGTGGTTGTATCAAAATAATAGCATGCAGGCCAGCAAATGACACAGGTCTCAACCCCTACATCATGCTCATCTCAGATTAAAGTAAGGGAAATGCCATACTGGCGCTGGGATGGTGTATAAAATCATACCTAAGTTTCCCGTGTGTATGTTTTATTGCAGTAAAACGTTTTATCAAAGGTCAGAAATGAGTGCAGCATTCTATGATTATTTCGGGGATAATGGTGGTCATGTATTATCAGGGTCATTTTTAAAAACATTTTTTTAAAGTTAGAGCTAAGTTCAAAATCATTGAATTTTGCGCAAAATTTCTAAAATGTTACAGGACACCATTCAAATTTGGCACATATTTAAGCAAACCTTGTCTCACTAGAACGGACACTCCAGTTTTTATACCAGCGCTCTACTGGAATGATTTTTATACCTTTTTTCTATTAATTGATACATTTTTCAAGAGTACAAAAGGATACTTACTGTGTGTGAAAAACCACATCTGTCAAGTGGTCTAGGCTGCTATCACATCACCATTTTTGTTCATCCATGGCTATCCGTTGTAAAACGGATAGCCACGGATCCGATTTGGTCTCAATGTATCCCTACAGGCACGGATATGCACCGATTGGTCTTTATTGGCATCCGATTGTGTCAGTTTTGTGATGGATCCGTTTGTGTCAGATTTTTTCCCGTCCCCAAAATCGGAGCCAGCTCCGATTTTGGCCTGACTTGAAAAAAAATCGGACAGGAATAGATCCATTGCTGTCCGTTTCAAATAACATGGAGCTCTATGGTGACGTATCAAAACGGATCCGTCACAAAATCAGATCCATAAAACGGATCCGATTTGCTCTACTGCGCATGCTCAGAACCAAGGAAAAGCCCTATCACTGCTAACTGGAAAACACGGATCCGTGGGCATCAGTGACATCTGTTGGCATAGGGTGCTTTCACATTGAGATTTTGGAGGATTCGTGGCCTTTAATCTGGGGGCCAATGGAGCACGGGTCCGAGAAAACACAGGATCGTTTCTCGGACCCGATTTTAGTGTACTGAGCATGCTCAGTACACTAAAACTGCTCCTAACCATCTAATTTCACTTCCGCAATGTATATACATGCGTTGCGAAAGTGAAATTTAGTAAAAGAAAGGGTTAAAAACAAAAAATATGTATGCTCACCTTCCAGCCAGTCCCCGATATCTCCAGCAAGCTCTAGATGCTTACAGGACCTGCAGTTACGTCACAACCTGATCAGCTGATCGGGTCACTTGAACGGTTACCGCGGTAACTGCCGGGTTGTGATGTTACCGCAGGTCCTGTAAGCATCCGGAGCTTGCTGGAGGCGTCGGGGACTCGCTGGAAGGTGAGCATACATATTGCGTCATCTGCTAGATCATCCACAAACATCAGCAAAACGCCAATGTGAAAGCAGCCTTAGGGCCCTTTCACATCAGCAGTATTTTCAAATCGCGGCAGATGCGGTGAAAAAAACGCATCTGCCGCGATTACCGCATAACCGCTGCACTTGCGGCACAATTGCGGCAAGCCCCATGCAATGTCTATGGGGCTTGCGGTAAGGGTGCGGCAGGTGCGGCAAGTGCGGCTTCGGCACTTGCGGCAGGTGCGGCCGCGAAAAAAAACGCTGCTTTTTTCGCAGCATAATGTAGGGCCCAGTTTGAGAAAGCTGGGTCTAACTCAGAGGTCATGGGTCTTCCAGCAGGACAATGACTCAAAACACACTTCAAAAAGCAATAGAAAATGGTTTGAGAGAAAGCACTGGAGACTTCTAAGGTGGCCAGCAATGAGTCCAGACCTGAATCCAATAGAACACCTGTGGAGAGATCTAAAAATGGCAGTTTGGAGAAGGCACCCTTCAAATATCAGGGATCTGGAGCAG
This sequence comes from Allobates femoralis, assembly GCA_033576535.1. Classification (NCBI taxonomy): domain Eukaryota; kingdom Metazoa; phylum Chordata; class Amphibia; order Anura; family Aromobatidae; genus Allobates; species Allobates femoralis. The sequence continues at coordinate 555,134,518 of JARQOC010000001.1, read as the reverse complement.
TTTGCCAAAGAAGAATGGTCTAAAATTCCAGCAGAGCATTGTAAGAAACTCATTGATGGTTACCGGAAGCGGTTGATCGCAGTTATTTTGGCTAAAGGTTGTGCAACCAAGTATTAGGCTGAGGGTGCCAATACTTTTGTCTGGCCCATTTTTGTAGTTTTGTGTGAAATGATCAATGTTTTGCTTTTTGTTCATTCTCTTTTGTGTTTTTTTCATTGAAGACAAATTAAATGAAGATAATAATACCAAAGAATTTGTGATTGCAATCATATTCAGGAAGAAACTGAGTAATATCTGACAGAATTGCAGGGGTGTCAATACTTTTGTCTGGCCCATTTTTGGAGTTTTGTGTGAAATGATCAATGTTTTGCTTTTTGGTTCATTCTCTTTTGTGTTTTTTTCATTGAAGATAAATTAAATGAAGATAATAATACCAAAGAATTAGTGATTGCAATCATTTTCAGGAAGAAACTGAGTATTATCTGACAGAATTGCAGGGGTGTCAATACTTTTGGCCAACACTGTAGATGGGTTTATTTCAGGGCTGAAGTCTATACACAACTTTATATGCAAGACGATTGTTGACCACTAGGTGGTAGTGTTGTATTATTCCCAGATTTAACATTCAGTGAGTGCTACTTATTTCCAATTTTCATCATTTTCCTTATGTGCATGCTTATATATGATGTATTTTAAACAATGACATAGAAAAATCAATGTAAATAACAATAATAAAGTCTTCAAATAATAATGTCTATTACTATTATTATTATTATTATACGTATACAACAGTTACACACAGCAAAAAAGATCATTATGCTGGATTTTGTATTGAATCAATAGTAGAAATTTCAGAGCATCTAGGACTGTGTAATATATCGGCAAATGATGAGTGCAGAGCCCAGTAGGGGCCTTCTGCCTTTGGCAGCTGACAGATTGTTATTTTGTCAATTCCAATTGTTTTCCAGTTTTCAAGTACTGTCCAAGGTAATTAGGCAGAGCACCCAGTGTGCCGATCACCACTGGGACCACCGTCACTGGCTTGTGCCGATCACCACTGGGACCACCGTCACTGGCTTGTGCCGATCACCACTGGGACCACTGTCACTGGCTTATGCCGATCACCACTGGGACCACCGTCACTGGCTTGTGCCGATCACTACTGGGACCACCGTCACTGGCTTGTGCCGATCACCACTGGGACCACCGTCACTGGCTTGTGCCGATCACCACTGGGACCACCGTCACTGGCTTGTGCCGATCACCACTGGGACCACTGTCACTGGCTTATGCCGATCACCACTGGGACCACCGTCACTGGCTTGTGCCGATCACCACTGGGACCACCGTCACTGGCTTGTGCCGATCACCACTGGGACCACCGTCACTGGCTTGTGCCGATCACCACTGGGACCACTGTCACTGGCTTGTGCCGATCACCACTGGGACCACCGTCACTGGCTTGTGCCGATCACCACTGGGACCACCGTCACTGGCTTGTGCCGATCACCACTAGGACCACCATCACTAGCTTATTAGTATTATTATTATAAGATTGTAAAAATGTGGATTTCTTGGGAACCGTTCATCAGATCAAAGATATCAAGTCAAGATATCATTTGATTCCACTTTTTATATGCCAACAGGCGGCATTAGGGTTATTCCTACTGTCAGATACCGTTTATCACAATAACTGAAGATTTGCATATTTACACAAAAAAACACAAAAATTGTGTGTTAGGGCCGCTTCACACTGCGGCATGATGCGGTCCGCAGCTGTCTGGGCAAGCACGGTGGCTCAAGTGGTTAGCACTGTAGCCTTTGCAGCACTGGGGTCTTGAAGTCCTGGGTTCAATTCCCACCAAGGACACTAAGGACAACATCTGCAAGGAGTTTGTATGTTCTCCCCGGGATTGCATGGGTTTCCTCCAGGCACTCCGGTTTCCTCCCACATTGTAAAGACATACTGATAGGATGTTTAGATTGTGAGCTCCAAGAGAGACAGCATTACCCATGTATGTAAAGTGCTATGGAATTAATAGCGCTATATAAATGAATAAATAAATCATGCCGCAGTGTCAAGCGGCCCTTAACTCTCAATGTGAACTTCACTGCTGACCATGTTTTTCTTAAATTTCGGATTCGTTCCATTTCTCATGTATTCTTCTTGAATAAATTGTGAACTTGGTGTTACCATGCTTCATGTCAGTGGATATCTCACAGAGCATGTTTCCCCATACCTAGTCTAATTCTGGCATCACTGATTGGATATATTAGAGATATGTCAGATATGTCTGTTTATGAAGGTGAGCAATGAAGGTCTCTGGATTCACGGTATGTCTGTTTATGAAGGTGAGCAATGAAGGTCTCTGGATTCACTGTATGTCTGTTTATGAAGGTGAGCAATGAAGGTCTCTGGATTCACGGTATGTCTGTTTATGAAGGTGAGCAATGAAGGTCTCTGGATTCACGGTATGTCTGTTTATGAAGGTGAGCAGTCCTCCAAAGCTGTGTTCATATTGCATGAGGTGAACCCTGTTCTTGACGGGTGGATCCCGTAGCTGTATACAGACTTGTTATTTTTATGTTTGTAGATTTGTGCCGGAAAAAGGCTTGGTTTAAGTTATTTCCTATGGAGCGGTTTAAGATGAGTGAAATAAACCAGTCGGACATTAATTGAAAATGGTTTCTGTGATTTACTAGACCAGCACCCAAGTGAGTTACAAGTGCTACAGAATTACATAAATCCATGAGACAGATTCATTGCTGTCCTGAGTGTGGTATAGGTTTCTTTAATATTACCTACAGACTTTACCATCTCAGTGAGATTTGAAATGACCATTTTATACAAATTGTCACTTCAGTGAGGAAGTATACAAACTCTGATGCCACCTAATAAAGGTAGCAATCATAAAAGTCATAATTGACTCATTAACAAGTCTTTTAATACGATTTAGGATTTGTGCCAGATCAGAATCCCAAACTGCAGACGCTGTGTTTCGGGGTGATTGCCCCTCATCAGTGCAGTGTGTAGAAATTCTGATCTGGCTGTATGAAAGGCTAAGACTAGGTTTGGTGGAACAGCTATTCTCCTTGTGGAGAGTATTCTGCCAGCCGGCAGTGAGGAGACTTAAAGCCGCACTGCTCCTCTGGGAAATTGCATATGCAAATTGTCACTTCAGTGAGGAAGTAGACGAACTCTGATGCCACCTAATAAAGAGAGCAATCCTAAAAGTCATAATTGACTCTTTAACTAACCTTTTAATATGACTTAGGATTTGTGCCAGGTCAGAACCCCAAACTGCAGACATTGCATTTCAGGGTGATTGCCCCTCATCAGTGCAGTGTGTGGGATTCTGATCTGGCTGTATGAGAGGAGGTCTGGGGGACTAGCTATTCTCCTTGTGGAGGGTATTCTGCCTGATATGTCTTCTCAGCCGGCAGGCAGAATGCTCTCCACAAGGAGAATATCTATTCCCCCGGACCTCATTTTATGCAAATATCTGGATATATGAGATGATGTACCTAGGTCTCCAAAGTGTTTTTCCCTCAGTAATTATATCCTTATATCCAAGTAGTTATATCCTTTTCTTTGTTTATTGTGTGACTATGAGAATTAATTTTCATTCCGAGCATCTGCCATGTCTCATCTACACAAAGACTCTGATAAGACATTTGATACAAACAATAACATTTGGTGTGGTACTGGTGAAGGTACCTGGAGTGTAGAGTGTAATGATGTTTTTTTTTTTTTTTTTTAAATTTGCCTCTCTGTTGAGATGATATTAGCAATCAAATATTTGGCACCTCATGAGTTAACTTTAGTTAACTCCAGTTGGGTATTATTACATAGATTTCAGTCAGGATGTGTATTTTTTTCCCCTGTATGATGCTAGCCAATCATAACGAATGACATGCATACAGTGTTCATTTTAGGACATGGTCATATATCAAAGTCAAAAGTCAAAGTCACTTATCAAAGTCATTTATCAAAGTCAAAGTCATAATCAGGTATAAGTCAGAGTATTTGTGATGTTTGACTTTGATATATGACCATATCTTAAAATGTCCAGAGAAAAGTTGGGATTGAAGAGGTGTATCATGGTCCACGCTGCTATACCCAAAGAAACACTCACATGGAAGGCAGGATTTCAAAAGCAGTTTCTTTCCTTTATTCCAACGCGTTTCGGTGCACAACCTGGCACCTTGCCAGACATCCCTGAGGAAGGTGCTAGGTTGTGCACCGAAACGCGTTGGAATAAAGGAAAGAAACTGCTTTTGAAATCCTGCCTTCAATGTGAGTGTTTCTTTGGGTATAGCAGCGCGGACAGTGATACACCTCTTCAATCCCAACTTTTCTCTGGATGTTTTTCCACGTGCGAGTGGTCGGTGGAGGTCCTGCAGCAGCTTATTTGTTGATGCCTTCAAACCAGTTGTGGGTCACGCAACTGAACCAGGTGAGTGGATCCATAGCACCACCTTTACACTTTAGTGTCGCTAGGGATAGGGCACTATTGCGCCTCTTGTCCCCCACCCCTTTTGTTTTTACGCATATCTTAAAATGAACACTGTACACGTCAATAGAGCAGCTCTTTCTCTTTCAGGCTATTCTATTCAAAGGCATGAAGACATGCTGAACATTGGGAGCATTAAAATAGGATTTTTTTTTACCTTTTAATAGATATTACTTGATAATACAGGTGTATATTATAATTTGTGTGCACTTATACCATGTGTGACAAATGCTGCATAGAAGTGTGGATGCTTTGCTGTGACTGAGGAGACAGTGAAGATCCATAGTGGGAATCTATCAAGTTGATATGGGGGAGGGGAGACCATGGCAGGGCTGATCAATGCAGTGCTCTGCCTGTTCTCCTAGCCTGACAACAACAGTACACATTATGCACCATCATATCTTTGTACACCAAAAGATCACAGCATGTATTTATATCTCCTTGGTGACTTGATTGCTATTTGAAGCAAAAACACCCATGTTACATTACATAGGATGATATATCAGGAATAGGATTGTAGTGTGACCATGGTGTCAGTGCCCATGCCCCCTGCCATGCCCCCTACCCATAAAGAAGGGTGAGGGGTGGGAATGTGGGAAGATCCTCTAACCCCCTGGGTCCACGCCCTGACACACCTCCTTTTTTCACCAGCACCATGAAGCTGATTTTCTCAGACACCTGAGAGAGGGATGAGAGCAAAAGAGCAGGTATAATTTTATTGATTTATAACTGACCTAGATCCTAGAACTGTAGTGTCCAGCTTTTTTTCATTATGTAGGAGGGCAGGGACCGTCCTAAAATTTTCCTCTCCCCAGAGTTCCCTTTTAACTAATCAGGTCTCTTCCTATAGTCACTGGTTGGCCTTTCAAAGTATGTTTACTCTAAAAAAACACTGCAGCGTTTCAGAGTAAATGTTGCCACCAGATTATTCAGTATATTCTCCAAGCTTGTGACAACAGAGCTTCTCTGTTCAGAAAAAAACAGGAGATATGATAAGCTGAATCAGGAATTAAACATACATTATGTGTCTAGTCTTTGAGCAGTGTCTGCAGCTGCTTCTCTCTCATACACAGACACAGGAAACTGGATACAGCCACATGCCCTTCCTGTGTGAACCTCTGGGAGTTTTTTGTTGTTCTAACTTTATCTACAACATACAAATCTAGCAACAGAACACTCATATACAGGAATGTAGTTGTTGCACTAAATATATTCCAAAACCTCCACTCAACAACTACTTAGTCCCATTGCGGTTCTGAAGTCCTCAAACTGGCTCTTAATAATGGCTTTGTCAGACCATCAGCTATCATCTTGTCAGACTTGCAATAAACAAACTTGAGTACACCACCTTCCACTAAGTCACGTAAGTGGTGATGTTTTATGTCAATGTGTTTAGTTATTGCACTAATCTTCTCACTGCTGGCAAGTTTAATGCATTCTTGGTTGTCCTCATAGATAACTGTTGGCTGAGCTAGTAGCTTGCCAAAATCTTCCAAAAGTTGTTTCAACCAAATTACTTCTTGACTTGCATAAGCAGCAGACATATATTCTGCTTCTGTAGAAGACAATGCAACTGACACTTGTTTTCTGTTGAATAAAGAAATTGAATTTTCTCCTAACTTGAACAAGTAACCACTTGTTGATTTCCGATCACTGGAATCTCCAGCCCAATCTGCATCCACATAACCTCTGAGACTGAGATCTCCTGATGCAGATATGTTAAGATTTAGCCTTTGAGTTTTTTTTAAATATTAGTAGAATTTTCTTAATTGCATTCCAGTGTCTTCAGCGTGGCTTGCTTACACGTCGGCAGAGAATTCCGACTGTGGCTGTGATATCTGTGAGGCGCCCCCAGGCCGTGGGGTACTCGGGGTGGGGCCGATGCTGTCTCTCTGGGATCACAGTAGTCATGACCCGCTCCCGTGGCCTGGGCTCAGTCCAAAAAGGAAGGGTTATTTACAGGGGATTTTTTTGTGACGCCACCCAGGGGTATGTGGTTAATGGGGACCACCGCTGCCGTATTCCTGCTTGGGACGGTGACTTAGGGCAGCGTGGATGGTAAGCCCTCCTCAGGTAGGGCTGAGTGTCCCCAGGGCAGGTGGAAATAGTCTATGTGTGAGATGCAGGGCGACAGGCGCAGAAATAAATGGAATCCACAGCAGTAAACGTTTCCTTTACCTTCACTGGTCCATTGTTATGGGTACAGTTCGAAGCACAATTTAGATGTTACTAAGGACCCAGGTAGAAAGCAAATAGACTTTTTGTGTTTTAGGAGCGCTCACACAAGGAGTTCAGGAGTTTAAAAGATTACTTAGTTTTATTTGATTCACAACGCTTTGTGAATCAAATAAAGCTAAGTAATCTTTTAAACTCCTGAACTCCTTGTGTGAGCGCTCCTAAAGCACAAAAAGTCTATTTGCTTTCTATCTCTCAAATCTCCCTCAGGGAGATTATGTTCGGAGCTGCCATCACAGGAGCTGCGCTTTCCACACACCAGGACCTGTCCCTACAATAGAGCCTGGTCACCTGACTGCCCCATGTGATCAGAGGGCGGACGCACGCTTTGGAATCACCGCTCACACAGCGGTTCCTCCATACACGCAGTACCGAGGTTGTGCGGGGACAGCACAACCTCACAAGGTGAGAGACCACCTTGTGACCTCTCTTCCCCTCCGCCTGAAAGGCAGTGGGTCCCTCTCATTAGCGCCTCTCTCTCTCCTTATCTCTTCACATATACTGGGGACCCAGGTGGCCTAGAAGCAATCAGGGAATCCAACTAGCCGGGTGGGTTGGAAGCCTCCCTTCTGTGCTGTTTAGTGGCTCCTGCGGCTGCTTGAAGCTAAGCTGCCTGCCCTCTCTCTCCTGCATGTGCCGTATGACAGGCAGCTCGAGTCCTGTTCCAGGGGTCGCTCCTCCGTGGAGACCCCGGGCTCTAGTACGCTGCTTTGCCTTCTGACACTGTGTGGCTGGGAAATCTGGAATTCCCCACCTTCCGTTATTGACAGCCGGGATGTGTGACCCTGCACAGTCTCGGACCCAGTGTCCGTTCTATGCGCTTTCCTCTGAGGTGAGCACAACTCTCCTCGACTCCCTCAGGCTTTCCTCTCCTTCCTCCTCAGACTCACTCTATGGCTGTTCTAACTAACTCCTCCTTCGGCCAGAACTTTTATACAAGGAAGCTCCCCTTGTTGTTGCTATGTACAGAAGAACCCTCACTGCTTGTGTATAACTCTCATTGCTGGGTAGCAGACCTTCTTCTCCTTCCAACTTTAAGTAGGATGGATCCATTGATGTTGACGCACCTTTGGCTTCTGACAGCTCTTTTTCCTTGTGATAGCTCCATAAGTGTCCATGTCTGGAGTTAATGAAGAGACTCCATTTCTTCGTTAGTGGCATCTATCCACTTCTGCTTTTCGTGGACAGGCAGTTTTTTGAATCTCTTGTCATGACTGTGGTTCTAGTTCAGGAAGTGTTCTGACCGTATAAGAAAGGCGTCTAGCTGGGATACCTTTGATTGGTCTTTCTGATCTCCTGACTGGAGGTTGACATGGTTCTCCTGTGTCTTCCTTGGTGGCTTCAGAGCTTATCCAGACTTCACTGTTTTTCTTTTCGGTGTCTGCGTTTGGTGTTTGAGATTCTTGTACTTCTTTCTTGGGTTGAATAACTGGTGTAACTTCAGGAAATTTGAGCGATACAGAGTTTTCATCAATCACTACATCTCTTCTGATTGTTACTGTTTTGGTCTCTGGGTGCAGGATTCTGTATCCCTTTAGAGTTTCTCTGTAGCCCACTAGGACTCCTTGCTGTCCTTATGATTGTCACTTTAAACGTTTTTCTTTGGGAACATGCACAAACGTTTTGCTTCCAAATATCCTGAGGTGCTTCAAGTTAGGCTTCTCGCAGTTCCATAGCTCATATGGAGTTTTATTTGTGGCTTTATCTGGCAGTCTGTTTTCAAGATAGCAAGCTGTCATAATGGCTTCTCCCCAATATGTTGTAGGTAGATTCGCATCAAACAACACACGTCTTCCATTTTCACAGAGAGTGCAGTTCATTCACTCTGCAATGCCATTCTATCCTAGGTTGTATGGAATGGTACTCTGGAACACGATTCCTTTCTTTTTCAAAATGGTTTGCACCTTATCACTTGTATATTCAGTTCCATTATCTGCATACAGGGCTTTTGGCATTCCTTCAAATTTGTTAAACACTACAGCAAGACATTTTTCAAGTTTCTGTGGAACTTCATCCTCACTGTGGAGCAGGTAGGTGACTGTATATTTGGAGTAGTCATCAATCAATGTGAGAAAATATCTCTTCTTGCTTGGAGTTTGAACACTCATTGGACCGCAAACATCTGTATGTATCAAATCCAGTGGCTGTGTAGATCTAGTGGTGCTTACTTTAGGAAAGGATTTTCTGGACATTTTCCCTTTAAGACAGCTAGTGCACTTCATAATTTGATTACACTGGTTGATTTGAACACCATTTGCAAGTTAACCTAGCTGCTTACTGCTTCTGGGTCTCTGTGCCAAAGGCGTCTGTGCCATATATCGATACAGTTCTTATGCAGATCTTGTCTAGCACTGTACCCTCTTTCTTTGTATTTTAGCTGCTAAAGTTCATTTTGTATTTTTCCTTCTGCAAGAGTGTGAACCATCTTTGAGATGATGCAGCTGTTATCTTTAAAAGTAACTATATTCCCCTTTTGCATGAGCTTCTTTACTGACAGAAGATTGCTTTCAAGGCTGGGAACATATAGAACATCCTTTACTGGGAACTTTCTGCTTTGTTCAGAGGAAACTGGACAGTGGAGGTAGCCATCTCCTACTCATTCTGAAGTCATATAGTGACCATTAGCTAAGATGACCTTTTCTGACTTACTTTCATCTAGGTCAGTGAAGAAATCATTGTTATTTGTCATATGGCTGCTTGCACCAGAATCTATACACCATATATACTTTACAGATGGGCCTGTATTGGCATTTAACACATACATCATCTTCCTTTACAGCTGTTTAACCCTTTGATGACTGTTCTGCTTTTTAAGCTGACTTATTCATGCTTTCCAAATTCTGCAATCTGCTTTAAGTTGGCCAGGCTTTTTTCAAACAAAACATTCAGAAGTTTCTCTTAAATTGCTCTTATATTTAGGGAAGTCCTGTGTTGCCCGCCCACCGATTGGTTTTGGCGGGAGGGCGATTTAAACGACACTGATGTGGTCATGTGATACATCAGCTTATTGGGTTGCTTCCCCCTTCCTGGTCTGCTGATTAAGGTCCTTGCAGCCATCAGAGGTGGATGCCGTGCATCGCAGGACACTCAGCGGAGTATAGCATGCTCTGTACACTAAAACCAGTTCCGGGAAATGATCCTGTTTTTTCCCGAATTCGGCGCCCATAGACTCCCATGTTATAGGCGCCGGATTGCCGGATTGCCCAGGATTAATTTCTGTCTGGTTTGGTCTGTTTTTTTTCACCAGAGCCCAAAATCAGAGCATTCTCCGATTTTGGGGCCAGTAAAAACAGGACAGAAACGAATCCACGACTGAACTGGCAGAATCGGATGGCCATTTATGGCCAATCCGACACCATAGGGATACATGGGAGGCAAAAACGGACAGAACAGGATCCCAAGAAACGTGGTGTGAAGCCAGCCTTACTCATCCCACACCTCTTTTGCAGTTGCACATTTGCATGTATGCACAATATGATCATTAGCTACACTGAGGGAGATTTGTGCTATCTTTCTCTAGCCACTCATCTGGCTCGATGAGGCACTTATTCCTGAGTATATTTCCACATACCTTCTCTTATGAGCAGCATCTTCACCTTGAATTTCCAAGACTGGTAGTTCTGATTAATGAAGCTTTGCACTGTAAAACTTGATAGGATCGCTGCTATTGGACATCTTCTCTGTTGCTCTGTGCTGCTTTTGCTTTGGGCTTCTGTTCTGTTGCTGTGTTACTCTTGTGTTCTGTGTGACTCTGGGCCCATAACCTATTGGCAGTGGATTATTCAGGATACTCTCCAAGTGTGTGACAACAGAGCTTTTTTGTTCAGCAACAAACAGGAACAGATATGATAAGCTTAATGAATCAGGAATAAAACATATTTTATGTGTCTCAGGGTACTGTTACACGTCGCAATATCGTTCCGATATCGCATACAATTTCACGGGAGCGTGCACGTTTTTGGCACATGTCCAAGATCGCATAGTAGATGTCACACAGGGAGATATCTGCAGGCAACGCCACTAGGCTGTTGTCCTCAACTTTTGTGCGCTGGGTATGAGCAACCCAGGGACCGAGCATTAACATTGTAGTGAATAGGGGAAGTTGCAAACAAGATCGTAGTTGCGCCGTCACACAGCACGATCATGCCACATCGCATATGCAATATCGTATGGTTGAAGGGCTTGCACAATCTTCTTGCAATATCGTAGCTGCGATTTTTTTTCCCTTCGCATTGCCCATTTTATTGACACCACGATATCAACTGCAACGACCGTACCACGTGACTTTTTGTCAATGTTGCATAGCGATATCGCGACATGTAACGGTTCCCTCAGTCTCTGTGCATCCTCTGCAGCTGCTTCTATCTCATACAAAGACACAGAAAACTGGGTACAGTCACATGCTCTTTCTGTGTGAGCCTCTGAGAGTTTTTGTTTGTTCTAACTTTATCTACAACATACAAATCTAGCAACAGAACACTCATAGACAGAAATGAAGTTGTTGCACTAAACATATTCCAACAGTAAAACATATCAGACTGCCACATGAATCTAATTACAGGTTCCCTTTGAATAATCATTTAAGATCAAATATATTGTGGCTTTCTATGTGAATCTAACTTTTGGGATGGAAACAGTTTCTTTGATGGTCAGTCTAAACATCAATGTCTGTTTCCTGCTTGTAGTAAAGTACTTTACAGCAGCCGCTGCTCTTCCTTGTATTGCTCAGGTCGCAGTTCCACCATCTTAGCTGACTTTTGTCCAGTTAGGAGCTGTGGCAACAAGCTCTCAATTTAAGTCTTTGAGAGGCTTTTTCTACCTCTCATAGACTTACATTGAGTAGTGATCTCCAGTCCACCCAGCAAACACTGGAGCGATCTGGCAGGTCATAACTAAAACAGGTGCTTTAATATTGAGGGGATACTTTGGTTAAGACTACCCCCCATTAGGTGTCATACACACGGGCATGCTTTTAGTATGGAGCTACTCAGATAGCAAAATTTCGATGCTGATTCTGTGTACATAGTTATATACTACACAAAGAGCACTATACAAGTTTATTGGATTGTGAAGAGAACAGAAGATATATCCTTGAACATAAAATATATTCTTAAACTGTGTTGTTGATTTGAGCCAGGGAAGTAACTGGCCACCTGAGGCTATGGTTTACTATGTTTATGCTGTTTTACTTGTTATAACTGTGCATCTCCTATGATATGTCGAATTACGTCTCTTGAGCCAGACAATCTGCTTTGTGTGGTTTATATGAACATAAACCAGATGTGTTTAAGTATGTTTGATGTGGTCACTGAGATTGATGTATGTTGTGTGCAGTGAGTGAGCAGACTTGTTGAGGTTACCAAAACATGGTGCTGATTAAATTCCTTTCCAGGAGATTTGGAGAATAAAACAGGGGAGCTATGGCTTTCATGGTCAAAAAAGTATCTAAATAGTGGTTAAAAAAAAAGTTGTGACCAGCATCCAAATAAAGTGCCCAGCCAGCCAAAAGGCAAACCTGTCATGTTTACATGCTTCTTTTGCTATCTAATTGAATATTACTTTTAAGCATGTGATCAGTGGATCATTTGACTGTGCCCCCGTTACACGTTCTTCCAAAAGGCAAACCTGTCATTTTGCACAAAGAGCCGCTAAGACACTTGCTCAGGATTGCTGCATTACTTATCTAATTCTCTGAGAGCCGCTGAAGTCTGATTCGAGAGTTTTATCCTGCGGGGCCCACCATGATAGTCACCAGGAACCCAAAATTCTGGGCTGTGTTTTCTGTTGGAGTAAAACACCTACAGTTTGTGATTTCACACAACTGACAAGTTCTGCCCCTATTAGTAGTTTCACTGCCAAGTTTAGGGGACCCTGTCACCTGATTCCTGCTGCCCAAACTGTACATATTTTTCTTTTAAACGCTTTGGTGTTTCAGTGAAAATATAGTTAGAAGATCTTGTCGAGGACTATAACTGGAGATTAAACTACTCTGACATTGCTCTTTGTTGGCTTTTATCAGCACCGCTCCAGTTGATTGATAGGTTTCTTCCATAGAGAGAGACCTGTTAATCACCTCCACCAGCCCTGGGAAGAGCTGGCCGGGGATAGCACCAGACCAGTCTACAGTAATACACACATGCCCTGGTCCATTTGTTTTTCTTGTGCTCCACATTGTTCTTTGCACGTAGCCCAGTGTGCTCCCATGTGTTGTTTTGCCTAGGCCTATGTAAGGCTTCCCAAGGCTCTCACCTGGGTCTTGGTGTTCTGTTAGACATAGTGGACTTAGGCTGCCTTCGCACTTGCGTTTGTGTCTGCATGCGCAGGGCATGCAGACGCAAACGCAGTGCAACGCAGCACATACTTATGTGAATGCAGCAGAGAATCTCCGCATGCGTTCACATTAGTGTGGTGCCCGGGCAGCCAATTAGCTGTCTCTGGGGGCAGCCGGGAGGAGGAGATCAGCGGCAGAGATCTCCTCCTCCCGACACAGCTGATGTCCCGCCAGTGTCAGCGGGGAGAAACAGCTGATCTGACAGCTGTTTAAATCTCCTGCGCTGACACCGAATAGGGTGATATCTGTGCAGGAGATAAGAAACAGCTGATCGCTGCTTCAAATCTCCCACGCCGACATCACCTATTCAGTGTCAGTGCGGGAGATTTAAACAGCTGTCAGATCAACAGTTTCTCCCCGCTGACACCGGCGGGAGATCAGTGGAGGCTCTAGCTGATCTCCCGGTGGCCGCCGCTGATCACCGGAGGCCACCGGGAGAGATTTCAATGTGATCCGCAGCATTCTCCTGCGCTGTCATGCTGAGGACATTGCGGATCCATTGAGATCCATGCATTGTTTGTGCGCTTGCAGATAAAACAAGCGCCTGCGACCGCACAAAAAATGCAACATGCTGCATTCGGAGGGCGAGAGGACGGCGCACAAATTGTGCGCATCCGAATGTAAACGCAACCGAACACAGCCAATACGCAGGCACATACGTTCCCATGTTAAACATAGGAACGCAGTGCGCAAGCGTTTGGCTGCGTTCGGTACGCTGCGCTTGCAAACGCAAGTGTGAAGGCAGCCTTACTGGATTTAACTTAACTAACTGGAAAGACTGTACATCAGCTTAGGGCGGTCTGATGGAACCTCTGAGATGGCGCACTGAGTATAACTAATCATAGCTAATAACAATGCATTAAACTATACCAATGCTGGCTATACACTTAGCACAGGGATACCCAGGTATCTTAAAACCTATGGTACTATCAACCTCAAATGTAGTTTCACACCGGCCTATATTCCACGTTGGCTGCAGCAAGTCCAGAAAAAAAACCTTTGGCGCCAAAAAAACTTATTGTAAAACAGCAACATTTGGTGGCTTACCAGCCAATGCCAGATTCACATGTCCAGTACTTTAATTCTGTAACCTCAGAATACAGTCTGTGGAGCACTCTGTCTTTACCAGAACTTGTCAGGATACTCTCGATCAGGATTGCACCGAACCCAGTCTCTCCTCAGTCTTTTTTCTGGTAGGGGAACCCTGGTCAGCTCACCATGCGATCTCTAGTCCACACAGTTTCCACCGACTCTGCAATAGTTTCCAGCAAAAACACAAGTTCTCCCAGGACAGGGATCAGCCACCCCTGCTGACAGCTTGCACAGAAAGTCTTATCAAAGTCCAATTTCCAGGCTTCTCACCACTGTTTCTTTTTAGCACAATTTACAGCCTGTCTCTTCTAGCAGGGCAGCTCTCAGCTTCCCTTCACCATCAGCTCCCACGGGTAACCACAAGCTTCCCTAGTGCACGGCTGGATTTCGACAGTGGGTACCACCTACAACAACACCTTCCACCCCAGCACAGTAGGGGAAGCCCAACTTGCTGACCTGGTGCTCGGTGTCGTGCTAAGCCCGAACCAGTGACCCGGAGTAGCCCTTCTGCCATCCAGCCAGGCCCGGGAGTGGGATCGGAAGGCGAATACTACAGAGAACAGTGGGAGTAGAGGAGCCAGTGGAGGTTCACCCAATTAAACACCGTATTTCGGGGGTCCGCACCTGCAGTAGTGCTTCAAGCCAGCAGAAAACCCCGACACACCATGGAGACTTCAGTCACCCGGTCCCCCTGCATACTCAACATTAAGGGAGCCAGACACTGTAGTGAGGAGAGGGCAACGGTGATCATCGAGGGTAACCCGCAGACCGTGCAGGAGAAGAGAGAGAGAAGTGAGGAGGCCAGCCAGGTTATACATGGGCAGGGCTTCAACAACAGGAGAGAGAACTTAAGGAGGCTTTATACCCACTCTCTGTGGAAGTTCAACTGTGCTTCTGTTCACCCGACAGTGCTCTGGGCGTATTACCTGCAGTTTCACCAGTAAAAGGTAAAGAGACACTCAGCGGTGTGTGCTTGCATTATTCCTCCCTGTTCCTGTGCTCCATAGAGATTGTTTCACTATCCATTACCTTGGCCCAAGTCCCTACTCCGAACTGCCCACTCAACGCTGCCCCGGAGGCCCAGCTTCACCTGTAGGAAGCTATACCAACCTTGCTGCAATTCCAACGCCTTCTGGAGAACTGTGGCGGCGCTGGTGATCCCTCACCAGATACTACAGGTAGCATCACAAACCATTCTAACAAGAACTGTATTTTAGAAGTCACAGAACCCCAGAGCAACAGACTCGGGCGCAGCCACCCGTGATAGCATTCCCCTGACACCATGCCCGAGCTCTGAGTACCCCGGCCTGGGCGGGTCATACGACTTTCTTCTGGCGTCACAAACAGCATCCCATGCCCGATACAACCGCGTACTGTGTGCCGTGATTTTAACTGTGTTGTGTGACTGTTGAACTAAG
This sequence comes from Allobates femoralis, assembly GCA_033576535.1. Classification (NCBI taxonomy): domain Eukaryota; kingdom Metazoa; phylum Chordata; class Amphibia; order Anura; family Aromobatidae; genus Allobates; species Allobates femoralis. The sequence continues at coordinate 555,118,928 of JARQOC010000001.1, read as the reverse complement.
CCGCCATTACTGCGTTGAAGAGCGGGAAGAAAGAGGGTGTGTCGGCCTGCAGAGAGCAAAACCAAAACCCGCCCCTCGCTCTACCGAGTTCATCCAAAGTGCTGCGGCGTAGTCCGGAAAATTCCGAACTGATTAATTGTTTAACAACTGGCTGTAATTCACTAGGTGGGGGGCCCCGAAAATGTCTGCCTCGTCCAGCGTTGACGATAGTACCTTCGCTGATCCAGTGAATTACCCCGAAGCAACTATGGCTGCATCCAATAGCACCACCAGCACACCTGGTGCCGTTGCCCCGATCATGCCGATCTCGCTCCCGAACATCCCCGGTGCCAAGTGGTTGCCCCAGTATGATGGCCGCCCCGATACGTTAGCGGTCTTCAGAAGAAAAGTCACTAGCTTCTTGCACAAGTATGTGATGACCGGTCAGCAGCGCACTGCTGTGGTAATCGAACAGTTAATTGGTGCAGCAGAGAAAGAAAGTGAGTCCTGGTCCACCGCTGTATGGGGATCAGTGGCTGTAATATTTGATAAGTTGAGAGCTACTTTTGAAGAGTGTAATGAGGCTGACATACGGATGCGCTTTCATCATTGCTACTAGAGGCCAGGGGATGATATCAGAACCTATGCCTGGCGCCTGGAAGAAGCACTGCGTGCCCTTAAATGAGTCAGCCCTGCCAGTGTACCAAGTGATGATAAACTGTTAATTGAGCAATTCACCAGCGGACTATTATCCTCTGAGGACAATAAAACTCTGCGCTGGTGGTCACTAAGTCACCCGGAAGCTGACTTTACCACTTTAAAGGACATAGCCATAAAGGGATTGCGGCCAGTGGAGACCCCCGCAGCTGCCATCCGGCGGTGGTGCAGTGGTGAGGTGCAGGCTACCCCAACACCGTGTGCAGTGTGCAGTCTACTCAACCTGACAAATATGACTCTTTGCGTGCTGAGATACGTCAGATGAGTAAGAACTTAAATAGAATCATGGAAGCCCTGCAGCTGCAACAAGGGCCAAGACCGCACCAAAGCCACAGCAAAAACCTCAACCGCTGATCCAGCTCGCAGACAGTCTGGAAGATGTCCCGTGGATGAGAGCAAGACAAGCTACAGCGTACAGAGGAAGGACCACCGACCGCTACAGCTCCACCGGAGACCCCATCTGCCATCGTTGCAACAGAACCAGCCACATCGCTAGAAGCTGCCGGGGCCAAACCTCAGGAGTAACACAACAGGGCCAAGCCGCCTGGTACAAGAACTTCATCGGACAAAGACCGTTCCTGTCTATTGTACTAGATGTCATACCAACACCTGTTCTACTGGATACTGGGTCACAGGTGACCACCATCCCCTATATCTTTTACAAAAAGTACTGGTCTGATGCAGAACTTAAACCACCTGCCTTAGACTTTACCCTCAGTGCGTTCAATGGTGAACCATTTACTATGATGGGGGTTAGGGAAGTGCCAATAAAGGTGGGGAGGGTGGAATTGCAAGACGAAGGGGTCTTAGTAGTAGCAGAAGCAAGTAATGCTCGAGATCCTTACATAATACTTGGTACTAATGTTGTTAGCAATTGCTTGGGTGAAGAGTTGTCTTTACTTCAATAGATTGCAGATACTGCCAAACCTGGTCAGAAGAAGGTTCTTCAACGTGAGATAAGGGCCCTCCTGCACCATCAACAGGTAAAACTTACAGGTGGCGAAATTGGTACAGCTCGGGTGACAGACCCGTTTCCTGTTGTAATCCCTCCAATGAGTGAAATGATGATTTGGTGTCGAGCAGCTATAGGTCTAAGAGGGCAGGGCTATCAGGCATTAGTGGAGCCCATCAGCACAGAACATAGACCTACACTCATGACAGCCAGGGGGGTGGTCAATGTACACAATGGGAGAGTACCAGTTTGCATCTTAAACTGTGGCAGTGAAGAGGTCAAACTACCAAGGTATACCACCGTTGCTAAATTGTACACAGTAAATAACAATGAGATCCAGGCAGTGGGACCCTTACCCCGAGCTAATGGGGCAGAACCTGATGATACAACAGGGCCACTGGAAGACTGGTGCCAGCAGCTCCATGTAGGAACGGACACCACTCCTGTGTACGAAAAGCAAGGTGTTTACCGGGTAGTCAGAGAATTTGAGCAAGTGTTTAGTAAGCATCCACTTGACTTTGGTAGGATAAAAGGGGTGCAACATCATATCCCCACAGGAACACATCCACTCATCAAGGAGCAATACAGGCCAATTCCACCCGCACACTATCAGAAAGCCAAAGAAATGTTACAGGACATGAAGGACGCAGGGGTTATCCGAGATAATTGTAGTCCCTGGGCTGCCCCATTAGTCCTAGTCAGAAATAAAGATGGCAGCATGAGAATGTGTGTAGATTACAGGCAAATAAATCGCATAACACATAAGGATGTTTACCCGTTACCTCGCATTGAGGAAGCCTTAGCTGCATTGAAGTCTGCCAATTACTTTTCTACCTTAGATCTCACTAGTGGGTATTGGCAGGTGTCTGTTGCAGAGGAAGACCGTCAGAAGACGGCGTTTACAACACCCATGGGCCTGTGTGAATTTAACAGCATGCCATTCGGACTATGTAATGCACCCAGAACGCTCCAGAGGTTGATGGAGAGTTGCCTGGGCATAAGAACTTCGAGACGGTACTGCTTTACCTGGATGACGTGATCATGTAGTCTAAGACCTATGAAGCTCACATAGCTCATCTAGGGGAGGAAGCTCTGTCCAAGTATGGGATGAAGCTGAAGCCATCCAAATGCCACCTGTTAAAGCCGAGAGTTCAGTTCCTGGGACACATAGTCAGTACTGAAGGAGTGGCCCCTGATCCAGACAAAGTAACAGTCATTAAGGAATGGCCGGCACCCAAGACCTTGAAAGAGGTATGTCAATTCCTGGGGTTGGTGGGCTATTATCGGAGGTTTATAAGGGCGCACACGAAGAAGTCAGCTCCACTGCAAAACCTCTTAGTAGGCCAACCCAAGAAGGGCAAATCTAGAGTCCTATCTTAGAGTGGGGCCAGGAAAAAGAAGAGTCGTTCCAGATGATGAAAGAGGCCCTAACGGGAGAAGAGATCCTCTCTACAACCTTCCATTCCTCCTATATACCGATGCCAGCAATGTGGGGTTAGGAGCGGTGCTCTCTCAAAAGCAAGAAGGCAAGGAAAGAGTGATTGCCTACATGAGTAGAAAACTTCGCCCTACAGAAGGAAACCCGGAAAACTATAGTTCTTTCAAGCTAGAGTTCCTGGCGTTGGTATGGGCCGTTACCGAGAGGTTTAAAAATTACCTGGCATCCAGCAAGTTCACTGCCTATACGGATAACAATCCGCTGACCCACCTGGAGACTGCAAAGTTGGGAGCCATGGAACAGAGATCAACCTGTAAACGTGAGATAAATGCGCATAGGGTCTTATCCTTTTTACAAAGGGTTATAGCGGTAAATATCAGGAACTGCTCACCTGGTTCAGTTGTGTCACCCACAACCGGTATAATCGCCTGAAAGATGGCTTGTAGAATGGCTGCTGCAGGGCCGCACCTTCACGATGAACGTGGAAACAGGAATGCTGTAATGGGACAAAATGCCGGAATGCCCGCGCTGCCACCAAGAATCACCAGGAAACAAAGAGTTAACTGGGCAGATTTTTCTTTTATTCTATCCTACGCGTTTCAGAGCCTCTATCCGAGCTCCTTCCTCAGGGAGAGATGTTCCCTGAGGAAGGAGCTCGGATAGAGGCTCTGAAACGCGTAGGATAGAATAAAAGAAAAATCTGCCCAGTTAACTCTTTGTTTCCTGGTGATTCTTGGTGGCAGCGCGGGCATTCCGGCATTTTGTCCCATTACAGCATGGAACAGAGATGGATGGCCCGATTATCCAACAACCAGTTCACCATCAAGTACCGGGCTGGGCATAACAACGGCAATGCAGATGCCTTATCCAGAATGCCTCACCTGTCAGACATGGGAGTGGATGAAGACAAGTTGGAAAAGGGGATCTACCCACATTCAAGTGCCAACAAGCCCATGAAGATCCCCCTGAGAGGCTAGTGAACCCGTTACCACACTTTGGTTGGAAGGAAGTGCAAGACAGTGACCCGGCTATCAGTTTGGTGAAAGGACTGATCATGCAGGAGTCAGCAAAGCTGCCATTGAACCCTCCACCAGAAGCTAAACACCTGTGAAATGAGAGAAGTAAGCTGTTCATCTACCAGGAAAAGCTTTGAAGAAGGCACATCAACCCGTGAACCCATGAAATGGTATGGCAGATCATAGTACCAAAAACAGAAGTTCAGGTAGTACTCAATGCCTATCACAACCAGACCGGTCATTTCGGACTGGAGATGCTACTTAAGGACAGGTTCTTTTGGGTCGGCATGCATGGATCCATAGAGAGGTGGTGTTAAGACTGTGGACCCTGTAATCTAAGAAGAAAAGATCTGCAAAGCCAGAGAGTACCACTACAGTCTATAGTGACAAAACAATCACTTGAAATCGTAGCCTTGGACCACGTGAAACTGACTCCAAGCAGATCAGGCTACATGTATGCGTTGCCAATTGTGGACCATTACTCCAGATTCCTGATGTTCGCACCCGTGAAGGACATAACGGCTGCAACAGCTGGAAGAGCATTCCAGAATGTCTTCGGAAGGCCACTGGGATATCCAGAGCAAATTCTGACTGACAGAGGTGAGCTTCCAAGAATTTTGCGATATGTATGGTTGTAAAAAGATAAGAACTACACCATATCATCCCCAAACCAATGGGTTATGCGAGAAAATGAATAACATCGTCGTAGACATGCTGAAAATATTACCTCTGGAAGAAAGAATTCAATGTCAAGAGAAACTACCAGATTTAGTCGACATGTACAACCACATTCCAGTGAGTTCTACAAACTGTACACCCACTTACCTCATGAGAGCCCGTACAGGAATATTACTTGTAGATCTAGAACTCGGAGTTGTAGAACCCAAAGCAGATGCTTCCCAGTCCAACTGGAACGTTAACCGTCTAGAACAATACAGACAGGTTCAAGCTTGCATTGAAGACAACCTTGAAAAGGCTCAAGAGAAACAGGAAAGAGACTTCAACAAAAGTGCACCAGCAGAACCCATCTTACCAGGAAGTGTTGTTTTAAAAAGAAAGAGGAAGAAGCATAAGCTAGATGATAAATGGGAAAAAGAACCCTACATACTGTTAGAATCTGACTTTAACAACAGTAAAGTGAGTCTTATCAGTAAGAAAGGCGGAAATACTACACAAACAGTGTCAAGAGATCATCTGAAAACGTGCCCAACAGAATGGGAAAATCAGAATTTCTCAATTCATTCTGTAGAAAAACCATAACCTGAGGAAGGCCCAACTCCATGTGAAAAAACAAAAGAAATGATTATATCCACAATCTTAGGAGATTTTCCAGAAGATTGGCCTCAACAAGATGGAGCAATTTTAGTGCCCTTGCTCAACTTTTACCAGCCCCAAGAAGAAGTGCAAAGAAGTCAGGAAGAAATACCTGTTGCAAGAGAATCTGAGGATGCTGCAATCGATGCACCTGCTAGCCCTGTGGTGAGACTAAGGCCACGCAGACGTTTACCTGATTTACCTACATCACCTGAGACACTGACACCCGTAGTACGCAGATCTAATTGGAGCACAATAAAAGCGTAAAGCCATACATAGTGAAAGGTAACTTGTAAATAGCAGCACTTGTAAACAGGTAAATAGTAGTGTACAGAAGGGTGGAGGAACTGGGCCCAGTCCCATGCACATTAAATTAGGAACAGAAAGTGCCTGGGGTGGAGGGGTACCAGGTCTCCTAAGCCGAGACACCCATAGGAAAATGTTGTGGCTTGAAAATGTGTGTTCTATTAAAAAAATGTGGACTTTGAAAGACTCTTCCCTTTTCTTACCCGGAGCATACAGAGACTTATAGACTCTTCAGACCAACCTTTACCTTGGAACTTTTCCCCCACTTTGTACATTTTAAAGGACCATAGTCACAGGACTGGTTGTGACAACAAACTTCTTATTCAAAAAGCCTGCGGTGGATGGACTAGCACCGTACAGACTTTACCTGTTTTACCATTTGTCAGTGGTTTTTGTGAATTTTTCAATTTTGAGACTCTGTAAATAGTTTACCAGTTGTTATTGTTGAAAATGTTATTTCTTTGTTGAAAACAAAATGTCTCAGTCCAAGAGTACTGATGTTAAAGGGATCCTGTCACCTCCAAAAAGCCACCTAAGCTACAAAATCATGTCCCTGCAGCATCCTATCACTAATCTTACACTCCTTTTGTCTCCTAAAAGCATCCTGTCAAAGTAGATAAAAACGATTTAATACTCACTCATTAGGCATTATAATTAGTGAAACAAAAACTGTATTTTTGAAGTCACAGATCCCCAGAGCCACGGACTCGGGCGCAGCCACCCGTGATAGTGTTCCCCTGACACCGTGCCCGAGCTCTGAGTACCGAGGCCTGGGCGGGTCACATGTAGTCTCGTATTAGTATGTTAATATACTCATCTAGCAAGTAGAAAGGATATCCGGTGTCACTCATTTGGATTCTGTATGAAAGGTCTTTAAACAATATCCATTACTTTAAAATAATCAGGTAGAAATCCCATGCAGGGGGATTGCCAGATGCGTTTTCGAGGTAACAGACCTCTTTCATGGTGCCTACAAATAAGAGGTCTGTTACCTTGAAACACATCTGGCAATCCCCCTGCATGGGGTTTCTACCTGTTGATTTTAAAGTAATGGATATTGAATAGCGATTGTTTCCAGATATGCTTTCTACTTGCATCGTCACAAGTGGACACCAACCACTTACACCAAAGTCCAGGTATAATTACATGGTGAGCAGCACATTCCCTGTTCCTTTTCCCTGAATCTATACTCACATAGCACCTCTTTCTCTTGGATCTGATGCTGTTTTGCTTCTTTTTTCAGTGACGTCACCATTCTTGATCTATGCGTGAGATAGAAGTCTCATTTACAATGTAAGGGTCCCGTCACATTTGGCGACGTTCCAGCAATCCCGACAATGATACGACCTGGTAAGGATCGCTGGAACGTCGCTACGTTGTTGCTGGTGAGATGTCAAACAGTCAGATCTACTCAACGACGCAGCAACGATACGGCAACCCTTATAACAACCTCGGCGGTCGTTGGGACCCTGCCACACAGCAGCTAGTCTGACGAGTCAGACCTACGTGGCTGAGTTCTGAGTCGCCAATGAGGTCGTTGTTAAGGCATCAAACACACTGATGCATGCCGCCCAGCAGGAACCCGATGATCATAAAATGGTCCAGGCCATTCTGACACGATCGGCGATGTCACAGCGGGGGCAGGTTTCTGCTACATGTCAAACATAGCGAGATCGCTGGCGAGGTCACTGTTGTGTCACAAAATCTGTGACATAGCAGTGATCTCGTTATGTGTGATGGGGCTTAAGTCTATGGCACTTGATTCTGATGTTCCATAGGATTACATTGTAAAAGCCACTTCTGGGTGATTCCCTGAGGAAGGAGCTGGGTGTTTAGCTCCGAAACGCGTCGGAAATAAAACTGAAGATCTTTTATTTAAAACACTCCAGTGTTTCTAATACTTATTGGAGCAGCGGCGCGGACCGAAAGACACTTGGTCCCGGATAGAGACTTCTGGGTCATGCAGAGTGCGACATGAACTGGAGAATCTACAGAGTAGTGTTATTGCTGAGAAGTGGAATAAAATGGCGCTAGACCTCACAGAGTATGGCGGTAGGTGAGTATAATGATACACTCACACTACACTACATGCACATACACAGATTAAATAAAAAAATAATGCAAGTGCTTCTTTAAGATAATATACAGTATGTTACATTTTTATTTCCTAAACTAAAAAGATAAATTAGATATTAATATTAAATATTATAAATAAAACTCTAAGAGTCAATATATGATCAGGTGTTGGTTTTTGCTTCTCTTGTAAGTTCAGCCTCCAGTATTTCTCCCCAGGATGCAGTGCTCAGAGGACACATGGTATTTGGTGGCAGTTTTTCGTAAGAATCAATAGAACTAAACGATCCGTCCATCCATTTTTGCTTGATCACACATTTACTGTGGTTTCTGTGCACAATTTCCTGCAATCATAAAAAAATGATACGTTACAAAATTTACATTCTATGGATCTACAGCGTCTAGAAAAAGAATTTGCTACAATTGTAAAATGTAATTAACCTTTGTGCTCATCCATATGATGAGGCATGAGACTTCACTACTGCAAGAATAATCTTACATTATCCACATTATGACATGTTTTTTAAAAATATAACGATGATAACAAATCTGCAAATTAAAGTACATTAAGTATCACACTTAGCAAATCTGTTTGAAAAATTACAATAAACAAAAGTTCACGCTTGTTTCATTATCATAAATGGGTGATATTGCAAAAGGAACTTTTCTGCTGCCTTGTAAAAAATCCTTCTTGTTCTCAAGAACATAGGGATTTTTAAATCTTTAGTTTACTGCTAAATGCTTAGGTTATACCCATTGTTGTAGTCTGTCTGTGGTGGCTGGTCTAGAGAACAATTAATCTTATTGATATCAGATTAAAAATACCCCTCATATAGAAAACACAAATAGAAACCAAAAAATATATAGACCTTATCTAACAAATGAGATATTGGAGCAACTATGCATGCACACTAGTTATCCCTATTAGTTGTGTTACCTGGCCGCAATGGTTGTAACCATAAGAATATGCGTAATTTGATGGTTGTCCCTAATGTGCCCTAACAATCCCAATAGAAATGTCAAAATTCTTGAAACCACATACTATTCATCCAAACATAACATGGTTTGGAACAGGCACCAAAAACAGGATGTCACGCTGGAGTAAGGGGCCACGCGTTGTGTGAATGAGAGGAAGGCTAGGTAAACCATGGAAGGTGTAAAGGAAGGCCCTGATGATAGGAAGAGGGAAGAGGGGTCACCGCATGAACTCACCTGAGACTGATCCCTGACCTCCTTAATGTTCCTAGATGGGTCTTTCTTCAGCTACGTGCCTGGGCCTAGGCTGACTCTGGACAAGCCCGGTCTAGTGCACAGGCCAGCAATATACTAATATTACTACTAGTATACAGACAGCACAAGGAAGGAGAACAAACTGGGAAAACAGATATAACATAAATACCATCCTTCTCCAGAGACAAACTCCATTGTATAAGATGGAAAGATTACCACTGCTTTTTCCAAAGAAAACTCCTTCGTAGGTCAGTATAGAATAAACTATAGCTGGCAAAGGAAGTGGAAGAAGAAAGGAGTAGGTATATGTAGCAGGAGAGAGTAGCAGCAGCTGAAGTAATAACTACATGCTACTCACAGCAGGCTAAAAAGGTACCTTAACCCCTTCAGCACTGGATGGGATTAAATAAACTCCTATTCAGGATAAGCGAAAGAGTATCTGTAATCAGTTAAACGGTGTGGCCTTTTGATCCCAGATTTCCCTGAGGTCACATTATGCCGTGACACACTTGTGACCGAGGAAAGTGAAAGTCCACCCACCTACACTAGGAAATAGTTTGTTATTGGCTGACTAAAGTTGGGCACAGTTTCAACGGCACCAGACTACGCTGATTTTACCATAGATATATGTTCTCCTGTGACTGCCGACATATTAGATAGGAATCTATTTGAGATCCAAAAGAGCTGGCTCTATTTGGTAAGCTGTGCCAAGTGATCCAGTTCACCATCACTAGTGGGAATCCAAAGTTGGTATACAGAAAGAGCAATACAATATGGAGGAGGCGCAGCAAGTGACAGCACTAGACAGAAGTTATAAATTGGATGTCCGATCAGGAAAACAAAGGTACTGGTAATTGAAAGAGCAGGAAGATGTCCACAGAGCCAAATAGCTCAATGCTTACAAATAGATGACAGCAATTATAGGAAATAGTTAAGATATGGAAATAGCCTATGAGGGCAGGAGTCAGGACCTAAGAGAACATGACCTACTCCATCTTAAATTGGTATACTAAAGCAGAAAAACTCCTCCGCAGCAAGTAGGATAAAAATTCCAATTTTTGTTTACGGTATTCCAATTTAAAAATCCAGATATTCCAGTCTGTAGATATTTGGCACATATAGTATGTAAGTTTTGGCCATGTATGGTGACTACATGTTTCGGCATGAAACCTTCTTCCAGGTTTACTCCACCTTAGATTTAGATAGGGTTTGACTAATGTTAAGAAAGAACATGCAGGTCGAGTTACACTAACTGCAGTTAGTGGGTGATCTTTAACCCCTAAGCAAAACACTGACTGTAAGCCAACATGATCTGCGGAAACAAATGAATGTACAGGAAACAGGATAAAAAGTGGATTTAAATCTACTCCGCTATGAAAAGATGAAGGTCCAGATGCACTGAAGTAAAGTATAGTAGTTTGTTTTGATACGTTTCAAAGCAAACCTTGCTTCTTCAGGAGATGCCACACTCCTAATGAAGCTTCTACTGAAGAAGAAGCTAGGCTTTCTTTTAAAGGCATTGAAATAAACTGAAAAATCAAAAGAAGGATTAGCTCCACGACCTAATATTCCCAGGACTGCCAGGCAAACCGGAAGGTGGCTTGGCAACCACCAGTAGCAATAGAATAAAGGTGTAGAATCCGGTGCCACAAAATTCTTTTTTATTTTCAAAAAACATTTTTGTTGAAAATAAAAAGAAATTTTGTGGCACCGGATTCTACACCTTTATTCTATTGAAATAAACTACTATACTTCAGTGCATCTGGACCTTCATCTTTTCACAGCAGCACATATTCAAATCGACTTTTTATCCTGGTTCCTGTACATTCGTGTCTGCCTTTTGGCGCATGGATTTCTCAGCACTTGTGTTACGCCTTTTCCACTAGTTGTGTGTCACACAACCCCGCAAGGTAAGTGTATTAGCTCCATATGTCTAAGTTTTATCTGGGTAAAACCCTATTGTGCTTCATCCACTGCTACTGAGGAAATGAACAGATGCATGGGCATTTAATATCTGAAGCTGGTTCTTGGCAGGAATAGGCTTGCTCAGCGGAGATAAGTACGGAAGAAAATGCTTGGCATAGGTTTGGGCAAACTGGTGATTCCCTGTGGTGTGAAAGATGTGGAGCCAATAAGGGCAAAAATTTTACGCATTCGACTGTGATGCTAGGCTGGGTGATAGTAAATGGACTTAAAACATTAACAAAAACAATAGTTGAGGGGAAGGAAGAGTACGTGTCCAATGATGACCTATATTTAAAGACTGGAACTACTGATGAGAGATGTGAGGGCTAGAAATGGATGAATGGCCCGACATCTATATACTGTGTGAGTGGACATACTGCATGCCAGGCCCCTAACCGTTGATGGCAGGGGTAAGCACCCACTGCGATGAGGGAGAATCCACCTTCAGCAGCGACTCCAAGCATTAGTCTCTTCCCTAAAACTTTGGCATTCACCTGGCCCCTCTCTCTTCTGCAGATGAAAGGCTCTCTCCACATAGAGTCTGCAAGCATATGGCTCATTCCCTGCTATAGTTCAGACACCCCTTGGAGATCCTCCAGAGAAAGGGGAAGCAAAGTAAAGGCCCAGTTACACACACAGATAATTGTGCAGAGATTGTTTACAGATCTCTGGTTGCAGTGAAATCATGGACACATTTTTACAGTTTGTGGCCGTGTACAAATGTAACAAAGTGTCCATTATTTCACTGCAACCAGAGATCTGCCAACAATTACCTGTGTGTGTAACTGGGCCTTTAGTGTGATGGGTAGGGAACAAACCTAAAGAATTTTATTATCTGTCTAAAAATGTACAATGAAGATAATGTGCTAAAGATATGTGTATGCTGCAACACTTGTAAAGCTTATCAAGGTAAACTAAAAGAGACTTTGAAATAGAACTTTAAGTCTCATTCTGTCTTTCCTGTAGTAAGGACCTGGGTCGCCTAAGCCATCGCCAACATGCAGCCTCTCAAAAGGTATGACCTGTACGACAGAGATACTTTATACGTATAAAGGATTTTTTATGTATGGGGAAGTAGTACATTAATACAAAATAATAATAACCCCAAAAATATAGAAAATTTAACAAGCTTTATTCAGACAAAAATACAAACACACCTCAAAACCATAGTGACATTACCCAGTAATTTACATTAAAAAATCAATTAGTATCAACATGTTAAGGACAAATAAAGAAGAATCCTGTTTGATCCAGACATTCCCGTGTGGCTGGTTTTTTATCTCCATTAATTGAAGTGGCAGCGCGGACCCACGGTACTTTGTCCTACAAGCTGATTGAACCACGGTGACCTGTGGAAGTACGGTCCTGCAGCAAACCACTCACAGATGAGCGATCATTACCAGTTGTGGGTTCTCACAACTGCATCAGGTGAGCAGCTCCCTCTTTACACATATTTTAGCCTTATAAAAGAAGGTATTACCCTATGTGCGCATTCTTGAATTGCTTTTAGATTAAACTTTGGATTTCATCCTACCAATTAGGGTTCTATACAAAAATCTTTCCCTGCCTACCAGTGGAGTTTGATTGGAGCCCAATTTTTACTGGTGTCCCCGCTCACCGGAGGCTTTTCCTGTACTTACTTGATTGAGATGTCTTGAGTGACTAATGATTATACATTCATATGTCAGTTCTATGTGTATCCGTATATTAGTGCCTCCTGAAGAACCCATATCACGGTAATACCGTTAAGGAAGAAACGCGTCAAGGCTGAGGTTAAAGAAAAGGATACTACACCACCTAATTTTCTAAAGCACAAATAGATAAGTCGGACGGACTGGCCATTACTGGATTGTACTAAGGTAAGAAACCGTCAGACCTTGATATTCCTGACTGTGCTTAGTTTTGTTGTTGGTCTGTAGAAACTATAAGACGGTTTTAATAATCAATAGTATGTCGTGGCATGGACTTTATTCCCCAACGAGAGGATGAAATTTAACTTTGCGATCCCTATCTTAGTACAGGTAATCAAGTATAGGAAAAGCCTCCGGTGAGCGGGACACCAGTAACAATTAGGGTGCAATCAAAATCCCCTGGTAGGCAGGGAAAGATTTTTGTATAGAGCCCCAATTGGTAGGATGAAATCCTGAGTTGACATACTAATTGATTTTTTAATGTAAATTATTGGGTAATGTCACTTTGGTTTTGAGGTGTGTTTGAATTTTTGTCTGAATAAAGCTTGTTAATTTATCTATATTTTTGGGGTTATTATTATTTCGTATTACTGTACGACAGAGATCCTCGCACCCAAACCGGTCCACACGACCACTAAGGACAACATCCCCCATCCTGTGGAGGTGGACGGGTTGTCTGAAGACCGAGCCTTGACCACAGCTACCTTCCTGGGACACCCTCACAACATTTTGTGAAAAGTCTTTTTGTGCACAGTCAAAAAGGTCTTATATCTTTGAGTTCAGCTCAAGGAAAATGGGAGCAAAAACTACAGTGTTGCATTTATATTTTATTTCGGGGAAACTACAAGTCCCCACAGATACAGAATAAGTTAGTTTTTATACCAATGGCTTTGGGAAAGCTGAGTGACAACTGTAAAATCTGTCATGGTCATTTTGTTCTGCCGTTTTAGCAATTTCACTGCACATTAAAACAAACACACTTATGTTTACTATGGGTTTTAGGGTACTGTCACACTTGGCGATGCACAAGCGATCCTGACAACAATACGACCTGGTAGGGATCGCTGGTGCGTCGCTATGTGGTCGCTGGTGAGATGTCAAACAATCAGATCTCACCAACGACGCAGCAACGATCCAGAATGATACGGAGGTCGTTGGGACCTTGTTTCTCAGAACTGTAGTATTGAGGTCGTTGGTCGTTTTCCCTGTCAAACACACCAACGCATGCTGCCCAGTGGGAACCCAACGATCAAGAAATGGTCCAGGCGACTCTGACAAGACCAGTGATCTCACAGCAGGGGCCTGGTCGCTGCTAAGTGTCAAACATAGCAGCGATCTCGCTAGCGATCTCGCTTAGTGTGACGGGGGCTTTAGACGAAAAAATTAAACTATTGAATTGTTTGTAGATAATTGACCTGCCAGGTATGCCCTTGTTTCCGGTCTTCATCGATCTCTGATTGACACACAGCTCTCAGTTGCAGACAGTGACGTCTCCATATCCAGTCATTGTATATTAATTGCTCACTGAAGTGTTTACACGTTTGTTTCACTGCTAACAAGTCATCGAGGTTGAGATATTTTAGTATTTCAAGAATCATCTCTGAAGGTAAATTATCAATGCTGTTTTGATAATTATTTAAGTTATCCATTCCAGCCAATTACCGGTATCTAAAAAGACAAAAAAAATAACAATTTTGTACTTTTTTACACATACATATATATATTAGCTTAATTTGCAATAAAAAAAACAAATACATACCTTCTTGTGGTTTTGTGGTCTTGAGTGATCAGTAATTATAGCTGTCCAGCCTTGGTTTACACCAGTGGCCTGATTGAGATACAATTGACTGTTTTCACCAAAACTGAGTTGGTCAAAGGTCTATGAGCCTTAGGGCTCATAGCGACACACCAGATCCCGACAACAATCCAACCTGGCCGGGATCGCTGGAGCATCACTACGTGGTCACTGGTGAGATGTCAAACAGTCAGATCTCACCAGCAACGCAGTAACGATATGGCGGTCATTGGGAACCTGTCACTCTCGGGAATAGTGTTGAGATCGTTGGTCGTTGTCCCTGTCAAACACACTGATACATGCTGCCCAGCGGGAGCTCGACGACCAAAAAATGGTCCTGAACGATTTGTAACGATCAGCGATCTCACAGCGAGGCCTGATCGCTGCTACGTGTCACACATAGTGAGATCACTGTTATGTCACAAAACCTGTGACGTTGCAGTGATATCGCTAGCGATCATTGTGTGTGAAGTACCCTTTACATATAAAAAAAACAGCTAGAACTCAAATGAAGAGAAATAAGACTTGCAAATAGTGATGAGCGAATAGTGAAATATTCGGGTTCAGATTATTCTAATCGAATACATTTTACTATTCAATTATTTGTCTCAAATACTGACCCTAATGTAAGTCAATGGGGAACAGAACTTGGATAGTTGTTAGGGACATCTACCAGAAAACTATCCGAGTTCCCCATTGACTTGCATTAGGTTCTGTATCCAAGATGAATAACAGAATAGTAAAAAGAATTTGGTCAGAAAAATCCGAATTTTTCACTACTCGCTCATCACTAGTTACAAACCCTATCATCAGAATGAGCTCACTGTTATCACTTGTATAAATGTATTCATATTCTTTGTATATGGTGTTTATTCCGACGCGTTTTTGGGGCTGTCTCAGCTCCTTCATCAGGGATACCCTGATATATGTCACCCTGCACGTGGGAGTGCTGATCCAGCGGCAGCTGTACAGACACATATACTAGTTTTGGGTTTTCACAACTGGCTCAGGTGAGTATATACACTCATAGGTGTGCTAATCATCTTTAGCGATAAGACCCATTGAGCTTTGTTCTGTCTCTCAACTTTCTAGATAGCCCGATTCTTGACATCGGTGGGGATACCAGTGCTTGGACCTCCACTGATTTGGGTTATTGTCTATCATTGAATAGGTAATAACTTCTGAAATACTCTTTTTCCTCATCTTGTAGTCAGCCACGTACAAAAGGTCTAAGCAATTATATCAGACTCTACATCAGAAATAATTTTTAGCCAAAAATGCATGTGTTTAACCCCTTCATGACCTTGCCTTTTCCCTTTTTTTGCACTTTTTGTTTTTACCTCCCCTTCTTCCAAGATCCATATCTTTTTTATTCTTTCATCTGTATGGCCGTATGACAGTTTGTTTTCTGTGAGATGAGTTTTACTTTGAGTAAAATGATTCATTTTACCATGTATTGTACAGAAAAATGGGAAAAAAATTCCAAGAGTGGTGATATTGCAAAAAAAGTGAAATTCCACAATTGTTTTTTGTTTTTATTTACCATGTTCGCTTTATGAAGAAAAGGACTAAGTTATGTGATTTCCCAAGTCAGTATGAGCTTGTAGATACCAAACACATAATTTTTTATTATTTAATGGGTGAAACAAATTAATTTTATTGCAATATTACGGCAGGCAAAAAAAATGTAATTCTGGCATTTAAATTTTTTTTTATTACACTGTTTACTGATCAGATTAATTTATTTTATATTTTGATAGATCAGACATTTCCGAACAAGGTGATACCAAATATGTGTATTTTTTAAATTATTTTATTTTCAATGAGGCAAAAGGGGGGTGATTTGAACTTTGTGTTTTTTTTTCATATTTTATAAACTTTTTATTTTCACTTTATACTAGTTCCCTTAGGGGGCTTAAAGCTGTGATGGTCTGATTGCCTGTGCTGTACAGAGCGGTGCTTCAGCAGTCAGTCATGAGTGAAGTTGCTTAATGCAACCGAAACGCATTGACTGAAGTCACGCTAACCATGTACATTTTTTTTCTATAAGAACTCTTTTTTTATCACTTAATAAAAAAGAAAAACTCCAATCCTGTTTGAGCTGGGCTCGATTTCTTTTTTCCTTCATTTGGATTGCAAAGGCCAAGGCGAGGGTGACGTCCGAGTGCCAGGAGGATTTGCAGAAAGTATTTGGGTGAGCTGGAACATTTATTTATACTTATAATGTGATGTTGATAATATGTTTCAATTATAATCAACAGAAAAAGTATTTGGAAAGACTTTAAAGGGAATCTGTCTGCAGTTTTTTGCATTTTAATCTGAAGACAGTATGCTGTAGGGGTTAATACACGAATTTCAGGAATGTGTAACTTATCACACTGTGTGCTGTTGTATATTTGATATGTTCAGGAGATTATCATTGCCAAACTAGGTCATCTAGTCCGGCACACTCCCTGCTGTGATTAGCACCTCACTGTCCACAGACTTTGTATATAGAGAGCCTGGTGTGGATGGGGGCAACTTTTTCAACTCTTGCAATGTTAGAGCACCTTGTGACAAAACACAATTATGACATATAAAAAATGTGTCAAGAAAGTAGACAAACCTTGTCAGTTAATTAGAACAGACCAGTTGCTTGGAATATGCTTCATTCTCATAGCATGTCAGACTGACTCCAAGTGTTGGACTCATTTCTATCATAATGATCTACATAGACAGTTGGTGTCCTTTTTTGCAGCAACTTTTCTTTATTTCTTCAATGTGTTTAACATAAGACTATTTAGATGTAATAGTGTTGAATAAACATTTCTTACTGATTTGTGTCTGATCTGTCAGTCATGTGTTATTAATTACTATGTCTCCTACTAACTGCTTATTTACATTTATATTTTGTGTAATTTGGCAAAAACCACTGGAAAAAATGAAAAGTATGGTGCTAGTCATTTACTTACGGGCAAGTCTGAAGGCAGATCTGGGGTCAGATAGCAGGAGAACGTCTTGGGGATACAAGGAGTTAACTGAGACGTATTCAGGTTACAGTCAGGGGTCAGGATACGAGGAGATCTTGTCACAGATACAGGGAGTAAACTGAGTTGTAGTCAGGTCACAGTCTGCAGTCAGAAAATCAAGAAGGCACATAGTCAATGTGACGACATGGACTTTTTCAACTTGTTACATGGGATATGTTTCTTAAATTAGCCAGACTATTAAAACCTTTGCTTGTTATCTCATGTTTGCTAAGTCATTGTTTATTTCCAGACTGTGTGGAATCTTTATTGTTCTAGGTTGTGTATTACTAATGTAATTCACTCACCACCTCTCATAGACTGGGTTATGACTCAAAGAGAATTAAAGGTGGGATCACACGCGGCGATCTGGCCTGCGATGTCGGAAGCGACGTGCAGGTGCCCGCTCGCTTCCGACATCGCAGGCCAGCTGTCACACGGCACGACGGTGCCGGTGACGCGGCGGCGATGTGGGCGGAGCCATCGCTCGCTGGGCTGGGCTCAGCCCAGCGAGCGATCCTTAACAACACTGCGATATAGGCTGGATCGCGCCGCCAGCAGTGTCAGACGGCGCGATCCAGCCTAATCGCTGGTCACAGGTTGCCAGGTTTATGAACATGTTCATAAACCTGTCAACCTGCGACTAGCGATAATTTGCAGTTGCGTCGCGCTGTCACACAGCGCGACGCACTTGCAATATCGCCCGCGACTTCGCTGTGACATCACTTTGCGGCGATGTCGCGGGCGAGATCGCCGCGTGTGACCCCACCTTAAGTGTACAAGTCTTCCATTGCATTGTTCTGAGGATGTGTATTGCTAATTCAATGTAAATTACCTGACCCCCCATCCCCTCTGTCAGAAATTCATGACTCTTAGTGATATTATCTATGTGGCTTGAAACCCAGCCAATGAGAGCACAGTCTTATTCCACCAATCCTGAAGGCCCCAATGTCCTGAAATGAGTGCTCAGGGTATATAAAGGGGGCCTGTTCATTAACCAGGAGTTCTTATGCTAGATAGCTTCAATCTAGGGTCTGTGGACTCGGTCAGAAGGTCATATCCGTAGCCTAGACTCTTTGGCACCGGATGAGGGATCAGAACCTGGATTATACTATTGCATGAACTTCAGCATCGAATGCTAGGTTTCAGCAGGGATATCAGAGACTACGTAAGGAAGAAACCCTGGTTGGGACAATTCGGTCTCCTGGTTACAGACTTTGCTGTGCTTGATTAGCTTCCTACACTTGTCGCTATTCCTCTCTCAGTGTATGCCTGCCGAAAGCGGAGTGCTGCTGGATTGGAGTATGTGGCCCTGGAAATCCCAAGGCTCGAACATTTTAATCCCTGCTGAGCCAGTGGAAAGGTTAGACTCGGTTTCCTGTTACATTTAGTGTTTAGCTTGATTATGTGTTATATATTTTTAACTGTTGGGGATCCAATAAAGTCTTACTATTGTGGTTCCTCACCCGGTGTTGTCTGAGTAGTGTTCCGCCCACGGTTAAGGAGCTCAGGCATTCAGTTGGGATGAGCCCTAGTCCATGTGGTCTTTCTAAAGGCAGCCATGCTAGTGGATGAAAGCATCCACTGACCCCTGTGTCTCCACAGTCAGTATGGGGAGCAAACAGAGGAATTATCAGGCTATGGTTCAGTGTCAGATAACAATAATCAGAACTAGTAGAGTACAAGTGCGCAAGCCCACTGAAGCAGAATGCTGCAACTGGCAGAGTTCTGGGAGAGACTGCTCAGCTAAGTAACCTCATTCACGAGTCATTTTGTGTGGCAGTACCAGGGTGTTCTATTTGAGTCCCTTTATTAATATAATTTTGCTGTGGGTATCGTTGTTGTTGTTGGTGTGCTGTGTCCACACAATCTTAATTGTTTTTACTAACTTGTTGGTGTCTTTAATAACTGTGTCCTTTTGCAATAAAGTTTTGTATAAACAATAATTCTTGGTATGTGCAATTGATCCCAGTCCTTCCACACGTCCTTTACTCCCTTTACTTCCTTCATAATTTATGTGTGACTGGTTGATCACACTTTAGTGACACCCAACCCTTCTTCTATTGCTCAGCTAAGTAGCTGGCAATCACTGGGAAGATGGAACACCTGACAACACAGTACATCCCAGAACCAGAATGGATGACTGTACCGTCATTCAGTTTCACTGACAGTTCAGCACGCCCAGATACCATGGTCAAAGCATACAGTCACTCATTGCATCCTGGATGTAATTCGCGGAATAATCATGGCAAAAAGAATAGTATTGCGCGGTCAGTCTACTCAATGCTTGTTTGAAGAACAAGCTGTAAAAACATGTTGGAATGCCTAAAGTCTGTAAACCAAATATGGTTGGATATTTTTAATCAAGGTTATTTGCATGGCTGTTAGTTTATCATGTTTAGAGCACTGATTCAAATAGTATTCCAAACAAGCATGCTGCTACCAAAACAATATTGGTCGTAAATGTAGACATAGCGTCTATAAACCAAAGATTGCGTGGACTGAACACGATGACTGACTTGACTAACATATCTGGCAAGGCGCACGCTAATGTAAGGTGCACCCGATTCTGTAAGGGGCACTGGCGTACTGCCAAAGGTGACAGAGCACGCAGCCACTACGGAGGCCCTGAGTTGGGGGGACGGTGTAAGCGCCGACACCCAGCCCCCCGTCCAGCATTGAACTGTCAACTATATTAGCATTGCTGATGCCAATAAAATTGACAGCAATGAAAAAAGAGGGAGCGATTGGCTCCCTCCTTCATCATTTTCCCTCGGTGTGGTCTCTCACTGTGCTCATGCCTATTTGCTCTCTTCTCTATAGAGTTAAATTGGAGCTTTAACCTGATACTTCAGTGAGCTGCAGTCCATTTTGAATGATCAAGACAGATTTTAGCAGCTTTTCAGAATAGATACTAAGATTTTGACACAGGAGATGTGGCTCATAGATGTAGAAAGAAGCACATTTTTCAATACGTTATGTTTATTACGTTCCTTATATTCCCTTATACTATTCATTTATGCAAAGTTATTTTTTAAACAAAGTGAATATTGAATTTCTGTTGTCGGTGAGTATTTAAATTTTTCTGTCAATGTAATTGGTGCGAAAAAAGAAAAGGCAGCTGATAATCGTGACCGAGTAGGTTTCTTCTTTTACCTACTGGCTAAGGCTAGGTTCACACCACGGTTTTCGGCTGTCAAGTTGTGTCCGGTGTTTTGCAGGATGCATCAGACACAACCTGACAGCCCTGGACAAACAGAACCGAAGGGCACATCTGCCCTTCAATCCTGTTTTGTGCCCGAATCCTCCCTGGGCATGGCTGCTGATGTCCAGGTGCTGAAATTTCAGCATAGCGGCTGGATGGAAGCTAGTTGCGGTGCTCAAATTTCAGCCCGGGAGCTCTCCAGCTGTTTCAGCACCCGGCGTCCGGAAACCGGTCTGATTTTATGTCGGATCCGGTGGGGTCTGGCACCCATAGACTCCCATGTAATGGGGCACCGGAGAGCACCAGATCCGAGAGGATCCAATTTTGTCCGATTTTTGCATCGGACATAAAAAATGATGCAGGCTCCGGTTTTGTGTCCGATGCAAATATCCGGCAAAACCGGATCCTGCCAGTAAAGCAGCAAACCGGACACCAAAATGGCACAATCCGGCGCCATAGTGATACATGGGGGGTAAAATCAGATCCGGGGCTGTCCGGTTAGTACCGGACAACCCCGGATCCAAAAAAATGTGGTGTGAAGTCGGCCTAAGGCAGCCGTCACACGCATCAATATAATGCACGATATCACTTAAGCGATCTGCGTTTTGATCGCTTAAGCGATATCGTTTGTGCATCGCTGCGTGCAATCAAGCGATTTTACAATGTAAAATCGCTTGATCGTTAGATCGCAGATTGGTGAGCCGGAGCTCATATCAAGCGATAAACGCTTGATCAATCTGCATCATCGTGGTGTGTGACACCACGATGATCCATCTCCCAGCGGCAGAGCCTATGCTGGGAGATGGTATCTATGGTAAACGTCGGGTTACTAAGCGCCGCGCGGCGCCTAGTAACCCGATGTGTACCATAGTTACCAGCGATCTCACTGCTCCACATCGCTGGTGAGTCTGTCTGTGTGCGATATTGTTAGCGATCGCGCGTGCATGTCATCGCTAACAATATCGCTATCGATATTGAAGCGTGTGACGGCCGCCTAAGAGTGGCATTGCTTTTCTCCTTCTATACATATAATATGCACATTGTTTTTTCATTGAAAAATGTAATGTACTTCATACATCATATATTATTTTGTTGTTTTAAAACTGTAAATGGTATTAGCAGGACTGGATGATCACAACCTGAACTACAGTATGTGGCTCTTTTTATTTAATACGTTTTTATTGCTTTTTTTTAAGAATAACAAAGACAATGGGTGCACAGGACATAAAATAGACAAAATGTTAAATAACATTGAATGGGAATAGATCAGTCGCCCTCTCTCCTTTCAAAAACCTAAATAGATGGCATCTGTAAAGGTTAAGCTAATTATTACTTGACATTCCATAACAGAATCTAATGAAAGAGAACAATCATGAAATATGATGTCAATATTTACTTGACTTTATTTTACCATACCTCCCAAATATCCTGTATTTCATTGGATGATTAGAAGAGGGACCAGGATCCTGAACCAAGAACACTTGAAAAGTATCAAAATAATTTTTTTACATTTTTTTTTTTTTTTTTTACAAAGTTATGAATCTTTGTAATGTACTTCATTACCATATCTGCATTATTTTTCCCAGTCTTAGCCTCTCACATTGCCAAATTAGATATCATACGTTAACCTGACAAGGGGCAATACCCAAAAAACACCGTGTCTGCAAATTGAGATTCTGGTTTAGCTTTTATCCTAAGTCACATGGCAAGGCTCAATGGGTCGATATTAACTTTAAGGATTGGTACTTCCAATAGATGGCGCTAGAGCTCAAGACCTCTTCCTTCCTGAGGAGACGATTTGCATATTTAATTTCCCAGAGGAGCATTGCAAAACTTTTAAGTCTCCTCTTACTGGCATGCGAGACCTAGCATATCACTCTCCACATGGAGGAACCTTACCCCTTAGATCCCAGTCTTAGCCTCTCACCTAGCCAAACCAGATCTCATACTTTACACTGACAAGGATCAATACCCCAAAACACCATGTCTGAAAACTGAGGTTTTGGTTTGGCTTTTATCCTAAGTCATGTGGCAAAGCTCATTAAAGAGTCGATATTTACTTTTAGGATTGCTACTTCCAATAAGTGGCACTAGAGTTCAAGA
Source organism: Allobates femoralis (assembly GCA_033576535.1). Taxonomy (NCBI): domain Eukaryota; kingdom Metazoa; phylum Chordata; class Amphibia; order Anura; family Aromobatidae; genus Allobates; species Allobates femoralis. The sequence continues at coordinate 555,096,139 of JARQOC010000001.1, read as the reverse complement.
CTTCTTCCTTCCTGGAGAGAAAGTTTGTATATTGTTATAGCTGCCTTGTTCATGCCCGTACAGTAGCTGTGTTCTCACATATTTGTACTCCTCTGTGAGTGTCTTTGCCCATCACCCCATGCTCAGAGACAATTTACTAACACTCTTCCTGTCTGAGCAAGAAAAGGTACTGAAGTACATTACAGCTTTAAGGGACACTGTCAGGTCATTTTTCAGTATGATACTAATGGTACCCTTGAGTAGTGCTCTGGCAGCCCTTTTAAGACATGTAAAAATCATTAATATACCCTGTATAGTTTTCTTGTTATAAGCATCTTCACACCCTGTAGGCAGCTGGCTGCACTAGTCCAGTCCATTAATTTCACTGCCGACTAGTCAATAGTATGTAAGCGTTATTTAAATATGTGTTCTCTCCCCCTGTGCTTTGTGTTTCACTACTAGCTTTCATTTTCACTTTCCTGTCCTGCAAGCTGCTTCTGAGGAGGAGGGGGAGATGACAGGCACATACCTAGCTGAGCTATCGGATGAGGCAGTCTCTTCCATCTGTGCTGACCTCCTGGTGGAGAGGGGGGAGGTGTTTGTTGCTCTGGCACAAGCCTGTGCTATCTATAAGAGATTCTATGTGTTATTTCTTTTCCTACATACAAGGGAGAGCAGCACAGACAGAAGGATACTGACCCCCCATGTGAGTGACTTTCACCTAACATTCCTGGTGAGCATGCAGAGAAGGCAAATGCATAGGGTGTGGCAGTGATGTCACTACATGAATATTCATTCCCTGGGGAGTGGGCAGCAGAGAAGTAAGTGATCACTCACTGCCATTGACACATGGAATGAATCTTTTTTTGCAGTTTACAGTAGATGGGGAGAGTAGAAATAAAAGAAATACATGAATAGAATGAGTGTCACCAGAGGAATTAGAAAATTATATCCTCAAAATTATGAGAAGAGGCATGAGAGAAGATTTTGAGTAAATAAGGAGTTGTAGTTAAGGGTATTCTAGCCAATGGCTCTTAGGTTATGTGCACACGATCCGAAAGCACTGTGTGTTGGACGCAGTGCCTCCGGACCTGTGGGTGAATGCAGGGAGAAAGCAGGTGCTCTGTGCCCATGATCTGCATGTGGTGCAGAGCGGGTTTTCCCTGCATTCACCAGCTGGGGCTCGCTTCAGACACTGCAGCAATAAATGAACATGCTACGGAGATGCGGGAGCATGGTGACCCATACCGCAACTAAAATAACACTGCGTACAACAGAAGCACAGTGAGCATGGGATTGCTGGATATCCCATCCACTGAGCTTGTACTGATACGCTGAGTCCAAAATGCTGCTATTCTGGATCATGTGCACGGCGCCTTACAGGGTGCATCAACAACAACTGGACAAAACACGTTGAATAAAGGGATTTATCTGTTCTCTACCTGACAGCCTAGAGAAAATAAGAGGTTGGAACATAGAGGGATGAAAATTTAAGATACACATTTTTTAGACAATTTATTCCATATTCAAAGCATTTTTTTGCAAGTGTTTATATTTTAAAGGGACACTGTCAGGTCATTTTTTAGTATGATACTAATATTACCCTTGAATAGTGCCTGGGCAGAGTTTTTAAAATCTTGTAAAATCATTATTGTACCGTTTGTAGTTTCCATGTGATCACCATTGTCAGACCCTGTAGAGAGTTGCTGCATTGGTCCTGTCCCATTATAAGCAGAGACGATTAGTCCTGTGCTGTATAAACTCTCATGTAATTATGCACTCCCTCTCAGCATTTCTCTCCTCCCTCCTCCCTTTGCTAACAGTGCAGTGTCAGGTTTCACTTACAGGTCTGTCCAGTTGATATCACCACAGAGGGAGAGAGCTACTGCAGGTCTGCCTTATCTAGGCTCCATTTGTTTCGGTAAAGCAGATACCCTGCTGTGCTGTGATGGTTTCTGTGTTGTAGTTCACCTCTTGTGATGCTGCACACAGATAGCAGAGAGGAGAATACAACCCCCCCGCTGATCTCCTGTGCTGTGATGTGACAGTGGTGGTAAAACCTCAGGTGTAGGAAACATCTTCCTGCTGCATTCGAGCAAAAAAGTATATACAGCTTCATCCTTGATCAACCTCCTCCAAATAAACATAGTTATTGCACTGCATAACTGAATGAAGAAAAGAATGGATGGATCGATGAGATCAGCATGAACCATGTGTGATAACCTGGATAAAATGTCCATTTCTTTTCCTTAATTATAGGTAAGGATATAATTGAGCTCAACCACCGTTAGGTGCTCAAGGGTAAAAAAGTCAATATAGAAGAAGAAAATAATCTTGGCACAGATTAAAAAAGAGGAAAATGTTCTTTGCTTTCCAAATATTTTTTTACTTTGCTTGTGAAAAGTGAATAATTTCCATATACCGACGTTTCGGCTCAACAGCGAGCCTTCGCCAGGAAGACAATCTTGTTATACGCCAAGGAATGGGGATGGGGGTAGGTCATATATATCCCCATAGAATGTAGGTTAATTATAGGATTTGATTGAAATAATGCAAGCAGTGTTGGTTATGTTGTATGTAGAATATTGCTCCTTGCCATATCAATTTATCACTTTTCATATACTGGCCAGGGTAAACACACACAGCATCGAAGGAAACAGGACACAGGGGGAGCCATAAGCTAGATGCAGCATTCAACTGGAGGGATATGAGAATCCCTACTTCATCATCAACTGCAAATACCCTGAGTTGTACCCTTATATATGTAAGGCGGCCGTCACACGCATCAATTTCCTGAACGATATAGCTTAAGCGATCTGCGTTTTGATCGCTTAAGCGATATCGTTTGTGCGTCGCTGCGTGTAAACAAGCGATTTTACAATGTAATATCGCTTGATTGTTTGATCGCAGATTTGTGAGCAGGAGCTCATATCAAGCGATAATTGCTTGATCAATCTGCATCATCGTGGTGTGTGACACCACGATGATCCATCTCCCAGCGGCAGAGCCTATGCTGGGAGATGGTATCTATGGTAAACGTCGGCTTACTAAGCGCCGCGCGGCGCCTAGTAACCCGATGTGTACCATAGTTACCAGCGATCTCGCTGGTCCACATCGCTGGTGAGTCTGCCTGTGTGACAGCTCACCACCGATGTGAACGATATTGTTAGCGATCGCACGTGCATGTGATCGCTAACAATATCGCTCACAAGATTGAGGCGTGTGACGGCCACCTAATAATTACGTTACAAGGGGACTACTGATCTCCTAGATAAATAGGATTTTGCTTTGCTCACCATTCCATTATCTACCAGGTAACAGCACTACTATCAAGACCTCCCCATCTATAATCTTCACCCTCACCAGTATATGAAAAGTGATAAATTGATATGGCAAGCAACAATATGCTACGTACAACATAACCAGCAACGCTTGCATTGTTTCAATCAAATGCTACAATTAACCTACATCCTAACGGGATATATGTGACCTACGCCATCCCCATTCATTGGCTTATAACAAGATTGTCGTCCTGACGAAGGCTCGCTGTTGAGCCGAAACGTCGGTAAATGGAAATTATTCACTTTTCACAAGCAAAATAAAAAACATCTGGAAAGCAAAGAACATTTTCCTCTTTTTTAATATGTGGCAAGGTTATTTTCTTCTTCTACATTTCTTTTCCTTTATCCTCTCAAACCAACATGTTTTACTTATTGACGAGGTGAGATTTTTAAATACATGGTCAAATAAAGATTAATGGTTTATGGTGTAGTTTACTATTGTCGGATGGGATGGACGCTCATAAATACTTGGTATTAGGTAATTGCCATTTGAATGAAATATTCTCTGTTATGTTTTTCTTTCTGATGGGAGGCAGACATTGATGGCTTCTATTTTTATAAAACTCATTGTAGAAGCAATTGTAAAGAAACATGAAGAGTAACAGGTTATCTGTGTGAAGTGATCATATTACCACAAGTGTATCACGCCCTAGGGAGATATATGCATATACGTTCTTTTGGTTCTAAAAATCAGGTGCAGAGTTTCAGTGACCACTCCTCTCCCTATGAAGAGTCACATGTCTTATCAGCTGATGCTGATGATAGAATCTGTTTCTATGCTGTCCATGTTGGAAGGAGCCAGTTATGGCGGGTTTACACGCCGCAATATCGGCGTCCAACTCCGATCCAACTCCGACAAAAAGTCACGTGGTTCGCGAGTTGGACCCGATATCACTCGCGCGTTGTACGGTTTGAACGTACAACGCGATCCTGGAACGATGCCAAAACGATATCGGGGTTGAATGAGCGGGCTATTCAACTGCCCGATATGGCAAGGCCGTTGTAGCAGCATCGTAGCGTGTAACAGCACAATTACGATCTGTACTCGCAACTCACCCATTAACTCCCATGTTAAATGGTCGTTACTGGGTTGGTGGGCGTACACATCGTAGTGACGTTGTTTCCCGATATCGCAGCGTGTAAACCGCCGATGCGATATCGGGAAAAGTGTCAAAAAATGAGCGCTCCCGCGCCGTTGTATACCGATATCGTCACGATATCGGGACGTGTAAACCCACCATTACTGACAGAAGCTGTGATGTTGTGACAATTGCAACTGTGGTGCTTAGCTGCAATTGAGGAGTTTAGTGTTGCATCCTTTTTGTGTCTTTTTTTCCCCTGTCTGTCTCCCTTACCTTGTGTTGTATTATTGTAGTGGTGAGACAAGCATCCTCACAGGCCTACACAATAACCAGGGTAGGTTCAGGGAAAGTGAGGGCCTAGGTACGTGACGGCAACATTGGAAAGGACTCATATAGAGACATTAGGGATGTTTTGGTGAAGACACAGGTGAGTATAACTTGGTGACCCCTCCCTATCACCAAGGCATTCCTTCTTTACCTTCCCGGTTGCTCACCCTTGTGTAGAGCTGTGTAATGGTAGACTGTACACCCCTGCGTGACACATATACTGTGTCAATCCCACAGTCAAACCTCTAATACTCATATTCTTCAGAATCAGTATTGCAAGATGTTCCTTTAACTCCACATACAGCAAAGGAGAATGGATAAATTTGCTTGTCATTTTCTGTCACTGCAATATCATTCCCACTGTTAAAACCTATTGGTGTTAAAAGGGGGAATTGTGGCACCACAGAGTCCGGTTGCCACAATGGCATTGCCTCCCTTGGGGGGAATGTCATACGTGGAAGCAAGAAGGGGTATCCAGACCAGGTAAGAGCACAGCATGCAACACCTTTTCTGACTCCAGACCAGCAGGGGAAGCTCAGACCCTGGGTTCAGGGGAGCTCCCCTATACATTCTGGCCTGGGGGCGGGGTTAGTTCAGTTCCTAGGAGGACTGTGAAGATGACCTGTGGACTGGAGCAATGCTAAGCTTGTCCCAGGCAGAGTAGAGAGTGAAGGAACAGCAAGCATGAGGGACTCGTCGGAGAAGGTCTGAGGAAGGAGAGAGGCAGGCCTGGAGAGTGGAGCCAGTTATGAGGTTACCCCAGAGTAGAGCACCAGAAATGGACACCAGGGTACGAGGCTGTGAGGGCACTACGGACCCAGCAGCCAAAACCGGAGGACAGGAGACTCCGCGTCTCCCGGCCACAGCAAAGCATCTGGAGGCACAGCAGCACTGGAGATCTCAGGGACTGTTGCCAGAGGAGTGGTGCCCGGGAAGAGCTGAAGCTGCCTGCCATACGGGGTGCGAGACTTAACAGCAGAGAGAGAGTGTCGCAGCTTAGCTACAGCAGCCAGGATATGAAAAGAGGAGCGCAGCAGGGAGGCCTCAGAACTCTCCGGTTGAGGTGATCCCCAACTTGATTCTAGGCCACCTGGATTCCTAACATCTCCTGTGGACAGTGTCTTGGTCTGAACCTGCAACTGCCAGTAAAGATAAAGGAGACTATGTACTTTGTGTCTGTCGGTTATTCCGTGCCTACAGTCCTGCACCCCAATGGCCTACCACCTCCATTGACTTTACCGGTTGCCCTGGGGAACTGCTTTACCTGTGGGGAGCGATACCACCTCAGCTGCGATTACATCATCTCCGAGGTCCCGCACCGCAGCTTTGGCCATCAAAAGCCGAACATCACAGGTGGCGTCACGACTCCTATCCCCAAAACAAAATATCCAAACTTTTATTTCATGCCCAGGGTCAAGGAGCCGGGTCTCGACCCCTGTGACTCCCCAGAAGTATTAAAGCCCGGTTCCGAGTACCCCACGGCCCTGAGGTGCATCAGAGAATGATATTGAAGTATTGTTAAAATCAGTTTGGAAGGGTAGTGGGGGCCATTATACCGTGTGAAGAGGTTTGGGGCCATTACACTGTATGGCTGTTTAGGGGTCACAGTTGGGAATCATGCTGTGTTGAAGTCACCATTTTTTGCCGGAGTAGTAGAGATTGAGCACAGTAGGGTCACTACACAGTGTATCATTCAATGTTTGTGGGGCAGTTTTGTCGGCATCATATTTTATGAGTGCAAAAAAGGGAACTCTTCAATAGAATCAAAATTAATTTAAATGGTCTTATGTGACCCACAAAGAACTTAATAAATTAATTTGTTTATTATTTTTTTCAGAATGGGTGTTAGTATGGTGCCCTGCATCTGTACTGCCACAAAATGGTTGCAAATGTAACATTGCATTATCTATTGCCAGCTCTGATGGGAGTTTGACTTTTCTGCTGTGGAAGCTACATACATACACTTATGGTACCTTTACACGCCGCCACAACAGGATGGATACAACCCGCTACAGGCTACAAATGTAGCTTGTAGCGTCAATATCGCCCGTAGTAGCGGCGTGTGAAGACGGGACAACACAGCCGGCTACAGATACATCTGTATCCGTGCACTGCCCATAAACAGATGGCTACATCGCCGATTGTAGCGAGCTGTATCGGCGTGTAAAGAACCCACAGAAGGGAACTGTGGACACCCGGCGATGTAGCTGCAATGTAGCTAAGGCGTCACCCAGGCTCCGTGTTACCGCGCCCCATCTGCGATCATTGGAGGAAGCTCCTGCGTTGTGATTGGTTGTCGCCGCACAGGGCGGCATATTTAAGGAGCTGACCAGTCACACTACACAATTGCTCGAGCGTCAAGTATTAATCAGCCTCCTGCGATGCGTGGCCAATCATGGTATTATTGCTTTGTCCTATCAGCGTACGGACGGCTCGTAATCCACAATTGTAGCACGCCTATGTGCTGTCCCTGCTGCACCAGGTACGCCCATAGTAGCTGTTTGTAGCGGTGTGTAAATGAGCTACAGATGGCTACTTGAGACACCCGGCGATGTAGCTAGCTGTAGATGTAGCGTCGCGTAGCGCACCTTGTGGCGGCGTGTAAAGAGTGTGCGTTGACCGTTTGTAACCGTTTGGCCGTGCTCGTGCACGTGAAGTAGCAGTTGGTATCCATCCTGTTGTGGCGGCGTGTAAAGGTACCATTACTCTGACCTCTTACTAGAGCTGTGCACTTTGCCTATGTTTAGGGCTTGAGCACATTACCTAACTGGTTAACTAGGGGCCTAGTGAGAGTTAGTTTCGGTTTAGTAGAAGTGGAGCAAGAAGGAGGACCTCATAGATGAGGAGGTGTGGGCCATCTGAAGAGAAGAGCTGCAAATGGTGGGGTCTCAGCCCCTAGGCCACCCTGACATTCAAGGTCCGGTTGTAAATCTGAACTGCTGTGTGGGTCTCTAACACCCAGCAACTCATGCTGTTCCCAAGAACACAGCAGCATCACAGGATCAGGGACCTGCTTCAGGCATGTGTGCCTACAGGATCTGAGTTGCCAGCTTGCCGGACATGGAAATGAGTGCTAGGCAGTATTGGAAGTTTTAAGCACCCACAAACCTTTTGTCCCAGAAGAGGGATTTAGCAGCAGGAAGGCAACACTACAGCTATGCAGAGGAATCAAACCCCCATTGTGCAGGTCAGACTGGAGCCTGGCGAAAGGTGTACTGTGTCCTATGGATCTGCCTGGAGTTTGCAGTAAACTGTAAAGTTGATTATACTGTCTCCTGCTGCCTTCATTTCTGCTGCACTACACTGAATATTACCTCTCTGGGAGCCAGCCCTAGTTGGGAAGGGTTAACCATTTGCACTTCTCGTCACCATCTATCTCCCAGGGACCTATGCAGTGTCAGCCACATCCTGGCCGAATATCCCATCTTGGGTCACAAGCTTCTTTCGATTTTCCTTCCTTTCATTATTGCTATTATTAACTCCACACCCCTTATACAATAACTCCCCCTTTTTATGTAAAGCCAAGGCCAGAGCTGCTGAGAACGGTCACCACCATGACACAGCTGTCAGGGCTGAATCCTGCTCAGAAGTCTGAGTATCTAAGTGCTCCACATTAGAACTTTAGAACTGCTGAAATGGGGCCTCATAATTTCTATGTACGCCCCTGTCTTTTTTCTATTTCTACTGTGACCCTCCATTCACAACCTATTACCTGCAGTAATAATGATACAAATGTTCCCTTCAACCAATGGGCCACATACCATAGGACTTCTGTGGGTGTTTGCTTTTTTTCCTTTGCTGCAGGCCAATCAATGCAAAGACGAGCCCATGAAGAAGTGCTACAGTATATGCCCAGCTGTTGTAAAATTTGCATCCTTATTACTAGGGGACAGTACTTTGGAGTGTAAAAAAACAGAAGAAAAAGGAAAACCAATCTAAAATCAGTCCAAGAGCACATGGGGTGAAGTACTCACTTTAAATAAATTAAAAAAAAATCCAAAGAAAGATCCTCTGTAATAATAAGAAAAAGAAGTGATTTATTTATTTTTAAATTGTTTCCATTATTTTTAACAATTTTATTAGTCCCTCTTGGGGTTTGAACCTGGCACTCCTTAATTGCACTGTATTGTACAATCTTCTACAATCGACTATGAAGCCCTGTTGGGTCAGAACAAAAAAGCATGGAGATGGCAGACGTGGGGTCCTTCGGTAGGGCTCAATCTGCAGTAATAAAACATCATCACCCTATGATTGCAGAGGAGTTGACGGGGTGACAAAATATATCAGTTGCAATTCGTGGTGGCACTTAATGGGTTAAATGACATCCATTGGAGCTAGCTGTGGTCACTGCTGCGGGAGACAAATGCCAAATTGAAATACCCTGCTGTGATCATGAGTCTTCAGCTATATGCTTCCCTGAAGTCATTATGAGGAGAGGGGGCGCATAGAAGCAGATACCAGAGAAGTCACTGGCTGTTACAGCAGGCAGCTTCAAAGGCTAGCTTCACACTGAATTCAGTACAGGATTTGTTTTTGTCCAGTTTTTTATCCGGTGCCAAAATTGGAGAATGCTGTTTTTGGGCGCACTGGACAAAACTTGACAGAAATGAATTAATCCGGTGCGGAGCTGGACACATGGGGGTCTATGGAGCTGGATACGGGAAAAAACAGGATCGTTTTCCAATTTTTAGTACTGAGCATGCTCAGAAGAAATCCAGAGCTCCTCCCAACCCCCTTTCCGTTCTGGATTGCTCTCTCTCTCTCCGGACTGACCATATCATTATTTCCTACGGAGTAGTAATTCACAATGCATTTCTATGGAGAAACGAGAAGAAACCAATCCTGCAAAAAACAGGATTCGGGAGCTTATTTGCCATCCGGGATGCACCCAGACAGCCAAACACGTGATGTCAACCCAGACTAAGGCTGGCTTCACAACATGTTTTGTGGGATCCTGTTCTGTACGTTTTGAAAAGGACAGAGCAGGATCTATTTTTGCCTCCCATTTATCCCTATGGTGCTGTAAATGGCCATCCAATTCTGCCAGTTCAGTCCCGGATTCGTTTCTGTCCTGTTTTTTCCCGGCTCCAAAATTGGAGACTGCTCCCGGATCCAGTTTTAGTGTACTGAGCATGCTCAGTACATTAAAACTACTCTGTTCACATAATTTCACTTTAGCAGTGTATACACAGTGTATACACTGCTAAAGTGAAATTAAATAAAGTAATGGTTAAAAATAAAAAAATAAATGCTCCCCTCTTCACTGAGTGTCTTGCGATGCGTGGCATCCACCTCCCATGGTTGCAGGACCATAATCAGCTGACCGAGAAGGAGCGGAGCAACCTGATCAGCTGATGTGTCACATGACCGCATCAACTGAGCAGTTTAAATCGCCCACCCGCCAAAACTGATCGGCGGTGATTTAAACCGCTCAACTGATGTGGTCATGTGACAAAACAGCTGATCGGGTTGCCACCCCTTCCTGGTCAGCTGATTAAGATCCTGCAGCCATCGGAGGTGGATGCCGCCCATCGTGAGACACTTGGTGGAGGGGTGAGCATTTATTTTTTATTTTTAACCATTCCTTTATTTAATTTCGCTTTAGCAGTGTATGTAGATACACTCCTAAAGTGAAAGTAACAGTGTCGACACCATATGTCTGGCTCGGCTTCCCCTTGTTCTTTCTATTTCCAGATCCCATAAGATCCTGGATCTGGAAACATCCTGGATCCGGACAGAGAAATGACATCCGGAGTTTACAATCCAGACCTCTCCGTTCCTGTCCGTGTGGTCCTGCAAAAAATAGGATCCCATGAACAGAAATAAATCCATGGTGTGAAGCCAGCCTAAGAAGCAACTATGGCCTCTTTCACATCATGTTTTAGATGGGGAAACAAAGGGCTAATACAGAGATGGGGAGCAAAGTAGGGAATCAAAGGGTAAATACAGAGATGGGGAAAAAATAAGTTTAATGCAGAGATAGGGAGCAAAGCAGGGAATCAAAGGGTTAATTGCTGTGAGTGAAAGGGTTAAAAGCAGCAGGAGATACTCAGACTGTCTTGATGCTGGAAGCAGCTGGAAGCTGCTTCAGCTGTCTCTGCTGTTCTCCCATGGGTGCAAATAGAGGGGGGGCATAGGTGGAATAGGACACCTGGTGCAGCAGGCCAGGATTGCATGGATGAGGGAAGTAGAAGAGGATGGTACAGGTCTGGAAGTGAGGGAGCAGCCAGGCGTCAGAGAGTTAAAATTTTCTTCTGACCATGCTCAATTCACTAAACTGAAACCGTTTCCCAGATCCGATTTTTTACCGGATCCGGCTCCATAGATCACCATGTTATTTAAACCAGACAGCTCCGGACCCGGGTCTATCTGTTTGTGCCTATTTTTTTTTCACCAGAACCCAAAAACGGTGCAGTCTCCGATTTTGGGGACAGTAAAAAAGAGGACACAAATGGATCTTGAACTGAATTCACTAAAATGGGTGGCCATTTATTACTAATCCGGCACCATAGGGATACATGGGACACAAAAATGGATCCTATTCTGTCCTTTTCAAAACGAACAGAACAGGATGCCAAAAAACATGGTGTGAAGCCAGTCTATTATAAGAGACTTACTGCATGGAGCTGCACACTGGTAGGTGATGTAACATGCTATACGGCAGGGGGAAAGTGGTAACGAGAAGCTTCTGTCACAGTCAATTACAAGAGTTGTAAAAATAATAGAAGTGTGGTAGTCATCTCAGCTTTATGAGTGCAAAAGCAGTACACAAAAGATTCATTTACCTGGAGTACCCCTTTAAGATGGGTGCATTTTTTTTGTTAAACTAGACTCAATGCTGTAGACCTCCATTCTCCAATGGCAGTTTTGCAACATATATAAAATGATTAACAAATGTGTGCAAATATGTGAAACAGAATTGGGATCAGCTATCTCTGTGTTTGTGTCCACTCACTATAGGGAAAATCGAAGTAGTTGATGCTGTAAGTGAAAGAAATAAACAGACAGAGAATAAACAGTGTATACAACATAGGTTTAAAAACATGTATATTTACATAGAAGATATGGAAGAAAAGTGAACATACATAGGTAAAAGTGAAAAAGCACTTTATTAAGAAAACACTAGAAAAATACAACTTTAATAGAGCACTGAAAAATAATATAAAAACAATTATTTAACAAAACTTAGTATCTACTAGATAACAAAGTCTACAGTGCACCAAGCAGTGATAAAAAATAAAGCAACGAGCAATAAGATTGTAATATTTTTATCTGGCGCTCTGCTGATCTGTCATATGTAATCTATGTTATAGTGAGTGTTTGAAATAAATGTACAGAACAAAAAAAGATATAATAGGAGATAAAGAAAAAATGAACTGTTTATGAAGTCATCATACATGACGAATACAGTCATACATAATAAGATGATATGAGTATAACAAAAAATAGACATAGAAACTATAAAAACAATAGATAACAATAATACAAAAAATAGACATATAAAAATCAGCAAAACAAACAACAACAAAAAAAAAAAGCATGAATCGTCAGGCTCTGGTCACACTTGGATAGTGAGCCCCGATTTGGGAAATTCACTTTTTTGTATCCCATGTTTATTGTGCCATCAACAATACAAACACTAAAGGAACAGTAACAAAGCTAAAGTCCATGTCCACGATACTTAAAAACGTTTATATGTAAATATTTTGTGTCCACAGAAAGTATTGTATTTGCTACAGAACTGCTAAAAATAATTGGTTGTCCATTGAGCACCAACTAGGGCTGGCACCAGCCGGAAAAAGGAGCAGCAATTCTGAATGTGTTATAAAGTGTAGTATCTTTGGTATGTGCCTCAGTCTTCTATCCCTCTTTTGCTATGTCACTGGATAAATGTCATGACTTATTATAAAGACCCATAGTCGGTACCTTCAATTCACCCTGCGGAGATTCAGCCTGTAGAAAATGAGCTCTGATGTAATCTGGTCTTTTGTCTCTAATGTTGGCTGCTCTTTTGCAGCTTATCAGTGATATATAGCAGGTGCGTGTGATGTGTTCAGCTCTTCTTTCCAAGTATGAAAGAAACATGGATACTTGGGTTCTTTTATATCTTGCAGACACCACCCACTCACTTATGTGGCAGACACTGATTGGATCTTGCCTATTGTCCTGGAACATTCTCGAACTTTATGACTACTGGCCAAAGGTATTTCCTCCACACGGTCACATCTGCCCCTTCCTGCTCTATCACTCAGTAAAGGGCACAAAAGTTCACCTACAGGGAAATATACATTTGAAACAATTATGATGACAGCCATGACAACCATGTAAACACTTTATGTACTGTATGTACAGTTTGCTGACTCATTCTCTGGAGCATGCAAGAGGATACATGATATTATACAAGTCCACTATGGAAAAGACAGTAACATTTCAAAGGATAGACATTTGTGGCATATATCATATGTTTTGGACCATAAGATGCACTTTGTTCCCCAAATATTTTGGGGAAAAGTGGGGGTGCATCTTATGGTCTGCATATACAGGACTGTGGGGCTAGGCTGGGGGAGCAGCGGCTCCGGAGTAGGCTGGAAGAGGCTGGCGTGGGCTGCAGAGGCGGCCTATGGTCATGTGTCCTTGCTCATTAGGCTCATATAATATTCACTGCATCCCCTTGTCCATCACCTCTCAGCACTAAGAGGTGGGCGGGGGGAGCAGCGCATATTATATGAGCCAGTGCACACACTTCCCATCCAGAAAAGACCAGACTTTATACAAGCTATGTCTTCGTTGCAAGTGAAATGTTCCTTGATTTGAAGACCTTGTCTTCATTGTTGATTTTCCTATAGCTAATCTCCTGATGACGACCGGTTAGAACAGCATAAAAGCCCTGGGTTCTATCAGGCTTTTTTAATTTTGGCTTTTATGCTGATCTAACCGGAAGTCAATAGGAGAATAGCTATAGGAAAATCAAAAATGAAGACCATACCAAGGAACATTTCACTTGCAACGAAGACATAGCTTGTATATAATCTGGTCTTTTCTGTAGTAACATATGGAAGTGAAACATGGACAATAAGAAACAAGACAGAAGACGAATCAATGCTTTCAAAATGTGGTGCTGGAGAAGGATGTCATCAATACCATTGATTGCAACAAATCCATTTTGGAATAAATCAAGCCAGACATGTCACTTGAAGCAAGGAACACCAAGCTACGACTTGCCTACTTTGGACACATGATACAAAGAAAAAAATTCACTAGAGAAGGACATCATGGTAGGAAGAATAGAAAATATAAAGCGAAGACCAGCAACCCCAATTGCGAGATACTGTTAATATAATGGCGGAGAAGACCCTAGTAGACCTATCCAGGCCCACGCATGATCAATCTTCCTACAGAGCGTTCATCCATCAAGCTGCCATGGCTCGAGATCAAGCAGAAGGCCGATAAATAATAATAATAATTATGACAATAAAGAATTTATTTTATTAATCCAGTGCTGGATCTAATCATCTCTCCATTTTATGGTCTCTATATTCTAATATGGGACCTCCGAATATAGCTGAGTGCACTTGCATTTATTACATATTCATGGCTTGAAAAATATCTTGGGAGACAATCCCTTATAAAAATCGAATAAGAAAGATAGCGTATGGGGTGCGATACACAGTTTTTTTTCACTGTTTATTTGCTTCCTAAATGTTAAACAGCCTTCTAAACCTTTATTTATTGAAATTTCTTACCAATATTGTTGTCTGTAACTTCTTTATGTGGAGCCCCCGCGACCAGGGTGGCCACAAGAGGAACTGCAGCCAGGCAGATAGGAGACAGTTCTATAGGAACACCCTCAGAACACACCGCCCACTAGAGCACAACACCCAACCCGGAGCCCGGGACTCTAGGTGGGCAAAGGGGTGACAGGGTTTAGAGGGAAGTCGGTGGGGATGTAGGTCAGGTGACAGACCAGTACAAAAGGAGGAACAGTAGGCAGAAGGAGTTACTAGGCCAGTGGGTGCCGAGAAGCCAAGACCAAGTAGGCCAAGGGTGCTGACCAGAACAGACAAGAACAGACAGAAAGACACTTCCCGGGGATAGGGCTCCCTGGAGGCGCAGAATCCACAGATACACAGATCCATGGAGAGAAAGCCCGTCCATAGCCTGGAGCCCAAGGGAAAGTAAGGAAAGAGACTGGACTGGTGCCACCGGGTCCGAGGAGTACGGCAGCATTGACCGACTACAGGCGGGATAGGTTTCCCTTGTTGTACCCGGATAGTCACACGGGTTGGAAAGAGCCAGTGATCCCTTGCAAGACAGGGACACTTAAGCTAGGCTGGGACCAGAGTGCTGGCTCTGAGGGGGACTGCAGCTACACGCCGGCTCCCCAGACAAACCGACGGGGAACACTGATTCCAAGTCAGGGTTCCTAGTACACGGGTTGCAGGCACAGCAAAGCTATAGGACCCAGACTTGCTGCCCACGCACATAAGGAGAAGTCATACCCAGGGACCCAATTGCCGTTATACAACCCACAGGGAAAGACTGAGGAAAGGAAAGCCAGAAAGGTTATAGAGAGAGTGAGGGGTCTCAGGAAGATAACCTGGCTGCAGAGGGTTCAGAGTGTCCGGAGTTACCTGTGTAAAGTGACTGTGTGAACTGTAACGTTGGAACTGTTTGTGCTGAAGAACTTGTCAGTAAACCCGGTAAACCCTGCTTCAGTCTTAAGTGTGTGATTCCTGGTATACAGAACTTTTATTGCATCCTTACACCCTGTCAGGAGCAGCCCCGACCCGCGGTGGGCTCATCCACCTTGCTGCAGCATCTATCCTATCCATCCTCCGGACAGAAGTACACAGCAGCGGTGGTCCGTTCACTGACCACAATCCGTGGGTGTCGTCATGACAACAATCCCCTGTAAATATTCCCCCTTTTACTTGTGGGGCTCGGGACACGGTCCGGACCAAGGACTGCTGTGACATCCCCAGCATATACCCCGGTACGGTACCGAGTACCCCAACCCAGTGGGCCACATATTTACGTAGCTGGCTGTTCTGCTGACCAACTGCACATCCTGGCTATATCGACTTTCTCTACTCTGTGTCACAGGGTGGTATAGCGCATAAGGAATCAGGATGTAGGATGGTAAGATGGGCAAAGGCAAACTGGGGAACTAGTCTGACTCTGACTGGGGATCCCTGGCTCACCCTGTTCCTGGAGTTAACTCTGAAGGTGAGGATGTCCAGGCTGGCACCCTTGCCCTAGGCTAAAAGGCCCCCACCTCCACCCTTGGACCGGGAAAACCCAGCAACTTCAAAGGAAGGGAACAGCAGCAGCAACACAGCACAGCACGTCCCCACTGCATGGTGTCCAAGTAGAGACTGAATTCTATCTGTGACACCCAGTGGAGGGAAGTGGAATTAACTAAAGGCAGAGGGAGCAGAAATCAAAGCTCTGACACATTCCTCCTCCACCACCTGCAGAGACGCACACAGCATAGACAACATCAGCTTTCTGGCATTAAGTCTGGAAATGCCAAAGGAAAGAAACTACAGCAGCATTACATGTGGGCTGCAAAGCAGTCAACACATGACACTCTGACCCGTCTTTTAATCTAAAGGAACAAGTGGTGAATTCTATAGTAAGTGAATTAATGTACAGAGAAAGAATACCCATATGAGAATGCAGAAAAAGGAGCATAATCACACAGTCACTGAGCACAAGAAAAATGAGAGACCTTATGAGCTGTAGGAGGACAAATTTGTTCAGGAATACTCATAAAAGCATCATCATCCCAAACTCACAACCTCACATCCAGCATGTATTACTAAGGGCCACGTCACACACACAGATAATTGTGCAGATATTGTTCGCAGATCTCTGGTTGCAGTGAAATCATGGATACATTTTTCCATTTTGTGACCATATACAAATGAACAATGTGTCCATGATTTCACTGCAACCAGAGATCTGCGAACAATTTCTGCACAGATATCTGTGTGTGTGACATGGCCCTAAGAGGGACAAGTTCACAAAAGAAAAGGCTGAAACTAGGAGAAGATTCCAAACTACATCTCAAGAGGCCAAATAAATGAATGAAAGAATAGAAATACTGATAATAATATAATAATAAATCTCTATATAGCGCCAACATATTCCGCAGCGCTTTACAACACAGTGGTTCACATATGAAAAATATACAATATAATACAGTAAGTAATTACAGTAGAGAAAGAATACAGTACAATAATTGGAAACAATACAATAAGCATAGAATAAAAGTAAAAAATACAATAAATAAAGCAAAAAATAAAGGTGACCCTGCTCAAAAGAGCTTACAATCTACAACGAGATAGGGGTTACACAAAGTACAGGGGCTTATTTCACTGATGGTCCAGGCATCTTGAGGAAATGGGGGATAGAAATAAAGTTACATGAATGGTCATCAGACAATCTGTGTAGACCTTTTGGGTTTGGTGGAGTTTGAAGAAGAGTTACGTCGAGAACGATAGTGAATGGGCTATGTACAGTACAAAGGACTTCTATTAGGGAGCATGATAGGCTGCCTTAAAAAGATGTGGTTTTAGGGAGCGTCTGAAGCCATGAAAGTTGTGGATACTCCTGATTTCTTGGGGTAGAGCATTTCAGAGAATTGGTGCAGTTCGGGAGAAGTCTTGGTGCTGGGAGTAGGAGGATCGTATTAATGCAGATGTTAGTCGAAGGTCATTTGCAAAACATAGAGAACGGGTGGGGTGATAGACAGAGATGAGGGAGGAGATGTAGGGAGGTGCTGAACTGTGAAGAGTTTTGTGGGTGAGAACCAGCAATTTGAATTGGATCCTGTAGTGTACGGGCAGCCAGTGCAGTGACTGTCACAGAACGGAGGCCTCTGAGTAACAATTGGCCAGATGGGTGATCCTGGCTGCTGCATTAAGGATGGTCTGTAGAGGAGAAAGTTTAGAGAGGGGTAGGCCAATTAATAGAGAATTGCAGTAGTCAAGGCAGGAGTGGATTAGGGCTATGGTGAGGGTTTTTGTTGTTTCCATGATGAGAAAGGGAAGGACACTAGTTCTTCAGGTGTAAGCGACAAGAGCGGACGAGAGATTGTGTATGGGAGGTGAAGGAGAGATCATTGTCAAACATAACACCCAGACAGCGAGCCTGCTGCCCAGGCGTTATTGTGATGCCGCACACTGAGAGATGTCAGATTTAGGGAGATTATTGGAGGGCGGGAGCAGAAGAAGTTCAGTTTTGGAAAGGTTGAGTTTCAGATAGAGAGCCGACATGATGTTGGAAACTAAAGCTAGACAGTCATTGGTGTTCTTTAAAACCGCACGGGTAAGGTCAGGGGCTAAAGTGCATAATTGTGTGTCATCAGCATAGAGATCATACTGGAAGCCAAATCTGCTGATGGTGTGTCAAATCGGGGCTGAACACTGAGGACCTCAATAGTAAGAGGAAGAGGGGAGGAAGTGGAGCCAGCAAATGGTACACTGAAAGAACGGTCAGAAAGATAGGAAGAGAACCAAGAGAGCGCCGTGTCCTTTATGCAAATGGAGTGCAGCATAGAGAGTAGGAGATGGTGGTCAAAAGCTGTAGAGAGGTCAAGAAGAATAAGAAAAGAGTGGTCACCATTACGTTTTGCCGTCAGAAGGTCATTGGTCACTTTGATGAGTGCAGTTTCTGTAGAGTGAAGGGGGCGGAAACAGACTGTAATGGATCTAAAAGAGAGTGAGTGGAGAGGAAACGTGTGAGGCGAGTGCGTTACACCAACACTTCTACGGATTCATTGATGGGTCAACAAGACTCCTTGATCTCATGCTCACATCAGAACTCCATGAAGCCATCAGGGAAGTTGCAGAATTCCTGGAAAATTATAATGGAGTAGAACAGTGTGGGGAACCTTTTCTGCGGCCCCTAGGCAGATTCCCAGAGACCGCAGTGCTCTGGCGGTAGCTGCGTCTTGCTGCTTGCTGGCTTTTTAAAAATGCACGTGCGCTGCGAGCACATGCAGCATTCACTTCTGAGTGCAAACACTGAAGGATTACATCTTCCCGTTGGCCAGTGCCAGTTAAACGAGGTAGGTCTGCAATGCACTTGTAGCATGTTAATGTTTACTGTTACAAGATATGATGGTGCAATAACTCAGTTCGGCCACTAAAGGTCATTATGCAACAAGAGAAGAAAAGCACTGGAAACAGGAAGCAGTAGTCTCAGAGACTTGTGAGGTAAATTTTGAGAAGTCCTGCCTGAGAAACAGAAGCATGGAAGCATTGGGAGCTTTAAGTGATCCAAAGGGTAGTAGATCCCAGACCAGCGGGTGTAGTATCTCTGTGATCAGGGGATTGGGATGTTAACCAGGGGCCCTCATCACACGCATTCACACACCTAGAGCCAGGGGATCAATTGGTTAACCTGTTACTAGGGAACCGATCCCGGTGAGTGGAGTTTAGGTGGGCAGTGAAGAGCGGAAAGAGAAGTTAGCCAGAGATCGTGAGGAGAGTTGAAGAAGAGGGGACCCTGCGAGTGGCGCAGCGGAGAGCACCTAAAAGGACGGTGACCGAGACAGAAGGGGGATCCTCTGGTGTCAGTTAACACCCTAATCCGGACTGGAACGGCACCCGGTCCGGAGGGACACAGTCAAACATCGGAGGACTGGATCCGAGAGCGGTGCAGGAGTTCAGCTCTGAGCCGCCAAACCTGAGGGACGCGAGCTACTCAGAGAGCCATGGCCAACCCCTGGCATATTCCCACAAGGCCTGCAGAGGGTAAGGAGCCCTTAGAGAAGGGAACTCTCGTAAATCCCGTGAGCGGGCGACGGGCTCTGGGCAGGGTAGTACAGGAAGAGAAGGCATGAAAGGAGAGTGAAGACAGAGGGAGAAACCGGCAGGAACACCACTGAGGGCCTCAAAAAGACATTCTATCCCCTGGTGACTACCCAGGCCAGCTACCTGTCACTGTATGCCTGCAAGCTGCCTGAAGGTCACCAGTAAACCCGTGCAGAGCCTAAGCAACATGTGGTGTCTTATTTCATTGTGTCGGGGGAATTACATTCCAGTCTCCTCAGCATAGACTGCATGAAACCTCCACCTGCAGAGCCACCTTCCTGTATGAGTTCTCCATTTCCATCACTGCCCCAGGGATCCTGCTCCACCTGTGAGGATTAATAAAAAACTCCAAACAATTCGCATACACATTTTTAGGAATGAATAATTCCCAAACTGTACCTGGACTAGAATATTCGGTGGTCGCAATACCCACAATTCAATCATAAACAACTTCTGCGACACAACTCATGAATAATATTAAATTCATATTTATTAAAGTGCAATATAAAGTGCAATGTGCTATACAGACATGGTGACAGGGTATTCAGACTGTAATACATAATATGGCAGAGGTCACATGATATTATATACATCAGAATATTTATGTATCATTCTTTACACCATTTATAACTATATTTACTTTGAGTCTAATTGAGAACAACCACACACTCAAAGAATATCAGGTGTAGGTGACATGCACATTCCTATAGAAAACCAGACCCTCCCAGAGTTCATGTAATATATACTGGATGGTGTTTCCCAATTCCAAATAGCCAAAGTATACTGCTTATATACGATGTAGTGAGTATTCACAACATGGGTTAACCACAGAACTATATATATTTTGCATTGCAGTATGCAAAAACAGTGGGTAAATCTGTAAATATTATAGGATACCCAGCATGGGTGGTAGTTATATATTTAATTGCCCATGACACATGACACATGATATTGTTACCAAGTAGTACTCATCAAGAGATATAACTTGTAACTTACACAACAATGCTGCACAATATGCACTGTTATACCCTTGCAGTCCATAGACCAATATCAGTCACTGTGGATTATTGTGTATATCTCATAAAGGCTATATGTGGCGCCCCTGCGTACAGGTGGCCACAGAAGGGAACTGCAGCCAGGCAGTTAGGACATGGTAAACACTACACCCTCACAGCCCACATCCCCACGCATAGAAGAAGGGGTTACATCCAGCTCTGAGGTCAGATACTATATGATGAGGAGTGGGTTGGGCACACCAGAAGGTCAGGTGACTGACAGTATATAGAGAGGGGGAGGAGTAAAGGAAGTTAGTAAGCCACAGTGAGCTGAGATGCAAAGACAGAGAGATATTACACGTCCTGGAAGTGCCTAAGCTGAGGAGCGCAGACCCGTACTGAGCCAATGCGAGCCAGATGGGGGGGAAAGCCCGTCCAAGATGCTGAAACCACCAGGAGTGTGACAGACAGAGAAGGGACGGTGCAACCCGTGCCCTAGACAGCAGCTGAAGCTACTAACAGCAGGTGGAGAAGCCCTCCTAGATATCTGAAGGAAACAGAGGAAGGAGCCTGGCAGAACCTCATGCTAGAGGACTGTTGCAGGCTGGGCTAAGGCAGAGTGTCAGCTCTGAAGGGGACCGACGATTTACCCGGTATCCCCAGATTCACTGACGGGGAGCTTCAGTTTCATGCTGGAGTTCCTAACCCTAAAGGACAGGCAGCTCAGTGACGCACTAGGACTCACAGAAGCCAGAGTCACCGCTATACTGTCCAGTGTCCGCCACCCCCGTGTAAGACGGAGAAAGAGTAATAGCCCGGAAAGGCACACTAAGAGACTGTGTGAGGGGTCACAAGGAGAGAGGAGCCTGGCTGCAGGAGGAAAGGGAACCCGGAAAGGGAGAATGCAACTGAATGTTAAGAACTGTGTAACAACTAACTTGTAAGCTGACTGAAGGAACTAAGTAAAGCTTTGGAAACCCTGCATTGCCTCCTGCCTGCTTCCATCTGCAGACCCTTTCTCCCATACAGGCTTGCACCAGGAAGATCTCAACCTGCAGAGCTACAGCCTGTCAGCACCAGCCCTGGAGAGAGAGATCCCTGCAGCTGCAAAGTAAGTGTGCTCCAACAGCCTCACACACAACAGACTTTAACTCCTTACTGCCCCGGGGGATACAGTTCTCCCCACTAGAACTATACCATCCCCGCTGCCACTCCATCACCCCCGGAGGTTCTGCAGCAGCGGCGGCCCCATTACTGGCCGCAACAAGTGGGTGGCGTCACCCGTGACAATATCCCTTGTAAATATTCCCCTTTTATTGTGCTGAGCCAGGGACACGGTCCGGACCAGGCCACCAGTGACATCCCCAGCAGCAGATCGGTCCGGCACCGAGTACCCCACGTCCCTTGGGGCTCCACATATACCTTAAGCGTGGCAAGGGAGAGTCTAGTGTGGCGTCCTATACCCCGGGTCCTTGCGCCCCAATGCGCATATCGGTCCTCCTTCGTCAGGGGACGCCCGGGATCCAAGTACCCAATGGCCCTGGATACCCACCACATAAGGTAAGTGACATGGCTATACCCAGAGAACTATACTACATTTCTAATTGGAGAGCTTTGCTAATAATATTATTATTACACCTACTACATATTGGGATAGGATCTTAGAGATGGGAAAACCCCTCTAATGGCTCTCACTCTACATAATATTCCAGTGTTCGGCAGATGTAACCACGCCCATTTGTCAATTTAATTGCCACTTTGCAAGTGGGTGGGGCTTGCCACAGGTGGGAGTGGTTTCACCTACATCAACGTCACTTTAGATATGTGATAGCATGGGGTAAATACATATTTAAGAGGGATATGTTAAGAATCCAAAAGATATGTCTCTTTTTGGCTACGATAGACCGGACTGCCCATCATAAGAGCTGCAGATCTGTGTCTCCCGCCCCCTGTGTCTCCAGTATAATGAATGCTCAGTGCTGGTGAGTGCTGGTCACACCATGAGTTACACACGGATGACTCCTCCTACCAATAACACATGCAGACTCCTCCCATAGGTCACGACAGACCAAGGCTCCGCCCATTGTTACACACGTTCCAGACCCGTGGCTCCGCCCCTATTACCATGTTTGGTCTAGCAGCTATTCTTGCGCCAGTATTGGAATAAATGTTTTTATCACGTGACTCATATTTACTTCCAGCGCTCCAGCCGCTTTGTGATTCGCTGACATGTCCACACGTGACACACCAGGAAGTGCCGGCTGTGCATAGTGTGGAGGGAGTGTGTGCGGAGACCTGTCCGGGGAGCGGTCTCCATAGTTACTGGCGGCAGAGGACATGTCCGGATACCGGCTGGAGGCAGCGGATGGCGGCGGGAGCCACGATATCTCTGCGGGGGAGACTGTGGTCGGGAGAGGCCCCCTCCTGGGGGTAAGTGCTGTATACTGTGTGCTGCGCCTATATA
This sequence comes from Allobates femoralis, assembly GCA_033576535.1. NCBI lineage: Eukaryota > Metazoa > Chordata > Amphibia > Anura > Aromobatidae > Allobates > Allobates femoralis. The sequence continues at coordinate 555,073,129 of JARQOC010000001.1, read as the reverse complement.
CTGAGCTGTGTACAGCGCCCCCTGCTGGCGGACATGTGCGGACCTGTCACTCTGTCATGTGACGTCCGTGATCAGGATTATACCATGGCCCTGTGTGTCATCACTATGTGCTGCTGTGTGATCACAGTCCTGTGTGTCATCACTATGTGCTGCTGTGTGATCACAGTCCTGTAGATGGCTCTGTGTGTCATCACTATGTGCTGCTGTGTGATCACAGTCCTGTGGATGGCTCTGTGTGTCATCACTATGTGCTGTTGTGTGATCACTGTCCTGTGGATGGCCCTGTGTGCCATCACTATGTGCTGCTGTGTGATCACAGTCCTGTGGATGGCCCTGTGTGTCATCACTATGTGCTGCTGTGTGATCACTGTCCTGTGGATGGCCCTGTGTGTCATCACTATGTGCTGCTGTGTGATCACAGTCCTGTGGATGGCCCTGTGTGTCATCACTATGTGCTGCTGTGTGATCACAGTCCTGTGTGTCATCACTATGTGCTGCTGTGTGATCACAGTCCTGTGTGTCATCACTATGTGCTGCTGTGTGATCACAGTCCTGTGTGTCATCACTATGTGCTGCTGTGTGATCACAGTCCTGTGTGTCATCACTATGTGCTGCTGTGTGATCACAGTCCTGTGTGTCATCACTATGTGCTGCTGTGTGATCACAGTCCTGTGTGTCATCACTATGTGCTGCTGTGTGATCACTGGTCCTGTGGATGGCCCTGTGTGCAACACTATGTGCTGTTGTGTGATCACTGTCCTGTGGATGGCTCTGTGTGTTCATCACTATGTGCTGCTGTGTTGTGGATGCACATGTGCCTGTGGATGTGCGCCTGGTGTTCATCACTATGTGCTGCTGTGTGATCACAGTCCTATGGATGGCTCTGTGTGTCATCACTATGTGCTTGCTGTCCTATGGATGGCCCGTGTGTCATCACTATGTGCTGCTGTGTGATCACAGTCCTGTAGATGTGCTCTGTGTGTCATCACTATGTGCTGCTGTGTGATCACAGTCCTGTGTGTCATCACTATGTGCTGTGTGTGTGATCACTCTGGATGCCTGTGTGTCATCACTATGTGCTGCTGTGTGATCACTGTCCTGTCGATGGTCCTGTGTGTCATCACTATGTGCTGCTGTGTGATCACAGTCCTGTGGATGGCTCTGTGTGTCATCACTATGTGCTGCTGTGTGATCACAGTCCTGTGTGTCATCACTATGTTGCTGCTGTGTGATCACTAGTCTGTGTGGATGGCCCTGTGTGTTCATCACTATGTGCTGCTGTGTGATCACAGTCCTGTGTGTGTCATCACTATGTGCTGCTGTGTGATCACAGTCCTGTGTGTCATCACTATGTGCTGCTGTGTGATCACAGTCCTGTGTGTCATCACTATGTGCTGCTGTGTGATCACAGTCCTGTAGGATGGCTCTGTGTGTCATCACTATGTGCTGCTGTGTGATCACAGTCCTGTGGATCACTTGCTGTGTGTCATCACTTGTGTCTTTGTGTCGTGTGATCACTGTCCTGTGTAGGGCTCTGTGTGTCATCACTATGTGCTGCTGTGTGATCACTGGTCACCTGTGGATGGCTCTGTATGTGTGTCATCACTATGTGCTGCTGTGTGATCACAGTCCTGTGGATGGCTCTGTGTGTCATCACTATGTGCTGCTGTGTTTCACAGTCCTGTGGATGGCTCTGTGTGTCATCACTATGTGCTGCTGTGTGATCACAGTCCTGTGTGTCATCACTATGTGCTGCTGTGTGATCACAGTCCTGTGTGTCATCACTATGTGCTGCTGTGTGATCACAGTCGTCTGTGTGTCATCACTATGTGCTGCTGTGTGATCACGTGGCCTGTGTGTCATCACTATGTGCTGCTGTGTGATCACAGTCCTGTGTGTCATCACTATGTGCTGCGTTGTGTGATCACAGTCCTGTAGATGGCTCTGTGTGTCATCACTATGTGCTGCTGTCTATGTGATGGCCGTGTGTGTCATCACTATGTGCTGCTGTGTGATCAAGTGCCTGTGTGTCATCACTATGTGCTGCTGTGTGATCACAGTCCTGTGTGTCATCACTATGTGCTGCTGTGTGATCACAGTCCTGTAGATGGCTCTGTGTGTCATCACTATGTGCTGCTGTGTGATCACAGTCCTGTGGATGACTCTGTGTGTCATCACTATGTGCTGTTGTGTGATCACTGTCCTGTGTATGGCTCTGTGTGTCATCACTATGTGCTGCTGTGTGATCACTGTCCTGTGGATGGCTCTGTGTGTCATCACTATGTGCTGCTGTGTGATCACAGTCCTGTGGATGGCTCTGTGTGTCATCACTATGTGCTGCTGTGTTTTCACAGTCCTGTGGATGGCTCTGTGTGTCATCATATGCCTGTGTGATACAGTCTGTGTTCTCATGTGCTGCTGTGTGATCACAGTCCTGTGTGTCATCACTATGTGCTGCTGTGTGATCACAGTCCTGTGTGTCATCACTATGTGCTGCTGTGTGATCACAGTCCTGTGTGTCATCACTATGTGCTGCTGTGTGATCACAGTCCTGTGTGTCATCACTATGTGCTGCTGTGTGATCACAGTCCTGTAGATGGCTCTGTGTGTCATCACTATGTGCTGCTGTGTGATCACAGTCCTGTGGATGGCTCTGTGTGTCATCACTATGTGCTGTTGTGTGATCACTGTCCTGTGTATGGCCCTATGTGTCATCACTATGTGCTGCTGTGTGATCACTGTCCTGTGGATGGCTCTGTGTATCATCACTATGTGCTGCTGTGTGATCACAGTCCTGTGGATGGCTCTTTGTGTCATCACTATGTGCTGCTGTGTGATCACAGTCCTGTGGATGGCTCTGTGTGTCATCACTATGTGCTGCTGTGTGATCACAGTCCTGTGGATGGCTCTGTGTATCATCACTATGTGCTGCTGTGTGATCAGTCCTCTGGATGGCCCTGTGTGTCATCACTATGTGCTGCTGTGTGATCACAGTCCTGTGGATGGCTCTGTGTATCATCACTATGTGCTGCTGTGTGATCAGTCCTCTGGATGGCCCTGTGTGTCATCACTATGTGCTGCTGTGTGATCACAGTCCTGTGGATGGCGCTGTGTGCACACATTGCGGTTTTCTTGTGTTTTTTTTGTTTTCTGTGTGGTTTCGTTGCAAAACCTAAAGCGTTTCCTGGTGCAGCAAAGTGATTGAGAGTCTTGAAGCCTCTGCTCTTGTTCACTATCTTCTTCTTGCAGATTTGGTGCAGAACTAAAGGGAATCTGTCATGTCCTTTTTGTTTTTACATCGCCCCAATGTTATTTAGATCATGCATTGTGCATCACTAAGGCTGGTTTCACATTTGTGTTTGGAACGCAGCGTAACCGAACGCAGCCAAACGCATGCGCACTGCGTTCCTATGTTTAACATGGAAACGCATGGTATCTTCATTTGGCTGCGTTAGGTTGTGGTTGCGTTTGGATGCACATAATCTGTGCGCCGCCCTCCGAACGCAGCCTATTGCATTTTTTGTGCGGTCACTTGTTTTATCAGCAAGCGCCCGCAAGTGACAAACAATGCATGGATCTCAATGGATCCACAGTGTCCTCCACATGACAGTGCAGTAGAACGCTGCGGATCTAATTGAAATCACTCCCGGGAGATCAGCGGCGGTGCCTGGGAAATCAGCAGTAGCAGCCGCTGATGTCCTGGGCACGGCTGCTGCTATTCTCCCGTCGGTGTCGGATCATCTGTTTCTTCAAATCTCCCGCGCAGACAGCGTTGGGAGATCAGCGCCGGCCAGGAGGAGGAGATCAATGCTGCTGATCTCCGCCTCCTGGCCGCTGCCGAGATCGCGCTGGTTTGCTGGCCGGGCACCATACTGATGTGAACGCATGCGGTGAATCTCCACTGTGCTCACATCAGTATGGCAGCGTTTGCCCTGCGGTTGCATCTGCATGCCCTTCGTATGCAGACACAAGCGCAAATGTGAACCCAGCTTATGGCTGGTTTCACACTACAGTTTTTTGGAATCGGGTGGGGTGTAGCTAAAGCTCGCACTCCCCGGTTTCCTATGGAATCCCCCTCAATTCACAAAATGGAAGCCCCACACTGGTATCACTGATCCGTCTCACGGATTGGTGATAATATAAATTAAGGCTGGAAGAAAAAAGCGCACATAGGGCATACCTGTGTGTAAATTAACAACTTTGTTCTAACACTGCTCACCTTATAGTGGTTGTGGGTGTCACAACCAAACCAAATCACTCGTGGTCTGTCCAGTAATAACCTGATGGCGGGCAGCTGCAGTCTCCCTTGGATCAGTAACAAGAGTGGTGTGGAAACAAAAGGGATTTCAGGCAGCGCTCCCTCCTGGATGAATAATCTCAACTCGTGGAGATATATTTCATGTGATTTTTATTTTCTATGCGTTTTGGGTTTAACCCTTCATCAGGAAAAAAATTACAAGTTTATGAGATCTTTGACATCTGAAATTTACATTGTGGAGCCAAATAGGAGGTGGCTTGTGGCTGGAGCCAAAGGGCATTTTCACACTCCCTGTATGGGTAATCCACCCACCACCTCCTCCCTGATGCCAATCATTGTCTCCCTCGCCTGCAGCATAGTACACAGAGCTTATTGCAGTAATGGCCGCTTAGCCCCACCTCCTGCTGTGACATCACGCTTATACCCGCCCTGCTCCATGTTAACCATGGAGCAGAGCTGGGGAAGGCGATGCAGGAGCATACAATTACATCCAGATGTGTACCTTCTTTTGCTGGATCTAGCTGTAAATGGCACAACCCCTAGGGGGCATGTCATTCCAAACTGGGTTGTGGGCATGCTCAGACCAAAAACCCAGATCCGGATCCAGGTTCAATAGAGCCACATTGTAATTAAAGTGCATTGTCCCAGATCCGGATGTTCTCGATTTCATCATCAGAGACCAAAATCGCTACAAAATATGTTTTTGATCTCAGTGCAAAAACTGTGAACATCTGGACAAAGGGGGACTGTAAAGAAGCGAAGGCACCAGGCGCATCCTGTGTAGGTTGGAATCTCACAAATACCGAAAACCGGTAGTGTGAAACCAGGCTAACGGCATAGATTATAGCACGCGGCCGGAACTGACTCTCCGTATTGGGGGGCGGAGCTTACACAGGGGGCGTCATCTCTCAGGCCACAGTGGGCGGAGGAGGAGGAGCTCAATGGGCGGGAACAAATGTCCAAAATTGATGGGCGTGTTCTCAACTGTAGAGCCCTGTGCGGTGGGCCTGTATTAACGAAATGACCATTGCTCTACAATCCATGTAGACATAGAGTTATTAATAGAAGCAGGGGTCTGGGGGTACGACCCCCAGACAAGGGGGGGTGCAGTTGCATAATTTACTCTTCTAGTATTACATTATTTAGAAGAGTAAATTATGCAAGCCTGCACCCCCTTCCCTAGACTCCTGCTTCTATTATAACCAACTCTCTGTCTACATGGATTATAGAGTAATGGTCCGCCGCACAGGGCCAGCTTGCTCAGTAATGCCCTCTACACTTGAGAACACACCCATCAATTTCGGGAATTTGTTCCGCCCATTGAGCTCCTCCTCCGCCCACTGTGGTCTGAGATGAGGCCCCCTGTGTAAGTCCCCCCCCCATCGTCACTTCGGGCCACTTGTAAAAGTATGCCCAGCCTAAACTGGTTTAGAGAAAAAATCCTTGTATTTATCGTAAGGTTATGATCACACACTGCATTGTTGTGCTGCATTTTTACTGTTTTATGCTAATCTAAACCTAGGCTTTGCTGGGAATCAAGAACGCATGTGATCCGGGGAAGAGCTGTGCACATACATTTGTTTAATATCTTTACAAAAACTGTAAATGCACAGGGTTTCTGTGTTCTGAAATCAATGAGCTTCAATTCATTTCTGCACTTTTGCTGTGTTCTATGGGCACAAATGAAGCAAAAAAACTCAGGATTTCTCCTGCCTAGCTATCTGAATTTAATAGAAACCCCTAAGGTTTTACTGCAATTTTGCTGCAGCACAACCTTACAGTGTGAGCATAGCCTTAACGTTCAACTGGTGATGTGGGGTTTTTGTCACGCAACTGGTGAGGTGGGGTTTCCTATACCCCAGTGTTTAGAAATCTGTAATTGTAATTTTTACAGAAAATGCAAAGATCACGTTTGTTTTAATCATTTTCTTATTGGCGATTGATTACACTGGGGAACAATTTGAAAAACGTTTTCTGTTGAGTTAGGTTTTTGAGCTGATTTATACTAAAATTGGCATGCTGATTCCAAAAATGTAGTCAGTTTCTTTCTAGCACGTCAAGTTTTTCCTCCACAACTTACCTGCCAGAGATGCACAATTGCACTGATATCTGTAATAAGACTTGTTATCTGATTACAATTCGACTCATATATCCTTTGTAAAAAACATGATAGTGTTAAAAAACATATTTGTCATGCCTATTTCTTATATATTTCATTTTTTGTTCATATTACTATTTAAAAAAAAACAAAAACACTTTTTAGGTACAGTAGTTTACATATTTGTGAGAAGACAAAAATCCTATAGTTGAAAAACTTGACGTGATAGAGAAAAACTGAGATCATTTCTGGATTCAGCATCCAAAAATTAATTAAGAGCAGTTGTCTGACCTGACTCCTAAAAAATTGTGTTCCCCAGTGTTACACATGGGTAAGGCCCCTTTCACAAAGGCGTTTTTTTGAAAATGTGGCAGATTCGGCAGAATTACCGCATCTTCCGCCTAATGGCCGCACTTGCTGCTCCGATCCGGCAAGCCCCATGCAATGTCTATGAGGCTTGCGGCAAGTGCGGTTTTGCCAGTTGCAGCAGATGTGGCAGTTCCGGCTGCGAAGTTTTTTTTTACTGCCGCAACTGGCAAAAGCGCACTTGCCGCACCCGACCGCTAGCCCCATAGACAATGCATGGGGCTTGCCAGATCGGTGCAGCAAGTTCGGCCATTAGGTGGAAGATGCGGTAATTCTGCTGCATTTTTTCAAAAACGCCAGTGTGAAAGGGGCCTAAGGCCGGTTTCACTTTTGCGTTTGTGAACGCAGTGTCCCGAACGCAGCCAAACGCCTGCACACTGTGTTCCTATGTTTAACGTGGGAACGCATGGTGGCTGCGTTTGGATGCGCATAATTTGTTTTATCAGCAAGCGCACAAAAAAAATGCATGGATCTCAATGGATCTGCAGTGTCCTCCGCATGACAGCACAGGAGAACGCTGCGGATCACATTAAAATCTAGACAATGCATGGAGCTCGTAGCATCGCGGCCGTTAGGCGGAAGCAGTAAATCTGCCGGATCTGCCACATTTTCAAAAATACGTCAGCGTGAAAGGGGCCTATAACAAATTTTTGTCACCCACAAGTATCGGAAAATGTAATACTTTGATGATTCAATCCGAGGGCATTATGAAACATCACTTTTAGGATAATGTAAATAAAAATCACAAACATTTTTCAAAAACAAGTGAATGATAAGTATTAACATGATAATTGAAAACACCACAAGCCGTTCAAGAGAAAAATAAAAGGAATATTATCAAAAATAAAGAAGTTTTCAAACTTTGAAAATGTGTAAAAAAGAATTACATGAGTGGTGATGTGGGGTTCAGCAAGGCCAAGACAGCACTTAGCGACAGCTAGCTCTGTTATGCGTGGCCAGAAGAGAGAGGCCTTGACGACATCCTCATGACAAGGAAATTGATGGAAGCTAGTGAGACACGTATCCTCATACCAGCATTTTTCAATGAATGGCAGCCGAACAAAAATTCCCTGGGGTGTGGCAAACCCCAGCTCACCAGTTGAGGGTCAAAAAGCACTTTAGATGCTTATATGTTTGCATTAAGAACCTGCACAGTCAGATACTTAACCTTCGTCCGGCTGAGTAGGTACAATTGTAACTATTCCGTTTTAAAATTGCAATAACTTTTTTTTCGAAAAGCCGTAGAGGGCTGAAATTTCGTGCCATCTCTGCAGTTTTGGTCCAGAATATATTGGCCAAATTTCAATAAAATATCTTCACCCCCTTCCGAGATAAAAGGTCGAGATATTTTATAAAAAATTATGCAGCCTGACGAAGGTAAAGCTGGCATCAGCCATGTCAATCCAGTTCAGTTATGGTATTTCTTCAACGTAAAAATAACGCTAAAGGAACCTTTACACGCCACTACCGCGGGTTAGAAACCACCAAGTGTCTGAGACAACTGTATCTTGCACCGCCAAAACACCGCGAGGTAGCGGCATGTAAATAAGGTTGTTGCCACCGGTCACTGTCGACACCTATTTTTGAGCACTGCTCTAAAACAGGTTGGTTTCCACCCAATGGTAGCGGCGTGTAAATGAGGAACAGGATGGTTTTTGCGACACCTAGTTATCTCCCTGGGGCGTGACACAGCCTCCGTGATACCGCGCCCCACCAGCGGTCATTGGTGGAAGATCCTACGTTACGATTGGCTCTCCCTTCACAGGCCGCCATCTTGGATGAGCTGTCACTTCAGCACTAGAGATACGCGCCGTATGCACGATCTGAAACATTAGTACAATTACGCCGCCACACAATTGCGGAAAGCCAAAGTATATTACGTTATGGTCCTATGTAGTTTACACATTCTTATACCACATACAAAGGAAGCTTGCTGTACACAGCGCACATGCATGCCATACGTAGCGCCCTGGGGTTTTACATGAGATAACGCACAAGTGTTGTTCCTGTGCTGCACTGCGCGCACTATATAGTATGCATATTCTCAGACCACATACAAAGGAAGATTGCTGTACACAGCACATAAGGTTGCGGTACGCAACGTCCTGGGTTCTTGTTCTGTAGGTGCCGCAGAAGTGTTTCTGGCATGTCCGGCTCCATCCTGTGTCTTCCCCCCCCCCCCCCCCGGCTCCATCCAGTGTCCACCCTTTCCCCCCACCGGCACCATCCTGTGTCCCCCCCATCCCCCCCCCCCCGGCTCCATCCTGTGTTGTCCCCCCCCCCCCCCCCCGGCTCCATCCTGTGTCGTCCCCCCAGTCCATCCTGTCCCCCCGCCCCATCCTGTTACCTCCCCCGGCCCCATCCTAGCCCCCCCCCAGCCTGTCCCCCCCCGGCCCCATCCTGTTACCCCCCCCCCCTCCCCCGGCCCCATCCTGGCCCCCCCCGGCCTGTCCCCCCCCGGCCCCATCCTGTGTCCCCCCCCGGCCCCATCCTGTGAAAGTGCAGTACATACCGTATTTCAAACACCAAAGCATCTAAAGTGCTTATTTTCTGATAAACACATGGATTTTTAAAAAAAATCTTTCTTTTAAACCAAATTAGTGAGGCACATGATCTAAAAAACATTAGGGGCGGTTTAAAAATAAAAAAATGACATGACAGGTTCCCTTTAAGTATTTGCTGCATCAACAATCCACTTGCCTTGAGCGAGACCTCGCCTCTCTAGTTATATGCTTGCTTGGAATATACAGTATTTTTCGCTTTATTAGATGCACCTGATTATAAGACACACCCCAATTTGGTGAAGGAAAAGAGAATTTTTTTTTAATGTTAAACAGGGTCCATCTTATAATGCCAGTGTCCATCTTACAATCAGTATATATATGTATGCGTGTATAAAATATATATATGTAATAGACTCCATCCTGGTTCATGGGCCCCCCCTGCTGGATATATCCTCCTGTGACAGCACATATCCCCCAGTTACGGTACATAGCCCCCAGTGATGGTACATAGCACCCTACCCTGCTTATGGCCTCCAGTGATGGTACATAGCCTCCCATCCTGGATATGGTCCCCAGTGATGGTATATAGCCTCCCATCCTGGATATGGTCCCCAGTGATGGTACATAGCCTCCCATCCTGGATATGGTCCCCAGTGATGGTATATAGCCTCCCATCCTGGATATGGTCCCCAGTGATGGTACATAGCCTCCCATCCTGGATATGGTCCCCAGTGATGGTACATAGCATCCCATCCTGGATATGGTCCCCAGTGATGGTACATAGCCTCCCATCCTGGATATGGTCCCCAGTGATGGTACACAGCCTCCCATCCTGGATATGGTCCCCAGTGATGGTACACAGCCTCCCATCCTGGATATGGTCCCCAGTGATGATACACAGCCTCCCATCCTGGATATGGTCCCCAGTGATGGTACACAGCCTCCCATCCTGGATATGGTCCCCAGTGATGGTACACAGCCTCCCATCCTGGATATGGTCCCCAGTGATGGTACATAGCCTCCCATCCTGGATATGGTCCCCAGTGATGGTACATAGCCTCCCATCCTGGATATGGTCCCCAGTGATGGTACATAGCCTCCCATCCTGGATATGGTCCCCAGTGATGGTACACATAGCCTCCCATCCTGGATATGGTCCCCAGTGATGGTACACATAGCCTCCCATCCTGGATATGGTCCCCAGTGATGGTACACATAGCCTCCCATTCTGGATATGGTCCCCAGTGATGGTACACATAGCCTCCCATTCTGGATATGGTCCCCAGTGATGGTACACATAGCCTCCCATTCTGGATATGGTCCCCAGTGATGGTACACATAGCCTCCCATTCTGGATATGGTCCCCAGTGATGGTACACATAGCCTCCCATTCTGGATATGGTCCCCAGTGATGGTACACATAGCCTCCCATTCTGGATATGGTCCCCAGTGATGGTACACATAGCCTCCCATTCTGGATATGGTCCCCAGTGATGGTACACATAGCCTCCCATTCTGGATATGGTCCCCAGTGATGGTACACATAGCCTCCCATTCTGGATATGGTCCCCAGTGATGGTACACATAGCCTCCCATTCTGGATATGGTCCCCAGTGATGGTACACATAGCCTCCCATTCTGGATATGGTCCCCAGTGATGGTACACATAGCCTCCCATTCTGGATATGGTCCCCAGTGATGGTACACATAGCCTCCCATTCTGGATATGGTCCCCAGTGATGGTACACATAGCCTCCCATTCTGGATATGGTCCCCAGTGATGGTACACATAGCCTCCCATTCTGGATATGGTCCCCAGTGATGGTACACATAGCCTCCCATTCTGGATATGGTCCCCAGTGATGGTACACATAGCCTCCCATTCTGGATATGGTCCCCAGTGATGGTACACATAGCCTCCCATTCTGGATATGGTCCCCAGTGATGGTACACATAGCCTCCCATTCTGGATATGGTCCCCAGTGATGGTACACATAGCCTCCCATTCTGGATATGGTCCCCAGTGATGGTACACATAGCCTCCCATTCTGGATATGGTCCCCAGTGATGGTACACATAGCCTCCCATTCTGGATATGGTCCCCAGTGATGGTACACATAGCCTCCCATTCTGGATATGGTCCCCAGTGATGGTACACATAGCCTCCCATTCTGGATATGGTCCCCAGTGATGGTACACATAGCCTCCCATTCTGGATATGGTCCCCAGTGATGGTACACATAGCCTCCCATTCTGGATATGGTCCCCAGTGATGGTACACATAGCCTCCCATTCTGGATATGGTCCCCAGTGATGGTACACATAGCCTCCCATTCTGGATATGGTCCCCAGTGATGGTACACATAGCCTCCCATTCTGGATATGGTCCCCAGTGATGGTACACATAGCCTCCCATTCTGGATATGGTCCCCAGTGATGGTACACATAGCCTCCCATTCTGGATATGGTCCCCAGTGATGGTACACATAGCCTCCCATTCTGGATATGGTCCCCAGTGATGGTACACATAGCCTCCCATTCTGGATATGGTCCCCAGTGATGGTACACATAGCCTCCCATCTGGATATGGTCCCCAGTGATGGTACACATAGCCTCCCATTCTGGATATGGTCCCCAGTGATGTACACATAGCCTCCCATTCTGGATATGGTCCCCAGTGATGGTACACATAGCCTCCCATTCTGGATATGGTCCCCAGTGATGGTACACATAGCCTCCCATTCTGGATATGGTCCCCAGTGATGGTACACATAGCCTCCCATCTGATATGGTCCCCAGTGATGGTACACATAGCCTCCCATTCTGGATATGGTCCCCAGTGATGGTACACATAGCCTCCCATCTGGATATGGTCCCCAGTGATGGTACACATAGCCTCCCATCCTGATATGGTCCCCATGATGGTACACATAGCCTCCCATCCTGGATATGGTCCCCAGTGATGGTACACTAGCCTCCATCCTGGATATGGTCCCCATGTGGTACCATAGCTCCCATCTGGATATGGTCCCCAGTGATGGTACACACAGCCTCCCATTCTGGATATGGTACCAGTGATGGTACACACAGCCCCCCATCCTGCATATAGCCCCCAGTGATGGTACATAGCCCCCCTACCTTGGATATGGCCTCCCCATCCTGCACTCACCCCCTCCATTTTAGATATGCCCCCCGTCACTCTACATGTCCCCATGCTGGTGCACACCTAGTAAAATAATAAACAGCTAATAACTGTTTATTATTTTACTGGGTGTGCACCAGCATGGGGACATGTAGAGTGACGGGGTGCATATCCAAAATGGAGGGGGTGAGAGCAGGATGGGGGGGACCATATCCAGAATGGAGAGGGTGAGTGCAGGACAGGGGGGGTTAGAGAAGGCTCACATAATATGCGCTGTTCCACCTGTCCATCTCCTAGTGCAATCTCAGTACTGAGAGGTAGACAGCGGCAGATGCAGTGAATATTATATGAGTATAATGAGCGGGGTCAAATGATTTTCCGCTGTCTCTGCAGCCCGCAGCCAGCCCGCTATGGCCCCAGATCCGCCCACCCCCCTACAGTGCAGTAGATTCGGATGATAAAATGCACCCCCCACTTTCCCCCATAATTTGGGGGGACAAAAGTGCGTCTTATAATCCAAAAAATACAGCGCATATCACATTCTTGCTGTCTTGTGCCCACAGTTCCCAGTGCTGACACCAGAGAATCATTACAGCGCACAGTGTGTGTGATGTAAGGATTCAGAAGTCCGCAGGCACCGCGTGACAGAGAGGGACATAGATAGATTTTTGGATTTAGACCAGACAACCCCTTTCACTGAGAGAAGTCTGATATTTGGGGCTCCTCTGCTGAAACCTAGACTGATTACTGGTCATGATACCTCTATTCCTCTTCACTCTCACCACATTAAGGAGTTGAATGTGGCTTGTGATGGAGCTTGGGGGCGCTCTGCAGTCAGTGGAATGTGCGCAGAGAGCCATGTACAGCATTCCCATATATCTGTCTAGTGCGTCTTTTCCATCAAATACTCAGTTTTTATCTTGATGGGCAGGGCTCCTCCTGTCTATTGCTCAGTAGTTGAGCTGTTTCCAACTGTTAAACAGCGGACAGTCGCCATCAGTCCACATTGATGCAGGAAAGCAGATTGACACTGTTCAGACAAGGGGTCCAGTTTTCACCCAGTGGCCAGTTTTAGCTCTTTAATTTTTCATGCTGCTCCCCCAAGTATTATGCGTATACCATATTCAGGGTGGGTCATTTATATGGATGCACCGAAATAAAATGGGAATGGTTGGTGATATCAAATTCCTGTTTGTGGCACATCAGTATATGGGAGGAGGAAAACTTTTCCAGATGGGCGGGGACCATGGCGGCCATTTTGGATCTAACTTTATTTTTTTCAATGGGAAGAGGGTCATGTGACACATCATATTGGGAAATCTTTCATTAGGGCTTAGGCTGCCTTCACATTTGCATTTGTGTCTGCATGCGGAGGGCATGAAGGAGCAAACGCATAGCAAACGATGAATCTCCGCACGTGTTCACATTGGTATGGTGCCCGGCCAGCCAATCAGCGATCTCGGCGGCAGCTTGGAGGCGGAGATCAGCAGGAGAGATCTCCTCCTTCTGGCTGCCGCTGATCTCCTGACAGTGTTGGCACGGGAGATTTGAAGAAACAGCTGATCTGACAGCTGTTTAAATCTCCCGCGCCGACATCACCTCTTCTGTGTTGGCGCGGGAGATTCAAACAGCTGTCAGATCAGATGATGTTACACTACATGACCGCTGAGGGCAGTGATTGTCTGCAGCGATGGACAGGACGTCATGACTTCTTGTACCACTGGGGACCTTTGAGGCGGGAACGTTAGAGCTGTAGGGATTCAGGAGGTATTTGTTTAATTTTTCTGTAATGCTGTGGTATTAATCACGATTGTTCCATGTTGTTATTTTTCCTAGATTGCAGATAAAAGGGTATCCAGGAACCACGCTGTACTAGAGGTGGTGGAGGACAAGCTCCGCATTAAATCAGTAAGTACTGAGCTTCTCAGGTGCTGTGAGGGGTACGGAGGGAATGTTCTTGTATTTTCTGTTGGTAGATTAAAGCTGGGATATCTGTTTATGAAACTGCAAAGATATTTGTGTGGAATTTGTGATATATAATATCTACAGGTCATAGAGAATAAGGTAATACAGAGCATTATGGGACTTTCCAATGTAAATTTCTAAGATAATCACGAAATCTGGAATTGGAGATTTCCCCGAAAGAGAAACTCTTTAAGGTACCTTTACACGCGGCAACTTTTCTAGGAATTTCACTGGCAATTTGCTGGTTGCAGTGAAATCATGGAGACATTGTTACATTTGTACACAGCAACAAGATAGAACAATGTGTCCATGATTTCACTGCAACCAGTAAGTTGCCAGTGAAATTCCTAGAAAGGTTGCCGCCTGTAAAGGTACCTTTACCGAGGACAATTGAGTTTCTCTCATTAAGTTGAGCTTTTAGTAAAAGGTGAACAAACGCTGCTGGGATTAGAGATGCGATTCACCTTCATGTGGTGTTCCTGATCTGTGATTAGAGCAACTTTTTATTGTCTGTACTGAAAGTGTAACTGTCATTTACATTTTTATTTAGTAATAAGGTGATGCAAGTGATTACAATAAGCTATCAAATATACTTTATAAATGAAATCAGGAAGAAAACCTTTAAAACTCTTTTAGAAGCTGTCCCCACTAGGCTGTTTCGGAATCAGACGTATGCTGGTCGTCAGGGAAATCTGTATTCAGCTAAAACACACTGAATACGACCTTATATAGGTGGGGGCGGAGCCTAAATAGTGTGCGCGCTCGTGGCTGAATATAGTGTCTCAGTGAATTAGAGATAAGCGGGCACCAGAGTTTGGTAGCCACATACGCTCTCCATTGAAAGCACATGCACGCTCAGCTGAACTAAGAATGTGTCTGTATGGGGGTACATCAGGGTGTAGGCACCAGTCAGCTTCATACAATGGCTGCAGAGTAGGAAATGATGTCAGATAAAGGGAATCATTTTGGCAGCTACTTCTCTACAACCCAATGACGTTAATTTGTATTTCCTGTGCTGATTCACTGCCTTTATATACTAAGCAACTTTGAAAACTGCACTTGGGTGTGGACCAGGGTAATGCATGATAAATTACTCCATACGATGCGGAGACACTACGTACTGGATGCGGTGTCTCCTTTCCTGTGGGAAGCCGATGATCTCTGTGAGTGGATGCAGCCGCCCTGTGCTCACGATCTCATTCCAGATTCTGGATGAGAAAAAAGCGTCGGACACACACTAATCTGTTCGGAGTCATTAAATAACATTGGTCCGAGTGCAATGCCACATTTTCTCTAATTGCACTCGTCTATTTTTCACACCAGTGTGTCCGTACCCTTAAAGGCAAAGTGGCCACAGCGTCTTATTCATACAAAAAAAGTGATCAGCTTCCAGTCAGGAAAATTATGCATCAAACCTTATCAAGAAAAACCCGAACCAAAACGAATTGCATTTTTGGTGTGTTTTTTGTGCATTTTTGGTGTGTTTTTTGTGCATTTTTGGTGTGTTTTTGGTGTGTTTTTGAGCAGTGCGTTTTTCATAGAATGCGGTCAGTTAATTGACATGCTACTTTTTTCCCCCTGATTTTGCACCAAATCCTGATGAGGAAAAAACACAGCTGTCAGCATGACGTTTCAGGAATCTCATAGACTTTGAGGGCTGACAAAAATGGATCCTTTTTTTGTGCACAGCAGAAAAAAAAAAGAATCAAAAGCGCACTATGTGAAACCTTATACTTTGAAAGCCATGAAACGGCTGGAAAAATGACCTGACCATCCAACAGGGTTCTGCTCATTAGTTTACATACACAATAAAAAATAGAAAGAAAACCCACAGACAAAACCGCTAAAAACACTGCAGGGGAGATGCTTTAGGAAAACCCGCTGGAGTTTTCTTGGCGTCTATAAGACGCAGTTTGCACATACATTAAATTGATTTAGTTTTGTAGGATATGTAATTTTGTTTGTGGAAATGTAATTATTTGAAATTTTTCTTTGCACATTTTACTCGTGTGTTTTTTTTAAATGTGTTTTCGGATAATTTGCTCTCATTTCGTAGATAATCTGCAAATTGTTTTATTTAAACTGGTTTTCCGCTTTCAAGAAAACTTTTGTCCCCAGCTACAGATTGATTTATCAGGACCTCTGCCCTCGTCTCGGTGCCTGGTGCTGTCTGCAGCACTAGGGTCACGTTGACAGCTCTACTCTTGGTGCTTGGTGCTGTCTGCAGCACTGGGGTCACGTTCACAGCTCTACTCCTGGTGCTTGGTGCTGTCTGCAGCACTGGGGTCATGTTGACAGCTGTACTCCCGGTGCCTGGTGCTGTATGCAGCACTGGGGTCACGTTGACAGCTTTACTCTTGGTGCTTGGTGCTGTCTGCAGCACTGGGGTCATGTTGACAGCTCTACTCCTGGTGCTTGGTGCTGTCTGCAGCACTGGGGTCATGTTGACAGCTGTACTCCCGGTGCCTGGTGCTGTATGCAGCACTGGGGTCACGTTGACAGCTTTACTCTTGGTGCTTGGTGCTGTATGCAGCACTGGGGTCACGTTGACAGCTTTACTCCCGGTGCTTGGTGCTGTCTGCAGCACTGGGGTCATGTTGACAGCTCTACTCCTGGTGCTTGGTGCTGTCTGCAGCACTGGGGTCATGTTGACAGCTCTACTCCTGGTGCTTGGTGCTGTCTGCAGCACTGGGGTCATGTTGACAGCTGTACTCTCGGTGCCTGGTTCTGTCTGCAGCACTGGGTTCACGATGACGGCTCTGCCCGATCAGTGAGCTGATGGTATTAGCTGCACAGAACTTCTGAGCTTGCTGATTGCCGGCGTAACTTGCTTAGTAATTCTGTCAGAAACAAAATGAAAAAAGAACACTTTACCCCGCACAGAAACCCAAATGACGTCCATTTACCACGTTCTAAACTGCGCATGTAAAATCTGATAGAGATCAAGTTCAGCAGTAATTTCCATGTAAAACGCCTGGAAGATTGCATCTCCTGGCTTCTATTCGGAGGATTCAGGTTCTTGGAAAGCAGCTGTCAGACAGGCACTTGCCTCACATAGCTGACTGCCCGACACAGCCGGATGTGGACGGTCAGCAGTATGTGTTAGGGACCTGTCACATCAGCGTTCTGCATAATCACGGCAGATCCGTCAGATTTCGCTGCTTCTGCCGTGTAACGGCCAACCAGCGTCACGAGTCCGGCAAGCCCCATTCATTCTCTATGGGGTTTGTTGTCAGGTGCGGCAAGTGCGGTTTTGCCAGATCTGGCACTTGCAGCCACACGGAAAAAAACGCTGCTAGCAGCGGTTTTTAGCAACGTTTTCTTCACGAGGCCGCAGGTGCCAGATCTGGCAAAACCGCACTTGCCGCACCTGACAACAAACCCCATAGAGAATGAATGGGGCTTGCCGGACTCGTGATGCTGGTTGGCCGTTACACGGCAGATGCAGCGAAATCTGACGGATCTGCCGCGATTATGAAAAAACGCTGATGTGAAAGCAGCCTTAGAACAGATATTATGGATTGCATGTATTAAATATTACAGATTCCCCAGTTGTTCATCCTTGATTACTGTCCTGCTCTGGTTTCATCATTCCAAAATTCCAATGCAAATGTGTCCTCAATACTGAGAATTATAGTAGTGCAACCAATACCACCTTACACCTACACTTCTCCTTTTCTCCTTTTCTATTTCTAAAGTTGTTTTTTTTTATTATACTTTACTTTCTGTGATGTTTCATTTGAGAGGAGTCTCAGACGTGGGGTCACAGGAGGCTGGATCTGCACTCACTGCCCGCAGTGTCCATCACCATGGGGTGGTGCCGCAGTTACATACTGGTTTCTTGCATTGCCACCCTCTCAAGATGTCTTGGATGATAGGCGATGGATGCTATGGCTGAGATTAGTGCAGCTTCGGTATGCTATGCCTTCCTATGCCGCAGCTTCCATTGCTTGTGTGCAAGACATGAATTTCCTTGGAACTTGATTGGAGCTGCTTATTCCCCATATGGACTAACCTTTCATTAATTTTTCTGTGCAGTCCACATTCAGGGAGATTGGCTACATTGCCATGGGTTGTAAACCTCTTGATAATGTTGTGCATTGTGGAAAAAGGACAACTTCTCCCCTTTATATCCAGTTTCAGGTGTGATTTTCATATTGCCCACGCATGTTACTTATCCACAGGTGAGTGTGAATGAGTATCACCTGCATGATACAAAGTTGTTCACCCAGAATTTTGGAAAGGTGTTAAAGAATTTTGTCTGGACCATTTTGGGGGTTTTGTATGAAATTAAGTCCTTAAGTCCAAATTGCCTTTTTTTTTTTTTTTTTCTACTGCTGTTCCAATACACACAAAGGAAATAAAAATGTGGATAACAAAACATTTTATTGCAATAATTATCTGGGAGAAATGCTTCATATTCTGGAACAATTTCAAGGTTGCCAACACTTTTGACCATGATTGTTTAAAGGAGTGACAGCAGATGTGTCAGCTGGGTAGTGTGTGTGTGTGTGTGTGTGTGTGTGTATGCATGTGTGTGTATATGTTATATGTGTATATATATATATATATATATATATATATATATATATATATATATATATATATATATATATATATATATATATATATATAATTTAAATTATTTATTAGATGGTGGCCCGATTCTATCGCACCGGGTGTTCTACAATACCTTGTGAACAGGAGTGAACTGCGTCACACTGACTGACAGCCTTGTGGACAGGAGTAAACTGCGTCACACTGACTGACAGACCTTATAGACAGAAGGAGTGAGGATGGGGAGGCTGTGAGGATGGAGGAGGCTGTGACGATGGGGAGGCTGTGAGGATGCTGTGAAGATGGGAGAGGATGTGAGGATAGGAGAGGCTGCAAGGATGGAGGAGGCTGAGGGGATGGAGGAGGCTGAGGGGAAGGAGGAGGCTGAGGGGATGGAGGAGGCTGTGAGGATGGAGGAGGATGGAGGAGGCTGTGAGGATGGAGGAAGCTGTGAGGATGGGGAGGCTGAGGGGATGGAGGAGGCAGTGAGGAGCCCGCACGCTGCGGGACACTCACTGCCACTCCATTCCGTTGTCTTCCTGGAGGGGATGGAGGAGGCTGTGAGGATGGAGGAGGCTGTGAGGATGGAGGAGGCTGGTGAGGAGTGGGAGGAGGCTGTGAGGATGGAGGAGGCTGTGGGGATGGAGGAGGCTGAGGGGATGGAGGAGGCTGAGGGGATGGAGGAGGCTGAGGGGATGGAGGAGGCTGAGGGGATGGAGGAGGCTGAGGGGATGGAGGAGGCTGAGGGGATGGAGGAGGCTGAGGGGATGGAGATGACTGTGGGGATGGAGATGGCTGTGGGGTTGGAGGAGGCTGTGGGGTTGGAGGAGGCTGTGGGTTGGAGGAGGCTGTGGGGTTGGAGGAGGCTGTGGGGATGGAGGAGGCTGTGGGGATGGAGGAGGCTGAGGGATGGAGGAGGCTGAGGGGATGGAGGAGGCTGAGGGGATGGAGGAGGCTGAGGGGATGGAGGAGGCTGAGGGGATGGAGGAGGCTGAGGGGATGGAGGAGGCTGAGGGGATGGAGGAGGCTGAGGGGATGGAGGAGGCTGAGGGGATGGAGGAGGCTGAGGGGATGGAGGGGGTTGTGAGGATGGGGAGGCTGAGAGGATGGAGAAGGCAGTGAGGAGCCTGCATGCTGCAGGGACACTCACCGCAGCTCCATTGCGTCGCTTCCCTAGAGGGGATGGAGGAGGCAGTGAGGAGCCCGCACACTGCAGGGACACTCACCGCGGCTCCATCGCGTCGTTTGCCTGTGTGCTCCCCCCACCCCGCTCCATGCTGGCATGGAGCTCGGTGGTTCCGGTGGCCCCCGCACGCTTCGGGCAGGTAGAGGCGGCTGCAGCCGGATGCCTGTATCCCGGCGATAGCGGCGCCAATTCGCCTCTATCGCCGGCTTCAGCTTGGCGCGCATTTTGAATGCGCGCGGCTGTTTTGCATACTCCTCGCTCATTGGTGGCCGCTGCTAGATGGAGGAGGCTGGATGGAGAGGGTCATGTGACACATCAAACGTGTTGAGACTTTCATTAGAAAAATAATGGTGTGCTTTGTTTTAACGTAACTTTATTCTTTCATGAGTTATTAACAAGTTCATGACCACTTATAAAATGTGTTCAAAGTGCTGCCCATTGTGTTGGATTGTCAATGAAACCGTCTTCTCCCACTCTTGACACACTGATAGCAACACCACAGAAGAAATGCTAGCACAGGCTTCCAGTATCCGTTGTTTCAGATGTTGCACATCTCGTATCTTCACAGCATAGACAATTGCCTTCAGATGACACCAAAGATAAAGTCTAAAGGTACCTTCACACACAACAATATTGCTAGGCAATTTCACTGGCAATTTGCTGGTTGCAGTGAAATCATGGACACATTGTTACATTTGTACACAGCAACAAAATAGAACAATGTGTCCATGATTTCACTGCAACCAGCAAATTGCCAGTGAAATTGCCTAGCAATATTGCCGCGTGTGACGATACCTTTAGGAGACCTTGATGGCCATTCAACTGACCCACGACGACCAATGCACTTTTCAGGAAACTGTTCATGAACTGCTCATTCCTGACACCCATAATGTGGTGGTGCACCATCTTGTTGGAGAAACTCAGGGAACGTGCCATCTTCAGTACGTAAAAATGGCAACACATCATCATGTAACAATTTCAGATATCCAAGGGCATTGAGGACTCCATTGATGAAGAAACAAAGAAAACCACTGCTATTGGTCTGACACTAGCCCACAGTGGATAGATCCCTCCGAGACTGTTGGAACACAAAAATTGATGGTATGGTGTGGTATATGGGGTACAAAGATAGTGGGGTCATCCTTCATCAATGGAAACCTTAATGCCACTGGATATCTGAAATTCCCACATGATTCAGATGCTGCATATATGGAAACATATGTCCGCCCCTGTTGCCACATATCAGGGATGTCCCCTTTCTGGAGCTGTGTTGGGCGCTCTCTAATTCCCTGAGCTGCTTGCAGTGCTCGCTCACTTCACACAGGGTAGTATAGTAACCGGTGTTTCCTGCTGACAGGAGAGGGAGATGAGAGCACGTTCTGACTGCAGGAGCCAGGCGCACAGGGTCAGTGCACGGGCGCCATCATCTCCCTCTTATTACAACATTGCCCACCTGCTGCTGTGTGCAGCGAGCGGCCACTGTGTGACATATAGAGCAGGGCGATCAGAGGACACCCACGCACTGAAATTGTACATGCTGGGCCCATTGGAGTGCTGTCAATCATTATAAAGAAAGGGATGAGGATTGTAATTCAGAGGGGGAACAGTGCTCCGAGCACTTTTCCACACCCAGTGTGCACTGAAGTGCCCTCATTTATATATGTGATGAAACTATCTTTACATAAATCAAAATAACTGAAGTCTGTTCCACAAGCAGGAATTTTAGGGGCTAATTGTCTGCAGTCTTGGGGTGACGGACTCCCTGTGAAGAGAACCTGTTCCTTGGTGAGAATGACTAGTTTTTACTTTTAGTTCAGGCTGGGTTCACACTGGCGTTCCCCTCCCCAGCGTTCTGGGGCTTGCGCTGGCTGCGCTCACATGGCGGCTCCCCTCCGCAGGACGCTGCGAAGGGGAACGCCAGTGTGAACCCAGCCTTATTCCCGCTTCTGAACTGAAGTTTCAGGTGTGATTTTTTTTTTTTTTTTTTTTTTTAATTCACTGTAATTTTCTACAATGAAACTTTGCGATGGATTAAAAACTAAACAATAACCGAATACATTTAAAGAGGACCTGTCACCTCCCTGCTGCATGGCAGTCTAAATGCAGCACTGAATGCAGCATGTCTGCTGCATTCATGGAAGGGGTCCCCCATGTGTCTGTGTGCTGTGTACCCCGAGATATAGCCTTTGTAAAACTTATAGTTAGAAGCCATGGAGGCAGTCACTGTGGCTGGAGGGAGCTTGATTGACTGTGGCCATTCCATCCCCCTCTGCCTCTCTGTGCTGCTTCTGCTGTGATGATTATGCTTTGTCAGGGCAGGACTCTGGAGCTGATGTCAGGACAAATGATTTGCATGCTGTGAGTGACAGAGAGGAGGAGAGGAGGAGGGCAAAGCCTTCACAGCAGAAGCAGCACAGAGAGGCTGGGCCAGAGATGAATCTTATTACAATATCACGCCCATGGGTGCGTGATAAAGGATCATGGAGGCTGCAAAACTACACGCCCAGGGGGATTATTGCATGTAGCCCCCACTTCATTATCATCCTAATGAGTAAGTATAAAAATGTTTTTTACAACATTGAAAGCAAGCATTTATCAGAGAGAGGGATAGTTATAATGGTAATAGGAAGGTGCAGGGAAATGTATTGATAGGTTAGGTGGCTTTTAGGAGGTGAAAGGTTTACTTTAAGATCAAAATTGGTTACACTCAACCTTGTGACAGGTCGTCTATAAACCGAGCCAGGACATGACTGGTTCCACTATGGTGAGAATGGAGGTGGATTTTCTATTTCTTGTATACTGATATATGTCATAAGTTATGACTTTTTTTTCCATTGCCATTAAGAAAAAAAAACATATTAAAGATGAGTGAGCGTCCCAACTTTCTATTGCCTCAGCCCACAATATGTGCAGCGGTCTCTGCTCCTGAGCCTGCTTCATGCACCTGCACAACACATAGGATATAACCACATGTCCCATGTCTGGAAGGGGATAAAGACCTTTGTCATCTGACTTTGGATGGAAAGTCAAACCAGAATCTCCATTTGTATGCAAATGTTTTGGCTTCATCAGTGTAACGCAGGAGACTGATTGGCTGCTGAGAGGCTTTGAAATGAAAGTCTAAAGGGCCAAGTTTCTCTTTAAGGAGAAAGAACAGTTTGTCTTGTGCCACCTATTGGAAGTAGCAATATTATGACACAGCATTGACCCTACGAAGGCCTCACACTCAGCCAATCTCTTACTTTGCACTGATGATATGGAAGATCCCTGAAATGACTACCTGCAAGTGAATGATCTGGTTTGTCTTTTTCTGCTAAGTCATGTGATCAGGCCCTTTAAAGGGCAGTTATTGACTTGTAACCAGTCGGAGGTTTGGTTTAGTGTCTCCACAGCACTAATTACAGGATTACTGTTTCCCATTGGTGGAGCTAGAGAAATCTACTGTCAACATCTGTGAAGAGGCTTTTTTAATTTCACAATAAATATTGTATGGCCTAAAATTCTCACTACTCCAGCTAAGGGGTATCCTTAAAGGAAGCCTGTGATATTGAAAATGATAACTGATCTACAGTCTAGATGTTATAGACAAGGGGGAGATGATCAGATTGATAGATATCTTTGTGGGAAAAGTTGTATCAATTGAAATCTGTTGTTTTTCTGTACGAGTCCAGTGGGGTCTTATAGGGTGATTGACTGTCACACTGGGTGTAGAGAGACACCAAGCGCTGGACGACGACAGGGGAGGGGAAAGAAGTGCTAAGGGCAAAAAAGGTGGATGGTGATCCCTAGAACAACTAGCACTGACACCTGGCTTCCCTAACGTCCCTATATAATTTCCACAACTGTCGCCGCCAGGATAACTATTCCCTGACTGTCCCTGGACTTCCACTACACAGGGATCATAGCAGGTGATCACTAGTCAGCCTGGCTAGCAACTAGAGAAACCTACAAGGGAAACAAACAAAGAGGGAAGTGATACACTTAGCTTGAGCAGATCCAAGCAGCAAACCAACAGACTCCAGGCAACACTGCTTTGAGCTAAGATGCAATCAGGAACACCTGAACAGCTATCACCAGCAGTGCATCCTGGGAGTCAAGGGAAATATATAGGCAGCTCAAGGTAAGGAATCAGCTGGGTCCTAGTGACCTCCAGCCTCAACTAAAAGGGGAATGCTTCTTAAAGTGACAGAGACATTTTCTTAGGATTTTGACTGTTTGGCCAAACGCTGGGACCTTCTGTGAGTGGCCTCTACAGTCTCATCCGTGCCTCCTGACACACCCATGACACTGACAGCCTTCCCTGTATTACTGCATGCAGATAGACACTTGAGCATCTTTATTCCTATTTAGTGCTCAGAAATAAAAATAGTTGCAATAACATGAATAGAAACATTCAGCACACAAAAGAAAAATGGAATAGAAAATGTAATGGGGACATTTGGCATTTTTACTCATTGGGAAGGAGATTACAGTTGCAGTGCTCAGCAAGCCCCTCCGGGAGTAGAGCAGAGTATGATGAACATACGAGCAGAGGTAATGGGCTCACACCAAGTGTAAGCTCCGCAGCCGCCTCGTTACTGACTGGTCAGAAATAAGAACATTTGTGACTCAGGAAATTTTATCTAAAAGTCAAAACAAAGTAAAATAAAACAAAAAACAATTAGGGTATGTGCCCACATGCCGGGTTAGGGCCGGTTTAGATGTGTAAACCGCCGGTCGGTTTACATAAGTTTTATGTAAATTTATGTTAATCCAAACCGGCGTTTGGATTAACATTAAAACCTATGTAAACCGACACCCGCTGTGCACACAGCGGCGGTTTACACATGATCAACTGTTGCTAAACCGCTGGGTTCCCAGCGGGTTAGCAAAGAATGAGCATGTTCTATAATCCGGCCGGTTCTGCAGCGGCTGCAAGCAGAATCATGTGCTGCTTCCAGCCGCTGCAGAAACGCCGGCGCTAACCCGCTGTGCACCCGCCCGCAGCACCCGCCCGCACCCGCCTCACATACCCGCCAGGAAGCCACCGGACGCCTGCAGAGCTTCCTGGCGGGTCCGCCCAGCCGCCCACCGGCACAAAGCCGGTATGTGGGCACACACCCTTATGGGGACAAATAAAATTGGGCAGTGGGTAAAATAATATTCTGTCTCCTATAACACAGAAACATTGCAGGAAGCAAACACTCAGAACAGCTTTCTAGCTGTATCATTAGCCCCTTAGTGACCAAGACTTTTGTATTTTGTTAACAAATGTAGGTGTATGTATGGTGCATAGTATGACGCAACGTGTTTACTTGAGTCCAATGGACTTGACCAATAGAAGACTGAAGCAGGAATCCCCAACCATTGTGAGACTACCGTGCTATCATTCTTTTTAAAGGGGTGATCAGAAGGCCAAATCATTTTTATCTAAATGCCAATCTATGTTTGAGCTATAATCTAAACTTACTTTTTATATACCTGCATTATAAATTCACTGCTGTTCCCTAACTACTCTATGTAACAAAACAGAAAAAAACTGAAAAAAAAACTGCACAGCACTCACAGACTAATGTGAACTGGTGCCAGCAGGGACTCTGGATCAAATAACTAGAAAAAAGTACTCTGCAGCACTCAGCTACTACCAATGATGTACAATTGCTAACAAGCTATATGTATATGAGAAAAAAGTTTAAAAACTTACGTTTTTTTCAAAAAACTCAAAATCTTATCTTTTTATTTCTGAAGTTCTTGGTACACACATTGGCCAATGTCTGTTTGCTCATTGACTGCGACAAAGTGACTTCAGGTCCGATGAGTCCTACGCTGATATCCCTATCCTCCTTGTCCACCCCCCCACTTCTCAGTGGGCAGACTCCATCTCGACCCTAGATCACCTGTGGTCAATGAGGGTGCAAGTTGCAGCATGGAGCCAGCAACTCCATAAGATACAAAACAGAAAAAAAACTGCACAGCACACAGACTAATGTGAACTGGTGCCAGCAGGGCTGCTGGATCAAATAACTAGAAAAAAGTACTCTGCAGCACTCAGCTACTACCAATGACGTACAATTGCTAACAAGCTATATGTATATGAGAAAAAAGTTTAAAAACTTACGTTTTTTTCAAAAAACTCAAAATCTTATCTTTTTATTTCTGAAGTTCTTGGTACACACATTGGCCAATGTCTGTTTGCTCTATGTAACAGCTATTTGGTTTCTGGTACTTCCTCTCTGATGGCACTTAAGGCCCTGTTACACGGCATGACATCGTCAACGACATTGTTGATACGTCACAGGTTTGGAGGCGTACCACAAACGTTGTTGCGACCTCGTTGCATGCGACTCTGACAAGTTGCACCGATAAACTGTTGGATCGGAGTTGCCAGGTTTACCAACATGTTGGAAAACCTGACGATCTCAACCCCAGCAACCTGCTGCATCGTTCTGTGTGACACCGCGATAATGATGTCACGGACGACTTCACCCACTCACATCAATGAACAGGGATCGTTCGCCGGGTTTGCGAACGATTCCTGCTCACAACATCATTAGTAAGTTGGCCACGATATCTAGACGTGTGACATCTCACCAGCGATGTCGAAGTGATGTCAAAAACGACCGGGGGCCCCCGAGATCACTGCCGTCATCGTTTCAACGTCGTGCCGTGTAACTGGGCCTTTAGTTTGAGATCTCCAGTGCATGCTCAAATACTCACATGTAGTGTCATCAGGGGGAACTGTCACAGTCTCTGCCCCCTCCCTGAAACAAGGCAAAGCATTGTCAGCAACGCTCATTTTGGGATTGGGCTAGTGCCTGCACGCTGTATGATGAGCTCAATGACTGCGCATTCTCTGTTGCCAACTCAGATCAGCAGCAACAAGCCGGCAACAGAGTGAAGTTGGTATTCCCAGCATGCAGAGACCAGCGCTGCGCCCACAAGTAAAGTCCCTGTTCTCTGCACTTTAGGTATACTGACACCATATTGTTGATCCCGAGGGTCTGGCAACAAAGTGTATTGTATCGTATTACTGTTAATCTGAGTTGGCAACAGAGATCGCGCTGTCACTGTGCAGATCGCGCTGTCACTGTGCAGGTCACGCTGTCACTGTGCAGGTCACGCTGTCACTGTGCAGGTCGCGCTGTCACTGTGCAGGTCGCGCTTTCACTGTGCAGGTCGCGCTGTCACTGTGCAGGTCGCGCTGTCACTGTGCAGGTCGCGCAGGCTGTGACAGTCTCTGCCCCCTGATGACACTTCATTTGAACATCCCAGCATGCACTAGTATTCTCGAAGGGAGCGTCGCCACACAAGAAGTTTGGAAAAAGAATACAATAGATGTTAGAGTAGTTGGGGAAGGAGACGGAATTTTTAATGCAAGTATATTAGAAATTACTCTAGATTATTGCTTTAAATAGATAGGGCTTTAGATAAAAATTACTTAAGCCTTTAGACTACTCCTTTAAATTAATGTATTAAAGTGTCACTTTATGATAATATTGTACAAAGAAAGCCCTGTATTTTTGTTTTTTCTTGTCCTGTTCTTTCTAAAATGATTCATTGACTTTTACAGTCCAACGTCATGTTAGATCTTGGATTATTATGAGCAAATTATAGCTAACATTTCCACTTAGTAGTGATAGACTTGTTTGTTTGTTCTAAAACAACCAACAAATGAGAATATAATTATAACAATGAACACAGGAAAATGCAGAACATAAAGTCTATTATTTGCGATCGTTAATAGACTCGGCATTGGTTTTTCTAGGGATAGCGGCAGATTGTACGAGTTCTCTGCACCATTGACCATGAGCGGCACTTAAATCATGTTTAGTCCTCTTGTTAGGAAAATAAATGATAACCTATCAGCATTGTATCTATTCATTTGTATATGATTTGTGTACTTGACGTTTTTGCCAGAAGCCTTCGCAAAAGAGGTTGGCGTGCGATTATTTTTCATTCACTCGGGTCATCCAACACAGAATAATTTAGTTTTTCAATTGAATTCATTTGTACAGAATGTTACCGTGTCCAGATACTTGTTGTGGCACCCTCCTGTAAGTTCCCTCTAATTTTCGCCTATTTAGGGGGTATTTATGAAGAGCCGTATACAGAATACCTACATCAAAAAGTTACTTATTTTTGCC
Source organism: Allobates femoralis (assembly GCA_033576535.1). Taxonomy (NCBI): domain Eukaryota; kingdom Metazoa; phylum Chordata; class Amphibia; order Anura; family Aromobatidae; genus Allobates; species Allobates femoralis. The sequence goes on along the minus strand of JARQOC010000001.1, from coordinate 555,044,930 downwards.
TATGCCATATTTGCATAAATATGTATGTTGAGATTTAGCAGGAGAGGTAAAGTAGTTGTAGAACTCACAATGTATTGCTGCAACCAGGGAGTGCAGGGTAGCAGCTGGTGCAATCAGCAGTAATAGCAAAAGGAAAGGAGGTAACCACATCCAGCATGCTCCATCCGGTTAAAATCTTCTTTATTAAGAAATTATTAAAGGGTAACGTGTACCCAAATTGCATCACCTTTTAAATGTATCGCAGGTTTTAATAATTTCTATATCAAGAAGATTTTAGCTGGATGGAACGTGCTACACCCTTTCCTCTTGCTATTATTGCTGATTGCTGAAGAGTATGGTGATTGAGACGTGGTTGTCCGAATCTTCAGCATACGAGTAATCAACAGGAAGTCAGCACCAGCCGCGGCCTCTACTTCCTATTGATCCAGTGAGATGTTCGATCCTGGTGGTGATTGGACGCAGGTCTCACGTGACGTCACAACTTCTTGTGAGCGCCACCATCACTGGAACGACAGCGGAGGCAAGTATAAGCTCACTTATTTTAATGAGGCAAAACATGGGGTGTGAGATGGAGTTGTCTCATAGTGGACAACCCCTTTAAGAAACCAACTGTACTGAAAAGATGATTGATACTCATTTTGTAAATAGAGTGAAGGAAATAATTATTTGTTCCCTTGCTGAGTTTGTAAATTCGCCCACTGACAAAGACATGAACAGTCTGTAATTTTAATGGTTAATTTTAAAGAGGACCAGCCAGCAGGATTTAGGTCTATAAAGTGAAGCCAGTGCCTTACAGGCTCTGGGATACCGAGTGCAATCATATCTTTACTTCAATGATTACATGTATGATTGCAGAGATAAATGTTATAGAAGTTGAAGTAGAAAGTGTGCAACAGGGGGACGGAGTGTGCAACACATTAGCATAAGAGGGGCTGGGTTTCTTTTTATTACTCCCCTGTGGGCTCTAAGCCAAACCCTCCCCTCTCTCACTCTGCCAGACAGGTCCTGTGGCCCCAACTCATTACCCCCCCCCCAGCCTCATTCATCTCCTACGTCTGCAACAGTTGTAGGGGTGGGTGGGGGGTGGGTGCTGTCAGAGCCCAGCACCGCCGCCCCTGCTATAACTGCAAAAGAAAAAACAACAACAGCTTGTAGTGCGCCTATACACATGGGGCTGTTAGCGGGCGGTTCTTTTGCATTTAAACTCACCTGGTCTGGTTATAACCTGCTATAACTGCGGGAGAGGTCCGGGGGCAGGGTGCTGTCAGTGCCCAGCATCGCTGCCCCTGCTACAGCCGCGGGTGAGTTCTGGGGGGTGCTGTCTGTGCCCAGCACCGCCGCGGGTGAGGTCCGGGGGGAGGGGTGCTGTCAGAGCCCTCTGCCCCTTGCCGCCGGCGCCATGACACGGGTATGGCACCGCCCCCTTCTCCTAGGGTTAGGGCTAGGGTTAGAGTTAGGGTTAGGGCTAGAGCCTGGGCTGCAGAGAAGAGGAGCGGCGGGTACACCCAAGGGAAGCAGGATGCTTCCCTCAGTTACCCTCCTCTCCTCTGTCACAGGGTCACGGGGGCCCCCTACCGAGTCGAGGCCCTGGTGCTGAACCAGCTGCACCACGGTAGGTCCGCCCCTGATGCTCGGAGCAGCGGAGTCTCCTTGCCTTCTCCTAGTGATCCAGCAATGTCACCGCTGTGATCAACGGTGAGAGCCCCCTTCGGATGCCTCCATATGACTCCCTGGTTCCGTCTCTGTGAGCCGCAGCGGCTCATTGGAGGCGGAACTGGGCGGGAAATACAAATGTATAAAATTTCTACCCATAAAAGAAATTTTTTACTAAAAAAATGGTACCGCTTTTAGTACAAAATTCCTGACATAATCATACCGCCAGGGAGGTTAAGGCGGTCTATCATTCTCCCTAATCGTAGTCATTTAGACATAGGGTATTCACTATGGCTCTAAACATAATTTCTCTGTCAAATTCCACCAGACCCAAGAGCTCTGTACAGATTGACTGGTGGCCACTCATGCAGCTTTTATCCCCATCCTCTCACATTGGCTGGACCATCATTGTAAATAAGCCCTGTACTTTGTCACCCCCACCTCATTGTTAGATTGTAAGCTTTTACAAGCAGGGTCGTCATTATTTTTGCTTAATTATTGTACTTTTTTATATTTGTTTCTCATCACTCTTTGTATACAAACCTGTGAATTGTAAAGCGCTGCGGAATATGTTGGCGCTATATACTGTACATAAAGATTATTATTATTAGGCTATGTTCACACATAGAGCTTTTTTTGTGCAGGTGCTTTTTTTCAGCGTTTTGCACCCGCACAAAAAAAAGCCAAGTAAAAAATAAAACGCTGTTCCTTCTACCCTCTGTGACATCTGTCACAGCTCCATTTGATTTCGCAGTGCATTATACACTGTGAAATCAAATGTAAAAGAATGACAAATGTATTAAAAATAATAAAGATGTTTATAGTTACCTTCCGCCGGGTGATCGGTAACCGGGAGCCGGCATCGACCTGCAAGGACCTTGCATGATGTCATAATGACATCGGGCGCTGTGATTGGCTGCCCGCGGTCATGTGGTGTGTGCGTCATATTGTTAGCGATCGCGCACAATATCGCTCACAAGATTCATGCGTGTGACGGCCGCCTAAGGCGGCCGTCACACGGTTCAGTGTCGATAGCGATCACGTGCACACGCGATCGCTAACAATATCGCTCACATCGTTGGTGAGCTGTCACACAGGCAGACTCACCAGCAATGTGGAGCAGCGAAATCGCTGGTAACTATGGTACACATCGGGTTACTAGGCGCCGCGCGGCGCTTAGTAACCCGACGTTTACCATAGATACCATCTCCCAGCATAGGCTCTGCCGCTGGGAGATCGTTCATCGTGGTGTCACACACCACGATGAGGCAGATTGATCAAGCATTTATCGCTTGATATGAGCTCCGGCTCACCAATATGCGATGTAACGATCAAGCGATATTACATTGTAAAATCGCTTGATCGCACGCAGCGATGCACAAACGATATCGCTTAAGCGATCAAAAAGCAGATCGCTTAAGTGATATCGTGCATTACATTGAAGCGTGTGACGGCCGCCTAAGTTATATCTTCATATGTAACCACAATTCCCCTTTGCTAACAGCAGATGGCGCACTTTGCACAATAGAAGTGATGCGGGGCTTGTGTCCTATGCCTTCCGGCAGATTTTGGAGCCACTGCAGTTTCATTCCCAATTTTAGGGTTGTGCTGATTTTCTGGTTCTGGAAATATCAGACAATTTGGATGTTTGGACGCAGAATGTTCTTCCATCACATACCAGGCTGTCTCCAGTGCTCTGTCGGGATGTTGTATCCATAACACTAACGTTTAATCATACACTACAGTATATTGGACCACTGTAATAGATTAGAATATTGCCGGTTGTGTTTTATCATTTGTGAACAATTCTTCATAAGGGCAAAATAGTTTCTCACTCCAAAGTATGTGCCATCAGCCATTGACCTGTCATTCATCATCACACTGCAGGGCTGGGTACCTGTAATAGCTGTGGTTGAAGTTGAATTAACATCTGCAATCCCACGTTAAAGGGAATCTGTCAGCTGGTTGTTGCTACCTCATTTTAGAGCACCAAAATATAGGAAAAAGACACTCCAATTGGGTTTACTGGGTGCTGCCTTTCCATTAGATATAGAGATGCAAGAGAACTCAAAAGGCTGCCCCTCCCTCCTCACTGCAGGCTCTCTCTGTACAAGACTATAGAATGTGAGAAGCTGCTAATAACAGCAGGGGGCGTGCTGGACTTAGGGGCTGCTGAGTCTGAACAATGATAAGCTACTGGTGCTAATACAAACATTGCAGGTAATCACCATACTTTGTGTTAGGAGACACATTGCTGAATTCTTTGTGTTAACTCTTATTGCATGAGTGAAAACCTGCTGACAGATTTCTTTTAATACCACTCATAGCCATCGTTCTCTGGTGGGGCTTGTTAGTGGCTTGGAGATGCTGGAGCTCCCATCCACAGCTGTTTTATATACTGTATTTATAAAGAGCAACAGGAAATTCCTTGTATTACCTCATGTGCAGGTTTAGTATGTTATATGAGAGCCTCTCATCAGGGTTATATACCCCAAACTAATATCATGTATGTAAAATCACTTAATTGCTGAGTAAATGCTTCCCTTTCTTGTATAAATGATTCTTCCAGGTTTGGAGAGACCCATAGATGTAATACAGATAATACACAGTGGGGGGAGCTCTCCTGCTGGCCTGGGCTGACAGACGTCTTACCATATTGAAGGGTAGTAAACATTGTGCCTTTCATGTACTCCAGTAAGTTTCATTGGCTGACCACTGCCTCTACGGTCTCCATGTTGTCTATTTCTTGGTGTCCTCAATGCTGTGAACGGCAGGCTGATATTTACCCTTCGTACGATACCATCAGGGTGGCGCCAAACATCATTAAGAACAATCTCCTGGGTGTGATGACATGGCCCCTGCTATCCCTGATCTCATCATCTTCCATTCTGGGTGGGATTACATGAATCATTTGCAGTCTCCGTCCAGAGAAAACGTGTGGTTATTTCTCCAAGATGTTTGGAATAACGGACATAGACTGGGTGCCTCATTCCCATGGATATATGTCAGTTACTAAGGCTGCCTTCACACTGTATGATGTATGATCAGTGTCTATCTGTTTTTAAACCGATAGCCACAGATCAGTTTTGGCCTCTCATGTATCCCTATGGGCACGGATTGGTCCTATATGTCCATCTCTCTGTGTCAGTTTATTTCATGCACCCAGAAGCGGAGACTGTTGCGATTTTGGGCTGCCTTGAAAATCACTGACACAAATGGACAGACACGGATCTGTAGCTGTCAGTGTCCAATACCTTGGGGGTCTATGGAAGACGGATTCGTTTTGCTGTACTGAGCATGCTCAGAAGCAAAGTACAGCTCCTCCCAGCCTTATCTCTGCTAACTGATGGCGGATCCATTAAAAAGCGGCCCATGGCATCAGTAGGCATCCTTTGGCACAGATCAGTGCCTGTCTGTGTGATCCTTGAAGTGCAGGAATCCATACGGTTGTGACCATTATGCAGTGTGAAGGCAGCCCAAGTCGTTTTTTACATTCCGGCTCAGATTTCTTGGTGAGTTTTGGATGTAGCCGTATTTGTGCACTTTAAAATAAGTTACTTGCATTTTTTTTGATATCATCATTTTTTTTTTATGTGTTTTTATTGCGTTTCTGACGCTGCAACTTTTAACTTACAGTGGAGCAGTCATGTGGATAAATGCTATTAACCTGCAGATATGGGGTTAATCTGTAGGCTAATAGTATGCCAAATCTGCCTGGCACCTGCACATTAGACTCCACTGTCTGGAGGAAATGAACTTTAATCCTCCTGGCAGTGTTCCGGTCTCAGTCATGAGGGTGGGACCTGTCACCGCTCTGTGTATGGAGAACAGTAGCTGTAACCCATCACTCCTGCACTGGCTGACAGCTTCCTCTAATGCAGAGCTATAGAAATGAGACAAATGCGCAATAGGGTCTTATCTCTATTATATAGAGGTATATGTATGGCGACAAGGGCCTGCTCACCTGATCTGGTTGTGAAACCCACAACCAGTATGAACGCTCAGTCAGTAGCTGCTGCTGGATCCACACATCCACGGGTCACCGTGGTCAGAAATCAGCACATAAGGACGAAGTGTTGTACGATCTGCGCTGCTACCAAAAGAAGACCAGGACAATGGATCGTCTGGTTGAAGTGGTTCTTTAAACAGACGCGTTTCGGAGCTATCTCCCAGCTCCTTCCTCATGTCCCTGAGAATGTCCCTGAGGAAGGAGCTGGGAGATAGCTCCGAAACACATCGGATTAAAGAACCACTTCAACCAGACGATCCATTGTCCTGGTCTTTCTTTGGTAGCAGCGCGGATCGTACGACACTTCGCCCTTATATTCTAATGCAGAGCGGCTGTCAGTCGGTGTCGGGGCATAGTTACACCTGCCATTCTCACACACAGAGCAGTGACTGGACCCGTGCTGGCTCCGCCCCCATGACTGAACCGGACAGGTTCCCTTTATTCATACACTTTCTATGTTTGCTTCACAGCAGTATTTCTACACCTGCCTAAAACTTCTGCACAGCACAGTATATCAGCTCTCTGAGCCTTAGTGTGAACCAGTCATTAGGCACAATGTATCTCAGATCACCTTAGGCTCCATGTAGGATGGTAGTAAAGCTAAAGTCTCAGATCACAACTCTACTAATAAGGATGAAAGAAGCGAGATGTGATGAAGACTTGTAATTAGTGGGTAATCCTCCCCTGCAGGTACTTCACTATATATTTTGTATCTGACGGGGAATTCACTTTCCTATTTAGATTACATAAAACGAGCTACAAATGAAGAGGCTGAAGAATCGATAAAGATAGTAAAGAGGACAGAAGACGGACAACAGACGCTTATAGAAACCCCAGAATTGTGAGAACAGTGAACAGACAGCCCCAGACCGGATTTTGGCCCCACAGTATCCTATGGGGCCGGATGGAGCTGGATGGCAGTTTCTGCCATCCAGTTTCCATCTCTCTGGCAGAATCCTGGAGAAACCGGATTTTTCTCACTGTAATCCAAATTGCCGTATCCCGGATTCTCCCGGATTCCCCCGGTTTTACATTAGCGTTTCCTACCGCAGCATATTGTGGCGGGTGAACGCGAGCAGACCGCATGCATCGTCAATCCCCATGTTTAACATGGGGACACACAGTGTATGCGGTCACCTGCAGATGGCCGCGTTCGCGTCCGCATGCGCTGAATCTTGGCGCACAGAAACGTGACATGTTGCATTTTCTGTGCGTCCGAGAATGTATGATTTGTATGCACGGCTCTGCAAGCGTACAAATCATACACGGAGGGCAAAGAGGACGCATGGCCATCCGCTGGACACCGCAGACAAACGCTGCAGATCACATAGGAATCCATTCTCTCTGAGCCCGGCCATCGGGAGGGCAGAGAGAAGCCTTGAATCAGCTAACTAGCTGATTAGTTTAGTTTAAATCACCCGCCAACACCGATCAGCGGGCTGGCGATTTAAACTGACAGCTGATGCTGACAGGGGACACATCAGTTGATCGGTTTAAATCGCCCGCCCACCGATCGGTGTTGGCAGGCGATTTAAACTAATCAGCTAGTTAGCTGATTCAAGTCTTCTCTTTGCCCTCCCGAAGGCTGGGCTCATCAGTCCGGATCGGCAATGCATTCCTTTGGATGTTTTCATGTGAACGCATGCAGACAATCACCGATGCGTTCACATGAAAATGCATTTAGCACTGCATTTGCGTATGCACCCCATACGCTGCGGTGCCGAACACTAATGTGAAACCGGCCTTAGAGGTAGGTGCTGGTTGTAAAACACAGCCAGCATCTTTTTTGTATGGAGCTGGCTCAGCCATACCTGACGTAGAACCTACTGGTACATCCCATGTTGGAAATGCAATAAAAAGTTTGTAAAGGACATCTCGCCATTGCATAACCGTGTGTGATATAAAGAACACTGTTAAGTTTGGGCTTCACTCGCTTGATCCATTGGTCGTTACTCGACCACAAGTATGCGGTTTGCCTCCTAGTCTCCACTGCTTCTTGCAGTGTCTCTTCAGCAAAGCGACTGAGACTCTAGTTGGCACATCAAGAAAAACAAAAAGTGAGCAAATCCCCGAAAATGATAAAAATGCTAAAGTGCAAGAAAATAAATGGGGTACTTGGTGAATTAATATGGACATATAAATGTGCAAGCTGTCCCACCAGCGACAAGGTAACCCCATTGGGACAGTCCCTGCCTAACAATAGTACTAATGCCATGTCCTCCGTTAGTGACATGAATTGACAAGGACAGGATCAAGCAGGACCGGTTCCCAACAGAGTACACCGTACCATGGGACATTACACATTTTATCATGTCCAGCTCAAAGGTAAGCCACATGAACAGATTTTCTTGCACTTCAGCATTTTAATTTTTAGCATTTTAGTGCATTTGCTCGCCTGTTTATCTTGTTTTTCCCATTGTAAGGCAAGTATGAGCTTGCACCACTGCATAGTTTCACCTTCGTTCCAGCTCTAGTTGGCACATGACTAACTGTACGGTAATGTGCCAAACTCTGGTTCTAACAAGCGAAGCCCAATCCTAATGATGTGCATGTTACACACCAATAGGATTCTTGAAGCTACATGGTTTGGGCAGGGTGGACTGGACCTTTAAAGCGGTGTTCTAGTGATATTTGAGCCATAAGCAAATACCATCATAAAATAGCTGTAGTGACACTTGCTGCTTCAGTACCTCTTGGTCTCAGCCCAGCCCACCTCAATGGTTTCAGCTGGAACCAGAGGTCATGGTGCTCCACTCCAGACACTTGACTGCTTCAGACAATCACTGGCTTCACCAGTCAAGGGACTACCGAGTGAGATCTCATGTCTAGTCTTATAAGTGGCCGGTTCTACAGTGACAAGGGATGACGTGGGGAGTAGAGTTGTATTACTACATCAAGTCGGACAAGCCCTATAACTAGGGTGATAGAATTCGTATACCATACAATGCTGACACCCCCAGTACGGTTCCTAGTAGGGTATTAGACTTCAGTTACAAATTCCGTTGCGCCCGTTCCTCTGTTTAATCCTTGTGGAAGGTATATTGTCATATATAATGTGTCTGTGTAGATAATGAGAAGCCTCTTGTACAATGCTAATGTTCTGCACGGCCGGGACCTTGTGCCATTATCATCAGGCAGCCGCATATAATTACTTGTGCCATGACCTCTCTGCTTAATGTACAATGGGAGACCAGCCCATGGATTTCACATGTGAATGAATAGCATATGATTATGGTAACAAGCCGCTATTGAGAAGCTGACATTAAATGAATATGGAATTTTTGCTTGAAGTGACTCTTCTTTCCTGCATTCTCTTAAAAGGATAAAGAAAATGTAGAATTAATTCAATACAAACACATAAACTGCCTGGTTCCAACACATGGCAGAGTGCGCGAAGGTGGCAGAGTGCGCGAAGGTGGCAGAGTGCGCGAAGGTGGCAGAGTGCGCGAAGGTGGCAGAGTGCGCGAAGGTGGCAGAGTGCGCGAAGGTGGCAGAGTGCTAGTGCTTTTCTATAGCAGATCCTGATGTCGGAGATAACCTGAAGACCAGGATGTCGCCATACTCCTATTGGGAGATCTTTCATTAGGGCTTAGCTAGCAGAGCTGCATTGTGTGAGGTCGGTGGCCAGTAATGGTTATCAGTGAGTAGATTTGCTCCCGAGGGATAAGCTGTCACAGTCCGACTGTAAAATAGGTTTTCTGTAATTCTCTTTGAAAATACCTAGGATATGAGGATAAACCGGCATGGAGAACGTATAATGCAAGCATGGTTAAGACAGATCCTGCCTTCCCTTATGGAAAGGAAAAAGCTAATCCTTTATGTAGAAAAAGAATGGGGTTTAGACCAACATAAGTCATTTATCCATGTTGTTGTCTATAGGACAGGTTTATAGCTGGAGCCGCAGCGATGTGTCTGCCATCATACCACGACTCGCAAGACGACAAACTGACCTCATTTATTTACAGGGGCGGCCATCAAATGTTGTCATTTTGACAGTCTAATAGAGAACCAAGCTGTGATCTTACTGTCAGGTTTGATGGTAACGCAGTCTGCATTTTATATACAACGTAGGCCATTTATATGGATACACCTAAATAAAATGGGAATGGTTGGAGATATCAGCTTCCTGTTTGTGGCACATTAGTATATGGGAGGGGAAAACTTTTCCAGATGGGTGGTGACCATGGTGGTCATTTGAAGTCGGCCATTTTGGATACAACTTTAATTTTTTCAATGGGAAGAGGGTCATGTGACACATTAAACTTATTAAGAATTTCATAAGAAAATCAATGGTGTGCTTGGTTTTAACGTACCTTTATTCTTTCATGAGTTATTTACAAGTTTCTGACCACTTATAAAATGTGTTCAAAGTGCTGCCCATTGTGTTGGATTGTCAATACAACCCTCTTTTCCCACTCTGCACATCTCGTATCTTCACAGCATAGACAATTGCCTTCAGATGAGTGATGAGGCAAACTTTTTTGTGAATGGTGAAATTAACAAACAAAACCAGCGATATTGGTCTGACACTGACCCACTGTGGATAGATCTTTCCAAGACTGTTGGAACATTGATGGTATGGTGTGGTATGTGGAATACAACGAAGGGACCATTCTCCATCAATGGAAACCTCAATGTCACTGGATATCTGAATCATGTAGACATTTCAGTTATCCTGTGGCATTAAGGCTTCCAAGCACCTGACCAAGGGTTAAAACACTCATCTGTTGAATGCAATGATTATTAAACTGGCCTAAAAATGATTGTTATTGGCACATTGTCCTGTGTAATCAGGAGAGGGAGCCGCTGATAACATGATTTTCATAGTAATGAATAGACTGTTTGATTTGTGTTTCTAAAGAAAAAGGCTAGTAAATGACTACTGATGAGCTAGTATCTAGCCGATCAAGCGGCGTTTTTTTTCGCGGCCGCACCTGTCGCAAGTGCCGAAACCGCACCTGCCGCACCCTTACCGCAAGCCCCATAGACATTGCATGGGGCTTGCCGCAACTGTGCCGCAAGTGTAGCGGTTATGCGGTAATCGTGGCAGATGTGGTTTTTTCACCGCATCTGCCGCGATTTGAAAATACCGCTGATGTGAAAGGGCCCTTAGTCCATCTACTGAACTACTCTAATAACATACTGGGCTGGGCAATGGTTTTTTTTTGCATTACAATAATATCTATATAGAATATATAGTGTTACTATGAAGTTTCTATGTCACCCCTCCTAGCTGTTATCTAGTCTCTTTACAATCTGAAGAAGGGGGACCCACCTATGAGGTTGACATCCCATAACATGACCTAATATTGGTTGCCCTTTGGAATAACCTGTAATCACCCCCTTTCCATCACCCAAAATAGTAAAAATATACATATATTTGCACAGTTCAATTAACCTTTCTCCAGCATCCAGCCAGACCTCTGATACTATGTTTTTTCCAAATATAAGACGGTGTCTTATATTTTTTTTCCCCTGCAAAAAAAAGGGCTAGGGCTTATTTTTGGGGTAAGGCTTGTGTTTGGCCAAGAATAAGCAATCACACATTTACGCTTGAACAAAAAAATTAACAATCTTATGGGGGTACAGTATACTGGTTGTTGAAGATGAGCAAATATGCAGGGAGGTAGACTTTGGAGGTGGACATGTGGACTTGGGAGTGGAGTGGGGGAGCAGCTGCCCTACTATTGGCACAGGTATACAGTACGGTACTTGCCCATAGAGATGATCGGGAGGTAGCGGGGTGCAATCTCGCTCTGGACCTGCAGTTACGGAGCTCATGTGACCCAAAACTAATCAGCACCCTGAGGCAGAAAGCGGGACATACTGACTCCAGGTGCTGATTGGTCGCGGGTCACGTGGGCTCCGTGACTGCAGGTCCTGACAGCCCTAGAACCCCTGCCGGCTCTGAAGCCTGAGGTGAGTATAAAGAAAAAGGGGGAGTAAGGGGGATGAATACAGCATTAACCTCGCACTATATTCCTGCTGCACTGGGGGCTATTGTATCACTTTGCAATCGGCAAATGCAGATGTCACTTTCAGCTGTCCGTACTCAACTAGGGCTTATTTTTAAGAGTAGGGCTTATATTTGAAGCCTACTTCAAAACGACCCAATAATCCTGCTAGGGATTCTTTTTGGGGTAGAGTTTATTTTTGGAGAAACTGGGTACTTAACTGGGGGCAAAAAGTCCAAAATGTTGTAGTCTGCAAATTTCTAATGTGGGTTACGGCTCTGCGGACGTAAGCATCAAGAGTCTTAATAAAGTTCTGAAATGCTGTTAATAGTCGTTTAAAAGTAATATACACTTTTGGGAGGAAAGTTAAAAAAGAAACAAAACAAAAAAACAAACCTTGTTCATCATTTTTTCCCCACGTGTCTCCTTTAGGGAGCTGTTGATAGTCTATGGTGCAGAGGTCGGCTCTGGCGTAAATCGGGCTAACATGATCATGACGTGTGGATGGCCTTCTGTAGGCTCCCATACTGTCATGACTGTGCTTCTGTGAATACCAGTCTGTGGCTGGGCGCCATAGGTGACTGTGAGTTATATTAGTATTACCGTACATAGTACAAGCTCTTGGAGGATTGCAGGTTCAAGTCCCCTGGGGGATATTACAAATAAAGGAGGAAAAAGTTCAGAAACCTAAAAGTTTGAATCGTTCTTGCAAAACCTTCATTAAAAGTTAATAAATTAAAAATGAAAAATAGACCTATTTGCTGTCATTTCTAAAAATCTGATCGAACATATAAAATGTAGTTAACGGTAACTAAAAAATAAATCAAATAACACAGTTGCGCTAACAAAAAATAGAATAAAAAGTAATCAAAATGGTGTCAATAAAATTGTCAGCTCACCTCGTGATCTTAGCATAGAGTCATCCATTACCCCCCACCCTCACCCTAGGTCTCGGAATATGGCACCAAAGACCAAATGTTTTGTCTTCCAAGTGTCTTTTGAGCCTTCCTGTTGACTTCTATTTATAAGGTGTAAATGGCTCCGCTCTAAGAACTTGGCTCATAAAGACAGCCAGGTTTCTATAAATTGCAGATTATCTAGATGTTAAAGCCATAGGCCTATCTAATATGGTTATCTAATGTAATGTAAAGCTTAGCTACACATAACATATTTCTACATGGAGGCATTTCTCAATATAAATCCAGCACTGTGACCCCAAGGTGTGGTGGGGGGCTGCTGTGACACTTTTCCTGCCCAAGACATAAAGGCAGGTATAATTTGTACTTACGGAACATTGCATTCTGCAGTTTGCTAGATATTGCGCTGAAGAATCACATTTTCTATTTTGTGTTGAAAACACAGATTCATTCCATTAGTACTAATACTATTGATTGGTTACGTGTCGTCCATTGTGAGCAGTTTACAGCCAGACTTCTCCTAATGGTCCCAATCATGTCTAAATGGCGGCCTGCGGGCAGCGAGTGACGGTGCCTTCTATTCTCTGCCCTTCACGAGCACAGGCAAGCAAACAATCAGATTTATAGACATCGAGAGTTTGTGGCTGCGATGAAAACATTGCATGCTGTGAGATTCTCAAGTCGACTTTATAAGATTTCTGAGAAATGTAGACGTTCTTCACTCTGTAGGCGCGCCGCGTCCGGCATTGAATGGACATTAACATCTGGGAGAATACAAGTTGAGCAAATGATTTAATTACTGGAATGGATGGTTTATTCTAAAATCTAGAGTTGTAGAGCAAATGCTTGGTCTTGCTTTTGGTCTTTTAGGGCTAAAACTGTGGCCCCTTGCCCAGGTCCTTTTTGATAACTATAGTCAGTCCTGGTACTTTCCGTAGTGTTAATGCAGAAGACTCCTCCGTGACTCTGGACACTGCTAAGTGACCGCGCTCTGTGATGTCCATCATCTCTTATTCCGCGCTTTGTGATGTCCATCATCTCTTATTCCGCGCTTTGTGATGTCCATCATCTCTTATTCCGCGCTTTGTGATGTCCATCATCTCTTATTCCGCGCTTTGTGATGTCCATCATCTCTTATTCCGCGCTTTGTGATGTCCATCATCTTTTATTCCGCGCTTTGTGATGTCCATCATCTCTTATTGTATTGTTTCATATTTGAAGTGTTTGTTCATTTTGGGTAATATGTTTTCATCAAAAGGGTCTCCTGCCTCCAAAAAGTCACAAGTTCATTGATCGCCTGTGACCTGCAGTGCTACTTCTGGGATCGTGAGCTTATGTTCACACAGAGTGTTTGGAGGAGCTCGAAAACCATGGGTTTTTCAAGCATAAATCGCTCCAGAAAACTCCTCCTATTTAGTGACTTTTTAGTAGAGTTATTTTTATATTCCTGTAGTGTTTTCTGAAGCAGTTTTAAGACTTAAATGTCTTTTAAGGTACCTGTACACGCCGCAACTACGGTGTAGAAACTGAGAGGCAATCCGGAGTTCCGTCACCGTTGCCCTGAGATTGCTATGAAATTGTGGCGTGTAATTGTGGAACCCGGTGGTGATTTTGAAAGTTGCTCCCGGTTGCGGTTTCAGAGCATTGTTCAAAAACCAGACGCAACCCTGAAGGTGAATTGCCCTGGTTTTGGCGTGCGAACGGGCGATAGGGATGGAATCTGCTTCACCTACTGATCTCCCGGAGGGGTGCCACAGCGTGCTGGACACCGCGCCCCCCTAGCAATGATTGGTGGTGGCTACTGTATGTGCATTGGCTGTCCCTTCACAGGGCGCCATATTTGAAGAGCTATCCATTCACACTACACAATTGCAATGGCGTCATGTATTAGCCAGCCTTCCTGCGCAGGCTGGCCAATCCTGACGCTATTGCGTTGTCTAATCAGCGTGTTTGGGGCGCGGAATACACAAGTCTGTCACGCCTATGTTCTTGCGACGCTGAACATGTACGCCCACATTCCTTTGGGTATTGTGGCGTGTGAAGCGGCGTCAGGAGTCAACTGGATGTTTCCCAATGTTGGTGTGGGAACTTCCGGGACGACACATCACCTTAGGGTGAGGGCGCAATTGCGTAAATGCGCCTTTGGCAATCGGAGGCAACCGTGAAAAACGTGCATGCGCACGTTCGGTTGCCTCCGATCGCCGCCAAAAGTTGCGGCGTGTAAAGGTACCTTTAGATGGGTTGTGACCAAAATAAGTCATTCTGACTTTTTAGCATTTACCATGGTGGTGAAATAATGTAATATTTGATAGATCAGACCCATTTCAGATGTAGTGGTCCTATTATTATTATTATTATTAGTATTATAATTTCTTTATTTTTAGACTAGGAAAAGGTGCTAATTTAAAGCTTGGAATTAGTTTTTTCTCTCTGGGCGCCACCGTGGCTCAGTGGTTATCTCTGCAGCTTTGGGGTCCTGGGTACAATTCCCACCAAGGATAACCTCTACAAGGAGTTTGTTCTCCCCGTGTTTGCGTGGGTTTCCTCCGGGCACTCTGGTTTCCTACCACATTGTAAAGACATACTGATAGGATATTTACATTGTGAGCCCCAACAAGAGGGACAGTGTTGCAAAAGTATGTAAAGCGCTATTGAATTAATAACACTGTATAAAATGAATAACTATTATTATATCATTTTTTTTAAAGAGTACCTGTCCTGTAAAAAAAAATTGCTATTAACCTGCAGATATGGAGTTGAATAAGCTTCTGAAGCTTTGCGGCCTCTGTGCTGAGAGCTACGCTGCTAAGGGGAAATTAAAGGGGATGTCTTTTCTAAAATGATGATTCTGCAGTCACTCTGTGTGACTACAGATGTATCAATCCTCTGTACTGTGCACTGCAAGGATTCACTGCTTCTAAATCAGGAACGGACCGACGTTATGCATGTTCCCGGCCACTGCGGCAAGAGACCCCGACTAGTGGGTTTGGCCTCACTTAATTCAAGTGTGTGGAGCAAGCCCGGGCCCTCTAGACAGTCGGTACCACTAGTTGGATGTGCCTGCTCCATACACTTGTACTGAGCGAGGCTGATCCCACTAGTTGTGGTGTTCCGGGAACATGCATACTGTATTATTGCAGTCCATTCTCGGTTTAGAAACCACAAATCTTCACAGCGCACAGTGCAGGTGCAGGGAGGATTGACAAGTCTGCAGTCACATAGAGCAGGGGTCCCCAACTACCGGTCAACAAATCTGGACCGGGCTATTGGGGTTTTTTTTTTTGCCAGTCCGCACAGACCAGCACTAAACACTGACAGTGTGCTCTGCTCCGCGGTGGACAGGGCAGGGCAATGGGCTGGCCTCGGTGATGTGGCTCTTGGCAGAGAATAATAAGAGGGGCGTGGACGGAAATAAGTATGCACTCAACTCCAACTCCCTCCATAGCCCGGCCTCATATGACCAAATCCCCGTCCCTGCCCCACCCCACCCTGCGGGGCCATTGAAACATTTTCTTGCTTGAAGCTGGTCCCTGGTGCAAAAAATGTTGGGGACCGCTGACCTAGAGTGAGCGCAGGATTATCAGTTTTAGACCAGACATCCCTTTTAACTTTATTCTTCCCTTCAGCCTCGGGCTTTCAGTGATATGGGCACAACCATTGTTGTTTCAGTCACTGCTCTATGCATAGTGATCGACTGCTGTAGCTATGCCCAGACACTGACTGACAGTCCGCTAAGTGTTGCAGCAGTACAGAGCCAGCTGTCAGTCTGTGTCGGGGCATGGTTACTAGTAAACAATGGTAAATGGCGTGCACACCATTAAGGTTGTAGTTTGAGGTGCAAGTGTAGGGGTTCTATGGCCCAGTACATATAGCAATCAAAGGAACACTGCACACTCCAAGTATAGTTCAAGTGAAGGTGGTAGTTTATTTTGAATCTTGGTGCAAAGAGACAGGTGCGACAGTGGAGCTGACGTTTCGGTCACTATTCTGTGACCTTTATCAAAGTGTCGCTGTACTCCTTCCGGCACCTATAGAGACACCTAAACTTGTATAGGCTGGAATCTGTCCAAATGCCAATGTGCTGCAGTCTGGGTGTGTATCCACTGCTGTTGCTTAATGCAAGTAGTAGGAATAGGCTGTCTCTGTAACATAGGTGTTGTCAGGAGTGTCCCCCTGTGAAAGGGCGGCTAGTGACACTCTTCTGTGCAAATGCCTGCGCTTCCTGCGCTTTGGGTGGAGTGACTCACACAGGGGGACACTCCTGACAACACCTATGTTTGACACCTATTTATATTCCAGTGCCATTATGTATTCATTATGGATCATTTTTTGCCACATACTGCTTTTTTATCGGGTAAAAAATTTTTTTTTAATAATCATTAATAAATATTTATATTTTATAACTTTTCTTATGTGTCATTACGCGTTTTGTCTTTAAGATCTTTGAATTGGTGTAGGCATCTGACAATTTACCCTGTGTTTCTACAGATATAGTTATTCCTTTTTTATTTATTTCACTAATTTTTACAATTTACATGAAATATAGATTGTTTTCCTTAAGTAATTTCTAGTATTTTATTACTTTATTGGAATTATTTGTATGAGCGTTACGATGGCTTTATTTTTGTTCATTAAAGTTCTAAACTTGTGTCTAATAAGACATTTCTTTATTCAATCACATGGGCGTGATGTCACATAAGGTCCTATTGAGACCTTGGTCACACCCCCTGCTCTCTGTACAGAAAAAGCTACCAAGATCCCGGCTCGGTCTAGGAACTTTTATGACGTCATGCTCTTGTGATAAAATGAGGAAGTGTCTGTTTTTGGATGCACTGAAGTTTTCTGAGAGGGAGGTGGAAGAGCTGTTCAATTGGACATGATGCATTGTCCCATAAGGGAGAGGTGATAGGTAAAGAGCAGTTCGTGAATAAGTAACTTACAGGAGTTTTTAACATTACACAGGTGTAACGGGCAGTTCAGCATTGTAGTATAGGAATGCAGGCACCGTGCAAAAATGTTTCGTTTCCCCGGAGATCTCCTTTAAAGAATTTTTTTTTTATAGGACAGTCATCAAGTTTCTTTACTTGAAAGGCCGCACACCAAGAAAGATATTCGATGAGATGAAAAAAAATTATGGTGACGATTCCCCATCATAGAATGTAGTCAAGATCTGGCATTGTCATTTCAAATATGGTTGAACTGTGAGCGCTGCCAACAACTCATAGTGATCATTTGTTACAGGTCCCGATGTGCTGCAGCTCATCAGGACCTGTCACAAGCGATTGGATGCTGCTGCAGTGTGCCTCCCTATGGGGCTGTGTAAAATGAAGAATCAATGAAAAAATAAAGTTCATAAAAATATGAAAAAAAAAAACACAAGTTCAAATCACCCCACTTTTTCCCCCTTTCAAAATAAAAGTATTAAAGAAAATAAAAAAGAAATACACATTTGGTATCGCTGCGTTCAGAAATGCCCGGTCTATCAATATATAAAATCAATTAATGAGAGCCGTAAACTGTGGAACGGGAAAAAGGGTCCAAACACCAAAATTTATTTTTTTTTGGTTGCCGCAACATTGCTATATAATGCAATAACGGACGATCAAAACAGCGGATCCACCCAAAAATTATATTATTAGAAACGTCAGCTTAAGACGCAAATAATAAGCCGTCACACAGCCCCAGATCCCGAAAATGAGGACGCTACGGGTCGCAGAACATGGCGCAAAAAGTGTGTTTTTTTTTAAACTTCTGAATTTCTTTTCACCACTTAGATACCAGTAAAGGTATACATGTTTGTTATCTACGAACTCGTACCGACCTGAGGCATCACACCGTCATGTCAGTTTCACCATATAGTGAACATGGCGACTAAAAACCCAAAAAACAAACGTGTAATTGCACTTTTATTTTTGAAATTTCACTGCGTTTGGATTTTTTCTCACTTTACTCTACACTATATGGTAAAATAAATGATTGCACCTGAAAGTACAACTTGTCCCGCAAACAACAAGCCCTCGTATGTCTATAGTGACGGAAAAATAAAAAAATGATGGCTCTTGGAAGTAGGGGAGCAAAAAAGCGAAAATTAAAAACAAAAAATCGCTGGGTGGTGAAGGGGTTAATGAATACCCTTCGTATGTCTTCCGAAAAGACCACCACTGCTATCCTCAGCTTGTGTCTGGTATTACAGCTGTCTCCTTTGTAGTCAATAGGGCTGAGATGAAGCACTCGGCGCTGTTTGTGGAAGTACCGTAAGTTGCCTTGTTGTTCTAATCTTGGACAAACCCTTAAGTGCTAAACTGCACATGGTGATGATATATAACCTTAGGGAGCACATGAAGACCATAACACATCCATGTGCAGGAGGCCTAATGTGAGCAGTAAATTGTAGTAAGTGGAATATGAAGACCGTAATGGCTGGATTGTGAGTCAGAACTAAGGGCCTCCTTACAAAGAAAAGTAACCTAAAGTCACGTATAATCCTCATTAGTCAATGCACATTGTATCCAGGAGTCCACGAGGTCAGTGTCACCGTATAATATAATATCAAATAGTAATATGAGGTAATACAATGCATTGAAAGTCAGGGCAGGCAGGTCTACTGTGCTTCAAAGATTTAGTATGTTAAGTTTTAGTTTAGAATTTTTAATTATTTTGTGTAAAATGACAAAATCAGCATTATGTACCTGCTGAAGCTCCCATTACTCCATTTTGCTCCTTCTAAACTGTTACATCAGTGATGTTCCCTCCCCACTATATGACGGCTGCAGACAATCACTGTCTTCAGTGGTCTTGGCAGGGATTGCCTGCAGCAGCGACATGTTAAAGATGGGACGTCACTGCTACAAGTCTGTGAATTGAGACCAATAGGGAGTCGCTGAGGCTTCAACAATTTATTTTATTTTTTTTTAACTTTTTTTACATTATATCCCAACTTTGCTCCAGTTTTGTCCAAGAGTGGTCAACCCTGCAAAAAAAACTGCCTGCAAGTTTTTACTATTTAATATGTAAACCAGAGATGAATCACTTAGGCTGGGTTCACATTTGTATTTGTGTCTGCATGCGGAGGGCATGCAGACACATACGCAGTGCAAACGCATGTGAACACAGCGGAGAATCTCTGCATGCGTTCACATTAGTATGCACCCCAGCCAGCCAATCAGCTGTCCCAGGGGCGGCCGGGAGGCGGAGATCAGCGGTGGAGATCTCCTCCTCCCGGCCGCCGCTGCTCTCCCGCCGGTGTCAGCGGGGAGATTTGAAGAATCAGCTGATCTGACAGCAGTTTAAATCTCCCGCACCGACACCGAATAGGTGATATCGGTGCAGGAGATAAGAAACAGCTGATCGTTGCTTCAAATCTCCCGTGCCGCGACATCACCTATACGGTGTCAGCGCGGGAGATTTAAACAGCTGTCAGATCAGCTGTTTCTCCCCGCTGACACTGGCGGGAGATCAGTGGACGCTCTAGCTGATCTCCTGGCGGCCACTGGGAGAGATTTCAATGAGATCCGCAGCGTTCTCCTGCGCAGTCATGTGGAGGACACTGCGGATCCATTGACTTCAGTGCATGGTTTGGGCGCTTAATTATATTAAAAATACAGCAGGCTGCTGATTAAGGCTGGCTTCACATTTGTGTTTTCAAGTGCAGCATACCGAACGCAGCCAAACACTTGCGCACTGCGTTCCTATGTATAACATGGGAACGCATGTGCCTGCATTTGGCTGCGTTCGGTTGCGTTTGCATTCGGATGCGCACAATTTGTGCACCCTCCGAACGCACTCTGAATGCAACATGTTGCATTTTCTGTGCGTTCGCGGGCACTTGTTTTATCTGCAAGCGCCCGCGAACGCACAGAAAATGCAACATGTTGCATTTAGAGTGCGCTCGGAGGGTGCACAAATTGTGCGCATCCGAATGCAAACGCAACCAAACGCAGCCAAATGCAGGCACATGCACTCCCATGTTATACATAGGAACGCAGTGCGCAAGCGTTTGGCTGCGTTCAGTACGCTGCACTTGAAAACACAAATGTGAAGCCAGCCTTAATCAGCAGCCTGCTGTATTTTTAATACAATTAATGTTTTTATCATCGGTAGATAATCACTGCAGGACTAGGTGTCTTGTGCCAGGTAGTCCAGCTAATCTGTGTAACCTCGCCCCTACCACTGCTTGGGACATCACTCTGAAAGCTGCCGATCAGTGGTGTGGGCTCAGCATTCATAGCATTGCTGCATCTGCAGCAGAGAAGACAGGGATTTTATCAAGACTGCACCAAGCAGTCCCGTAAGTGACACATTGCTGGAATCAGGCTCTCTAGTTCTGCATTAATCTTTCTCTCAGTGCATATAAAAAATCTGCTGACAGATTCCTTTTAAAGTCATCATTCGATTTTATGCAAGTTTTAAGCCATATCACAAATTTATACCCTGTACTAAAGATGTGTAGAAATATACACAAAATCCTGGTCCAGCGGCCATGTTGGTAGTCTATGGCTGCCAGACCAGAGTCCTGTGTACTTCCTTTTACCTATCGGCTTGCCCAGCACTCTTCTGTGTAGTAGGCCCTGGGCAACCTGATGATCCTACTAATCAGAAGCGGTCCCAGGGATGTAGACTTGTAGGAGGAGGGTTCACAGGATTCTAGTCCGGCGGCCACCAACTACCGACATAGACCCTGAAATAGGGTGCTGCAAATCTTTTTGCTCAACAATGGTTTGTACCACTATGTAGTGCCAAATATTACTGATGACTGCTATATAATGTTCACATAATACTGCCTTACCGTGAGGATGATTGTGTCATACAGTAAACACACGAGTATTACAAAGTATCAAAATGAACCAATACTGACTAAGTATATAATAAAGTGAGTTTAGAAGGTCCAGAGTTTGTAAGACTGCTTTCACATCACGTATTTCTTCAATCTGTCGCTGTCCGTTGTAAATCGGACAGCATCGGATCCGATGTAAATCGGACAGCATCGGATCCGATTTTGGCCTCATGTTATCCTATGGGGACGATTTTCTGCAGCAGCCAAAATCGTAGACTGCTGCTATTTTGAACTCCGCTGCAAAAATTGAATCGCATCGGATCCGATGCGATACGATTGCAATAATATGGGAGTCTATGGGGATCGGATCCGATGCGATACGATTACAATAATATGGGAGTCTATGGGGATCGGATCCGATGCGATACGATTACAATAATATGGGAGTCTATGGGGATCGGATCCGATGCGATACGATTACAATAATATGGGAGTCTATGGGGATCGGATCCGATGCGATACAATTACAATAATATGGGAGTCTATGGGGATCGGATCTGATTTTCTGTATTGAGCATTCTCAAACTCCAAGACCACACCCAAAACCTCCCCCAGCTCTCTTCCGACGCCATAAACGGATCCGATAAAAAATTGGACCAATGGCATCCGATTCTGAGCATCAGATGCTGTCCGATTTACAACGGACAACAGCGGATTGCAGAAAAACCTGATGTGAAAGCAGCCTAACAGGTTATGTTGGGGCTCGTTCTGTGATCCTGACATTGGTGGGGCCCCTTTGCTGTGCTGTAATACAGGCTTCACATTTGCTATAATTACACTCGGTGTTTTGGGTTCAGTTGTTTTTAGCGAATGCTTTGATTGTAGCCATAAATTCTACCGGCCTCTCAGCGCCCAGTGCCCTCGGTGTCTTCAGCCTTATGTTACCTCTTTCTGTTCTCCCTCCCAGACACACGTGAATCCCTGTTTTCATCAAGTCAGTGGCAAAAGCACGTTTACACCCTTGGAAATAAATGAATGGTGCTGGCTGCGATCTGGTGACTGTATCTCTCTCCTTCCAGACAAGTACGTCTTCAAAGTCATCACAAAGCATCCACCAGAGGAGGCCACATTAAGGTAAAGTAATGACTGCAGTATTATTGACTGTCTAATGCAGAAATCAGCCTATAGGATCTGTGCACACATTGCGTTTTGATGCGTTTTTTTATCCACGTGTTTTTGTTGCAAAAAACAACACAGCGTTTTGCAGCACAAGGAAAGTGAATGAGTGTAATGTTAGTCCGTGGCTACAAGCCAAAAGGCTATCTTGGACAGACTACTGCTCTGTTAGGCAGAACCCCAAAAAACCCCTGACACCCTTTAACCCCTATACAGAGATCTGGAGTTACAGTAGGGTCCAGGAGATTGCTGCTTATGGAAAGCAGAAGTCCAGAGACAGAAAAGTCGGCAAGCAGGTCAAAGCCGGGATGTTGGGAAAAGGACAAAATCAGAATCCGAAGAGTAGTCAGTGAGCCGAGTCAAAACGAAGATGGCAGCAAGGTACAAAATCATGAGGCAGGAGAATTGCCTAAAAAATAGCCTGAGATAGCATAGGAAAACACTAATACAAGACAGGAAACTAACCAGGGGAACAAAAGCTATTTCTGGCAGCTTCCAGCAGAAGGCTGAAGGAATTTGTAGAGTGTAAAGCTTTCTAGTAGGCTGAAGCTTAGGAGTTATTTACTTCAGCTGGACAGCACAGACACAGGCCTCCATTCTGTAAGACTGTGAAGCTCTGCAAGTCCCAGCCACTCCAACCTTAGTGGGCAGCACATCCGCTATTCAGAGTTTCTGGCGCTGACTTCTCTATCACCAGCACCATCTACAGCATGAATATAGGGTTGAGCGAGTTTAATCGTTACTATTCGCACGGATAGTACGGTATTCACGATACTTGTTACTTGGCGAGTATTGCTGTTGCTCGTGAGTGATGTGTCCATAGTTATCGATCTGACATGTATTGCCAGCTCCCTTCAGTATATAAAGTGAGCTGGCACCCCAGTGAGAGCAGATTAAATGGTAGGATCTCTCTGGGGGGCACAGCAAGGTGTTTTATGCTGTAAAACGCAAAAATGCCCGCACTCCCGCCCTGCCCCTGAAAGACTTGTTTTATAGCCGGATGTGTGTGGGCGGAGCCCATCACTAATTGACTAACATTGGACTCGCTGTTCAGATGAATATGTGAGTATTAAAAACTACTCGGTACAAGTATAGCGAGTGCGAATATTTCACTACCCGCTCATCACTATGTGAATACAGCGGTGTCTGGTGCCAGAAGCAGGCTCTGGTGGGATGTGACAATCAGGTTCTGAAGTCTCCTGGTCTCATACACATGTTGATTTCTTTTTTCCTTGCACACTTGATGCAGTCTCGGATCTCCAGCATGTCAGTGCTTTCAGTGTTTTTGCAGCATTTTTTATTCAATATAAATGTAAGCGGAAAAAGCACATTACAAATGCATCCAATACAAATGCCAATGATGCCGCAAAAACATATATTCTCTGGAGCGTCTTTTCTGCCAACCCTCCCAATATACATACTGAATGTGTGCACATACTCTTAGGGCCACTTTACACAAACCAACTTATCTGTCCAACTTCTGACCAACTTACTGGTTGCAGTGAAATCATGGACACATTGTTCCATTTGTACACAGCCACAAAATGGAGCAATGTGTCCATGACATCACTGCAACCAGTAAGTTGGTCAGAAGTTGGACAGATAAGTTGGTGTGTGTAAAGTGGCCCTTACAGATTTGATTGGATTTAATTAGCAATTTTGTGTTTTAGTAAAAACTCATCATTTTTTTCATGAAATCCAGGTGAAAAGCATCAGATATACAGTATGTACAATAATGCACCTACCACAATACTGACACCGCACCTGCCAGTTCTACCTACAGGCTAGGAACATTGCCGAGGTATACAGTCCCTCTCATCAGTATTTACAAGGGTAATACAGTGGAATACTCCGCTACTGTACTCTGCATATAAAAAGCTACCCATGGAGTTACTCAAAAAGTCCAAAGTAAATTTCTAACAAGATATTACTTCTTGAGGTATCATTAAAGGGATCCTGACATGACAAAATTGCCTTTTAAACTAATCCCAGACTCCTGCATAAAATGATATAAACATTATTGTGATGTTTTAGCTAAATTAAGTGTTTAATGCTTGTGCTGCAGTTGTCAAGGAAAAATTATTACACCGAGTCATCGGCGCAATATTGTATATTATTATTATTTATATAGCGCCATTAGATTCCATGGCGCTTTACATATGGAAAGGTCAGACGAGGACAAGTACAATATATATGGACAATGGAGTCGTATAGATACAGGAGGGTAGAGGACCCTGTCCTCGAGGGGTCACAGTCTAAGAGGGACGGGTGAGGGGGTACAGTAGGAGGGGGTAGTGCCAATCGTGAGACGGTGCGGGGAACCGGGTCTCATTGCAGGTTGTAGGCTTGACGGAAGAGGTTGGTCTTCAGGTTTCTTTTGCAGGTTCCCAATGTAGGCGAGTGTCTGATGTTTTGGGAGAGAGAGTTCCAGATTATAGCAGATGAACGGGAGAAATCTTGTATGCGGTTGGGATGAGAGGGGAGTAGAGAAGGAGCTCTTGGGAGGATCGCAGGTTGCGTGAGGGTAGGTATCGGAAGACCATGTCGGAGATATATGGAGGGGACAGGTTGTGGATGGCTTTGTATGTCATGGTTAGTGTTTTAAACCGGGATTTTTGAGAAGCGGGGAGCCAGTGAAGGGCTTGGCAGAGGCGGGAGACAGGGGAGTAGCTGAGAGGCAGGTGGATTAGTTGGGCAGCGGAGGTTAGGGTAGATTGGAGAGGTGCGTGGGAGGTAGCGGGAGGCCAGTAGTCAAAGCAGGAGATGATGAGAGCATGAACAAGTGTTTTAGCAGTGTCGTGGTCAAGGAAAGTGCGAATCCAGGAAATGTATTTGAGCTGGAGTTGGCAGGAGGTGGCGAGAACCTGGATGTGAGGCTTGAGGGAAAGGGAAGAGTCGAGGATTACCCTGAGGCACTTGGCATGGGGGATTGGGGAAAGTGAGCAGTCATGGACAAGGACGGATAGGTCAGGTAGTGGGGAAGAGCGACTTGGGGGGAAGACGATGAACTCAGTTTTGTCCATGTTCAGCTTAAGGAAATGAGCAGAGAAGAAGGATGAGATGGTGGACAGGCATTGTGAATTTTAGATAGTAGAGAGGTGATGTCAGGCCCAGACAGGTAGATCTGGGTGTCGTCGGCATAGAGATGGTACCGAAGGCCATGGTACTCAATGAGTTATCTTAGGCCGAGAGTGTAGAGAAGAGTAATGGTCCCAGGACCGAGCCTTTGGGGACACCGACAGATAGGGGGTAGGGCAAAGAGGAGGTGTGGGAGTGGGTGACACTAAAAGTCCGGTCTGTTAGTTATGAGGTGTTCCAGGAGAGGGCTAGGTCAGTGATGCCAAGAGATTCCAGGATTTGAAGTAGGAGAGAATGGTCAACAGTGTCGAAGGCGGCAGATAGTTCAAGGAGGAGGAGGACGGAGTAGTGTCGCTTGCTCTTGGCGGTCAGTAGGTCGTTGGTGAATTTAGTTAGGGCTGTTTCGGTGGAGTAGTGGGTTCGGAAATCAGATTGTAAGCGGTCAAAGAGGAGCAGGAGGAGATGTGGGAGGACAATTCTGAATGGATGTGTTGTTCAAGTAGCTTTGAGGCGGACGGGAGGAAAGAGATATGTGTCGATATTTAGAAACAGATGTCGAGTAGAGGGAGGGTTTTTTGAGGATGGGTGGGATCAAGGCTTGTTTGAAGGATGAGGGGAAAATGCCAGTAGTAAGTGATAAGTTGAAGAGGTGGGTTAGGGTTTGGATGAAGACTGAGGTGAGGCTGGGATTGAGGTGGGATGGGAGCGGGTCATTGGCGCTGGTGTTGAGCTGTGACTTTGACAGAAGGGAGGAAAGCTGATCTTCTGTTAAGGTGGAGAAGCCGCTTTTGGAAGGAGAGGGCAGCGTAGGTCAGAGGGGAAGCTGTTGGGACAGTGGGTCAAAGCTGTCTCTGATTTTATCAGTCTGCTTGAAAAAGGATGCAAAGTCTTCAGCAGAGATAAGGGGAGAGGAGGAGCGGGCAGACAAAATAAAGAATTGAAAGTTTTAAAAAGCTGTTTGGGATTGTGGGACAGGGAGGTTACTAGGCATGAGAAGGCTTGTTTTGCGGCAGTGAGTGCAGACTTGAAATTGGTGAGGGACTGCTTGAACAACGTGAAATGCTCAGCGGAAAGAGATTTCTTCCATCTCCTCTCGGCAACCCTGTAAGCCCGTCTCTGGTCTTTAGTGAGGGTGGTGTGCCAGAGTTGCCTGTTTGTGCGAGGAGTGTTGTATGTGAGGGAGGCGGCTAAGTCAAGGGCCGCAGTTATTGTAGTGTTATATAGGGTGGTGGCAGCGTCTGTGTCGCGTACGGAAGCTATGTCGGCGGGAGGGAGGAGGGATTCTGAGAATGAGTTTAAATCCATAGGTTTCAGCGAGGATGATTGAGTTTGCAGAGAGGGAGTAGCGTAGTAAGAGAGGAGAAAGTCAATAGATTGTGGTCAGATAGGGGGAGAGGTGAGTTTGAGAGGTTACCATTACAGGGCTACAATGTCATCAACACACAGTCTGACCAAGCCCCTGCTGTGATTGACACCTCACTGAGAGCCTGGAGTGGGCGGGGGCAGCTGTCTCAGCTCTGTTGTGTTCCTGAAAATAAATTCATTGATTGTGTGAGAATGGCTTCAGCCAGTAATCTATGTGATACACTGTTGGATTCAGGTGTTTTTTGCCTACAACTAGTGTACTCCATAAATTCTCATAACTGGCAGAAAAATGAACCATTGCTATAAGTTGGAAATTTTTTATTAAAAACTAATATTTTGATGATACAATGCAACTAAAGGATAGTCCATGTTATTCCGAAGGTTGACTCTAAATGTTGCCAAGTTTTTCTGTATGTTGTAGCTGCTGCCTTGTGTATTTCTATGGTCCAGGTGCTCAGACCCCACGGATTCCTAAATACAGCATTCGAAGATGACGGTCTATTGAGCCTGTGCACCATCTGAGCTCTTCTGCCTGCTGAGCAAAGCACTTTTACCAGTGTATTGAACGATTAGTTGTGGGGGTCAAACCTTCACTAATTTTAAGGGTTTTCAACATGTAGAACAACTTGGTAAAGGGCTGATTCACTTAATGGTTCCTGTGGTTAAAAAAAAACTTTGCGTAAATCAATATTAAAAGCAAATGGAAGAAACATTTGTGAAATAACTTGAGACAACAGTTTCTTTCACCAGTTGTCAGCCATTTCTTCTCCTCCCTTTGCCTCCTGAACACTCCATCTCTATTAAAGTGTATGTAGAGAAGAGGAAGGAGGATCATAGCTACAGATCAACAGAAAGACACAGACACCAATGATGTTGCTACTTTCTAGTGTTTTATCTTGCTCCAGTCGTACAGTTGTGGCCAAAAGTATTGACACCCCTGCAATTCTGTCAGATAATACTCAGTGTCTTCCTGAAAATGATTGCAATCACAAATTCTTTGGTATTATTATCTTCATTTAATTTGTCTTCAATGAAAAAAACACAAAAAGAATTGTCCTAAAGCCAAATTGGATCTAATTCCACATCAAACATAAAAAAGGGGGGGACAAAAGTATTGGCGCTGTTTTTTCATTGAAGACAAATTAAATGAAGATAATAATACCAAAGAATTTGTGATTGCAATCATTTTCAGGAAGAAACTGAGTATTATCTGACAGAATTGCAGGGGTGTCAATACTTTTGGCCACAACTGTATATTGACTGTAAAGTATCTAGAAAAGTATAATCTAATGTCCCCCATGCTACTGCTTCTGAACATGTGCTACATAGAGATAGGAGAGCAGGGATCCTTGTGTGCTACGTATGTGAGACATCATAACAGTTAGTCTCCCCTCACTAGCTCAGAGACAACTAATACTTAGAAAGTGCGCCTTTTTGAGGAGAAAGCTGTTGAAAAATGTAGGATACAAGTCATATAATGTCCAGCAATGGTGTTATTCCTCATGTACACACACAACCCCTGAATTGTCTTCTGCAGTAACAGGTATGCCTTATTCCTCCAAGGCTTCATTACTTGAAGGGTATCTGTCACCAGGTTTTTGCTATCTCATCTGATACCACCATGATATAGGATGAGACGCTGATTCCAGAGATGTCACTTAGTTTCACAACTGCTGCATCCACTAAACCATCAGAGTTTTTAGATGTAGCTTGTACCCACACCTCCAACTAGCAGCTGTCTGTGTACATTGTATATTGACAGTGAGCTGCTAATCAGTGCTGAGGGTGGCTTGAACCAGGTTTCATGTGGGCACTTAGTCCCAGGCTGAGTTAATCTCCTCCTGATAAAATACTTATTGTATGGAAACAACACTCGGCCTAATAAATGACACATCCCTGAAATCTGTATTTCGGCCCCTACACCATGTTATCGGAATACGTAGGAAAAACCTGCTGACAGATTCCCTTTAATGTCTTAGTTGGGCTCACACTTTTTTCATATCTACACTTACCATGCACAAATGTTTTTAGAGTTAACGGTTACAAGTTACTAAGAAAAATCATGACTAATAACTTCAATTTTGTATAATTTGAGCAGCCGGGACTTAGATTCTCTCTGCCAATAGCTTGCCAGCAAGTGATTAGCTTTGGATGAGAGAGCATAATTAACAAGGAACATTTATTCTATGATCAATTAACATTATAGTATTATATGCAAATCTCTTATACTTCCATTAATTACAGAAAACACTACATAACTGCTCTTCGCAATCCAAGGAATACATGCTAATAAGTCATCTATTGGGAGACATCATCCGCTTCTCATTATACGGTCATGTCTTCTATCTGTGGTTATTGCTTCTGTTTTATTACTTGTTATAAATATTCTGGTTTATCTGTAGGTCTGTCTGACATGTATGGTGGGGAGGAGGAGTGCCCCAGCTAAAGGATGTTTGACCGTATAAACTGAGCACATCACTGTGTATTGATACAGCCCTAATATGTAAAAAAACCTGATGTTTAATCTATTATACTGATTGCGGTCCAGCCTGGGTGTGGCCAGGAGGCTGAGGGCACTGCTGCACCCACTAGTTTACATGCCCCGCCTCCCTCACTGCTGGTTGACAGTGAATCAACCAGAGCTAAGGGATGGGTACTTGGACACCGGGTCTGCTGTGTAGGGAGTCACGGATGGACGGGATCCCGGGGCCGTGCCCTGGTGTTCAACTGGGGGTAGATGTTGATGATGGGGGATTAAGGGATTATTTACAGGGATCGTGACGCCACCTGTAGTGTCCGGTAAGAAGGTACCGGCGCTGCCAGCCGGCCACTGAGGTGATGGTTGAGGGAGCAGAGTGTGGTACAGCTCCCCACAGGTGGAGCTTTACCTCAGGGCAGCAATTGTAGGAAGATGGTGAGGGAGGGCAGTGATGTAGATGTTGATGCTACAGTTCTTACCCCTCTGCTGAGCTGCTGTTGATGCTGAGCCCTCCGGGCACCGCAGTAAGGAAAACAGAGTCTAAAGTACGTTTACTCCACTTTTATAGGTACCGACAGATGTTAATGGTATACGGTACAATCCGGTTTACCGGGGATCGGTCACCAGCTCCAGGTTCCCTGTAATGGAGTCTCTAGATGTCTTTCTTTCTATGGCTTTCTGGGATAAACTTTTCTTTCTGTCTCTCCACCCTTGCAGAGCTCTCCCGCCAGTCCCCTGATCTCCTTCAGTAAGGCACGGTTATCCTTTCCCGGATTTAAGAGGAGTCCCAAACTCTCCCCCGACGTCGGTAATCGGGCCGTTACCCCACCGGTTATGGATCTGTTATGGTCCTGAGGGGTGAGGTACCTTGTGGTGCATACGGCTACCCGGTTATCTTGGGCCCACAGCTCGTCGGTCTATAGTCAGTGATAAACGCCTGACTACTTCGGCTACCCGCAATACTGATGTTCCCCAACGTGACCAGCCGGCTCCAACCAGTCCTGGTCCGTTGCCTTCTGTCCTGGGCCCCCACTTAGAGATGGGGCACCCTCCTTTCAGCTGGGCTGTCAGGCCTGACCACTCTGTCCACCTTCCCAGCACCGTCATAGGTAAACTGTCAACTGTCACTCTTCCTCTCTCCTAGGCTCTGCCCCCACCCTCTGGGACCTACTAAATTATCGGTTTCCCCTATTCTAAGTGGTGCGGTCCTAAGTGGGTGTAAATTCAGACTCCCTAGAGTGAACCCTGAGCTGATGACCTTACAGGGAAAGAAAAACACAATTTTTTTATATTAACGTGTAATACCACCCTGTGGCACCTAGTCCCAGGGGCACCACACAGGCACTGACTTTGCTTGAGCAAGTGGTGCTCTACAAAGGAGGAGAACCTTTAATATTATATTAGTAAGAATCATGTAACCAACTCATTGGTTAAAATACAGATAAAATGAACTGTGCCTCGTGAGCCTTACTGACCGACTTCCCCCTGAGTAATCTGATGGCCATGTATTTTGCATATACATGACATATATATGTATATATCCTCATTTTACCAAGTCTGCGATGAGTCCTGGAAATCAGGATTAACGATCCTTTCATTGTTGAGCAAGAGGTTGTTCAAGAGTAGAAAAAGATGCCAGCAAAAGTATATGTAATTATAAAAACAATACTCCTCTGCTAATCTATTATCTGCCACTTTACTTCCAGCAAAACCTCATATATGTCCTGTATCATTGGCTACAGCATTGAATCCATTAAATTAATTTTCCCATAAACAAAGTTAATTTCAATTAATTGATCTTGGAATAATAATAATTTCCACAATTGGATGTTTAAAAATAATGTACCTGTGCTGAGATAATCTTATGCATGTGTCCCTGCTATGTACTGTGTAATGGTTGTGTCTGACCATACAGGGACATGGTCTGATCATACCACATCTCCTGTTCTGAGATAATCTTATATATGTGTCCCTGCTATGTACTGTGTAACGGATGTG
The DNA here is from genome assembly GCA_033576535.1 of Allobates femoralis. Lineage (NCBI taxonomy): Eukaryota > Metazoa > Chordata > Amphibia > Anura > Aromobatidae > Allobates > Allobates femoralis. The sequence continues at coordinate 555,013,528 of JARQOC010000001.1, read as the reverse complement.
TCTGACCGTACAGGGACATGGTCTGATCCTATCACATCTCTTGGGCAGGGGAGGACGAAAAAGACTTAACAGATATTACAGCATGGGATCACAGCTGATTCTTTTGTGGGGTAAAAATTTCTGTTTTTATAAAATGTTTTAATTTAAAATAATATTTTTTGTGGTCCTGTGCTGTAATATTTGTATCTTTTTTTTATGTCCTACCCTGCCCAGGAGATGTGGCATGATCAGACCATGTTCCTGTACGGTCAGACACATCTATTACACAGTACATATCAGGCACACATATGTAAGATTATCTCAGCACAGGAGATGTGGTATTATGAGATCATGTCCCTGTACGGTCAGACACATCCATTACACAGTACATAGCAGGGACACATATAATATTATCTCAACACAGCAGATGTGGTATGATCATACAATGTCCCTGTACAATCAGACACATCCATTACACAGTACATAGCAGGGACACATATAGAAGATTATCTCAGCCCATTTGGCTTACCGACTCCACAGCCCTGGTTGCCCGGTGTCGGACCCCCACCCTACCAATGTAATATTTTATATGTATATATATATATATATATATATGTTTTTCCTAAGGATAGATCATCATGATAAAAGTAGTGCACAACAAGTGCACATTGCTTTCTTTAAATACATGTTCTGCTGCTTTTCTCGTGTCATTTTCTGGTATGTAGACTAATTGGCGCATTTGTGTCTTACAAACTGCGCTCTGATAGATATAAGGAATTATACCTAGTGGACCTTGGAAGCAGGCAAGGGAGATGTAGATGAGAGAACTAATGAGGAGCCTGTACACTACTATACTGATGTATCTGCGGAATATCCATAGGTTGCACATTACTCTCTTGGAGAAGAGCTACCTGTGTTCACCAATGAGAATGACCTCAATATCCCCATGTGTTCACTTTCTTCTCCTCGAGAGGAGCAATCCCACACATACACAGATGTGATGAGGCTCGCGCTGATTCAGGTCCGCATTTTTGATTTACAATACATTTGTTTCTAATTTTACAGCAATAGTCAAGGACTTGATGAAGACAATGAAGTAAATGACATTTCTCCTGCCCTCCACCAACATCTGAAACAGAAGCCAAAGCGCCTCCACCATGTGACCGGTCACCGCTATCTGCCCCCAGCAGCTCCAGGACTAATGGAAAGATCTGCCCTGACCTGGTAGGATTGTTTTGCTCTATGTTTGTTTTACTTTGTGCCAAACTAAGTATTAGGCCTGTATAGTTACATTTATACATTATGCTCTGGATTTACCAATGGCAAATCAAGCTGTTTATTAAGAGAATTCATTGCAGGAATTTGAGGTTGACACTTTGGTTTCCGTCGTGGATGTCTGATTGGATCCACACAAAGACTGACCCAAAGTTTAATCCATGGGGCTAATTAGCTGTTTTTTCATGCAGAATTAGTGAGAATATTGACTATGAATGGACGTTCAAGAAGGCACAAATCCATAAACATTTTTTTTCTGGAGCATGTGAACAAGGTAGAAAACGTAGAATTTCTGGTGTTAGGGAACCAAACCCTGAACATGTAGAAGGTGCTTAGGAGGACAGTAACATGTATCACAATCAATGGGAAGTTTCCTCTAGGAATTACAGAAAGTCATCTGGGGAATACAGTGGTAGCAAAATGGATTAGACGAAACCAGTCTCATCCACAAACTACAAGAATTTTCTGCAGAGGAATTGACCCGCAGCTCGTAAATCCTCAGCTTGTCTGTTCCCATTTCTGGGCGGGGGTTAAGGATTTGGTGCAAGTTTTCCTTAGTTCCTAGAGGAAATAAAGATGTAAAAAGAAAAAAAAACACCTGTTGCACATTTTGCTTTTGCTTACCTGCAAAAACCAGCTGATCATAAAAAAAAAAAAATTAATAGAAACTCCATACGCCCCTCCCAGCAAGAACCCAGAGACCTCGCTCAAAGATGTTCCAAGGACAGTGAAAATAGTATTTTATTAATTTTACATAATCGGCAGTTTATTTTTTTGCAGAGAAATCCGCACCAAAATTTACACGATTTACTGCAGAGTTTTTCTGTAGCAAATCCTGATCCTATCAATGTTACCTTAATGGGGTTTCGTGGACTCCAACCTTAGGGTCCCGTTACCCTTGGCGACGTTCCAGTGATCCCGACAACGATACGATATGTTCCAGCGATCCCGATAACAGATCGGGGGATCCATCACTCCAACCAATCGCCTGTTATTGGCTCCAGTGGGGGTGAGAACAGCAGATCTGCTTCTATTTGCGTGAATAAGGGTGCTTTCACATCTATGTTTTCGGGGGTTGCGTCTGTATCAGGTGAAATCCTGATACCTCCTGATCAGGCCTGTTTCCTTATATTTAACATAGGGACACAGTGACATTAGGTGGCATCAGGATTTTGCCCGATGGAGACAAGTGCGGAGTTTCCACCTCACCCCTGACTGCAGAATGTTGCACTTTGAGGCCGCTGGAATAATCCTGATGTGTCCCGACGTGGCACAATGCATCAAAACGATGTATTGCTGCCTAAGAGGCCGCATCAAGCCGCTGGTGAGTGCGGCCAGTACGGATCAGGAGTTCACCCTGAGCATGCTCAGAACAGCTCCGGCGTGTGTTCCTCCGCTCTTCTCCCCTCTCTGTCCCCTCTCTCTGCCCCCACCTCTCCGGGCCGACCAAACCCAGCAGTCAGAACCATGCTGCGCTGGCAGTGTTCAGTTGCGTCTGCACTCAGGCACCTGATGCGGCTGGGACGCATATGTGAAACCAGACTAAGATCTGACCTCCAGTTTCTGACCGGCACCCCTGTCAACTGATATTGGTGACCATCATAAGAATATGAGCGGACAACCCCTAGAAGGGTTAAGCACTGTTTTTGCTTCTTGGGTGACTAGTAGATTCTGTAGCTGCACACATATATAACAATGCAGAAAGGTTAATCCAAAACCAGCATGTTAAGTGGATGGTGAACCTCAAGTCGCTGAGCTGTGAACCGAAGCCTCTGCTGAGCTGCGATATCACATTTCTAGCTGTTCTATAGGAAATGCTGAGGCTGACTTTTTTATGTGCCAGATATCAGCAGCTTTGGCTTCTGCATGTTATACTGTAAATGACTTATTGCCTGTCATCTGTAGTATTCGGGATTACATTTCACAATTATTGTGATTACATCTTAGCCGGTACCTTCCTCACCCGCTCATCTCATACTGACCTTCAGCAGGAATTCCTCCGTCTCCATCAATACCTTCTCCTCCCTGACATTTCTCTTCTCTCCAAGCGTCTGCGGGAGAGGAGCTGCGGCTGATTACTTGGAGCTCGGGTTGGTGTATGTTACTCTTGGCGATAATTCGTTTCTTCGGCATCAGATCAAATGAGTAGAGAAGACTGTATAATCTTATAAATTACAATTTCACCCTCTCCTTTATGCTCATTAGGGCTTTTTGTATCTTCTCCTTTGTAGGGCTGCCTTCACACACCATGAATAAAGGCATCCCACTTTGAGCCTGATGAGACATTTTATCTGAACAGACATCAGTTTTCATATTGTTCTGATATCAAAGCAATGAAAATTCTGAAAGTTTTCTTTTTGAACCCCACCCCCCTTCCCCTTTACTTCTTTTTTTCCACCACATTACATCACAGGTCTTCTGCTTTTTTATCCTTTTTCTTTTTATTTTTTTTTTTTATATTGGTTAATGCAGAGCCATAGGACTTGTGGCTGTATGACTGTATCTTGCAGCAAACTGATATTGTAGAGACCCTCAACCTACAAACAGTGATCTGTCAGTAACAAATGGAGATGGGCAAACCTGCAAATGTTTGGGTTCAGCGGAACCGGGCCAACTTAAAAAAGGCTAGATTCAGGACTGGACTTGACCTGAACTTGAGTCGGAACCCTGAACCCCATATAAATCTATTGCAACCCGAACTTTAGTATGTGTACAGAAAGGGCTGGGGTGCTGTAAAAGAAAACAAAACTGGTATTAAAGCAGGAGAATTATACTTAGTCTACTGCTGCCGTCACACTTACTCCTGGATCTGCTCATTTAGGCTTCATATTTATTCACTGCACTCTCTGTGACAGCATTTATGACTACAGACTATGCCCCCTGCAATCTGTATGAGTGTCTTTGGTTGGCATACACATGTATGGCAGTGGACCTGCCGTCATATGTGTGTAAAATTAAATAATTTAAAAAGTGCTATAAAAGTTATAAAACACACACAGAGAAAAATCCTTTTTTTGAAATAAATCACCCAGACATCCCTCTTCTACCCATTTATTAACCCCAAACATACCCAGATCCGACAGTAAATCCACATTAGGATGTTCCACAAAGCTCCATCTGCTTTGTTACATCGATGTGAGAAGTTACATTACAGTACATTGCAGACATGTGAAGTATATAATATAAAACTTAATAAACATACATGTGTAAGCAGTGGCGGAACTAGAGCCTGGCAGGCCCCGATGCTGCATTTAGACCGGGGTCCCACTCAGGAGCATATTCATCCTATTCATCCCTCAAATCCTAGTTTAGGAGCGGGGGGGATTGGTGCGAGCTGCTGTCCCAGGTGAGGAGCGGGAAGGGAGGGGGCGTGTGGGGGTGGCGAGCTGCTGTCCTAGGTGAGGGGGAGGGGGCGAGCTGCTGTCCCAGGTGAGGAGCGGAGGAAGGGGGGTGCGAGCTACTGTCCCAGGTGAGGAAGAGGGGGGGTCGTGACCAGGGAGCTGTGGCGGCAGTTGAGAGGAGAGGTGGGGCGGGATCAGCCACAGGAAGCAGGAGTCTGAGGGGCCCCCTACTTATATACACAAAATTATGCTAAGAGGTTAAAACGTAACATTTTTTCAATTTGAATAGGTGAGGTACTACCCCCTATTAACGAGGAATTATATCCCACTAAATAATACATATGAGGGGCCCCCTAGCCAGTCGGGGCCCTGGTGCAGCTGAACCAGCTGCACCACGGTAGGTCCGCCCCTGTGTGTAAGCATACACTATATGCTCCAAGAATGTAATATCTGTACCTGTACAGTGGGTATGGAAAGTATTCAGATCCCTTAAAAAAAAAATAGAAGTGTAGACATTTTTGCAAATTTATTAAAAAAGAATAACTGAGATATCTCATGGTCATAAGTATTCAGACCCTTTGCTCAGTATTGAGTATTTGCACCTTTTGAGCTAGTACAGCCATGAGTCTTCTTGGGAAAGATGTAACAGATTTTTCACACCTGGATTTGGGGATCCTCTGCCATTCTTCCTTGCAGATCCTCTCCAGTTCTGTCTGGTTGAATGGTGAGCGTTAGTGGACAGCCATTTTCAGGTGTCTCCAGAGATGCTCAATTAATTGGGTTTAGGTCAGGGCTGTGGCTGGGCCAGTCAAGAATGTTCACAGAGTTGTTCTGAATTAACTCCTTTATTATTTTAGCTGTGTGCTTCGGGTCATTGTCTTGTTGGAAGGTGAACCTTTGGCCAAGTCTGAAGTCCAGATCACTCTGGAAGAGGTTTTCATCCAGGATATCTCTGTACTTGGGCACATTCATGTTTCCTTCAATTGCAACCAGTCATCCTGTTCTTGCAGATGAAAAACACCCCCATAGCATGATGCTGCCACCACCATGTTTCACTGGATTGTATTGGGCAGGTGATGAGCAGTGCCTGGTTTTCTCCACACATACCGCTTAGAATTATCACCAAAAAGTTCTATCTTCATCTCATCAGACCAGAGATTCTTATTTCTCAAAGTCTGGGAGTCCTTCATTTTTTTTTTTTTTAGCAAACTCTATTCGGGCTTTTATATGTTTTGCACTGAGGAGAGCATTTCGTCAGGTCACTCTTCCATAAAGGCCCGACTGGTGGAGGGCTGCAGTGATAGTTCACTTTGTGGATCTTTCTCCCATCTCCTTACTGCTTATCCTGAGTTCAGCCACCATGATCTTGGTGTTCTTCTTTACCTCTCTCACCAAGGCTCTTCTCCCACAATTGCTTAGTGTGGCAGGACGGCCAGGTCTAGGAAGACTTCTGGTGGTCCCAACCTTTTTCCATTTAAGGATTATTGAGGCCACTTTGCTCTTCGGAACCTTGAGTACTGCAGAAATTATTTTGTAACCTTGGCCAGATTTGTGCTTTTCCACAATTCTGTCTCTGAGCTCCTTGGGCAGTTCTTTTGACCTCACGATTCTCATTTGGTCTGACATGCACTGTGATATGTGAGGTCTTATACAGACAGGTGTGTGCCTTTCCAAATTAAGTGCTATCAGTTTAATTAATTAAGCACATCTGGACTAAAATGAAGGAGTAGAGCCATCTCAAGGAGGATCACAAGGAAATGGACAACATGTAACTTAAGGATGAGTTTCTGAGCAAAGGGTCTGAATACTTATGACCATGTGATATTTCAGTTTTTCTTTTTTAATAAATCTGCAAAAATTTCTACATTTCGTTTTTGTTCACTCAAGATGGGTTGCAGAGTGTACATTAATGAGAAAAAGATGAACTTTTTTGAATTTACCAAATTGCTGCAATGAAACAAAGAGTGAAAAATGTAAAGGGTCTGAATACTTTCCGTACCCACTATGTATACAAATGTAGATCACAGATTTAAGTTCATTGGTGCCCAGAGAGGGATGACAATATCCTTTAGCTAATATTAGCTGTAAATTTCCTGTTGATACAGATGAAAATCAATATCCTTTTTAGTCCATGTTTGCAATTGGTTTCCCACTCAGGGCAGGTTCAGAAGTACAGCAGCGAAGCTCCGGACGGTGTTTATCTTTCTCCAAGACTAAAGATCCTGTCACACAAAACAAGATCGCTAATGAGATCGTTGTAACTTCACAGATTTTGTGGCGCAACAACGATCCCGCTAACGATGTCGTTATGTGTGACACGCACCAACAATCTGGCCCCTGCTGTGAGATCGTTGATCATTACACACTGCTCTGGATCATTTCTACGTCGTTGCGCTCCCGCTGGGAACGCTACATCGTTGTGTTTGACAGAGACAATGACCAACGATCTCAATGCTACGCTATGGAGTGACAATTCCCAACGACCTCGGTGTAATTCTGGATCGTTGCTAAAGTCGTTTTTCACATCTCTTGTGAGATACCGGTTTGATATCTTACCAGCGATGTGAAAAACGACGCACCAGCGATCTGTGCACATCGTTATCGGGATCGCTGATGGGTCGTTATGTGTGACTGGGCCTTTAACTTTGTCCTTGCTGGAGAATGTGCTGGTGCAGCACAGTGTAGGCCATTCTGTGCCCTGAAGATTGGAGATAGCGTCCGCTAAGTGCTTCTTTCAGTCTCTTGATCTGATCTTGGCTTCTTGCTCAAAATGGCAGATGTTCTCTTCACATTGCCAGCTAAGGAAGTCTTCAGCTGCCATATCTGACTCTCCACAGAACCTCCCTCTTTGCCTACAGCAAAGTAAGCAAAGAGAGATTGTAGTTTGATTGTATATCCTAAGCTATATGAATGCTCAAAGTTGTCAAGGAGAAGCCGAGGTTGTGTTGAAACTTCGGTTAGGAGATTTGGCAGCTAAAAACATCCGTAGCCGGCAATGTGAAGAGAACATTTGCCATCATGGGCAGGAAACCAAGATCAGATTGGACGTCTGATAAAAGCACTTAGTGGTCGCTATTTCCAGTCTTTAGGACAGAGCAGCCGGCAGTGTACTACACCTGGTCCAGCAAGGACAGAGAGAACTCTTGACTTCAATCCTGTTCTTCCAAACCTGCTGTGGGTGAGACACCTATAGCAAACACAGGCTAAAAAAGGTACTGGCTAAAGGATATTATTGTCATCCCTCACTGTGCACCACTGAGCTTTAAATCTGCCATCCGCATTTGTACTTACAGGTACACGTATGAAATTCTTAGCCCGTCTGATAATCCTTCTGATATTAGTGGGTCTGGCTGACTTAGGGTGCTTTCACATCTGCGTTTTTCGTAATTCGCGGCAGATGCGGTGAAAAAACCGCATCTGCCGCGATTACCGCATACCGGCTGCACTTGCGGCGCGGTTGCGGTTTTTTCTATGCAATGTATAGGCATACTTGCGGCAGGTGCGGCAAGTGCGGTTTTGCACTTGCGGCAGGTGCGGCCGCGAAAAAAACCGCAGTAAGCCGCGGTTTTTTTCGCGGCCGCACCTGCCGCAAGTGCAAAACCGCACTTGCCGCACCTGCCGCAAGTACGCCTATACATTGCATAGAAAAAACCGCAACCGCGCCGCAAGTGGAACGGTTATGCGGCAATCGCGGCAGATGCGGTTTTTTCACCGCATCTGCCGCGAATTACGAAAAACGCAGATGTGAAAGCACCCTTAAGTGTAATGTGTCTGAGGACTTTATTGAAGCATGAAAATAGAAGCAAACACGTGCGGATCAATTTGATGTATCGTCTATCGGCCTGGTTACAGGAAATACTCCTCAGGATTGGCCATCGATGTTCTTAAGAACTCCCCCTTTAGAATCCACTTTGCGGAATCATTGCTTAGACCACCAGGCATCAGCGTAATCTGTGGTCCCATCACAGGGGACATGCAATGTTGTACACTGCCCATTACAATTAATGGAATGTCTGTGTAATGCCGCACATGTCCTCCAGAGATGGAGATGATGCTTTTGTAGCTACTCTCTATCTATTCTGGTGTAGAGATGAAGGTCCTGAGCAGGACACCTCCTATGTTAACTCTGGGCAGGGTTCTTTCCATATGATAGGCAGTGGATTATTGATAACTTGGGGTCTGACCTCTGGACTCAGAAATCGCTGTTTGTACAGAATGAATGGAGCGATGTTGCGCATGCTCGACCTCCACTCTATTCAGACACAACTCTACAGAGCCCTGTTCTCCGAATCTGTTGGGGGTTCAGCTGTTGGTAGGATAGGGGATAACCTAAAAATATGGTGCAAACCCTGGTGCATGTAAAAATGGGTTATTCCTATTGACATTCATCCTGTCAAAACTCTGTCAGCATCCTAACTATCCTAACTATCCACAAGAAGAAAGCTGTCAATCAGTGTCAGGATAATGTGAGGGAAAGCTGCATCTCATGAATACATCACATTACGTATTCACAATACTGGCAATATTCTGCAGCTATAAAACTAAGAAAAAGCATCAGTCATAATAGTGTGTGTCTGTAGTACATATATGTCACAGGTTACTTCTACATGAAGCCTTGTCATGAATTGCTTTACAACCAGTTTTACATGTCAAGCTCAAGAACACAGCTCATCTTGTACATAGGATGTAACTAAACTTGAACAATTGGATGCTCGTTACTGTCTCTAGAGATGGGTAGAAGCTCCTTTATATCACATTTGACATTGCAGATGTTTAATCTAAAGAGGTGTTAGCAAATTATCTTTAATATATAGGTATTTGCTGCGTACAATCCGATCAATGACATGTATGGTGTGGAGGTAAATTGTTCTTGTAAAAGCAGCATTATGTGTATAAATGTTCAAAGAAATATAAATTGTAAACCAGTCCTTTGCCGGCACATAATGGAAGGGAGCACTAGTCCCGTCTCCTACTGTACATAGTAAGTGTAAACTTAACTATACAGTCTTAAAATGGTGATACATTTGGCACACCTTTTTCACATCTTTACAAAAGTAAATAGTAAATATACATCAGCATGCTGCGCTTTGTGTAGCGCCATTGTCAATTTATGGTGGGCGTCAGAGCTGTGGAGTCAGAGTGTAAGTCAGTGTCCACTTTTGTAGAGTTGGAGGTTTGTCTTATTGATTCCACAGCCCTGGTGGTTGGTCATGTAGACTTATGATCCAAGATCGTAGTGCTAATTACCGCCTTGGTCCAGCAACATCATTGGGACCTGATTGGCTCAGATCCTAAAGCTGTTATCCCTTTCTTAGTCTGCCCCTGCCTGTATTATCTTCTAGACGCTGTTATCAAATAGCTGTCGCAGAACTTAAAGGTTTGTGAAAGGGAGGGGCTCCCTCACCTCACAAGCACCCCTGTGACATGTCACATGGAGTTGAGGGTGGTCATGGCAGACAATGGTTAAATAATGAACTCTGGGTCTGCCAGCTATGGCGGCCTTTTGGACAATATCACCAGAGTCTAAAAAGCGTTCTGTAAACGTAAAGCTGAAGGCTGTAATTCATTACAATGCACATGTATTGCAATGCTTTAGATCAATGATAAGAGAAATAATAGTTGAAGTCCTATAGAGAGACTAAGGCTGCTTTCACATTGGGATTTTAAAGGATCTGTGGCTGTCCGTTGTAAAATGGACAGCCACAGGTCCTATTTGGCCCCCTTGTTCTCCTATGGGGATCGGATCGGATTTGGCCTAATTGCCATCCGATTTTGTCGGATCCGATTTGTGTCTGATTTTTTGCTGTACCCAAAATTGGAGACTGCACAAATCGGATCCGACAAAATCGGATGGCAATTAGGCCGAATCCGATCCAATCCGCGGCCTTTAACATGGGGGTCAAGTTCTTCCGGAAAATGATTGCAATCACAAATTCTTTGGTGTTATTATCTTCATTTAATTTGTCTTCAATGAAAAAACACAAAAGAGAATGAAGCAAAAAGCAAAGCTTTGATCATTTCACACAAAACTCCAAAAATGGGCCAGACAAAAGTATTGGTACCCTCAGCCTAATACTTGGTTGCACAACCTTTAGCCAAAATAACTGCGATCAACCGCTTCCGGTAACCATCAGTGAGTTTCTTACAATGCTCTGCTGGAATTTTAGACCATTCTTCTTTGGCAAACTGCTCCAGATCCCTGATATTTGAAGGGTGCCTTCTCCAAACTGCCATTTTTAGATCTCTCCACAGGTATTCTATGGGATTCAGGTCTGGACTAATTGCTGGCCACCTTAGACGTCTCCAGTGCTTTTTCTCAAACCATTTTCTAGTGCTTTTTGAAGTGTGTTTTGGGTAATTGTCCTACTGGAAGACCCATGACCTCTGAGGGACACCAGCTTTCTCACACTGGGCCCTACATTATGCTGCAAAATTTGTTGGTAGTCTTCAGACTTCATAAAGCCATGAACACGGTCAAGCAGTCCAGTGCCAGAGGCAGCAAAGCAACCCCAAAACATCAGGGAACCTCCGCCATGTTTGACTGTAGGGACCGTGTTCTTTTCTTTGAATGCTTCTTTTTTTTCTCCTGTAAACTCTTATGTTGATACCTTTGCCCAAAAAGCTCTACTTTTGTCTCATCTGCCTGAAAACATTCTTCCAAAATGTTTTAAGCTTTCTCAGGTAAGTTTTGGCAAACTCCAGCCTGGCTTTTTTATGTCTCGGGGTAAGAAGTGGGGTCTTCCTGGGTCTCCTACCATACATTCCCTTTTCATTCAGACGCCAATGGATAGTACGGGTTGACACTGTTGTACCCTCGGACTGCAGGGCAGCTTGACCTTGTTTGGATGTTAATTACAAAAATTAGAGAAGCATCACATGATTTTTCTAACAGTGCCAATACTTTTGTCCACCCCCTTTTTTATCTTTGGTGTGGAATTATATCAAATTTGGCTTAAGGACAATTCTTTTTGTGTTTTTTCATTGAAGACAAATTAATTGAAGATAATAATACCAAAGAATTTGTGATTGCAATCATTTTCAGGAAGAAACTGAGTATTATCTGACAGAATTGCAGGGGTGTCAATACTTTTGGCCAACACTGTAAGTGCTGAGTGTAGAGCACAAAATAAATGTGAACAGAGCCTTATGATTGATTCAAAATATTCTGGATCTGAAAATGCTACCAAGAAAAGCTTCAACTCGATCCACAAAAAATAAGTCCCTACTGAGGTCCGTCATCTGTTACCAGAAATATTAGCTATATATGGCCCAAAATACTGGTAGCACAAAAACACTGAAAAAGCAATTGTTTCCATGTAAGTAATCCAGCGAAATCTGTTCTCCCAAACTCAAATGCCCCTTCCCTTCTGAGCCCCTCAGTGTGCCGAAACCGCAGTAGGCGTCCATATGTTCGATATTTCTTTAGCGAGTAGGGCCCAATTATTTTATGGGGTGGGTAGATTAGGGATGTAATTTCCAAAATGGGGTCACTTGAGGGGTGATTTTTATGTTTTGGCACTTAGAATAGTTTGCAAACTCCAGTTGCAAAGCCGCTATTAAAGTCTGTGCTCCAAAAGTCAAATGGCGCTCCTTCCCTCCTGAGCCCTGCCGTGCGCCCAAACAGTATTGTACAGTCACATATGGGGTTTTCCCCTGTTCAGGTGATATTGTGTAACAAATAGGGACTTAGTTTTACCCTTTCTACCTTTTAATTTTCACAGACCAATGCTATAAAATCCTGTGAAGCACTTGTGGGTTTAAAATTAATTTTAGAACTCTAGATAAATTCCTCAAAGGGTTTATTTTCCAAAATGGGGTCATTTGTGGAGGTTTTTAGTGTTTTGGCATCTCAGGACATCTCCTAATGTGACATGGTGTCAACAATCAGTTCTATCAAACATTGCACTCCAAAAGTCAAATGCTGCTTCTCCTTCCCTTGTAAGTCCTCTGTGTGCCCAAACAGCAGTTTCTGACCACATGATGGGTATGTATGAACTTAGGAGAAATTGCACAATTAATTGTGGGGTCATTTTTCTCCTTTTGCCTTTGTGAAAATGAGAAATTTGGGACTAAATCAACATTTTTAAAAGTGATGTATTCACTATTTAATATAGATTGTGCAAATTTATTGAAAAAATAAGAAATTGATGCTAAACTTTTAACGTTCCATAAAACAAAGTATTTTCAAAAATGGTGTAAAGTAGACATACCGTATATACTCGTGTATAAGCCGACCCCCCTACTTTTGCCCCCAAAAACTGGGAAAACCTATTGACTCGCGTATAAGCCTAGGGTGGACAATGCAGCAGCTACCGGTACTGAAAAATTTTAAAAATGAAAATAGATACGAATAAAATGTTGAACTTGTATTTTAAATAGAAACAGTAAACTACCAATGCAGCAGACCACCGTCCTGTTATAAATCCCCCTATCACTGGTATATAGCCCACCATCCCTGTATATAGCAGCCATCACTGGTATATAGTGGCCATAACTAGTATACAGTTGCCGCCATCACTGATATACAGTCCCCAGCAGTGGTATACCGGCCCCTCATCAGTGGTATACAGGCCCCTCATCAGTGGTATACAGCCCCCAGGACGGGTATACAGGCCCAGCAGTGGTATACAGACCCAGCAGTGGTATACAGACCCAGCAGTGGTATACAGACCCAGCGGCAGTGCTATACAGCCCCAGCAGTGGTATACAGCCCCAGCAGTGGTATACAGCCCCAGCAGTGGTATACAGCCCCAGCAGTGGTATACAAGCCCCAGCAGTGGTATACAAGCCCCAGCAGTGGTATACAGCCCCAGCAGTGGTATACAGCCCCAGCAGTGGTATACAAGCCCCGGCAGTGGTATACAAGCCCCAGCAGTGGTATACAGTCCCAGCAGTGGTATACAGGCCCCTCGGCAGTGGTATACAGGCCCCTCGGCAGTGGTATACAGCCCCAGCAGTGGTGTACAGTCCCAGCAGTGGTATACAGGCCCTTCGGCAGTGCTATACAGCCCCAGCAGTGGTATACAGTCCCAGCAGTGGTATACAGTCCCAGCAGTGGTATACAGGCCCCTCGGCAGTGCTATACAGCCCCAGCAGTGGTATACAGGCCCAGCAGTGGTATACAGCTCCCCTGCTGTCTCACTGCCCCCATGTATACAGAGGCCCCCCATGTATACCGAGGCCCCCGATGTATAAAGAGGCCCCCCCCATGTATACAGAGGCGCCCCTCCCCCCCATGTATACAGAGCCCCCTCCCCCAGCAGTGATCCATCTCACCCCTCGGTCTCCAGGCACCCGGGTCCTCCAGCTGCTGCATCTGCGTGCCCCGCGGCTTCTAATACCGGCGTCCTCCCCGCTCTTCCTGTTTGAATGCGATCATGTGACCGCGCGGGTCACATGATCGCATTCAAACAGGAAGAGCGGGGAGGACGCCGGTATTAGAAGCCGCGGGGCACGCAGATGCAGCAGCTGGAGGACCCGGGTGCCTGGAGACCGAGGGGTGAGATGGATCACTGCTGGGGGGGCCTCTGTATACATAGGGGGGGCGGGGGAGGCTATACTGTGCAGGGGAGCAGCAATGTACTATGCGCTGCTCCCCATGCATAATTAATGAGCAGCACCATGTGACGTGCCGCTCATTCTGCAGCCTCCCCCCGCCTCCTCCTGCAGTGCCCGGACACAGCCCCCACCACACTAGTATATGACTCGTGTATAAGCCGAGGAGGGGACTTTTCAGCCCTATTTTTGGGCTGAAAAAGTCAGCTTATACACGAGTATATACGGTATATGATAAATGCTCAATCATGCGCAAACCTAGATAGGTCAACCAGGGTCTTCTCCGCCGTTATTTTGACAGTATGAATCCATTAGGTTGCTGTCACGCTTAGAATACGGGGATTCCAGCAACCGTGTGCGACAGTGGCGCATGGACCAATGATCTCCAGTGCGCAACAATGAAAAAACAACAGACAAGGAAACACTAAAGGGATAAATACAATGGAAGGCCCTGCTCATAGGAAACGGGGAGAGGTGACCTCCTGTACTCACCTGCGGCTGTGCCCTGATCTCCCTACTGTCCCTATACAAGTTCTTTCACCTCGTCACCGAGCAGGAAGCCTAAGCCCTCCCCTGGCCCTGATGTTAACCCTCACTAGGGAAGGCCGGCGGGAACACTAGTCCCATCCACTACAATAAAGAGACATGAGGGAAGGGAAAGCAGACAAAGGACAACAGGACAGCTACTTCACGTCTGCTGACACTTCACCAGACAGCAGATGGCTTGACAGGAAGAGGTTCTCCTCAGAGCTTCTTACACCTCAGGATCTTGGCCAGGAACGAAGTTCAATTTCCAGCAAAGCATGCTGGAACTCTGTGATCCTATAAAGGCAGAGGTAATTATAGAGTGGGTACACCTGGACAAGGCCTAGCAAGCTTTCTGGCAGCAGAGACTAACACTAACTCCAGTGCTAAAGGACAAAGACATGTTTAATGTGAAGTCTCAATTCAGACATGAGATTTATGTTCAAAGCTTATAAGTCTCCTAGGAAAGGGAGACCATCGTGACAGTTGTTGGTCTTTCTCTTCGCCTTATTCCTTTTATTTTTCCTACCATGATGTCCTTCTCCAGTGATTGCTCTCTTTGTAAGATGTGTCCAAAGTAGGCAAGTCGTAGCTTGGTGTTCCTTGCTTCAAGTGACATGTCTGGCTTGATTTATTCCAAAGTGGGTTTGCTTGTTCTGGTATAACATTCTTCTCAAGCACCACATTTTGAAGGCGTTGATTTTTCTTCTGACTTGTTTCCTTATCGTCCATATTTCACTTCCATATGTTACTACAAAAAAGACCAGACTATGTACAAGCCGTGTCTTCATCGCCAGTGAAATGTTCCTTGATTTGAAGACCTTGTCCAGTGACTTCATTGTTGATTTTCGATAGCTATTCACCCTATGATGTCCGGTGTCATCACTGCGTCTTGAGTGATGATTGATCCGAGCAGGTTGAATTCTCTTACAACTTCCAGTAATTGGAGTCATGTCCTCTAAAATGTTTCACCTTAGAATATTATCCCAAATGTCCTGATAGTGATTAAAGTGTTTTTTGGCAAATGGTAGACAAGTTTATTCTTTTTTTGTTTGCAGGGATTTGTGCTTTGCATCTCTCTCATTAGAACCATTTTACTCCATGTCTTTCTACTAGGAGAAATTGAGGCCTGTCAATTTTTCGATGTTTGTCTGGGTCGTTGGTGACATTTTGGTAGCCTACACCTGGGAAGGTTCACTACTGTTCAAGTCTGCTCTCACACAGCCTTTGCAATGGATTTGTTGCCCTTTCCAAATAGCTTAGCCACCTGAATTAGTATCTCAGTACTACATGCCTTCATACCACAGCGTACTTGACATCTGCAGATAGAATAATCCTTTCTCTTTACTAAAGGGAAACCTAAGGTTTTTTTCCTGTGAGGTAGAGACAGAGACCCTGATTCCAGCAATGAATCACTTATTTTCCCAGGTGCAGGAGATGTGATAGTCACTGTTCTCTCTGCATCCAGCAGAGCACAGTTGTTAAGCTGTGTTTTAAGATTGTAAGCTCTTATGAGCAGCGTCATCATTATTTTTGCTTTAGTTATTGTATTTTCTATAAATGTTACATATGACTGTTTGTATATGAACCTCTGAATTGTAAAGCGCTACGGAATATTTTGGCTCTATATAAATAAAGATTATTCTTAACTAAACGGGTGTCCGATTCTGTCGCATTGGGAGATTGTAGAACGTGTGCAATTATATATTATGCAGGGACGGTCGAAGCCCCCCTCTTTGCATGATTTATAGTGGACAGGAGTATATGTCGACACACCCACCAATGAAGGCAAACACACCCACTAACCTGAAAGCAGCCCATACATTCCAGGCTCAACCATGATATTGGGTTATTGTTGTAATGAGCAGTGGGACCAATATGGCCACGGCTACACCCAGAGCACTACTGTGCATGAGCGGGTGTGACAACATGGCGGTCGCGCTAGTTTACGATGGTACTATGCATGAGCTTGGAAAGACTGTTTTTTTCCTGAAACCTGGCCAAACCGCGCACATCAGGGCTTGCGCTGCCGGTGCTGCGGCTAATGTCCCACATGGCGTGTGAGCCCCAATCCTACAAAAAAACAGACAAAATTGCTTTAAAATTGATATTTATACCAAAGTTCAGAATACCTGATGAAGGCGTTATTGGGTCATTCCATGTCAAGTGAACCAATGATTATTACCTCTATATTTTTAATTCTTTTGAGATTTTGTCATTTGATAATAGCATGTCAGACAATGCAAAATGTGAAGAGAAATTTTTTTTTAAATGATTTTCAAAGTTCGGAAAAAGTGCGAATTTCGCTGTTGCCTGCCTTTACGTTTCTCCTCATAACTAAGGCTAGGAATAAAATAGAGAGACAAAATAAACACTGTTCTACTCAGAACTATACAGGCTTTCACCAGATATGTCACAAGAGGATCTTTGTTAATATTTTACCCATGTGATCGCAAGCGCAAAACTTTAAAACGCATTTCCGAAAAATCGGCGCGCTTTAAATATTTCAAAAACTGCCCATGTGTCTGCTTTGCTCTTAGCCACATCTGTACCAAATTTCAAGTTGGGATCGCGATGGGATCATATTTTAAAATATTTTACTATTCATAGCGTCAATGGGTCATTCCATATCAAGTGATCTAAATATGAATATTTTTTTTTACCTGACGTCTTTAGATTTTTTTTATTTTTTTTCCTTTATGAAGTACTACTTTAGTTAATTACAAATTAAAAGTTTGGAATTTTTTTCTTCATCAGTTAATTTTTTACAGATTTTTAAAGTTTAAAAAAAGTGTGAATTTTGGCCTGGTATGACTTTACATTTTTTTATCTTGGCTAGAAATAAGATAGAGAAACAAAATAAACACCATTCTACTCAGAACTGGCCAGGCTTTCACCAGATATGTCACAAGAGTATATTTGTTAATTTTAATTTTTTACCCATGCAAACGCAAACGCAACATTTTGAAACGCATTTCCGAAAAAACGTTTTAATAAAAATTTTCCAAAACTGCCCATGTGTCTTTTATGCTCTTAGCCACATTTGTACCAAATTTCAAGTTGGGATCGTGATGGGATCATATTTTAAAATATTTAACTATTATAGTGTCAATTCAAAAATCTTGAATTCAGATCTGTTCAACCTGTGGTCTAAAAGCGTGGGGTCTATATTTATCAAATCCATTATTTTTAGACATTACTGTATTATTTTGATATGTTACAGCTTAGAAGCAGGAGAGGACATATAGGAAAAAGCTTTGTTAGGGCTCAACCTGAGAAAGCACAGGGATAGACAGTGTATGCAGAGCAGATGATAGGCCAGCAGCTCTGTCAATCATGTTAAGTGTCTACTCACTGCATTCAGGAAGTAAGACAGCTCGTTCAGACCTTTCATGTCCTGACATGTCTGGACATCTTCACTCCTGAACAAACAATAGTCTGTACAAAGCCATCAAGGCTGTGTAATAAAATATGGGTGAGTAAATATATTAATAGTTTAATGCTTTTATTATTAAGGGCCAATACACACAGTGCTATTCTTAGGGATCATCATTCAGAAAAACAGCCCCATTGATTTCTATGGGGTTCACCACATGCAGTGTTTTTGGAAACACTCAAGAGTGAGTAAATCACTGCTTGAACTACTTTTTAATCGCTGCAATAAACGCAGCATTTATCATTTATATAAAAAAAGCTGCCATTTTTTTTCACTAGCGGTTAAAAAAAACTAACGCATATGTGGTAAAAACTTGGTAGAAAAACAAGCTGCCAAAACTGCAGCGTGTATCTGCAGACAGAAAAAACTGTGCGCGCTAGCCCTAAAACTCATTTTATAGTAATACAGTTCTAGCTCAAGTGTACTGTAAATCTTTGTTTTTATTACCTATCTTCCTTACTTAATATTAACTGTATTTTTCCCAAACAGCAATGGCTGCTACTTCTCAAGAAACAGCATTTTATCATAGACACTGTTGCAATCCTTTTGAAAAAATATGAATATGATTGGCGCTGGTGGCTGGCTACTGTACTCTCCAAAGATTGTGAAAATGAAGAAGTAGAATTGACTTTATTGCATCCTTCTGGTCCAGCGCCATCCTTTGTGTATCCAAGAAAGCCAGACATTTTAAAAGTGTACAAAAATCAGATATTAACTCAGGTGGAGCCGAACACCATAACAGGCCGGACATACTCTTTGACACACAAGGAAATGGCGATTGCTAGTAAGCGTTTATGGACAAGATTACATTTCACCCACTAGAAGGGACAAATTGATAAAATGCCACTTTAAAAACATACTATTAATTGTTTGATTAGTTCATAATTTATAGAACGATGATTTAACTACTGTACTATTCTTATTAAACACTTCATAAATCACATGTTTAGTGATAGAATAGAAAACAAATTTACATGTATAAATAGGGGTTAACATTTTTGGTTCTTTTAATCTTGTTTAATCAAACTTGAGGATATGATCACCTTTCTTCTTTTGGTTTGTTCAATACATTCAAGTTGAAAATGCTGAGCGTTGTGTTCTGATGATTAAGATGTATTTATCCTGGCACTTATGGGATTTGTTTTTTGTGTTTCTTTTTTGTTGCATATAAATGTTTTATTCAATAAGTTGTGATAACTCATACAACCATAAAATAAAAAATATATAAATTTGACAGGTCCCAAGTTGAATCTCTGCACAAATATAACCAAGAACACAATCAGTCATTTTTTCACAATTGCCCGTCAATAGTTTGAATTTGATATAAAGAAACATAGTCTTGTAACATATCAAATGAAAGCTGTTACCGTTCTGAGTAAAATGATGCCTCTCCCACTTCATTATCTTATTTCTAGCCTGAGATAAAAAAAATGTAAATTCATACCAGGCCAAAATTCACCCTTTTTTAAACTTTAAAAATCTGTAAAAAATTAACTGATGAAGAAAAAAATTCTAAACTTTTAATTTGTAATTAACTAAAGTAGTACTTCATAAAGAAAAAGAATAAAAAAAATCTAAAGACGTTAGGTAAAAAAAAATATTCATATTTAGATCACTTGATATAGAATGACCCATTGACGCTATTAATATTAAAATATTTTAAAATATGATCCCATCGCGATCCCAACTTGAAATTTGGTACAGATGTGGCTAAGAGCATAGCAGACACATGGGCAATTTTTGAAATATTTAAAGCGCGCCGATTTTTCGGAAATGCGTTTTAAAGTTTTGCGCTTGCGATCACATGGGTAAAATATTAACAAAGATCCTCTTGTGACATACCTGGTGAAAGCCTGCACAGTTCTGAGTAGATTGGTGTTTATTTTGTTTCTCTATCTTATTTCTAGCCCGAGATATGGTAGAAAATGTAAAGCCATACCAGGCCAAAATTCGCACTTTTTTAAAACTTTAAAAATCTGTAAAAAATTAACTGATAAAGAAAAAAATTCAAAACTTTTTTTTTGTAATTAACTAAAGTTGTTCTTCATATAGAAAAAAAATTAAAAAAATCTGAGGACGTCAGGGAAAAAAAATATTCATTTTTGGATCACTTGACATGGAATGACCCTATTCGCAGAAACATGTTGTGAAGCCATTTGATTATTAAAGAAGGATCTACTCTATAATTGCCGTAGGCATTTTCGTGTCGGCCCCCGAAAACGCCGTGGCTATGTCACTATGTGACGTCACCACACGCGAGCAATGGCCGCGAAGCGGCCATTGCGAGTCGCTGTCCGAAAATAGAACCAGAGGCCCGGCCGCAATGTTAGCGATTTACCGCTGAGGTAGCGCGAGCAATGGCCGCGAGGCCGTTGCGAGTCGCTACCACAGCATATCTCCCTATACCTTCTAAGGGGATTACTACTACTACTACAGCAATCATCATCATCATCATCATCATCATCATCATCATTCTACTACTACCACCAATGGCCACACTGCGCCCCCCCCCCCCCTCAATGGCCACACTGCGCCCCCCCCCCCCTCAATGGCCACACTGCGCCCCCCCCCCCCTCAATGGCCACACTGCACCCCCCCCCCCTCAATGGCCACACTGCGCCCCCCCCCCTCAATGGCCACACTGCCCCCCCCCCCCCCCCCTCAATGGCCACACTGCGCCCCCCCCCCCCTCAATGGCCACACTGTGCCCCCCCCCCCCCTCAATGGCCACACTGCGCCCCCCCTCAATGTCCCAAAGTCAGCTGTGACCGCCTGGCCCTTGGACACTGGCTGCCATGCACACATCAGCTGGTAGGCTCCCATCACTTACCCACTGAGGACGGATCACTTCCAGCACCTCTTCACATGGCAGTGCTCTGAACTTCTGAATCGTCCTCTCCTCACTCAGACACCTGGCATGTTCCTATCCAGCCTACTCACTCCCAGCTGCAACCCAGTGAGTCAATCAGCACATCTTCACTCCCACACAGACCTGACATGTGATTAACCCCCTGTGCACCATTCAGGTTTAGCCCAGCAAAGCACTCATCCCCACAGGGTCAGCCGCTCATTAGGCTCATGAATATATCGGATCTTCAGCACTCACACTCAGCTTTTTTACTCAGCTCATGAAAACCCTTCAGCTGTTAACCCCCTGTACATCGGACAATCAGGAAAACCAGGCCCATGTGAACACAGACCTGCATTGATAACCCGTGTGATGCACCCCGCCAGGGGCCACATCACCACACCTCACTTTCTCCGCACAGCAAAGCACTCATCCCCACAGGTTCAGCCGCTCATTAGGCTCATGAATGTATCGGATCTTCAGCACTCACACTCAGCTGTTTTACTCAGCGAGTCGCTGGCCGAAAATAGAACCAGAGGCTCGGCCACAAACTTAGCGATTTACTGCTGAGATAGCGCGAGCAATGGCCGCGAGGCCATTGCGAGTCGCTACCTCAGCCGCCGCACCTGCCGCAAGTACCCCTATACTTTCTATGCTGATTACCGCAACCGCGCCGCAAGTGTAACGGTTGCGGCGCGGTTGCGGTAATCCCCATAGAAAGTATAGGGGGACTTGCGGCAGGTGCAGCAAGTGCGGTTTTTTAACTTTAATAATAATAAAAATAATAAAAAAAAAAAAAAAAAAAAATAATATAAATAATACACAATAAAATAAAACATAATAATAAAAAACAACAAAAAAAATAATATATAAAATTAATATATTAATTACATTAACTAATTAAATTAAAAAAATTAATCTAATACCCCCCCAAACAGTATTCAACACCCCCCAAAAAGTATTGAACACCCCCCAAAAAGTATTCAACAACCCCCAAAAAGTATTCAACACCCCCCAAAAAGTATTCAACACCACCCAAAAAGTATTCAACACCCCCCCAAAAAGTCCTCACACCCCCCCAAAAAATACTCACACCCCCCCAAAAAGTACTCAGACCAGCTATAACTATTATAAGCAAATTTATGCACGTTCTAGAATCCCGATGCATTTGCATCGGGCTCACAGCTAGTGTTATATATGTGTCCCTGCTATGTACTGTGTAATGGATGTGTCTGACTGTACAGGGACATGGTCTGATCATACCATATCTCCTGTTCTGAGATAATCTTATATATGTGTCCCTGCTATGTACTGTGTAACGGATGTGTCTGACCGTACAGGGACATGGTCTGATCCTACCACATCTCTTGGGCAGGGGAGGACGAAAAAGACTTTACAGATATTACAGCATGGGATCACAGCTGATTCTTTTGTGGGGTAAAACATTTCTGTTTTAAAAAAATGTTTTAATTTAAAATAATATTTTTTGTGGTCCTGTGCTGTAATATTTGTATCTTTTTTTTATGTCCTACCCTGCCCAGGAGATGTGGCATGATCAGACCATGTTCCTGTACGGTCAGACACATCCATTACACAGTACATATCAGGCACACATATATAAGATTATCTCAGCACAGGAGATGTGGTATTATGAGATCATGTCCCTGTACAGTCAGACGCATCCATTACACAGTACATAGCAGGGACACATATAATATTATCTCAACACAGCAGATGTGGTATGATCATACAATGTCCCTGTACAATCAGACACATCCATTACACACTACATAGCAGGGACACATATAGAACATTATCTCAGCCCATTTGGCTTACCGACTCCACAGCCCTGGTTGCCCGGAGTCGGACCCCCACCCTACCAATGTAATATTTTATTTATATATATATATATATATATATATATATATCTATTATATAATTGCGAATGGGTTTTTTGCCCCTTCTGAGTCCGCTCGCGCTGCGAGTCAGTGTCGTCATGTGGATACGCCCGAAGCATTGGCCGCGCAGCGGCCATTGCGAGCCGTTCTAAGGCGACTCGCTATGCCCGCGCAGCGGGCATGGCGAGTCGCCTTAGCAGAGCGAAGCATTGGCCGCGAAGCGGCCATTGCGAGTCAGAGACTCGCTCTTCTAGAATCCCGATGCATGTGCATCGGGCACCCAGCTAGTATAGAATAATAACTACCCTGGCTTGTTGTCATCTTGCGCCCCGAGAAAACCACACTATTTTTGCATCTTGTATCCTTGGTTCCCTTCCGGGTAAGAGGTGGGTGCTGCAAATATCAGCTTGCTAAAAGTTCTCATGGACCTGCGGTGTCATGCCCCATGTGATCCAGTCAGCTGGTACACCAGAGATCCAAGCGGTGTTCGGTATACATCGGAGGCTTAGTCCGTGGTTGTGCAGGGGTGCGCCCCTCTCCTATAGCCTTCCCTTCTCCTCTTAAAGATCACCAAGCGCACACAGAAGCTCCTCTATCATGTAATAAAGTCTAATGAAAAATAGTTACGATTCCATTACTATTTACCTTCTTTTCCATGCATTGTGCTGTTACCAGTCCATAGAATGAAGGAATGAATGGTATTAATGCCACATAGTGAAAGGATTTTAATGTAACTGCAAAGAACAGTCGGTCAATTTACTATTGGTAAAGTTCGGTGACATTGAAAAATTAAACTGAATTTCTCATAAAAAATCTCTTAGACCTATAATTCCAGACAAAATAAAGACTATATAGCCCTCTGCGGACTCTCCACTGTTTCATATCAGAAAAATTAATTTCTTTTTTATTCGGCCTTGTCACCTACTGTGAGTGCTGTTATCTGTAGTGGGGAGACGATGTGGCACAGTGGGGGACCATCCTCTCTAGCGTCATTGCACTCCGTATAGTAGGAGGCTGTGAATATTGATCAATGACGAACAACCCGCTGGACCGTGAAATGTGTCAGCCCATGCTGGAAGACATTTTCAATATAATTTAGCCGTTCTCTTGAAATTGGTGAGGATCAGAGATGGAAGGTATATTTGATGTAACATATGTATAACTCTACTTTGCATTCAGTAAGAATGGCAATTTCCTTTTTCTAGTATTTTAGTTTATTTAAAGTGAACCTGTCACCAGGTTTTTCCCTTGTATAGTGCGGCCACCACCAGTAATCCCTTATATACAGTGTTCTAGAATACTGTATACAAGACCCCAGGCCGATCTGTGTAACGTAAAAATAGCTTTTATTGTACTCCCATATGGAGCGGTCTGGTCCGGTAAGCGTTTCTAGCTTTGTTTAAATAATTTTACTAATTAAATAATAAATATAATATAGGGAAAAAGAAGCTATACAATTTGTATACAAGGAACACCAAATTCAAACATTTGAAGAGAATGTAAACACTTGAACTGGTTATGGTGCATTCGACTAGGGAGAAATACAGGAAGGGGAGGGAAAGGAAGGGGAGGAGAACCTAACTTTATTATGGGAGGGGAACAATGATGAAGGAAGAGGGAGAACAGAGAACACAATACTAAACCAATACAATAATAAGCAAACTAAAGAACGTTAGTTATGTTACCGGTGACCATCGAGTATCAAGTGACTACAACTATTACCGAATACACTGCAGGTTTATAGATTACCGTAGGTAAGTGGAATTAAGAGTGAGTAGTATGTACCATAGGAGCTGAGTTACAGGGACGATATTTATAAAGACCTATGGAGGGAAATTCAAAAGATACTTGTTTAAGGCTCCCACCTCTTATAAGATTAAATAATTATTAGCGATAGCATGACACCTTTCATGTGAATTATATTTAAAGGGAACCAACCACCTCAGATGACGACTACAAGCTGTTAATACATGTCCCTGCACCCTTCCTACACCATTCCACCTATGTTTTTCTTCAGAATATTGATAAATGTAAACCGAAATAAACACTTTATAAAATTACATGCCTGCGTACTTCTGGGCGTCTCCCTCGGGCTCTGGTACTAGAGGGCTGTGTCTCCAGCAGCATGACTGGCTTCTCTAGCCCTCCCTCTTACTTTGCAGGACGTCACATGAAGGGACGGGAGCTGCCTTGCGTGCCCGCCCACTGATAGATAACATCACGCCCTCTCACTTTCTAAGAGCCTGGCCGCGTCATGAAAGGGGTGGGGCTAAATCGCGTCATTGAAAGGGGGCGGGGCTCGCCACGATTTAGCCCCGCCCCTTTCATGACGCGGCCAGGCTCTTAGAAAGTGAGAGGGCGTGATGTTATCTATCAGTGGGCGGGCACGCAAGGCAGCTCCCGTCCCTTCATGTGACGTCCTGCAAAGTAAGAGGGAGGGCTAGAGAAGCCAGTCATGCTGCTGGAGACACAGCCCTCTAGTAACTGACACAGAAGGAGACGCCCAGAAGTACGCAGGCATGTAATTTTATAAAGTGTTTATTTCGGTTTACATTTATCAATATTCTGAAGAAAAACATAGGTGGAATGGTGTGGGTAGGGTGCAGGGACATGTATTAACAGCTTATAGTCGTCATCTGAGGTGGTTGGTTCCCTTTAAGTAGACTCTCTCCACTATCTCCGAGATAACAGGTACAGACACACTTTTCTAATTAGACGCTATAAGATTTTTAGTCGTCTAAAAGATGTGAATAATCACGTCTACAAGTAGCTTTTAGATCTTCAAGGTCAAGAGAGAGCAGTGCCATTTGAGGTGTCAACACAATGTTTTTTTATGAATTCGATTGTTTAGTGAGTTTATGTTACTCCAAAGGTTAGTGAGTTTGGGGCATGACCAGAAAATATGGTGAGAGTACTGGAGAAAATTCACCTAGCCTTACTGGTGTATAGTCCCATCTGGAGAGAGCGTCGCTGGTTTTGACCTGGTATTTCCTCTCTTGCTTCGTGTGGATGCTGTTTCCACACAGTGTCCTCCACGCAGTATCCTCCATTGTGCTCCTGCGCAGGCGCTCTTATCTCTGCCATATTCAGAGCAAAGTGTTGTAGTGTGCATGTTAGAATGCTGTATATAAGGAAATACTGGTGGTGGCCGCTCTTTACATGGAAAAAAAAACCTGGTTACAGGTTTGCTTTTTATTACCTTACTGCTAAACAAAATTAGATGGATTTCCTACCTCAATGTGTTTTTAGAACAGATCTGAGGACAGTGTTTTAATGGTTTTAATATCCTTATTAAGATTTTCACAGGTGGATGGGGCTTTAGGCTCCCCAGATTAGTCGGCCCTCTAAGTATGTTATCACAATCCTATTGGTGTGATAACATGATTTCCATGAGCCGATGTCATTGCCAGTTCTCTGCAAATCTTTGTGTGTTTGCACAACATCATTATGCCTGTGCAGCCCGGTGTGCATGTCCTGGCTTCAGAGTAACACTGAGCATGTCCAGAAGTGAAGAAGAATGCCCCTTCACCTCTGGACATGCGCAGTGCGCCTCCTGAAGCCAGGACATGCACACCGGTTTCCAGAGTGTGAGGTAGCGCCCGTTGTACTCGCTTGCATAACGACACCAAACACGTGCTTATAATTTAACCAATGACTACCCGTTTATTTGCTCACATACATAACATAACCTGGGTAGCATGTATGACACATTGTACATTGATTATAAGCACAGTACATAAATACACAGTACATTTATATATTACATTACGAAACACATATATTGCACATAACGTCCTATAGTTATCCAGAACCTGTCACCACCTCTCTTTCAAACCCTGGGAGCACTAACAACCGCTCCCGTGGTGATCAATGGGCCTGGCTTTTATTTCCCCAGCTCCACACTACCCCGGAATACAGGCACCAGCCTGGCCAGGGCTTTTACACACTGCATGTGATCCATCATATAAGCATCCATGGATCACACACGTCCTTCCACACGCTCACAGCCCATCATATATACATTCATGGACTGTGGGTCTTCTGGGTCCATAACAGGGATTGGCCAACCTTAGTAGCCGGGAAAACCATCCGTTACCCACTATAGGAGCCCTATTAACCCCCGTGTCTGGCCACAGGCTCATCCACACCACTAGAGGCAGTGGTAGAGGGACAGGTACCCGCTGCAAGCAGCAGGCTAAGCCTCTTGGCCCAACGGGACGGATCACCTCCAATATCATCCACTCAAGCTGGGTCTCTCCCACAGATACCATACATGGCCTTTCTACCTAAGCCATAAAATACACATACACTTCTACGGGTCCCTTACTGACTATTTAGTCGGACTCAATGGCGGCTATGCCCGCCTGGCACATTTTACGCACAGGGTACACAGTTCACTCTCGCATACGGGAACTGCCTTCTTACCGGGCACTGATCCGGGTCTCGCTACCTGAGTCCCAGGTACGCCATGCATCCCCAAGGGGCTCCTTCCTGGACGTATCTCGCCACATGTCCAGACCAGCTTCCCCCTGGTACAGCCACGGCTTCCCCACTCCAGGAGCTGCCACTACCCCTGTCCTGGCCACCGGTATGGAGCTAGCAAGTTCCCCTCATGTTCGCACACCCCAGAGCTCTGGACTGCTCTGCTCTCATCGTCCCTCAGTCTGAGACTCAATCAATCTCTCACACAGACTGGATCTCAATCTCTGGCTGTATCTCTCTGGTGCTCTCTGGCTGATGATCCCCCACTCAATCAGCTGGCAGGCTCTTTATCATCCCTGCCACGCCCACACTGACACCCACACTGACACATCCACCTGGGCTACTATTACTCAGGACACACCCACCTGGGCTGCTACCAATTAGGACACACAGCTCCCACACAGCCGCTCATCCAGCTCATCTATGTGTCCGAACCACCGCACTTACTCTCAGATTTAACACATTATGTTCCGGGTAGGTTCACACAGCAACATCACAGTAACACCCGGCTAGTGTGGACAGGAACACACCCTGATCCTCCATGTGATGCACCCCGACCATGGGGACCATGCCGGCTGTGCCTCACAAAAGGCACAATGAGATTGTGCCGCATGTGCAAGATTTGCAGAGAACTGCTGATGACAAATCTTGGAAATCATCTTATCACACCCTCCGGAGTGCGATAACAGGCTGAGAGGGCCGACTGATCTGGGGAAACTAACAGCCATGCACTAGTTCAAAGCCTAATTAGCATATTAGAAACAGAGTTTATAAAGACTTTATTTAAGCATGTGATTATTAGTAAAACATAAAGTGCTGCTATGCAGGGTATATAGTAATAAATATACAAATACTGGAGGGTTGGAGGGCATGGGGGACATGTCGGGTTCCCTTTAAACTGGCCTACGCAAAACAAAGTAGTAATGTGCAAACATGCTTGAAAATTCCGTCTTGGCCAGGTAGCCCACCCCAGTGAGTGATCACAATCTGGGTATGTCGGCCAATTTTGGTGTCGAAGATGAGACCAGGTAAGAGCAGGAACAGGCCCTGTGGCGAATCTCTGAGGATTAGTATCACTTTTTCTTATTTTCTCCTTCGCCTCATTGGGGGACACAGACCGTGGGTGTTATGCTGCTGTCCACTAGGAGGCGACACTAGGCAGAATCTGAAAAAGATTAACCGTGGCTCCTCCTCTGCAGCATACACCCCTGGACAGGCACTGTCCTGACCAGTTTTTGCTTAGTGTCTAGGAGGCACACACAGATTTTTTAGTGCTCTTAAAAAAGCGTTTTCTTTTTGAAGATTTTTTTATTCAAGAAGAAGAAAAGTGGGTCTCTGATGAGACTCCCGGCATGGTCCCTCCTCGGCCCCCCACTGTTGGGGGCGCCTGGTTGAGGTCGACTATTTCCCTTAACATGCCGCTCCCTCCTCGGCCCCCCACTGTTGGGGACGCCGGGTTGAGGTTGAGACGACGATCCTCCCTCCCCATTTCCCCAACGTTGGGGTTCATGGGTTGAGAGTGAGGCGAAGGACAAGGCACCTGACGGTGGAGCAGCATCCCTCCCTAAATGCCCCTTTGGGGTCCATTTAGGTCGAGACACCCCAGGTAGAGCCTCTGGTGCAGCAGCTTAGATCTGCTACATGCACCCTGGAGTCATCAGCCCTGCTGACAAACTCCTTTTCACTTTCGGCTGCGGCGTGCCTGCCGCAGCAATCCAGGGTACACAGCTTGCTGTGTACTCCTGAGGGGTCGGGGGACCAGCACTGGGGCAGCCAGCACTGGCAGGGACACAGCTTGCCTGTGTCCCTGCAGCAGCCAGCACTAAGGGCTGCATTTATGGTGGAGCAGAGGACCCAGCACTCTGGGTCCTCTGCAGGGGCCCACACTAACCCACCGCTGCCTGCCCCGGGGGTCCGGTGGGGTCCAGACCAGTTCCGGACCCCCTCCCGGACTTCCGCGCCGCTCTGGAGCCTCTTCCCGGCCGCACAGAGCTAATTTAGGCCGCGGCTTCGGCCTACGCCGAGGCCGCCGCCTTCGGCACGCCCCCCCCGGCCCGTCCCCCGGATGACGAGGATGGCGCGGCCAGCGTCATAGCAGGGGGCGGACCGCGTCTCCAGAGCGCGCCCTCTGTGCAGAATCGCGCGGTTTTGCAGCGCTCCGCCCCCCTCCTTCCTCCTCTCTCCACATCCCGGACGCCATTACATGCCTCGTGGTGGAGGCAGAGCGGCACCAGCAGCAGCACAGCAGCTGCACAGTCTCCGGGGGGCACAGACAGACAAACGCTGGACACTGGTGGCACACAGGTGGTGGTAAGTTGCCAGCAGAGGTCTTCTATCTCCTCTGCTGGAACTCTTCTCTCCAGGGCACCCCTGCACAGCACTATTCTCTCCAGGGCACCCCTGCGCAGCACTATTCTCTCCAGGGCACCCCTGCACAGGCTCCTGTATATACCACTATGCCGGGCTCAAGGAACAAGAAGACTAGGGCCCACACAGCCTACTATTCCTTATGCACAGCATGTCAGAAGCCTCTACCCAGTAGACATACGTCCCAGCACTGTCGGGACTGCGCCCAGACTACGGGGCCGGTGTCCCCAGCCGTTACGGATGCGTCATCTGCCATGCCGGAATGGGCCACTTTTTTGTCCCAATCCATCTCACAATCCATGGCACAATCCATGGACAGGCTGTCCTCTACATTGCTTTCAGCTGTGCAGAGTCACGCTTCACCCCAGACCGCTGCTCAACAAAGCGGACATTCGGAACGCGGCCGCACTGAACTAAGATCCACCTCTAGGGCAGGACGGAAACGACCACATAGGTCAGGCTCTCCGGGACCTGCACGGTCTCCAGGGCCTACTCATACTTCACGGTCATCTCCAAGGGAGAGTCGCCGTGCCTCCAGGTCGCCAGAACCGTCCCCTGATAGGGAGGGTCACAGAAGGTCCAGGTCACCCCCTCCTAGAGAAGACCGCAGCGATACGCAGGAGTCCGAAGGACTCTGCGACTCCAGCTCAGATCTGGATCCAGATGGGTCACTGGACCTAACCCAGCCAGACACTGATGTATTGGTTGAGGACGTAATCACCTCCATCAACCAGGTGCTGATGATATCTGAACCTCCGCCAGATGCCCCGGAGCACGAGATCGCTTTCCAGAGGACTAAGAGGCCCCCTAAATATTTCTCCGATCACCCCGAGTTCAGGGCGATTCTCAACAACCATCGCTCACACCCAGAGAAGAGATTCGGCAACCGTAAGGCACTGGAGAGGCGTTACCCCTTCTTGCAAGAGGTAACACAGACCTGGGCAGATACGCCTGAAGTGGACCTTCCGGTGTCCAGACTCGCAACACAGACACTTCTTTCCCTGCCTGATAGCTCCTCCATAAAGGATGCGACGGACCGTCAGGTGGAACACATGGCCCGATCAATTTTCGAGGCCACAGGGTCCTCCCTGGCCCCGACATTTGCTATTGTGTGGGCAGCAAAGGCTATCATGGCCTGGACAACCAACTTACATGCTGGTCTCCGTTCAGTTAACTCCGAGCTCGCTGACCAGGCGGTTCAAGCGTCAGTCGTGGCTGACTATATTTTACACGCAGCTATCGATTCCGCAAATTGTGCGGCAGTGGCTGCGTCAAACGCCATCATCATCAGACGTGCTCTCTGGTTGCGGGAATGGAAGGCGGATGCAGTCTCAAAGAAGTCGCTTACCCACCTTCCATTTTTCAGCGGACGTCTCTTTGGTGAAGAGCTTGATAAATTAATATCCAATGCCACAGGAGGGAAGAGTACTTCCCTACCTCAACAAAAACCGAAACGCACCTATACCCGCCGTAACCAGACACGGTTCCGTTCCTTTCGGAACTCGTCCGGCTGGTCCGTTTCCCGCCCAGCGCAGACCCGTAGTCGTTCGCCGCGCAGGGAAGGTCCGAGGACTTCGCAAAGGACGAACAAACCCTGGCAGTCTAGATCTGGCCAAGGCAAGTCCAAAGGACCCAAATCCCACAAATTCTCATCTTCATGACTCCTTATTTCCGGACGACGCCCCGCCAGTGGGCGGACGACTTTCCCACTTTCATCAAGTTTGGCTACCTATTATAAAAGACAGGTGGATCAGGGAACTGGTGTCGTCAGGTTACAAGATAGAGTTCATCTCCATCCCACCAAATCGATTCTTTCTTTCCGTACCTCCAAGGCTACCGTCCAAGGCTCGCGCCTTCTCCAAGGCGGTCAGGTCACTTATCCAAGCCGGAGTGATTGTTCCGGTCCCACGGACCGAACGTTTTCAGGGTTTCTATTCCAACCTGTTCGTGGTCCCCAAAAAAGGGGGCAGTGTAAGACCTATTCTAGATCTCAAACAGCTAAACAAGTACGTGAGGGTACGACAATTTCGCATGGAGTCTCTCCGATCCATCATATCATCCATGGAAGAAGGAGAATTTCTCGCCTCCATAGATATTCAGGATGCTTACCTGCATATTCCTATCGCCCCTGCCCACCAAAGGTTCCTCAGATTCGCAATCGGTCAGGCTCATTATCAGTTTGTGGCTCTCCCATTTGGACTCGCCACGGCTCCCAGAGTCTTTACCAAAGTCATGGCGGCTGCCATGACTATATTACACTCCAGAGGCATAGTCGTCATCCCATACTTGGACGATCTACTTATCAAAGCTCCCACCTTCAAGGACTGCGAACTCAGTGTCACCATCACGGTAGACACACTAAGTCGCCTGGGCTGGTTGGTCAACCTAAAAAAGTCGTCCCCAATCCCAAGTCAGTCCCTCATTTTTCTGGGCATGGAATTTCACACTTCCAGGGGGCTGGTGCTCCTCCCCAAGGAGAAGGCACATGCTATCCAGATGGGAGTTCGCGCCCTTCTTCACCCAGCACCTCGATCCCTTCGTTTTGCCATGCGAGTTCTGGGCAGGATGGTTGCCGCGATAGAAGCAGTCCCCTTTGCCCAGCTTCACCTCCGGCCTCTCCAATTGGCCATACTCAAGTCCTGGGACAAGAGTCCTTTTTCCCTGGACAGGATGTTCCGCATATCCTCGACAGTCAAGCAATCCCTACACTGGTGGCTCCGTCCAGTATCTCTCTCCAAGGGGAGATCGTTCATCCCAGGCCACTGGAAGATTCTGACAACCGATGCCAGTCTCACAGGATGGGGCGCGGTGTACCGACACCACAGAGCGCAGGGGAAGTGGTCTCCATTGGAAGCCACCATGCCCATCAACGTCCTGGAGATCCGAGCCATCTTCCTGGCACTACGGGCTTTCCAACGTCTCCTAGTGAACTCTCACGTCCGGATACAATCCGACAATGCCACGGCCGTGGCTTATGTAAATCACCAGGGCGGAACCCGCAGTGTCCAAGCGATGCGGGAGGTATCGCACATCCTGCATGGGCGGAATCCACGGGATCGACCCTGTCCGCCGTACACATCCCAGGAGTAGACAACTGGGAAGCAGACTTTCTCAGCCGCCAAGGCATAGACTCAGGAGAGTGGTCCCTGCATCCCGAGGTCTTTCGGCAAATTTGCCATCGCTGGGGGACTCCGGACGTGGATCTGATGGCATCACATCTCAATGCCAAGGTTCCC
Organism: Allobates femoralis; assembly: GCA_033576535.1. Lineage (NCBI taxonomy): Eukaryota > Metazoa > Chordata > Amphibia > Anura > Aromobatidae > Allobates > Allobates femoralis. The sequence continues at coordinate 554,980,586 of JARQOC010000001.1, read as the reverse complement.
AACTTCATGGCCAGATCACACGACCCCCGGTCTCTCGGAGCGGATGCCCTAGTTCAGGACTGGACTCAATTTCAACTCCTGTACATCTTCCCACCTCTGCCTCTAATCCCCAGAGTAGTGCGCAAAATCAAACGGGAAGGGATTCCGGTCATCCTTATCGCCCCAGACTGGCCCAGACGCGCGTGGTATGCCGACGTCGTCCAACTCACGGCAGACGCCCCCTGGCGCCTCCCAGATCGGCCAGACCTCCTATCTCAGGGTCCGTTCTGCCACCAGAATTCACAGGCCTTGAATTTGACGGCGTGGCCCTTGAAACCTGGATTCTAACTCAAGCAGGGCTCTCACAAGATGTAATTCGCACTATGATCAGTGCGAGGAAACCTGCCTCTGCCAGAATTTACTACCGCACCTGGAAAGCCTTTTTTGCCTGGTGTGCATCTCGTGATCAGAATCCGTTTCCCTACTCGCTGCCTAGAATTCTTGGCTTCCTACAATCAGGTCTGGAGGCCAAACTGTCCCTGGGCTCTCTTAAGAGCCAGGTCTCGGCCCTCTCCGTTCTTTTCCAGCGGAGACTGGCCCTAAAACCTCAAATCAAAACTTTTCTTCAAGGGGTTTCCCGTTTGGTTCCCCCCTACAGACGACCGCTGGATGCATGGGATCTAAACTTGGTGCTGACGGCATTGCAAGAACCGCCTTTTGAGCCTCTCAAAGAGATTCCTCTCCGCCTTCTATCCCAGAAGGTGGTGTTTCTAGTGGCTATCACCTCCCTTCGGAGGGTGTCCGAGCTCACAGCGCTCTCATGCAGGCCTCCATTCCTAGCTTTTCACCAGGATAAGGTAGTTCTCCGTACGGTTCCTTCTTTTCTTCCGAAGGTGGTTTCCTCTTTCCACATAAATGAGGAACTATCTTTACCGTCCCTTTGTCCTGCTCCGGTTCATAGATTTGAGAAGGCTCTGCATAAGCTGGACCTTGTAAGGGCTTTGCGTATTTATGTCTCTAGAACAGCCCCCTTTAGGAAGTCGGACTCTCTTTTCCTTCTTCCTGACGGCAGCCGCAAGGGCTTCTCAGCCTCAAAGGCCACGCTTGCCAGATGGATCAGAGCCACAATTCAGGATGCCTACAGGCTAAAAAACTCGCCTCTTCCGGCCGGTATCAGAGCGCATTCTACCCGTGCGGTGGGGGCATCCTGGGCTATTCGGCATCAGGCTTCTGCCCAACAAGTGTGTAAAGCAGCCACCTGGACTAGCTTGCACACATTCACCAAACATTACATGGTCCATACCCAGTCTTCTGCGGATGCGAGCCTGGGTAGACGCGTCCTGCAGGCGGCAGTTGCCCACCTGTAGGATACTGTCTTTATATAACACTCGTTCCATTGCTTTTCCCACCCAGGGACTGCTTTGGGACGTCCCACGGTCTGTGTCCCCCAATGAGGCGAAGGAGAAAAGGAGATTTTTGTGTACTCACCGTAAAATCCTTTTCTCTTAGCCTCTAATTGGGGGACACAGCTCCCTCCATGTTGGCCGTTGCGGGCCGTTGTTTTGAGTTTTCTTGTTGTTTGAACTCGTGCATAGTTGCCTTCTTGCAGGCATGGTTTTTTGGATGTTATCACTGGTACGTAAATCCTCCTACTGCTTTAGCACAAACTGGTCAGGACAGTGCCTGTCCAGGGGTGTATGCTGCAGAGGAGGAGCCACGGTTAATCTTTTTCAGATTCTGCCTAGTGTCGCCTCCTAGTGGACAGCAGCATAACACCCACGGTCTGTGTCCCCCAATTAGAGGCTAAGAGAAAAGGATTTTACGGTGAGTACGCAAAAATCTCCTTTTTTTAATTGGTTATTTTTTTGCTTTAAAATTCCTTTAAATTTATTCTTGTAAAGACTTTCAACTGTCGACTCTGACGCAGAGAAAGGGGCTGTCTTATCTAATGAACTTAGCAGGAAAACCTTCATCACGTTCCGACACAGAGGAGAAAGACCTCCGACGCTTTTATTTACGAACGCCCTTGTTCTAAAATCAAACATGATGAAGCCATCATAATAAAGTATATTAGTAAGATTATTAGGTTCTCTTTGAAAACATGAAAATAACTTTTTCTCATCGCCACGACAGCACCCACTGGAGAGAGGGGACCCACCCACAGGGACAGGAAACCTACAGATAAAAAGGTTCCAGCAGAGCGGTATGTGAAGGAGACACAGGGTACTGTGCGGGAGCCGGACGCCGGCATCGGCTGCCTCCAGTGGCCGTGACTTAGGGGTTTCAGCTGACGCGCTTGTGTACTTGCCAATTAGCGTTCTGGCCTGGAAGTTATGGGTAGGGCTTCCGTGTGGGCAGGGGAGGTGTGCCCGGCATGGAGGGCGGGAAGGCGGCTTGTTTCAGTATAAATCCAGGCATCAACAGGCAGCCTGGGTGCCTGAGTGATGTCCTCTCCAGGGGCTTCAGAGGTGCACCCTCCTGAGGAAGATGTGCAGCACATCAGAAGCAAGAGCAGCTGAGGGTGGCTCCACTGATGAGAGTGAGCGGAGTAAAGCTGGTCCATCTTCATCTCAGGCTGTGCCTGCACCTCCAGAAACGGTACCACATTATGAACTTCATTGGGTGAATGTTACAGGCTCTGCCTATTAAGCTGATCCACTTCTTTCTGTGTACCCACTCTCTAAGCTAAGAGAACAAAGCAACTCAAACACAAGCAGTGTGCTCTACGTTCACATCCCTTTCCTGACACTTATTCTAAACGACTGTGTCAGCAGTGCATAGATCAGACATAGCAGGAAGAGTCCTCAGTTCGATCAACAAACATACATACTATGATTAGGGAGGAATTGCAGTCCCTTAAAAGTTGTGCCCATCCTAAGAAACATAAGTCTAAATCCAAGAAGGACATTCCCCTGATTGAGTCCTCGTATGAGAACGACCAGGACAGTTCCTCTGGCTCTTCTATGTCATCATCATCATCATCATCATCATCATCATCATATGACGAGGGGAAATCCTGCTTCCCTTTGGAAAGCATGGACAACCTGGTGAAATCTATATGTAACTCCATGGGTATTACAGACTCTTAAGGAAGCTAAATCCTCGCAGGACATTCTGTTTGTGGGACTCTCCCAGAGGAAAAGACGCCCTTTTCCAGTGATATCAGAAGTCAAGGATCTAGTCAAACGGGAATGGGAGGATCATGAGAGGCGAGTGTCCCTTCCATCGTCTTCAAAAAGGAGATATCCCTTTGAGGATGAGGACTTACTTAATTGGTGTATGGTACCTAAGGTGAACGTGGCGGTGGCCTCTACATCCAAGCGTTCTACCTTGCCTGTGGAGGACTTAGGGCTTCTGTCTGATCCACTAGATGACAAAGCAGACATGCTCCTTAAACGTTCCTGGGAGTCTTGCACAGGAGCCTTTAAACCGACCATATTGACAACATGTGAGGCACGGTCTATGTTAATCTGGGTTGATCAGTTGGAAGAACAGATTAGGAAAGGTGTGTCCAGAGAAAAGTTACTATCATCAATTCCGTTGATACATGGAGGTACGGCATACCTAGCAAATGCCTCAGCGGATTCCCTATGGCTGGCGGCCAGATCAGTGGGCCTAACTAATTCTGCTTGACGTGCCCTTTTTCTAAAGCAGAGGTCCCCAACTCCAGGCCTCAAGGGCCGCCAACAGTGCAGGTTTTCAGGATTTCCTTAGTATTGCACAAGTGCTAATGTGATCATCTGCACAGGCAATGATTCCAAGCCCTGTGCAATACTAAGGAAATCCTGAAAACCTGCACTGTTGGCGGCCCTTGAGGCCTGGATTTGGGGACCTCTGTTCTAAAGGGTTGGAATGGGGAGAGGACGCACAAGCAAAATCTAAGTTGTGCGCACTGCTATGTCAGGGTGAGTACCTCTGTGGCAATGCTCTGGATGATATTCTCATCCAAAACAGCAGAAAGAAAGAATGGGTTCCCTAATCCATCTATTCCATCTTATAAGAGAGCTTTCAAACAATGTCCATTCGGTCAGAAGAAACCGTGTAGTAGTGTTTCTCAACTCCAGTCCTCAGGACCCACCAACAGATCTTGTTTTCAGGATTTCCTTAGTATTGCACAGGTGATAGTTTAATCACCTGCACTGGGGATAATTCAAACCCCTGTGCAATACTAAGGAAATACTGAAAACACGACGTGTTGGTGGGTCCTGAGGACTGGAGTTGAGAAACACTGCCCTACAGGGACCTGTGAGACAGCAAGGAGGCCAAACCAAAATGTGCCCTTTTTAGTTCCTCCTCTAAGGGCAACAAGTTCCACTAGACCTGATCCCCCAGTGAGTAGCAGGTTACGATATTATACAGATGCATGGCAACATATTACTTCTAACTCCTGAATCTTAAACCTAGTCTCCTCGGGACTTAAGCTAGAATGTGATCACATCCCTCTAGATTTTTTTGTAAGGACTTTTCCACTGTCACTTTTACAGCGGCAGGCTCTTGAATCTTAAACCAGGAGTATGCAGGTTCTGGTAAAAGTTCCAGCAAACCAGGAGGGAGGGGGGATTTTATTCTCCTTTTTTCCTGGTTTCTAAGCCTGATGGTTCCTAAAGGACGATCATAAATTTAAAGCGACTGAGCACCTTTCTTCTACACTTTTAGTTTCAAAATGGAGTCAATAAAATCTACCATTAAGTTCTTATTTCCCAGATGCTTCATGATGGTCCTGGATCTGAAGGATGCCTATTTCGGCATTTGGCCATACCCCCCAGAAAACCCTGGTTTCCTGACATTAGCAGGTGCAAACCAAAAAAGGTGATAGACAAAAACATTGACATCATCATCACTCTTAGTCTCAGATGGCATTTGTATTTTTCCTAACATTGGTTAACAATATCTTAACTATGTCCTCAATAAATCTAGCATTCTGTAAAACTCTTAACTTAGAAATCCTTTCCAAGGGCATCTTCTTTACACGCTGTTCCGTCATATCATAATTGTCTTCCTGATCTATTCTGTCTAAACACTTATCAAACACTACACACCAGACAGCAGCCCATTTTCTTCTAAATCTAAGATAAGTTCCTTTCTTAATTCTGAAGGATTCTTACAACCCTGGATGGTTTTCTTCCTTCTATCTGCAGTCGCTGTATCTGATACCCCTCCCTTTTTGTTACTACTACTCCTCTCATCGTCTCATTAGCTGCTGTGTTCTCTCCACATACACTGCCCCTCCCTGGGTGACCATATTAACGTACTGCCCTTGAAGCTGTCTATCACTAGCCTGATCTGAGCTATAACTAACTTACACAAAGCCGCTATTCGGCTGTCTTTTGCTAATATTTTCTTCTTATCAAGTTGTCTACGTTCTTCTGTGAAACACTGTATACAATTTAACACAGTGTTTTCTGCATTAACCCCTTCTATAGCTGCGGGGTGTTAGCGTGCTTTTCTGTCTGTATCCTTTACCACCCAATACTGGTGGTCTACAAGGACCAATTTTTTTTCTGCTCTAGTACTAACCAATGCAATTTAAGCAAAAGTTAGATACTCACACCTCTCTGCATGGAAGACATCTGTGCGCTTGAGTCGACCAAAAAAGGTGTGGTTGCACTCCAGCCCCTCTCGCTACGTTGGCTAGACGTCTCCGTTCTGTCTCACCACTCAGCCACTTTTATATTTTCCACGTCCTTGTAGATAACACACATAGAAGCTTCTTCTTGGTTCCACATGTATTTTTATAGTCCTTAGTTTTTTTAGTTTTCTTATAAAACCGGGTAGACTGGGAGGCACTTGCGAGAGGTTCTCTTTCTGGCTGGCTTCCTTTAAGCGACTTCACGTAGCGCGCCACGCTTTTTTTGTTTTTTTTTTCTTCTTCTTCCAGCTCCTGGCTCCTCGGCTAGAGGTTCTTCTCAGTTCTTCAGGAAATAACCATCTTCTTGGCTTTTCCCTCCGGGCTCAAGCTCGCCATTTGAAAGAAAGTCCTTGTCTGTTAGTTACCAAAGTCCGAGGAAACTCTGTAGACAAGTCTTCTAGAGCAAGGGCTGAGTTTATTATAGAGAATGCGACAAAACAGATAGGATACAAGATACAAAGCATGATGACACACGCAGGTGTCCAGACTCGAGATGGTATCACAATTCTGGCATTGCAGTCTGGCCCCGAACTATATCATGAGGCCTTTTTTATACATAGCTAAAACTAGGAGGCTACCTTTTGAAAAACAGGTGTTAAAAGTGACTTCATAGAGGCGTGTGTATATAAGAACAAAGAGAAAGCAAAAGTTCAGTATGAGAAGATCACTACTAATTACATTACAAGCTATACATCTGTATTCAGCTCATCTATGATCATTAATCTCATCATGGCTCTTAGAAGATACACATAACTCTTAAAATATTGACAGATAATAAGTTCTGTTTCAAATTACCTGGATTACTGTTTTGCCGATCTCCCTACATCTCACCATGAAAAATAACAAAAGAAATACACAATATAATCATAAGCTTCTGAGTGCATAGAACAGATCTAATTAGCTTCTCTCTGCTGGCTAATCACTCTGAGATCATTTTTAATATTCTTTTTGGTCTGCTTTTCTAGCTTCAAAGCACTATATACTCAATATCAACTATATACAAAATGAATGTTCAGAACAACATCATGGCAGCTATTCTCTAACATTACCATCTGGCGATTTTATCCCGACTATCGGCGATTCCTCAGAGTGGCGGTCACCATCAATGGGCGTCCCCGCCATTTTCAGTTCCCAGCAATGCTGTTTGGTCTCTCCATGGCCCTCGGTATCTTCACCAAATTGATATCAGAGGTGATGGCCTATTTGCGTCAACAGGATACACTCATTGTGCCATACCTGGATGACTTTTTGGTGGTAGGGAGCTCTGTTGCTCAATACAGAGATAGCCTTGCTAACACAATCTCATCATTACAGGCTCGAGGCTGGATGACCAACTGGGACAAGTCCAGGTTGATTCCACTGACTCTTCAATCATTTCTGGGTCTTCATCTCGATTCCGTAAATCAGATGTGCCTCCTTCCTGAAGACAAGAAATTACTGATAGCAGGAAAGGTTAGGGAGGCTATTGAACATCCTCAGATGTCCTTATGGAGAGCTATGTCCTTCTCTTGGCGTCTCTGACATCCTGTAATCCGGCAGTTCAGTGGGCCTAATTCCAGACTAGATGTCTACAGCTGGAGATTCTCTGTGCTGATTAGCTATTACAGGGGTATCTTAGCAGTAGATTATCCCTCTCTCCAGTTGTCATCAGTTCCCTGTGCTGGTGGTTAGATCTCAATAACCTTTCCAGGGGTGTCCCATGGGTAATTTCACCTTCTAGAGTAATAGTAACGGATGCTAGCCCAGATGGATGTGGGGCCCATTTAGGGTCCAAAGTCGCCCAAGGTCAGTGTTCCTTAGACGAAGTAGATGACTCCTCGAATGTGAGGGAGTTAAAAGCCATCCAACATGCCCGGAAATCGACCTGTTCGCCACCATAGCGAACAGGTCAGGAGGTTTGCCTTTCTGAATATTACAGACTAGCCAGACATAGTCGACTCTCTGCAAGCTCCTTGGGACTTTCATCTGGCCTATGCTTTCCCACCGATGAGCCTGCTTCCGTTAGTCATCAGGAAGATCAGGGAAGAAGGGGCAAGAGTGATCCTCATAGCTCCTTTCTGGCCCAGGAGACCGTGGTTTTCATGGCTGCCATCAGATCTGGGCCTGCTATCTCAGGGTCCATTCCGTCACCCTCAAGTTAGAGGTCTCCACCTGACGGCGTGGAACTTGAGAGGCAGTTATTGAGATCACAGGGGTTTTCTGACAGCCTCATTTCAAATTTTCTGCAGAGTAGAAAAGACTCTACCACTAAGATATATAGTAAGGTGTGGAGATAATTCCTAGATTTTTACACTGCCCCCTCCTCTAATGAGGTGCTGATACGAGCTATCCTGGAGTTCCTACAAAAGGGCCGAGAGCTAGGCCTGTCAGTTCAGGTTTCGGCTTTGGGGGCCTTATACAGCTATAATATCGCTGGAGATAGATGAGTTTCTCGTTTCATTTCTGCATATGATCGTAGCACCCCTGTTCATATAGCCAGTGTCTTTCCTTGGAACTTGAACCTTGTCCTTGATGCCCTAACAGGTTCCCTATTTGAACCGTTAAAAGCCGCCTCCTTGAAAAACCTCTCCTTGAAAACTGCTCTGTTAGTTGCCCTTCAGCCAGCAGGGTTACTGATATACAGGCTCTATCCATAGATCCTCCCTTTCTGTCTATCTTTCCAGATAGGTTAGTTCTGAAACCAGATCCATCATACCTTCCAAAGGTAGTTCCTAGACTTCAACGCAGTCAGGAAATTTTTCTTCCCTACTTTTTTCCCAACCCTATTACTCTTGACGAGCATAGCTTTCACACACTAGATGTTAGGAGGTCAGTCCTTCACTACAGAGACAAAACTCAGGCATGGAGGCAGAGTAGGGCTCTCTTTGTCTCCTTTCAGGGCTAAAGGAAGGGGTCTGGTGTAACAAAGAGCACTTTGTCAAGATGGATCAGAAATGCCATCTGCATGGCCTACTCAGCGAAAGGTGAACACCCATCGGACGGAGTTTGTGCCCATTCTACTCGGGCCATGGCTTCCTCCTGGGCTGAGAAGGCAGACATCTCGATTGAGTTAATATAGAAGGCGGCAACCTGGTCTTTCCCTTCCACCTTCTACAACCACTATAGACTGGATCTGTCTTCTGACTCTGATTTGGTTTTTGGGAGATCTGCCCTCAACACGGTGGTCCCTCCCAAATATTAATTCTCTGAAAGTCTCTCCAGTGGGTGCTGTCGTGGAGATAAGAAAAGACTAGATTACTTACCGTATGGAGTCTATGACCGAACTTAAGGTACGGTCATTGTTGTGGTGATGGATACCTGTGTTATTAATCAACGATTGCGGAGTTTGTCTTAATTTAGCGGATCATCTCGTTCTCTGTAAAACAACTTGGGGAGGCGAGGGGGGCCGTCCCTTTTTATCTGTAGGTTTCCTGTCCCTGTGGGCAGACTCCCTCTCCCAAGAGGGTGCTGTCGTGGACTCCTTTAAACACGATTACCGTCAAGTAATCTAGTATTTTGTCTTCAGCCTAATATATATAGAAAGCCACTTGGTGGATTTGTGTACAGACGGACCAGGGTTACTTTTGTTGCCATATAATTGTGTTTTCTCATTACTTCTCCATCAAATGACTTTCATCACTGTTACATTTCTGTTTTCCAGCCCTCCGCTGTCAGCTCTGAAGGTGATGTTAAACCAGCAGAACCTGCACCCAGGAAACGTGTTCTTCCAAACTGGATGTTGCTGGGAGATCTCCCGGTTCAGGCTCTTCCAGCCCCTGTTATTACAGCCGGTAGGTTTATTCCTTACGCTTGAATAATTCACATGTTCATGCACTTATCTTGTTTTTCCTGGTAATCAGAACATGATGGATTCTCTGCAATTACGTCTGTACCCGGCACACAATATAGAGTCTACAGTGCCAGCATTAATGGTTTCCTCTGTGTTTTGTAGCTTCTAGGAATTGTTGTAGTTCTATAACTTATACATTATACAGTGGGCACTCGAACCACACATCTTTTTCCTCTGGAACATCTCATGAGCTTTACATGAGTATTGTAGCAGAAAATATTTATCCTCGGTCTAGTGGAAAAGTGATAAATATGATATTGGCCTTCAACAGCTGAAAATCCCACCAAGTGCTAATACAAGACCATTTCAATATAATTTCAAAGGGTTGAAAATAGCAATCAACAAGGGGATCACAATGGTAATTCAACCGCAAATAAGATATTGTATTTATCACTTTATAAAACGCACCGGATTATAAGACGCACCCCCACATTTGGTGAAGAAAAAGGGAAAAAAATATTTTAATGTTAAATGGGGTCCGTCTTATAATGTCAATGTCCGTCTTACAATCAGTATATATGTCCCTCATCCTGGTACATGACTCCCCTTCCCCCACCCCCATCCTGGTATATAGTCCCCCCCCATCCAGGATTTAGCCCCCTTATCTTGGATATGGCCCACCTGTGATGGCACCCACGGCCCCCTGCGCTGGCACCCACGGCCCCCTGCGCTGGCACCCACGGCCCCTTGCGCTAGCACCCACGGTCCCCTGCGCTAGCACCCCGGCCCCCTGCCCTGACACTCACGGCCCCCTGTGCTGATACACGGCCCCTGTGCTCCAGGGCACAAATTAACAACCATTTCAACTTAACCTCTCCGGCGCTTGCCTCCGTTTCTGTGCCTCTCTCCCTGACTGCCGCAACCTCCAGGGTCACAGAGAAGCCGGTCATGTGATCGGGCGTACACTGATGATATCACTGGCACTGTGTTATAAAAGATAACAGTGATGGAATCAATTCCTTTCGGAGTTTAAGTACTCCATGAGGGTAATTAAGTGCCTTATGCACTTAATTACATGTGAAAATGGGCATACATAGACAAGTACAATAATCATGAACAATACAAGGCACACACAAATACAGGAGGAGATAGGACCCTGTCCACGAGGGCTCAAAGTGTACAGGGAATGGGTAAGGATACAGTAGGTGAGGAGAGAGGACCTTTCCCGCAAAGGCTTCCAGTCTACAAGGAATGGGCAAGGATACAGTAGGTGAGGGGAGAGGACTCTGCAGGATGGGTGAGGATAACGTAGGTGAGGAGAGAGTACATTGCCTGTGAGGGCTCATGGTCTACAAGGGCTGGGTGAGGGTACAGTAGGTGTGGAGTGAAGACCCTGCCCATGAGGGCTCAGAGTCTACAAAGGTTGGGTGAGGATACAGTGAGTGAGGAGAGAGGATCGTGCCCACGAGGGATCACCGTCTACAAGGGATGGATGAGGATACAGTAGGTGAGGAGAGAGGACTTTGCCTGCGAGGGCTCACAGTCTACAATTTGATTGTGTTAACAATAGCTGTGTGCTGCTCTACAGAATTAATGGGAATTTGAAAACGTCTGGGTGGAAACCTAATGGTATACAACTTACAAAAACATTTAGGCTATATTCACACTGCGTTTCTGATGCGATTTTTCAGGATCTGTGATTTGCAGTGACTCTGAGCATTGCAGCAAAGTCGATGGGTTTCCAGATTTGTCATTCAGACACAGCGTTTTGTGAGGATTCGTTTTGGGGCTCAAAGACGCATCCTCACAAAGAATGAACATGTCAATTTTGCTGGCGTCTTCAAATCTGCTTTTTTCATTGACTCCATTGTCTACGAGCTGAAAAAAACACATGCGTAAAAAACGGTGTGTGTGTGACTGTATCCTTAGGTATTCTCAGAAATAAAACTGTTCAAAAAGAATGGAGATGTATTAACGGGAACCTGTCAGCTGATTGTTGACGCTTAAATCGGGGCAGCCGGAATCATGCACTGATTCAAGTACAAACGTACCCATATACAGTGATTCTAATGTGGATTTCACAGTAGCCCAGCCCCATCAGGTCTTTATTATTATTATTATTTATTTATATAGCGCCATTGGTTCCATGGCGCTTTGCAGAACAAGGACGAGAACATAAATAACGACGACTAAATCATACAGGTACATCAGGTCTTTATAATAATGTACCGTATGCACTTTGTATTGTGAAATATAGCGACCGATTCTTTTTCATCCCTAGGCCAAGTTCAGTTACTAATTTATAACTAGGCTTGAAAGTATCACCCATGGCCCCTTTATAATTCACAAAGCCTGAACAGTTTTTCAGTGAAGTATAGGAAGAATGACATTGTCTCCAAGACCCGCGTTGGTTGGAGCCATTTACACAAACTTTCTAGATGTAATTTGCGCCCATCCCTCCTTGGTGCTGGACTTGTCTGTTTGCAGAGAATCCCCGGCCCCATGTGCACATCTGAATGTCTTTAATGAATACACGTTCCCACCATTGGCATCCTGAGATCAGCTGTTGAGGACTAACTTAATGATGAATGAATCTGTACTTTTATTTTTATTTTTAATTAACATTGCAAAAAAGACAGAACCCAGTGTAAAGAGCCTACAGTGAATCTGGATCACCACAGACATAATCAGCATTGACACATCAACTGTGAGGGAGAACTTGAAGGAACACTATGAGACAAACTTAAAAATAATAATGTAACACAAGTGAGGGAATCTGACTCTCGGGATCTCTGGAGAACTTCGTGTTTAGCGGTTGAGTAATGGGATTACACTATACACATTGTCTACAGAAAAGTGCGCAATCTGTCTGATGTTCATAGCAATACTATGATCATACACAGAGTAGTTGGGTAATGTCCGTACTCCATTATTACTATGTATCACTGTATGTTTTTGGCCATTTGATAAGTTCAGGTCATACACCTGTCAAATGGAGTCTGAGGACCTGGTTCTTGATATGAGTGTTGATCTTATAGGTAGATACAAGTTTACCTGTTGGGATTCAGGACAAAAGATACTGAATGCTTTTAGTCAAATTGTGAAGCCTGCCAGAGTACAGAGTTGGTGTGGATCTCATGACCCAAACTTGCACAAAATAGGAGGTAGCAGTCGTGCTGCTGGGTTGTTACCCTCCTACGGCCCCCTCCACATCTCCTGGTGTAGTCCCCTCCACATCTCCTGGTGTAGTCACCTGTCTCCTGGTGTAGTTCCCTCCACATCTCCTGGTGTAGTCGCCTGTCTCCTGGTGTAGTCCCCTCCACATCTGGTGTAGTCCCCTCCACATCTCCTGGTGTAGTCCCCTCCACATCTCCTGGTGTAGTCCCCTCCACATCTCCTGGTGTAGTCACCTGTCTCCTGGTGTAGTCCCCTCCACATCTCCTGGTGTAGTCGCCTGTCTCCTGGTGTAGTCCCCTCCACATCTCCTGGTGTAGTCGCCTGTCTCCTGGTGTAGTCCCCTCCACATCTCCTGGTGTAGTCGCCTGTCTCCTGGTGTAGTCCCCTCCACATCTCCTGGTGTAGTCCCCTCGACATCTCCTGGTGTAGTCCCCTCTACATCTCCTGGTGTAGTTGCCTGTCTCCTGGTGTAGTCCCCTCCACATCTCCTGGTGTAGTCCCCTCCACATCTCCTGGTGTAGTCCCCTCTCACATCTCCTGGTGTAGTCCCCTCCACATCTCCTGGTGTAGTCCCCTCCACATCTCCTGGTGTAGTCCCCTCCACATCTCCTGGTGTAGTCCCCTCTACATCTCCTGGTGTAGTTGCCTGTCTCCTGGTGTAGTCCCCTCCACATCTCCTGGTGTAGTCCCCTCCACATCTCCTGGTGTAGTCCCCTCCACATCTCCTGGTGTAGTCCCCTCCACATCTCCTGGTGTAGTCCCCTCTACATCTCCTGGTGTAGTTGCCTGTCTCCTGGTGTAGTCCCCTCCACATCTCCTGGTGTAGTCCCCTCCACATCTCCTGGTGTAGTCCCCTCTACATTTCCTGATGTAGTCACCTGCCTCCTGGTATCTGCCCCATGCTCTGGACACTGTACTTACAGATACAGTATACTTCTTACCACAGCTCGCATTGATGTGCCATCCTAGATGAGCTGTGTTACCTGAGCATCTTCTGTGGATGATAGACACCCCCCTCATGCTACCTCTAGGGGTGAGAGCAATGACAAAATGCAAAAGTGACCAAAACAACAGCCAAAAAATAAGAGAACAGAGAAATAGTCTGTGGTCACCACCTGCAGAACAGCTCCTTTATAGGGGAGGTCTTGCTCCTATCATTTCTACCTGTTGTCTTTTCCATTTCCACAACAGCAGGGGAAATTGATCCACAATCAGTGATGCTTCATAACTGGTTGATTTCACAGAAGTGTGATTGACTTGGAGGTACACTGTGTTGTTGAAGTGTTCTCTTTATTTTTGAGCAGTGTACCATTCTGAACCTAACCCCTCTTCTAGCCAAGTTCAGGATGAAACTGGAAGAAAAATGAAACCCATCAGTTCTAGTATGTGTTAACTTACAATGATATGGATGCCTCAATTGTTGTATTTATTACACAATGCACCGATATGGCTCCCACAGCGATTTTTCTACAAGGTCCATTCCCTGCTAAAATCTGTTATTTGGGGTAATAAACAATTATGTATAAAGCTAGAGTATCTACAGGAATCTAAAGATGCTGGAGGGCTGGCGGTCCCAAACCCAAGAATCTATAATTGCAAAAAATAAGAGGGTGGGGGACAAGAGGCGCAATAGTGCCCTATCACTAGTGACACTAGAAAGAGTGATGCTGAGGAGCCACTCACCTGATTCAGTTGTGGGCCCCACAACTGGTTTTGAAGGCGTTTTGAGAAGAACCTCTCAGCTGCTGCAGGACCTCCACCAACTACTGACCAGTAGTGAAATTCAAGGAGATTATGGGAGTACAGGTGTGACCGTGTCACACCTGTACTCCCATCATCTCCAAGAATCTATAATTGAGCTGCACAGATGCAGCATGAGAGGTGGTGTACTGAAGGACAGGAGGTCCAGATTATTCATCATTTTGTGGGATCAGATTATTTGGAGGAGGCTTTGGAACCAAACCCTCCCTACTCAATATCTGATGCATAATTATGGAAATGTCTTACAAATATAGATGAACTGTCCGGCTGCTCACAATTTACTGCTATTTGGGGTGTGCCTTGGTTGACTCCTTTACATAATTTATTGATATGAAGACTGGAGATGGGTGGTCTGAGGAGTATTAGCCAACTAACAGATGGGCAAGGGCCAAAACTGTTTCAACTATTTCAAAAGAAATATGCTTTACCACATTCACAGTATTACAGATATCTACAGCTAAGGCACCAATATAAGGCACAATTACATAATTTAAATGTTACTTAAAATTTCATTATAGAGATTATCAAAGTATCGTATACAACATCGAGCATGGTAAACATGGAAAGTATGCGTTTTTTTTGTATAGCGCACGAATCCAGCACCCAGGCACAGATTATCCTTTTAGTAACGCTTCTTTATTTAACAATTGTGGCTCTCACAACGCATTTCGTGGGGTCTCCACCTTCATAAGGTGATAGCCACAGTATGGTACAGACACTTCTTATATAGTTTAAGCAATTAAAAAAGTCTTTACCATGCTGTAGCCTCACCTGATGAAGGCGGCGACCCACTAAAACGCATTCAGAGAGCTACAATTGTTAAATAAAGAAGAGTTACTAAAATGATAATCTGTGCCTGGATGCTGGATTCGTGTGCTCTACAAAAAAACGCATACTTTCCATTTTTACCATTGAAATCCCTTTGGGAGCGGTAGGAGCTGCAGCTTACAGCAGCGAAGCTCTGAGAGTGAAGGACCTGTGGTGATGTCACATCCCACGTGACCGTCCAAGCCTGAACGCTGGACCATCATGCGGTGTGTGAGTACACACTGTGGGTGTGCGAGTACACACTGTGGTTGTGCAAGGGTACACAACCACCAAAGGTGAGTGATCTCACAACCCCCCGCCCCCATTCCCAAAATCCAGGGCATACTCTACCTAGTCCTGCTGTAGATTATGCACAGGAGACGCTGCAGACTGACCCAGTACAGCAGCATCCATTCCACAAGCCGTGTGTAGAAAGCAACATGGGAGGAATTATTGATGAGCAGAGTGCACTGAACTGAGAACCTTCTTCACATGCAGCAATGCACTGAATGACATTAATTTTACCTTGAAATGATAAGAAACAGCATTGACCTCAGATATCCTGATGGTTTAATGAGGACCACCGGTGTAATAACATGCAGTATCGACCATCCTTGTTCTACTTATGGTTAAATCTATCACAGTATACAAACACAATGGAGGTTTATGTCTATAGGGCTGGTTTTATTGTGGCTTTTCTAAAGCGAAACCCTAGTTTTATATAAAACATCATCACTAACATACTGCTCTTATAGTTCTTGATACTGAACAATGATAATTGTACGATAATGTAACAGCTTCCACAAATAATACACAGCACGGCGATTCCTAAAGCATCATTTACAATATCAAGGGCAATTTAGCATTGGATGTGACTAAAGCATTTACGTGTAATTGAAATAAAGCAAACCTGACTGTATAATACAGACTGAAAGAAGAGAAATGGCAACTGTTGAACTAAATAGATATTTTCTGTATTACTTTGCTGAGTTTAGAGCCACTTGTAACCTCTGAGGGTATCATTTGAAACCTGTATTGTACAGATGGTATCTACATTACATTAGTATATTGAGTATTTGTCACCAGAACTACTACTCAGGCTCTGGCCTTTACAGCAAAAATATCCAAAAACAATGAGCCATGGTAGTAAGCATCACAAAGCATTCACTGATCTCAGGGAGACCTTAATTGAGGCTCCACGGACTCCATTTGCATATAGTAGTAAACATGTATCGCAACTGTTCTGTATTAAGTCATGCTCACATTCATCTGTTGGGTTTTATTTTAAGTACCGTAATGCGGGAATGTTAGATGGCAAACACTAAATGACTGAAGGCAATAAATAACTGAACCTTAATGGATGCGTTAATGAAGCACTCCTAGGTTTTTTCCTTTGTAATTGCACCCCACCAAACTCTGTTTCACCCACTTAACTCCCTTAATATATATTTTACTTACGTCCATTCAGTTAATCCTCCTGTTTTCTTCCCACAGCCTTCCTCTTGATCTCTAGCTGTTACCCTGTGTGTTATACCTCCATGCTCTGCTATAGCTCCCTTGATGTAGTAGTATAGAATCATATGATAAACTAGAGTCGGCAACATCTCTATCTTATCATACTCCATTTTCTCCTATATTATAAGTTGATAATAATGGAGGCTGAACTGTGTTTTCTTACATAATAAATTTGTGACAGGCACTGTGCAGTCATCATTATTATCTGTGATAAAAGCTTCAGCTCCAATCTTTTGGAGAACTTCAATAGTACTTTCCATGCAGTTTATTCATACAGGAAGTTTTGGTAACGGAGATAGTGACCCCCCTTCAGAGAACATAAAACTATTTAATTCCCAGAGGATCAATATGTGGTCACATGACCTGAGGAGAAGTACACCATGAATTTTCAGAAGGAAAGGAACAACTAAATAAGGCGACACTTGCTGAATTATATGAAGTAATCAATTAGTGACAGAATGATTTTAATGGAAAAAAAAAGAAAACATTTGGGTTGCTGCTTTATAACAATTGGATTCAGTATCTATTTGGATCTGTTAAGCCCCTTCACACTGCATCATTTTCACATCAGTGTGGATCCTTGAATTTAAATGACCACACGGACAAGCACTGCTCTGTTCTACGGATGGCAACTGATGTCCCCAGACCGTTTTTTTTTTTTTTTAGCGAATCCATCGTCAGTTACCAGAGATATTGGTGGAAGGACCTGCACCTTGCTTCTGAGCATGCTCAGTACAGCAAACAGATCCATTTTTTACGGATCCGTTTTTTTTCTCCGATCTGTACGGATCCGTGTTCCATGGACAGCCGTGTTATTTCACATGGACAGCTACAGATCCGTGACGCTAAAGAGACTGCCGGCGACACCTCCATATGTGAAAGGTGCTAGCCAGAAAAAAAATCAACAAGAAAGGATATCGGCTGCAACACGAACACTAGAAAATGGGAAAAGCATGTTAGCTAGTGAATGCATGGCTGGCTATGTGCAAAGCTGCTCATTGTGAATAGGGTATACAGGCACAGAAGAAAACTGCTTCATGATATAGAGGAAAAAAAATGAGTAGTTAGCTAATGCAATGGCCATGGCATGTCAGCCCGGTAACCAGCGCCAAGGTCTCTCATGCTACCGGGTCCTAACCTTGTGCCTCTTTCTGCAGTGTGAATTGCTTGAATGGGTGTCTGTGCCACTAATTGCAATTAAAACCTCAGTTTTTTTCCTCTATATCATGAAGCAGTTTTCTGCTGTGCCTGTATAACCTATTCACATTGAACAGCTTTGCACATAGCCGGCAATGCATTCACTAGCTAACATGCTTTTCCCATTTTCTAGTGTTAGTGTTGCAACCGATATCCTTTCTTGTTAGCTACAGATTCGTGTCTGTCCTTTTGTGTCAGTGATTTTCAAGCTAGCCCAAACTCGCAACAGTCTCCGATTCTGGGTGCATGAAAAAAACTGACACAAACGCATCAGTGACAAAACTGACACACAGGGATGGCCATACAGGACCAATCCGTGCCCATAGGAATACATGGGAGGCCAAAACTGATCCGTGGCTATCAGTATTAAAACTGATATACATGGATCACAAATCATGCAGTGTGAAGGCAGCCTTACACACTGAAAACAGTATGAATAGAGGCCTATAAAAACTACTTGTAATCCAGTTCTGCTAAATCAATGGCGCCTCTTTAGAATGGGCCTCAGTATCCGATCAGAGGGGATCCGATTCTAGGCAGTAATGTGAACAGGTCTGTGGCACATGGCCATTCACTACTGCCTTTTCATTACTGTTCAGTATAACATAATGTCATACAAGCACTAGAGAAACACAGAAGGGGAAAAGAGAGAAAATAGCCATGTTTGTTATGACTCCTTTAGCCAAAGCTTGTACAAAAAAAAAAACAGATGTAGACTACATTGAATTAACATAGTTTATTTTCCTTTCTCAGATTGATTGTACGATAACCTCCGGAGACATGTAAAACAATAAGTCCACTGTCCCTGCCCTCACTATGAAGCTCAGCTGGCCGCTGCAGTTCTTGGGTTTTTAGATAATTTATAAATCTATAATATGGTATTTGCTCCTCACCCCTCCCGTATGGGACAATTCATCACAGAGCGGTTTCAGCTTCAGGCTGCAGCGGCCGCATTTGCCGCCTAACTGCTGCACTTGTGGCTCACTTGCGGTAAGCCCCATGCACTCTCTATGTGGCTTGCGGCAAGTGCAGTATTGCCGCGATCTGGCAGTTGCCGTCGCGAAAAAAAATGCGGATTTTGCTGCGTTTTTACTCTCCTCCCTGTGCTCCCATGGTGACCTCCAGCGTCATCCTCTCATCCCGAGAGACCGCAGGACCTGCAAAAAGACCTGGCCCTGCACCATGTGACTGACTGATGTCACTCAGTCACGTGTGCAGGGTCCTAAAGGCACCAAACACTGCGGACTACGGGCATGAGAATATTGCTGGAGATCACCGTGGGAGCACTGGGAGGTGAGTATATAGCGCATCAGATAACGCAGCACATTCACACACAAGGCTGCGTTCTGTGAGGATCTGTTATTGGTGCAGTTTCTCAAAACGCTGTGTGTGAATGTAGCCTAAGACTAGGAGCAGGGCACATGCATTGAAAATGATACTCTAGCGCGGAAAAAACCCCACTGGAGTGGTGCTTTACCTTTTTGTGTTCAATGTCAACAATTTATCTTTCTGTGTTTAAAGGATTCACATGATCTGTGATGAGCCAAAATGAATGAAATTATACCAATTGAGTAGCAGAATAGAGGTTTTGTATATATGTGGTAGCAGATGCAATTTAAGGCCCCGTTTCACGGCACGACGTTGAATTGATGTCGGCAGTGATCTCAGGGGCGCGCGGTCGTTTTTGACATTTCAACATCGCTGGTGAGATGTCGCACATCTAGATATTGTGGACAACTCACCAATCATGTAGTGAGCAGGTATTGTTTGCAAACCCTCAAACGATCCCTGCTCATTGATGTGAATGGGCGAAGTCATCCACGACATAGTTATCGCGGTGTCACACAGAACGATGCAGCAGGTTGCTGGAGTTGAGATCGTCAGGTTTTCCAAAATGTTGGTAAACCTGGCAACTCCGATCCAATGATTTACCGTAGCAACTTGCCAGACTCAAACGCAACTAGGTCGCTGGTACGCCTCCAAAGCAGTGATGTATCAGCGATGTCGTTGACTATGTCGTGCCGTGTAACGGGGCCTTTAGCAAGACTAAAGTTTTCAAGTGACAACTCCTGTGGGCCCTGTAGTGTTGTGCCATATGTGTCGAGCTTCTCAAACTGTGATGTTCACAGTTCTTGATAATGTGCAGCCACATCCCAAGTGCTCCCTCTCTTGCAGTACATAATGTTCTTGTGAGGATGGAGGATACCTGTCACAGATTTATTCATTTTGTAATGTGACAAATAAGACAGTTCCACTCTGCAGTGTTAATGCATGGAAACATGAATATAAAACATGGACTCGCTTTATAGCTAAGGAAGTATGAAAAAAATGAGACACTTGGCATATAAAAATGGCCATGTCTTGTTTGTTATATTATGTTCAGTTAGCACCTGTTCACATTGCAGGTTTGGGAGTGCTGGCAGTTTTTTCTTATTCATTTTACAAGACAGCTGCAGCTTGTACTGAGCAGTGTGAGATCTCTGCAGCAGGGAAGAGGGACATGAAGGGTGAGAGTTTTGACAAATACGCCAGCTTCACCGGCTCTGAGAATCCTATTTAATGCATACATTTGTAGAGTTTCTATTTATTTTTGTGAGAGTAACATATAACTGTTTATGGAGGAAACACTCTATAGATCCACATATTTATGTGCAGAGATTATTTTTGACTGACAAAGGCAAATGTTACTGGTACAGATGCCTGAATTCACTTGATTCCTTATCTATACACTTACAGAAGACACCAGTTGAAACTGTCACTCACAAGGTATAATAAGATTTACAGAGCCGGTTGGAGGCCAGGCTCCTGGGGACAATGTGAGAGATTCTCCTTGTTCTATGTGCTTCTTGTTTCTTCGAGCTTCTAGAGACGATGTTCAGCCTTCTATAGTTATTACCTGAAATCTCATGGCTGCCTGATATTCTCTCTCCAGGGGACACCAGTCCGGCTCGTGCTATCTTTAGGATGGACTGTACCTAATGTAAAGTTCCTGTCATTGCAATAAGCACAGAGTTCTGCACATATTTGCGGTTCACAAAGCCGCATGTTATACCTGGTAGAGTCATAATATCTGTTCCATTTTAATGTACAATTATTACAAGGTCACTGGTGTTTTATGATCATTGTCTTCAACTCTTTTATGATTTGTGAGGTCTTATGAGCTTTGAACGAAGAGAACAGACTCGGTACCCAGGGCTGTGGAGTCGATAAGTCCAACTCCTCAATTTCCCTGAATCCAACTCAAACTCCACCAATATGGACCCCGACCTGTCCGAGAGCTTGCATACATCCGGCAGACACGTTTTGCTACGTCTGAGGACAACTTATAAAGACGAGTAAAAATGTACTTTGTGAAAGCATCTGCTAAGTTTTGTGAGGACTACAAAGCATACTGTGATGTGCCTGTTATGAATCAAGATAAACCGTGGGTACCTCAACTGCAAGGAAGCTCCTGAAGATAAGTTAGAGTGCTGCTCTCTTAGATGGCAAACTTATTTTTTTTTTGTAAAAGAACTAAGATCTTTTTCATAAATGTCAACATTCTGGCAAAATATTCAATACAATTCTGTGTTAAACTCTTAGGGTACCTTTACACGCCGCAACCACAGGGGACAATTTTGGCGGAGATATTTCTCTCTGGAATGATCGCTGCCAAATTGTCTTTTTATTGCGGTGTGTAATTGGGGAATTTGGCGGCGATAAAAATGGTTGCGCCTGGTTCCGATTTCACAGCACTGCTCCAAAATCAGAAGCAACCATGAAGGCGACATTCCCGGCTTTTGGTGTGTGAACGGGCGATAGGGATGGAATCTGCTTCGCCTATTGATTTCCCGTAGGCGTGCCACAGCGTGCTGGAGACCACGCCCCTTCAGCGATGATTGATGGGGGCTATTGTGTCTCAATTGGCTGTCCCTTCACAGGGCACCATATTTGAACAGCTGTCCATTCACATTACACAATGGCAATGGCGTCATATATTAGCCAGCCTTCCTGCGCAAGCTGGCCAATCATAACGCTATTGCGTTGTCCAATAAGCGTGTTTGGGGCACGGTATACAACAATTTGGCATACCTATGTTCTCGCCACGCTGAACATATATGCCCACATTCCTTTGGGGATTGCGGCGTGTGAAGCGGCGTCGGGAGTTTACCGGATGTTTCCCGCTGTTGGTGTGGCAACTTCTGGGGCAACATGTCACCTTAGGTTGAGGGCGAAATTGCGGTGTGTAAAAGCTCCTTCGGCGATCTGAGGCAACCATGAAAAACGTGCATGCGCACGTTAGATTGCCTCCTATCGCCGCCAAAAGTTGCGGCGTGTAAAGGTACCCTTACATATCCGTAGTAATGTGCCATATAAATCAAATTCTCAATCCAAATGTTATTTTATTTGCTAAAAGGTTGGTACAGGGGAGAAAATAGAGTCATACATTTTGCTATCCCAATAATTTGGCGTGATCCCACTTACCACTCAGCCAATTGCTACTTCTGCATGGTGGTCCTCTCCAAATGTCACACTGGCAAGAACACACCTCCTGTCACATATGCTGACATTTCTTCATCAATTGCCCCAGTATCACACTGCTCTGAGCTACCTATACCAACTTTTCCAGACAGAGGTCAGCCGCCTTCAGGAGAAAGCAGCAAGTCAGACACTGAGAAAAACATTGAAGATCACAATTTCAATTTTCCAGATGCCGCAGATTAACGGAAGCCATGTTACCCTAACCAGAAAGACCTCAACGATGTGAGCACAGACCTTGGTTTGATAATGTTCATCACTGAGGTTCAGCCATCAAGACTCAAGCAATAAAACATATTAGATGAAAGTGTCCAAATCACAGATCAGAAGTGTCACCAAGCTTTTTTCAGCTTGTTCAGTCGTCAAGATGGACAGGGCTTCTGCAATAATGTGGTCAGTCTATTTGAGGCTATAGGAATCACCTGTAACCCTAAAGGTACCGTCACACACAGCAATATTTCTAGGCAATTTCACTGGGAATTTGCTGGTTGCAGTGAAATCATGTACACATTGTTCTATTTTGTTGCTGTGTACAAATGGAACAATGTGTCCATGATTTCACTGCAACCAGCAAATTCCCAGCTCTGTTCGCTTCAAACACTGCACTGCGCATGCGTGCTGGAGGCATAACAGAGCGGTGCGGGTGTACACACATCACCCGATGCCGGAAATGATGCGATATGCGTCATTACAGACGCATTGCAGCCCTGCCAGCACAGAGGAGAGCGGGGAGGTGCTGAATAGATTGTGTTCAAGATCACGCCTATTATGAGAAGGAGAGCCCGCCTGGGTAACTATGAATATAGCCACCGCTCATTGACATGGATAATGAGTGAGTTTAATAACGTTTTTCTACATTTTCACTACATGCATTTCTGAGCAAAAAGGAGTGTAGGATACGTGATAATATGCTGTAGGGACATGTTTTAATAGCTTATGAGGCGTTTTGGGGGTGACAGGATCCCTTGAAGTGGCGCCTGTTCACAGATAGTTCATGTAGGAGACTCAAAGCTTCACAACGGGAACAACTATCGGTATCTTCCTGTGGCTCACTCGTTGCACCTGAAGGAGGAAATACACTAGTGTAAAGATGGTGCTAGGTGCCTTGATGAGTACAGCTGGGAGGTTATCAGAAATTTCAGAAGGGCAGGGTCCTCTCTCCCCTCTGTATCAGTCTGTCACTGTTATTTTGTTTATTGTATTTTTAACTTGTCTGTATGTAACCCTTTCTCATGTACAGCACCATGGAATCAATGGTGCTCTATAAATAAATAATAATAATTTGTGATTGGCATCCAAGGCGGTTTTGCAAAGTATCCTTGCTTTCTTTGCCTTTGGGACTGCCTGGACACTCAGGTGCACCATCACAAGCAGGACTGACCTCAGCAGAGAGAGCTCTCTGTGCAGAAGAGTAACATAAAGTGGGATCCACTGGAGGACCCCCACAACGTACTGATGCCACAATTGCACATCAAGGTTGGGCTTCATAAAACAATTTGTTATGGCTCGATAAGGAGTCGACAGTTTTTAAGAACCTCCAAGATCTTTTCTGCAAGGTGTCTGAGGCAAGGTCAAATCTGGTGTTTTCGTCAGACCACAAAACAAGAAGATCATAGAGTGCAGAAAATTTCCTAAGAAGCTGAATAGGAAGCAGAAAGCAGCTTGGAACAGTCTCCTTGCAAGTGGTTCACGTCTTCCTAGACATTCGGCAGAATGAAGATTATGCACAGCTGGTAAAGAGCCATTCTGCAATGGGCTGCAGGATGTCACTCGGAGTCCATATCCTTGATGCCCATCTTGATAAATTCAAACAGAACATGGGAGCTTATTCAGTAGAGCAAGTGAGCGCTGTCATCAGGATTAAGTGAAATTTGAAAGCCGTTACCAATGACAGTATGACGAGAAATAGATTGGAGACCAACTTTGGGCACTGATTCGTGAAAGTGATTATACAATACAGTTTAAAATCCAGAAGATATAATTATTTTTGATCTATTATACTCAGCATTGGTCGAGTTTCATAATAATTGCATAGTTGTAGAGAACTGTTGATTTGTTTCTATGATAAAACACAAGAACAAGTCAAAATGTTGTGTTTTATCTTAAATACAAAACTAGCACAGGGCATTGTCACAAAATCAAAGCTTGTGAGGAATAATGGTGATTTTTCTTTATCAAGTTTTTATATGAGCAGACGTATCACTTAGAACCCGGGAACAAAAATTATTAGATTGTGTTAGGCAAGATCCACTAATGTCCCACTTTCAGGCCACGTAATGGCACCTCCACTTCCAGCTTGGTTTGACAGCAGAGGTCTTCTTTTCACCCGTTTGTGCTATCAATGTGGCTGCCTGGCAGGCTTATTTCTTTAACTATCCTACCTCCCTTATCTGGCATAGCTGATACAAAGACAAAGAAGGACCACTGACTTATATTACAATAGGACAAAAGCACCTAACAAAATTGTAGGTGTAAAATAAGCCCAATAAATAATGAACATAACAAATAACAATGAATGAGCTGTTGTTTGCCACAGCTACGATGGCTGTGATTGGCTGTTCAATTCTGAACAGCCAGTCACAGCGATTCTAATGTTTCAAGCAATAAAATTGCTTGAAACACTGCGATCCAGCAATCATCAGTGCTACAACAGCACCGATCATAAGCTGGCATTTGTGACCTCAGCGTCTACCCCTTCCAGTCCTGATTGGAGTGATCGTGATTGTGACTGTGATTGTGCAGACAGGCGTGTGACCGGACTGTGACTGCTCCCATCAGCCTCATCCTGTCAAGGAGAGAGGTCCCTGTGCACAGTCTATTTTACAATTCCACTGTGATTTGTGGTGCCACAAGCAATTTCTGCTTGTGCTCCCTGTCCTGCTGCTGTCCTTGCACTGGTGTGCCCTGGTGGAAATGGATAAAATTATATTTTTTATTCTGATGCATGCATTTTCCCACTCCTTCCGCCTATCCTAACTCCCCCCCCCTTCCCTCGTCCATATTACTTCCCTCCTACTTCTGCGGCCAAGCACTGATCAGGCGCCCTCATTGGTGATCCGGCGCCCTGATCGCCGACCGGGTACCTGATTGCTAATGCCAACGTTACGTACTCTAGACCACTCACATACAACACACTATAAAATTCACATACCAGTTCCCTGCTTAAAAACGTTACTCCTCTTCCTAGCCCTACAATGCACCTAAACATTGTTTTTCCACGCATATTTTGCGGTGCTGTTGTTTTGGGTTCAATCTCACCAAGGACAACATTTGCAAGGAATTTGTATAATCTTCCCGTGTTTGCGTGGGTTTCCTCTGGATTCTCCGGTTTCCTCCCACTCTCCAAGTACATACATGTAATATAGATTGTGCGCCCCAATGGGGGAGACAGTGATGTTCATGATGATGTCTGTAAAGTGCTGTGGAATTAATTGCACTATATATAATCAAGTAAAATAAATACCGTATTTTTCTTACTATAAGATGCACTTTTACCCCCTAGAACTTTTAGAGGAAAGTGGGGAGTGTGTCTTTAGAGCGGGTTGCCAGAGGCTGGAGTAGGCTGCAACTCCTGCTGGCGATCACGTGGGCCTGCTGTTTAGGCTCCTGTAATATTCACTGCTAACGCCCCCCCCCCCCGCTCACTGAGAGGTGAGCGAGGGCAGAGGTAAATATTAAATAAACTTAACTAGCCATGACCATACCCGCCGTGTATACGTCCATGATTATACTCACCACTGCTCCTCCCACAGCAGCGACATCCTTTTGTCTTAGGACGAATGGTGATCAGGGACGCAGGACAATGACGTCATCGCTGTGTGCACTGCTCACAGTGATAGTGTGTGCTGTGATGGGGGCCTATTAACAGGTTGAGGGGCAAAAATATCAGGAAGGGGGATTATATACCTGAATGGGGGGTCATGTACCTTTATCCGGGGATCAAGTACCAGGGTGGGGGACATATATACCTGAAAAGGGC
Organism: Allobates femoralis; assembly: GCA_033576535.1. NCBI lineage: Eukaryota > Metazoa > Chordata > Amphibia > Anura > Aromobatidae > Allobates > Allobates femoralis. The sequence goes on along the minus strand of JARQOC010000001.1, from coordinate 554,954,255 downwards.
CCAGGATGGGTACATTGGTACAGAATTTGAGGACATTATCCCCATAACTGTGTCAGCAGCAGATTTCCCCCTTCCCAAACAGTGCATCATGACCACATTTTTTTGTTTGTTTTTCTCGCCTATTTTCCTCCTCTAAAGCCTGGGTGTGTCTTATTGTCCGGTGCGTCTTAGGGTGCTTTCACACCACGATTTTTAGGGAGCCGATGCTGTCCGATATAAATCGGACAGCATCGGCTCCCTTCTGATGCCTGGAATCGGGTGCCAAATAGGCACCCGATTCCGGCATAAAATCGGCGCCGGGCTGCAAAAAAAGAAAAAAAAAGTTTATTCTCACCTCTCCCCGAGCCCCCGCCGTCTTCCGCCATCTTCCTCTAGGCTCCCGGTGGCTCTCGCAGGCTGCCGGTGTCAGCAGAGGTGTACCTCTGCTGTACACAGGACCTGCGGTGATGTCACAGTCACGTGACCGCGGGTTTACCATGGTGAACCCGCGGTCACATGACTGTGACATCACCGCAGGTCCTGAACAGCAGAGGTACACCTCTGCTGACACCGGCAGCCTGCGGGAGCCACCGGGAGCCTAGAGGAAGATGGCGGAAGACGGCGGGGGCTCGGGGAGAGGTGAGAATAAACTTTTTTTTTTTTTTCTTTTTAACCCTTGTGCTCCCAGGAGCAGTTTTACTGTACTGAGCATGCTCAGTACAGTAAAATGGGGTCCGAGGAGACATCAGCTGTTTCCTCGGACCCTTCTCCATAGGGCCCCATGTTAGGGATCGGGTCAGATCGGATGTACACTAAATGCCATCCGATTTGGTCCGATCCGAGTCTGTCAGATTTTGTAATCGGATGAAAAATATCGTTGCAGGCAACGATTTTTTTCTCCTGAAAAAAATCGGCCAAAATCGGGCAGAATCGGATCGGACCAAATCGGATGGCATTTAGTGCACATCCGATTCGGTCCGATTTTTTTCGGACAGCATCGGAAATGCAAAAATCGTGGTGTGAAAGCACCCTTATAGTGTGAAAAATACTGACTGATGAAATGTATCACACACATACCAGTTGGTTTGGAGTGGGCTGCCATGTTTAAAGAAATCAATCTTTTCCTCGCTTAGCACAATGGTAGTTCTCTTTATATTCATCCTCAACAATGTTCATTTGGTTTCCAGTTGGACTCTATAAAGCTGTCAGACTGGCAGGAGGAGGAGGATTAAGCTGCAGATCCTGGGACCTGCATGTTTTGTCCTGACACTTGACTAAGATGGGCTTCAGTTTGACTTATTTCAGGGACGTCATTTTGTGGCATTCTTGGAGTATCCCTATAAGATTTCAGTTTTGCTGCTATTTTCCTCATAAGCCAGTGTTCTCAATTTGAAATCGTTGATCTTCTAGATTTATTTTTTTTTTTTTAATTCTTTATTTTATAATTTTTAACTTGTTCAAAAATGAAACAAGAGATACAGTTTTAGCAGATCGACAGCCTTAGAAGCCTCCTGTATAAATTTCCAGGATGCTTAGTATGCAATTACAACTTAACAACAAATGCAAAACACTCTGATCTCTCGGGGATAAACATACCTGTTTACTAAACTGCAATTTGCCACTAAAAGGGCACAATACGTCTTCTGTTTTTGTTAGTCCTAAAAGTCTCACCATAGACACCCTTTCGGAATCCAATGGTTATCATCTATAACTTTTTCCAATAAGGCCAATCATATTCCTAAATATAACACCAGCTTAAATGTCTACAGACAACCTATAGTACGTATCGATCTTCTAGATTTAAGCAGTTGTCCGCTTTATCTTGAACATATGTTGTAGGGGAATGATTTTTCGACCCTTCCTAATATCCGGTACATACGGTAAGTATTACAGGTTCTTCTCCTGCAGCTGTTAGTGGCACCTTCTTAACAGACTGCACTGCTTTCCTCTTTTTAAAGGGAACCTATCAGCAGGGCTGTGGAGTCAGTAAGCCAAACCACCGACTCCTCAATTTCCCTGACTCCAACTCTGACTCCACGACTCCGAATCCCTCATACACGGCTCATGTTTAAGTGATAACTTTATTGTAGTATGATGTGAACATCACATTTTAATCATCATTATGTTACAATAATCAATTTATTTAGAACATAAAAATAATTCATAATAATAATATTCAGCACATTGAACTACTGTCCCCAATGTATTATTATACAGTGGGTACGGAATGTATTCGGACCCTTTACATTTTTCCTTCTTTGTTTCATTGCAGCCATTTGGTAAATTCACAAAAAGTTAATTTTTTATTATATTAATCTACACTCTGCACCCCATCTTGACTGAAAAATACAGAAATGTAGATATTTGTGTAAGTTTATTAAAGAAAAACTGGAATCTCACATGGTCATAATTATTTGGACCATTTGAGTTCTGCATTTGGATGGTAGCGCGGTCATATTTCCGTTCTTTCTTTTATGCCTGTTATGATTGATACCGTGGAAGACTGCTGCAGACCATAAATATTTGGATATCAATACGGTATCACAGGCGAACAAAGTGGTTGTAACTCTCACAACCATACAAGGTGAGCAACTCCAAAGCTATATTTAATTGATATGTAACAGGGTAACGCCCTATGTAGTGCCAGTTACTTGTTTGCATGGTTCTAGGTGCACAGGGGACCTGACATTCCTTTTAATATGGCTGCTAATGGGCAGCTCTGGTCCCATGCTCCTCCATCAGTCTCCTCCAATTGATAAGCGGCTGTCCCATGTGCAGTGTTATTCCATTGGCGGAGGCTGATTGATGGGTTCCTGGTCACATTCTCCTCCATCAGTAGTCATACTTAAAACAGGAGATCTGAGCTTTTGTAAAAGAAGCTAAGCCATTAAGACCATGAGGTTAGTCTATAATTATTATATTCATAACTGCCTCAATATCATGTCCCCAAGACATTTGTTAGGGTAAAATTACTAAACCCTGTAAGGTGTTTATAAGTAGAAGTGCTCAATCGGTGATGTTTGAAATGACATCTAAAGATGTGCAGTAGAGATCCTGTGATCTGCTCCTGTAGGCTGCTGTAATGCTCTGGAGATCTCTCCGGGGTCAGTGGACACCCCCTAATAGGTTTTTGTTGTTTTTTTAATTCCAGGTGACAGGAGCTTTATTACCTTTCCTGTATTAAAAAATAGCAGAATTAGATCTTCCAATGCTGAGAAGCAGACGTCCGTTTTTCTGGCTTTATTGTGGTTACAGCAGATTTTCTTTCCCAATAATTGAAATATTCCTTTCCCATAGTTGGGTTTTACATTGGTCGTATTTCTCCATATATCGATCAGTGCTTCCATCAACTCATTTTTCTTTCTTTCCTTTGTATTTCTAATAAATTATAAACCTTGTCTACACGGTACAGCAATTCTAAGCAAATTAAATGTCATTCATCACTTCAGAGTAATGTGCTCCGCAAGTGATAGATTCTCTTTTTACTTCTGTTTATTTTATCCATCGCTCTTCACTAGGAATTAGACTGATAAAAGATTGTTACATAGACGTAGCGCATAATTGTTACTTTCTATTGTATTGGGTTTCCATCATGTTGCCCATCCTTTAACTCAGGTGAAAGTGTTAAAGAGGACAAGTAAGCTTAGGGTCTTATACTCACCCTCTGGCGTCTTCATGTTTTTTCAGCGGTTCTTAGGTCAGTTTTGTAACTTGCTGGGAGCCTCCAGTTTTTCATGGAATGTGCCGGAGGTCACATTTTAATACACCTCTATGGGAGTCTTGTTCTTACCCTGTTCTGGCTCTCAGGGAGATGCATTGAGAGCTTGAGACATTTATTCTGACTTCTACCAGTCAGACGTTATGTGCACAAGATGGCGCCGTGGCACCAAAGCAGGGCCGGAAAAACGATAAAGCCGCTGGAGGGTGAGTGTAAGATTGGGCAGGGGACTTAAATGTAATGCACCACTTGCTGGAGAAAAAAAACAAACCGCTTGAGTGGTACTTTGATAGCTGCATACAGAAAAGGGTACAATATTTTTTAAAATGCAAAGTCATCTGCATTTTGTTATGCATTATTCTGATAAAAATAATTGTAAACCTTGTATTTCAACATGATCAATTGGAACTTTATAATGGACCACTAGAAACTGTTAGGGGCCTGTCACACCAGGTGACATCACCGGAGATGTCGGCGGTGACGGGCGGGAGGGTGCACGTTCTTGGCACCCCGCCAGCATCGCCGTCACATGTTTACATGCGGCGACACCTCCAGCGATGCATCGGCGATCTTACAGGCGGCGGCGCCGCTGGGGTGTCTAAAAACCCCAGCGGCGATGCCTTAACATGGGAGCCTATGGCTCCCATTGCCTGTGTGATCACCGTCTCCCATTTACATGGGGCGATGTGTATACATCGCACCACAGTGGTTGCCTGGTTTCAGAGCGCTGCTCTGAAACCAGGCGGCCACTCAAAGGCGTCGCCCTCGCTCATTCACATTAAGCGACGCATTGGCGATAGGCCACGCCCCAGCGTCGCCTAAAAAATCGGTGCCGACATCGCTATGTGTGACAGTACCCTTAGGCTATGTTCACATGTTCAGTTTTAGCTCCGTATTTGTAGTCAAAACCAAGAATAGTCAGAGAACAAAAATATAATAGTCACCACTTCTGAATTTATCACCCTTTCCTGTTTTTTGTTTACAAAAACTGATGTGAAAAACTCCCCAAGTACTGAACATGTGAACTTAGCCTTATTCTGAAAGGACGGTTATGCATCTGGATACGTTGTACACCGTATATTGTTTAGGCTGGCTTCACACCACGTTTTTTGGGATCCGGGTCTATCCATTTTGAAATGGATAGGCAGGGATCCGTTTTGACCTCCTATGTATCCCAAAAGGCACAGGTTGGTCATATATGGCCATCCGATTGTGTGAATTCAGTCAGGGATCTGTTTGTGTCCTTTTTTTTCCTGTACCCGGAATTGGAGACCTCTCTCTCTCTTGATGAGAGAGATCTATGGCTGCACCCATTGCCATGCACAAAACGGATCCTTCAAAAAACGAGGACGTGAGCATAATTGCCATCCGTTTACACAAATCTGTCCCTGTCCGTGTGCTCCTTCAAATTCAAAGATCCACACGGACATCCAAAATACGTGATGTGAAGGGGGGTCTTATTGGACCATATTTTGGCTTTCTATGTGCTCAATACATAACTTTTCATCGATAATGATATCTAGGGTCAAAGCTGTAATTACTTCTGTAGTACATTTACTTGAAATTTCCTTTTTTTTAAGCTTTTATTATCAAAACGTTGTCCTTTTGAAGTGCGGGTTTAACATCCTCTAATGATACTTGCTCTGTTCTGACGAGTATTTGATCTTCAATTTAAGGGAAAAAGAAGAGAACTATAACCCACAGGCCTCAAACATCATCTCCCCTTAAATCAAAGGATGAGACTAATGCTAGGAAGAAACCATCCGAGGTAAGGCTCTGACCTCATTAATCCCTTACAGGATTGTATTTTGAGTCTATACATTTTTTTTCTTATGGTAATTTTTTATATTTTTTTCCTATATCTTCATAAAAGTTTGTTTTGCTTGAATATTCCACAAGACATACAATGAAGAATTGGGGCCCTAATCTCAATTTGCCATTAGTCTGTCTTTGATGAAAGTTTACCTGTCACCAGATTTTTGGCTTGGAAACTAAAAGCACCACCACGTTCAGTAGCATCTATGCTGCATTCTAAGGAAGTGGCTATTGTGCCTTGACTGCCCCTATGCACTGAATAAATATAAAATTCTCTCACCCTGTATTTTAATCATCTGGTTTTGACCCGTTGGGCTTGATTGTTGTGCCGTCTGCCCCGCCTCTGCGTGCTGACCATTGTCCTTCATCATTCCCACCGTTGGGGGAGATCTTGTGCGTTTGCACTAGGCTCTGCATCATTGAGCCTAGAATGTATATTCTCCTTGCAGGTTCTGACTGCAGTCCATACATTCTAGGCTCAATGCTGCAGAGCCTAGTTCGCACGAATAAGATCTTCCCCTGCAAGTTGGATAATTCAGGACACATAATCATAAGAACAGGACGGTGATCAGCGCAGAGAGGCACGGCAGACAGTGTGCCAATCAAGCCCATCCAACCGAAACCAGGTGATTATAATAAAAGGCCGGATACTTTTTTTATATAATTATTTGGGGGCAGTCAGAGTATAGTACCGTAGACCTCTTCATAAAATACAGCATAGGTGCAGCTGAAGGTAGCGATTTTAGTTTAAAACCCCAAAGTTTGGCAAATTTTTGTTTCATCGTTTCCCCTCCCCCCCCCCCCCCCACACACTCCTATCACTACCTGTCTCTGCACCTTGTGAGCTCATCCCTAACCATCCCTCACTGACCTAAAGGGGCCCTCCGATGGTTTAAAAATATGACTTTTAACTTGCATATGGTCTCCATCTAGGAGACTGGAAAGGCGGGCTCCAGGCTCCATTCTCCCCTCCTCGTCAGCATTCTGCATACCCCCACTGGGTGTCTTCGTTTCTTGTCTTGTTCTGCCTTAGGTTTGAAATTCCTGCCTCCCTTGTGATGAAAAACGCCAGGCTGGGACGTCATATCCGGCCTGGTGAATTCTGGGCCTTATCATGTGAACGGCCCAGTGCATTGTGAGCCTGATCACATGATCAACCCAGTGCATTGTAGGCCTGATCACATGATCGTCCCGGTTCCGGCACATGCGCAATGCGCATATTGAAGCCGGGCCGATCACGTGATCTGGCCCACAATACATCGGGCCGATCATATGATTAGGCCCACAATGCACCAGGCCGGATATGACATCCCAGCCCGGCGTTTTACATCACAAGAGAGGCGGGAATTTCAGAATTAAGGCGGATCAAGACAAGAAGTGAGGACGCCCAGCGGGGTGTGCAGAATGCTGACGAGGAGGGGAGAATGGAGCCCAGAGCCCGCCTTTCCAGTCTCCTAGATGGAGACCATATGTAAGTTAAGTCATTTTTCTAAACCATTATAGGGCCCCTTTAGGTCAGTGAGGGATGGTTAGGGATGAGCTCACAAGGTGTAGGGACAAGTAGTGATAGGAGAGGGGGGAAAACGACGTGACAGGTTCCCTTTAAATAGTGATAAATGTATTCTGCTTTAATCACTTAACGGCTGCTGAATATAATTGTCTGGTACAAGAGATACAGGATGAGTAGAAAGAAAATACTGCAGAGTGGGAAAGAGACACACTCCCATTCTGCTGCTTTTTGGAAGTGCTCTACTATTTCTCCTCAACGCTGGAGTCCCAGCTACATTGCTTATTACCACTGTAAAATGTCCTCCATGCTGCTGCTTCACTGTGCGTGGGCAATAGAATCAGAATTTGCAGACTATCGTAAGCCTTAGTTTGTTTTACTAACTTTTAATGTCTGTTATCTTCTACTAATCACACTTGTACTGTCTCAGGTGTGACTGATATTACTATTCACATCTCTTCGCTCCATTGTTGGTTGGACCATGGATAACCGTCTTAGGTACAATGAGAGGGACAGTGCTGTTTCTCTTGGTGAAGAGCTATTTGTATAAAATGTTCAAAAAGGGCAAAAGTCATGGAGTATGTTTATTCCAGGCCCATTAGTCCATTATAGTGATGATACATGTATAATCCCACCATCTGTATGCACACAGCAGTGTCCCAGCAAAAGGTCGAAATTGCCATAACTCAGCTTCTTTGAACATTTCCCACTGCCCTGAAGTCATCATTACCCTTTTGTTTTGGGTCTGAACTTTTCTAATATTATGTCATACAGTCTGTTTTTCTGAATAGTGGAAGAGTTCATTTGTCATCTAGTGCGCTAAAAAAAATCAATTGTAGGAAATTAAAATGTTATATTCAACATAATGTGCGTCGATGGCACATAGTAATGGCTCGGACCGTTATCATGAAGTTGTTCGCTCAGCGTTGTATAGACCTTAGGCCTGTCTCTACGCCGTAGTCTTACAATCTGTGTATAATCAATAGGGGTTAGGAAATGTCAATGTCGTGCAGTACAATATAGAAGCTATTCCATTATATACAAGGTCACGGTAGAACATCTCTGCATATCCGTGAAATGCAGATGTCTGTTTAATCATATGTCTATTATCCTGCTCGATTGTGGTCCACACATTAGATAGACTTCATGCTCTGCTAGAAATTAGGCTTTGTTATTTTTCCTCCTTTTTTTTAATTGAGGATTGTCTCATTTTGCTGAGCCTCCCCAGCTCATTCCCAGCGCCCGGCCGGTCGGCTTTCTTTCTGTTTTGCCTTTCCCCCCTGTGGCACCGCACGTCCTCTCCAGCTGGAATGCATAGTGTGAATGTAAACTAGACGCTCCAATGTAGAAGCACAGAAAAGCGATTACACTGGATCACATATCAACCTACGAGTGGGCTGACGCTGGAGGGATAGATGAGTGATGGTGACTGGGCTTTCTAATTTTCACCACTTCACCATAATCCAAATATGTATTTAAGGGACCATTTACCAGTTTTTCTCACTTCTAAACCTTGCCGATTACCTTTAACATCATGTGAATGGAGTTCCTGTGCTGTGTGTAAATTGTTCAGTCCAGTCCAATGGGTATCTCCAGAGTGTGATCGGTGCGCCCTGCTCCCTTCAAACACCGCTGCTTTAATTTGCATGCAAGTGGATGACATCTCTGTCATTTACACATTGCCTGAAGACCCACATCTTTGTAGTGGAATCTGAGACCTGCGCAGGCGCTCCTCACTGTGCCCTATTGAACAGACAATGATTACACTGTGCAGGCGCGAGACTACAGCACTGTGCGGATGATGTAGAGATCGAAGGCTCGCGACTGCACAGTGGATTCTAAAACCTGGCCAAGTGTCTCACTGTGCCCTATTGAACAACCAGTGATAACACTGCGAAGGCGCAAATCATCAGATATTGTGACGTTTGAGACCTACTGGTAATTAGAAGAGGTGGCGTTTGCATGGAGCTGAGTGGCGCTGATCGCACTCTGAAGACATTTATCGGACTGGACCGCACCATTGGCATACAGCGCAGGACAAGAATACAACTCTATTTCAGAGGTATGTACTAGCATATCTGGGGATATAAAAGGGATACAGGAACAACATTCATGTTAAATGTGATGGGCAGGGTTTAGAACCCAAAAAACGGGTGACAAGTTCCCTTTAAAACTACCTTCAAATATATAAAGTATACTTCATAAGCTGACATATACTGTAAAGTAAAAACTAATGCCAGCTATATCATTGACACCACCTGAATGAAATGTGCAAAGTCCAGCTTACCAGTAGCCTGTTGTCCCTCGATGAGGAGCTTGGGCATCAGCCTCACCAAGGCCACGAAAATCCAAAGAAAAACTAGACTAGAAGTCTGGCTCAAACACACGATATATTCTTTATTAGGTTAATAAAGGTGCATAAAAGACACAGTAGCTACATGACTTGTGTTATTGATAATTTTCAGGTATTGAACTCTTAGGCTGAAGGCACACTGTCATGCATCAAACACGGAGCGTGTTTGATTTGCCGGTGAATTTAAACTCCGTAACTGTCCCCAATTTGTGTACAGCCCCTCGGACAGATCCTGACTTCAGGAGACTGCACCAATGTACTGTACGCAAATTGTGTACAGTACCGCCGCTGGCATTTAAAGTGAATTTATAAAACCCGACAATTGCCGGCTTTCATTTAAACAATGTATAAACTCCCTGCACAGCCAGGATATGATGTCAGCATGTATCAGCATATGTTCAGGGAGTGTGGACACAGGCTGCCTCCACAGGAACATCGTTTTAACCATTCAAACACCTAGTTATTAGCTGCATCTGCAGCCTCTGTGCCGACATGCAGCAGAGAGGCTGCAGATGGGGTTAATATGCAGCGAAACATTTGGATTTTGAAATTTTACACATTAGTTGTGTTTTAACTAATCATCTTGCACCACTGCTGTCACAGCGGTGCAAGATGATTGGTTACTGTATCAGGAAACCGGCAAATTCAAACTCCGCGACTGTCAGGGTACCTTTACACACGGCTACATTTCTAGGGTGGCTACAGGTAACTTACTGGTTGCAGTGAAATCATGGAGACAAGGTTCTATCTTGGTGCTGTGTACAAATGGAATAATCTCTCCATGATTTCACTGCAACCAGTAAGTTACCTGTAGCCACCCTAGAAATGTAGCCGCGTGTAAAGGTACCCTCAGAGTTTGAAACTAATTTTAATTCTTACGCGTGTGACTATCGCACCGTGTGCTGTATGGGTGTGAGATTTTCTCGCGATTTGGCCAGCAGTTCAAAGCAGCAGTGAGAGGTGAGGCCGCGTGCCACCAGAGAGGGCGCTGCGTGACCTCTGTGGCACGCGTGCCATAGGTTCGCCATCACTGCTCTAGGGTGTAGTATTGAGGTCGTTGGTTGTTGTCCCGCGCGGCTTGGCGGGGAATTTGAATCCCAGCCACCATATTGGAATACCCATAACTTGGTGTTCCAACATGGCGTTCGGGGTACTTCTGCTGCGAGCAGCTGAGAGATGACACGCTAGCGCCCATCATCTCCCGGCTGTGTCACCGCTGACCTCCGTGCGGCAGGAGATGAACAGCGGCTACCGTCGGGAGTCCCTTCCAGGTCGTATTGTTGTAGTGATCGCTTGAGTGTCGCCAAGTGTGGCGGTACCCCCATTCTGACATGGTCAGCGATCTCACAGCGGGGGCCTGGCCGCTGCTGCGTGTCACAGTGAGCGAGATGGCTAGCGCCAGTCGGGGTACTTCCGCTGCGAGCAGCCGGGAGACGACTGGCTAGCGCCGGTCATCTCCTGGCTGTGTCGCCGCTGAACTCTGTGCGGCAGGAGATGACCCACAGCTACCGTCGGGAGATCAGCGACTAGCGCCGCTGATCTCCTGACAGCAGCGGTGGTGGGCGTGGTTGAAATCCAGCGCCAATCTGCGACATGGGGTTTCCGTTACAGAGAGAGACGGGCGGAATTAGACGATTATATAGTATATATATAATATTGTATGTATATTGGTTAGCTAGGGGTTAAAAACAAAAGCAAAAAACATATTGTTAGTAGTCCAATCTTGTATAGACACACATTCCTGCAGCACGATATCTCATGAGCTTTTCAGATTTACCATGTGGAGTTGTTTATTGATTTTAGCATTATTACTTATTTTTTTAAAGGTCTGTCTTCCAACAACGTCTAGTAGTTTGACAAGAACAGCAGCCGTACCTGTCCGCTTACAGAAGGATCATGTGGAGGATGATGAGGAGGAAGAGATGGAAGAGGAGCGTGGTCACAACACTCCAGAACTCTCCATGCCACCACCTGACTACAATAGTCCACCGGGGAGTCCGTCTACTTCAAACAAGAAGCCTTCAGTCACTAATGACGATATTAGTCTTAGTCCAATGTCAACTCCGAACACCCAGCAGTCACCAAAAAAGAGGCTTCCCTGCATGTATGGAGAGCAGTGCTACAGGTAATGTCCAGAACGGTTCACTGATCACCACATGGTGACAACAAAGTCCAAGTGTAGCTTGTAAAGCTAACTGTTTCTAAGTTTCACTTGATTTTTTAATCTATTTAGAAAACGTGAACTTGTAAGAACATGATTTTTTTTCCTTGTTCTTGTCCTGGTCATTCTGACCAGTTGATGGTTACACTTAGGCCAGGTTCACATTGTGGCGCGGCTGTCCGTTTAATGGATCAGTTTGACGGCAGCACAAAAGCAATGTAACAGACAGTGTAACACATCCATAGCCCTCCATTCAACACACACATACTATCACATGCCAAAATAGGCAAGCATTTGCAAGTATGTGTTTTTTTGAAACGCACATGCAAACATGGATTACCACGTTCTTCTCTCCGGTTGAGAAACAAATGCAATATAACGCCATGCTACAGATTTGTATATATCTGTGCATTGCGTTATGTTGCGATAGATAGAGTGGATCTATGGATAAGAAAGAATAGGCAACCTTGACATAGACGGGGAACTGTTGAAACGTTGCCATGAATCAGTAAATTATCCATTATTTCACCTTTATTTTGGGAGTGCTGCCTATTCTTTCTTATTTATGTTTTGTACCTGGGTTTAAGTTGTTAGTGCTGCCCAGTTTTCCTTTTTCTAGATAGATAGATAGGTAGATGATAGATTATAGACTAGCTACGGTAGTTTACCAGTCTTTCCACTCTGTCTGCTGCTTTCGGTGCCGCTCATTAAGCTCATGAATATTCACCCACCGACCCGGAAGCAGCAGAGAGAGTGGGGAGACTGGTAATGCTATTCTACATCTATCTATTCTTTCTATCCTATCCTCTATCTGTCTTTCTATTTATCCTATCATCTATCTGTCTGTCTATCTCATGTAGCACATACGATTTTGAGGTAACAAAAATGTATTCGCTCATAAATGACTCAAAATGCCACTTTTTGCTGTCAGTTATAACAGATACAGATACGGGTTCTTCTGTAACTTACAGCACTAGAGCAATGTGAACCTACCCTTACTTCTAGCTCCTTACTGTAACATTTCCAGTAGATTAATGCTAAATGCACATCATCACCTCTAGTTAAGTAATGTATTTGTGAGGGGGGGGGGGAATGCGCAGAAAGCTCAGTGCATATTGCGCATGCTTTGAGGACCACCAGTCCACTCAATACTTACCATCAAGGCACAGGACCGGGAAATGATGCGGTCATCGCGTCATACCAAGAAGGAGCAGCCCATAGATTTCATACACAGGGATCGCGATTGGAAATTAGGTTATCACACCCACTGGGGCATGATAACCCATGGACATGGACACTAAGAGAACACCCAGAGTGACTATACTCAGAACACACCATCCTTATTACCATACGAGAATGTAAGTTATAAAATGATTTTTCTCAACTATTACAGTACAGTATTGGGTCAGACAGGAATGATTAGAATAGTACTAGGAAGCTGCAGGACAGATAATGATACGTTTGGGGGCATAAAGTAGCTGACAGGTTCCCTTTAAACCCATATTGGTTATAGAACAGTATCTTGACTATGTTTTGGTAAACGGCTAAAATAGCAATGCTTGTGTCACTGTCCAAATATTTCTGGACATCAATGTGTGTGTATTTATATAGTACATTGTTTTATTTTACAGGCCATTAATTGTTATTGCTGTCATCTGCAGTGGTATTGCTTATATGGCAATATGTTGTATATGTTGAAACATAATAGCCCGTATTTTAGTTTTTCCTATGTGTGCATTTGCATATGTTGAGCTTGGCAGACAGCTAGGCAGGATACATTTTTGGCCTTGTACCGTGCCTATACCCACCAGCTCTCTTGCATTTCTCAGGTCTGCGTTCCACACCGGGATTTTGATGAGTTAATTTGTATGATAGAGATGATGTAACCATTCTGATCTGAAGTAAGATATCATGATTTCTTACCTTCTATTATGGTCACATATTTCATTCCAATCACCTGTAATCTTCACAATGAGAGAAAAAAAATGTTTTTCCCCTGAATATATTGTAGCAATTCTGGTATTATTTTTGTGTTGACTTGATTGTCAGGATGCACAGATACAGTGTCTTTCCCTAGAGGTTTTTCACTTCTTCCTCTTGAAGAACAAATGATGTAAGCAAGGTGACTACGGACTCCCTTGCATGCCGCTGTAACTGAATCACTGTGATTAGTTGTAGCCTTCACTGAAGCCGGATCAGGTAGACTCCTTTCAGCAGAGACATACCCCTTAGGCTGATTTCATCCTGAATACTAAAAAAAACAGTTAAAGGGAAATTGTCAAAACTTTGACATATCGAGCTATTAATATAAGCATACAGGTAATAGAATGCTGAAAAATGTCCTACCTCTATGCTTCATATCAGATGCCTTGTGGAGAAATCCTCTTTTAACACTTTATGTAAATGAGCTGTTCCAGGCTATGAGGTGGATGCTGCCTGGAAGATGACTTCCTCCAGAGCTTGTTTTAAATAAAAGGGGGGAGTTACCAGCAGAGCTGTGGAGTCTGAGTTGGTGCAAATTTTGGTGGAGTTGGTATAAAATGGACCGACTCTGACTCCTAAAATATATAACAAAATTGGTACAGTAGTTCAATACAGAATGTGCTGAATATTATTATGAATTATTATGTTCTATCTAAATATCTTGGGTATTGTATCATAATAATGATTAAAACCTGATGTTCACATTGTACTGCAATAACTTTATCACTTAAATATGAGCCATGTATGAGGGAGTCGTGGAGTCCTATTCAGGGAAATTGAGGAGTCTAAGGGTACCGTCACACTTGGCGACGCTCCAGCGACCCCGACAGCGATACGACCTGGTAAGGATCGCTGGTGCGTCACTATGTGGTCACTGGTGAGATGTCAAACAGTCAGATCTCACCAGCGACACAAGAACGATCCAGAATGATATGGCGGTTGGGACCCAGTTTCTCAGACCTGTAGCATTGAGGTCGTTGTCCCTGTCAAACACACCAATGCATGCTGCCCAGCGGGACCCCAACGATCAAAAAATGGTCCAGGCATCTCTAACACGACCAGCGATCTCACAGCAGGGGCCTGGTCGCTGCTAAGTGTCAAACATAGCGAGATCGCTGGCGAGGTCGCTGTTGCGTTACCAAACTTGTGACTTAGCAGCGATCTCGCTTAGTGTGACAGGGGTTTAAGTCAGAGGTTTGGATTACTGACTCAACAGCCCTGGTTACCAGTGTGATGTGTGATGGCCGCTCTCTGCCATCCTGATGTCATTATAGAGTTTTGTGTGATTATAACTGACTAGTGGCGTAGCTTGAAGCTCAGGGGCCCTGATGCGAAAGCTTCAACGGGGCCTCCAATTATTGCAAATCTTTAATAGCAATAGTCTTTTTTTTATAGGCCAAAGGGACATTTGGGGCTTCTTAGTCTCCAGTGCCCTGTTACCATTGCATCCCTGCACCTGTTGTAGATACACCCCTGTAACTGACCCATCTGCTTCAGCCTCCATCTCACAGGAGGGTGCGACGTTGTTACAGTACAGCAAAGCTGCGAAAAAAATGTGTTTGCAAGAAGTCAAATTTTATTCTCCAGTTCTGTGTCAGTGACTTGTCTCACACTCCACCTTCTAGTTATAATAAGCTCTTAAGGTAAAGTTATCTTCTAGACAGCATCCACCCCATAGCCTGGAAGAGCTCATTCATAGAAAGTGATATAAGGTGATTTCTCCACAACAAGGCATCTGATATGAGGCAGACAGGTATGATTATTTTCAGCAATCTATAGTATGCCCATTTTAATAGATTAAATAGGTCAAATGTGGTGACAGATTCCCTTTAAATAAGACCTTAAACTGTTAAACAAATGTGTAAAAAATCCCCTTCTATAGTAAATAATATGTAAAAAAGCATGTGCTGATAAAAAACAGTGTTGGTAACATTATTACATTTTTTGCACAAAAGATAAGCCGTTCTACCGCTGTCAAGGTGACCCATATCATAACGGTCCCTATGCTATCTAATTTGAAACCTGCTCCTATGTCTTTGACCTCATGGATGCAGAGTGCAGAAAGGCCTGGGTCCAATATAGACACACCGCAGTAGAAGGCATTATATGTGCTTGGCTCAATAAGGAAGGGTTGGGGCACTCCCTATCTTGCATAACAAGAAACTAAATGAATACTTATAACTGAGCCAATGCACAATGTGAACACGTCTGTAGGAGCGTGTTCACACCACTAAACAGCTAAACCTCCAAAAAAAGACCTTAATTAGTTGAATTTATATTGTAATTTTAATAGCAAGTACAGTTGCCCCTAATATTGTAAGGCTGGTCACATACACATACAGCTAATTAGTTTTCTGGATGCCCCTGAATCAGTCATACTTGTAGAAATGTTCCTTCTCAATTTTTATCCTAGCACCCTGAGCACTTTTTTTTAATTCCTTTTGTTGCAACATGTTCTTATCTTCTCCCCATCATGCCAATCCATAAAGTGTATACTCCTCACTTCCTAGGACATTTTATTTGAGAAGAGTCTCAAAGTGTCCTCAGGAGGCTGGGGCTGTACTCACTTCCCCACATCTTGTGAAACAAGACGTCATCAAGAAGTAGCACTTAAGTCACTTACTACAGTTACTTTCATCACCGTCCTCTGAAGATGTTCTGGATCCAGTGAACTGATAGACCACTCTGCTCGTTGATGCAACATTTAACTGTGAAACAAGACCTCATCAGGGGCTGAGATACAAGCAGGGAGTGACAACAAATCCAATACCCAAAGGAGTAATCCTATAGGGGCAATGATAGAAGCAGTGAGGGGCACACCACCACCCCTTGATGACTCGTTTGAGGGTAGTGATGGTAGCTGTGTGGAGGTGCTGGTGTCACTTACCCTCATTCCATCACTGCCTTCTGACAACTTCTTTATCCATAGTTAGAAGCGGTTGCGAGGACAGGCGCTAGTGCCGGCACTGCACTTAATTGACTTTTGAATCCTATCCATAAATGGTGGTCACAAGGTACAAAAAGGACCACTTTAGTAGGCAATCTGCATCATAACCAATGTATACACAGATACATGACACTGTAACTTATCACGTGAGACAATGTAATAATGGATGGTGGTCAGAGTATTACAATTAGCTTTAGGTAGAAAATAAATTACGGTACCTAATTTACCTAACTGCCTCCAGCACAAAATAGGGCCCAAAATATCCAAAGGGGACAATGAGAAAGTATGGCGCTGTGTATGTATAGGAAATATATGTAGTCAATGGCGCTGATATGTGACATAGAGCAGATAAAGGGTGGAAATTTAGGTTTTGCCATGAATAATTTAAAGCTCAACTCCACATTTTTTTTCAGTGCTGGAGTGGCGCTTTCAATCTAAGGCCCCTGTCACATACTCACCTTTTACCAACGTTGCTCCGGTCCCGTGAAGACAACTTGTGACTAATCTCTTGCTGGCTGGAAATCAAAAGTTATGTCACAAACTCTCAATACAACACTGACACCCAGATCGAGGGTCTCATAGACTTGCATTGAGTTGTGACCTCCGGCATGAAACACGGTAGCTGCCGGCAGGTCACAAATCACCGGAGACCAGCCAGAACTCCGCTGGAAAAAGGTGAAGCCACCGAAAGGTGAGTATGGGGCAGGTGGCTTACATGTAAAGCTCAACTATGGCGGTGCAATAAAAAACAAGCAAACGCTGGATTCGTGCTTTAAAGTAAGTGAGTGAGGACAAACTTGGGAGCTTTTCATCAAGGTAAAGCTATTGCCGTCAGGTTTTCTACTTGCTTTATAATTACAAGACCTTTAGATAAATGTTCGGCATATTGCTGCTAAATCATTGTTATTATTTATATCTTCTAATTAGTTTCAGCATCGGCAAAGTAATTATTTGATCCTATTGATTTTCAGCGCAAGGACAAAGCACAGAACATATGTCTGTGGTCAGCATCTCCCTACTCAAATGAAAAGAAAAGCTTTATTAAAGTAAATCATTGAGTTTCAACCGGAAAGGATATTTTACTTGCGTTCTAGGGAATAAAAATCGTATTGTAGGATGAATGTCAGGTCTAATCTGATAGTAGGAACATGCAGTTCTAATCTGATAATACTGGGAACATGCAAGGAATACAAGATTCCCATAGCCTTCCCGTCACACTGTTAGCAGGTATTTGATGACCAATAGCCAAGATAGAAAAGTATTGTGCCATTTGGCTAACATGTAAATTGTCACTTCAGGGAGGAAATAAACGAACTCTAGTGCCACCTATTGAAAGTAGCAATCCTAAAAGTCCTAATTGACCCTTTCAATATGATTTAGGATTTATGCCATATCAGAACCCCAATATGCCATATCAGAACCCCAATCCGCATATGCTGCTTTTGCATATGATTGCCCCTCAACAATGCAAAGTATGGAATCTGATATGGCTGTATGAAGGGCTATGAAAAGGACAAGTGTATAGCTACTCTCCTTGTGGAGATTAATCCTGCAGATTGGGGTTCTGATATGGCATAACTCCTAAATCCATATTGAAAGGCTTCTTAAAGAGTCAATTTTGACTTTTAGGATCACTGGTGGAGGCAGGATTAATCTCCTTAAGGAGAATACTAATTCCCTTGACCACATTTGGCTAGCGGGCACGTGGACAGCAGCTCATCAATCACTGTAAGGAGTGAAGAGACTAGGAGCAGAGCTGCAATGAGCCAATAAGTAATATTTTTCAATGACCTGTTAAGATGACTTTTTTTTGTATTTTATACCATATTTTCTGTGCAGTTTTGACATTTAGCATAGCGGACCGATGTCCGTACTGTAGCGCTATCATCTAGTCTGATGACCAATGCATGCAGTTCTACTTTTCTTGTCAAATCTGATGGAATCCATGAGAACTGTTTTTGACAGATGTGAGTAGATTCCTAATCTGAGTCGTGAATCTGGAAAGTAAAGAGATGGCAAAGTGGTGCTGTAAAAATAGTTTTTGAGGATTGCACTAAACAAGGAGAATGAGATTAAAAGGTTACCGCTGATTTTGGCTATACTATTTCACCATGTGATGTGGCTGTGTATTTACTGATCACGAAACTAGTTATTGGGTGAAAGAACAGTTGAACGCGTCTTTAATAGTTCCCTCCGGAGCAGGTTAGGCTACTGTCACATCAGCGTTTTTCAAATCAGGCAGAATTACGCCTTTTTAAAACATATGCCGGATTCAACAACATATCGTTAGTGACCAGTGCATCTCCTGTGGACTTCTGGAAATGTGCATTGTCTATCAGTTGCATCTTTTTTTCCTGCCACATCCGGACAATCCCGGAACTTCAGGCTTTTGTAAAACCCCATTTAGGCTGCTTTCACACTGGCATTTTCGCCAAAATGAGTCAGATGCTGCAGATTTACCGCATCTGCCTCCTAACGGCCGCACTTGCGGCAAGCCCCATGCATTGTCTATGGGGCTTGCGGTAAGGTACGGCAAGTGCGTACTATGTTTACAAATGTTTTTGAAACAATAATGACAATTTAATAGTTGTGGTTAATTGCCCTTTAAGATCCATTCAATAGAGCCATTTAGTGGAGAACCCTGGGAGTTACTTCTATGAATCAGGAAGAATGAAGGGGGGCTGAATTCTGTGAATCAGGGGAGAGCGAATAAAAGGCTCCTATATATATTGTAAGATAAAGAGATAATAGCGCATGTGTCGTTATAATGAACAAAAAAATAAGATAAACGGTATATAATTATTATATAATTATATTATATACACACACACTACCGTTCAAAGGTTTGGGGTCATTTAGAAATTTCTTTATTTTTGAAAGAAAAGCACATTTTATTTTTAATGAAGCTAACATTAAATTAATCCGAAATTCACTCCATACATTGTTAATGTGGTAAATGACTATTCTAGCTGCAAACATCTGGTTTTTAATGCATTATCTACATAGGTGTATAGAGGCCCATTTTCAACAATCACCACTCCTGTACATAGTGTTTGCTAACTGTGTAAGAAGGCTAATGGATGTGTAGGAAACCCTAGAAAACCCTTGTACAAGTATGTTAGCACAGCTGAAAATGGTTTCACTGATTAGAGAAGCTATAAAATTGATCTTCCTTTGAGAAGGAGGTTGAGAATCTGGAGCATTACATTTGTTCCATGAAACTTTCAAAATGGCCAGAAAAAGAGAACTTTCATGTGAAACTCAACAGTCTATTCTTCATAGAAATGAAGGCTATTCCAAGTGAGACATTGCCAAGAAACTGAAGATTTCCTACAACAGTGTGTCCTACTCCCTTCAGAGGAGAGCACGAACAGGCTCTAACCAGAGTAGAAAGAGAAGTGGGAGGCCCTGCTGCACAACTGAGCCACAAGACAAGTACATTAGAGTCTCTAGTTTGAGAAATCAACGCCTCACAGCTCCTCACCAGGCAGCTTCATTAAATAGTACCCGCCAAATGTCTGCAATGCTGTAAGTGCTGCAATAGGAGCAATCATTGATGAAAGCAAAGTTTGAAGGGGAAAATTATTATTTTAAATAAAAATCATTATTTCTAACCTTGTCAATGTCTGGACTATATTTTCTATTCATTTTGAAATTCATTTGATAAATAAAAGTATGAGTTTTCATGGAAAACACAAAACTCAAGACCCCAAACTTTTGAACGGTAATGTGTCTATATAGAATGGCCGACATCAAAATGGCCACCATGGTCACCACCCATATACTCCTCCCATATACTAATGTGCCACAAGCAGGAAGTTGATATCATCAACGATTCCCATTATAGTTAGGTGCATCCATATAAATGGCCCACCCTGTATGTATGTATATATATAATATGTGTGTGTGTGTGTGTGTGTGTGTGTGTGAGAAAGATCTTGGGGGTGGAGGGAGAGGGTGGATATAGATGATCAGTGGATCAATCTTGATAGAATTTTGCTACCTGATTATTCCTGGTGGCAAAAGTCATCTTATAATACAAATTGAGGGACATTTTATTAATCAGATGCGGAGTAGTGGGTGATTTACAATTTACGTTATCAATGTTTTAGCTATTAAGGCACTACTACATTGTTTGGTTTAATTGCATCAGTTCAGTGCTATAAAGTGAAGCCAGTGCTTTACAGGCGCACTGGGATGCTGAATGCAATCATACCTTTACTTGAATGATTCTCTGTTTGATTGCAGAGAAAAGTGTCAACCGTAAATCAGTGCAGCAGGTGATCGATGTGTTGCAGCATGACATCACTGTTTGTTTTTGAGTTTTGTTTTTTTTATCACTCCTCTATGGACTTGTTTTTGAGAGTGAAAATAAAGGAAGGGGTGGGGGGGGGTTGGCTTCCAGCCCAAAGACAAACCCACATGGGAGTTATAAAAAAAACAAACCAGTGACGCAGTGCTGCACACATCAATCACTTGCTACACTTATTTGCAGGAATTTTTTGACACTTTTCCCTGCAATAAAACCTGTAATCTTTCAAGTAAAGGTATGATTGTATTCAGCATCCCAGTGCCTGTAAGACACATTTTTCACTTTATAGCACTAAATCCTGGTGGTTGGATTCCTTTTACATCTAAGGCCCCTGATCCATGTCACATATACTCATTTCCTCCACCTTCATCATTTTCGAGCGACG
The DNA here is from genome assembly GCA_033576535.1 of Allobates femoralis. Lineage (NCBI taxonomy): Eukaryota > Metazoa > Chordata > Amphibia > Anura > Aromobatidae > Allobates > Allobates femoralis. The sequence continues at coordinate 554,933,095 of JARQOC010000001.1, read as the reverse complement.
CTCCAGTCGGTTTGCTGTGAGAAGTGACCTGACGGCGGCTCCAGTGTTTCATGGAGCGTGCCGGATGTCACTCTTTAATACATCTCTGTTGAAGCCTAATTCTGGCTCTCGTAGAGATGTATTGAGCACATGTGACATTAGCGTCTGACTCTGGCCAGTCACAAGCTACGGGCACAAGATGGTGCTGTGGGGCCCGTGCAGACTCGGTAAAGTATGAAAACTCTGGAAGGTGAGTATAAGACTATGGACGGGGGCTTACAGGTAAAGCCCCACTACAGCGGTGCAAAAAACCCTTCTGTAGTGGTGATTTAATAATTTTAAAGCAATAAATCACATCGATACTTACATTGGAAACCATCTATGCAGAAGGATGAGAAATCATAACTGGTATGTGAGAGTGTAGAAATCAATAGCAACAACTCCCCCAACAAAGTCTTAATAGAAGGACCTTGCCCGAATGTCTGAGATCGTGTTCCAGTCTCTCCACAATTTCTACAGCATTGATTTGATTGGATCTTTAAAAGGTAAAAGGTGACTTTTATCTACACGATATGGCTGATGATATTCTGGAGTGAAAGTTATCCTATCAAGAGCTCCCAGTACTTTCTACATAGGATCCTCTGTGAAAGTTAAAAATTATCTACTTGGTTGCTGATTAACACCTAACCCGCACTTCATGTACCTGCAGGAGCAGCATCTTCATGGTCATTAAGCAAACTATTTTTGCAGAAGCCAATTTCCATTAACATTACAGTCTGAGAATTAATTATGTGAAATATTCTTCTTCTGGTCGGCTTATTAACCTCGACCCCTTTACCATATGAGGAGTTACATTACATAATAATCTCTTGACTTTTAAGACCTCCGATAATCTTAAGTAAAGTTATATGAAAACACAAGGTCAATGGGGTAGAGTGTGACTATCGGTGCAAAGTATTTATGTGTGACACAGACTACATTAGATACCGGAAAGGGTCACTTTCATTTTGTTGTGGAGTACAAGTTTTACATTGTTATCACCCCTTTCTGAGAAGCTAATTTGAAGGTGACTTGTGCAGAAATCGCTGATATAACATGATGAAAAAGTCAATATCTTTGTAAGAAAATAAAAATTAATGTCTAAACTTTGCTGCTAGTAACATCCCATTTTTTAAAGGCAAATGAAGCATCAAGTGGCACTCACCAGTCTTCAAATACAGTGCGAATCTTTATTCTGTGCAAATTGGGGGGTTACATCTAGCGCAGGAGGGAGAGGAAACTGCAGAGGTGGATAACGGTCACACCGTTTAGCGCGGTAGTGCTTCAACAGGTCCTGCATAGTCGACGCTGTGGGGTCACCCCCCATTATTGGTCTCATTGAGGTGTGTAGCCCGTAGCCAGTGTTCGTGCCCAGGTTCATTCTTTTATTGCTTTCATTTATTAAAGGGATGGTTTCTGCACAGAATGAGTGTTCAAACCAAGTGCAGGCTTTCAGAGCACCCTTGGTGGTGCCAAACAGTTAAATGCACTTTCCCACCAGCTTGTTTTCCCTTTATCTCCACCCTCCACTTGCCTTTTGATTGATATCTGTGGCTTCGTAGAGCTATGCAAGGGCAGAGATAGATGGAAACAAACAGATGGGGAGTTGCACTTAAATGATTGACCACACCAAGGTTGATACATAAAATAAGAGCAATGGGGATAAGGGATAATATGTGTAAGTGGGTTAAGAACTGTCTCAGTGATAGGAAACAAAGGGTGGTTATTAATGGAACACACTCAGAACGGGTCACAGTTAACAGTGGGGTACCACAGGGGTCAGTATTGGGCCCACTTCTATTTAACATTTAATAATGACCTTGCAGGGGGCATACAGAGTAGAATCTCAATATTTGCAGGTGACACTAAACTCTGCAGGGTAATCAATACAGAGGAGGTCAATTTTATATTACAGGAGGATTTATGTAAACTAGAAGCTTGGGCTGATAAATGGCAAATGAGCTTTAATAGGGATAAATGTAAGGTCATGCACTTGGGCAGAGGAAATAAAATGTATAATTATGTTCTTAATTGTAAAACACTGGGCAAAACTACCACTGATAAAGACCTGGGTGTATGGGTAGATGATAAACTCACATTTAGTGTTCAGTGTCAGGCAGCTGCTGCAAAGGCAAATAAAATAATGGCATTAAAAGAGGCATAGATGCTCATGAGGAGAACATAATTTTACCTCTATACAAGTCACTAGTGCGACCACACTGAATACTGTGTACAATTCTGGTCTCCGGTGTATAAGAAAGACATAGCTGAACTAGAGCGGGTCCAGAGAAGAGCGACCAAGGTTATTAGAGGACCGAGGGGTCTGCAATACCAAGACAGGTTATTAAACTTGGAGTTATTTAACTTGGAAAAACTAAGGCTTAGGGGTGATCTTATATTAATGTATAAATATATGAGGGGACAGTACAGAGAACTTTTTAATGATCTTTTTACTATTATGCCTGAGACAGGGACAAGGGGGCATCCTCTACGTCTGGAGGAAAGAAGGTTTAATCATAATCACAGATGTGGATTCTTTACTGTAAGAGCAGTGAGGCTATGGAACTCTCTGCCACATGATGTTGTAATGAGTGAGTCACTACTAACATTTAAGAAGGGCCTGGATGCCTTTCTTGAAAAGTATAATATTACCGGTTATATATACTAGATTCTTTGATAGGGCGTTGATCCAGGGAACTAGTCTGATTGCCGTATGTGCAGTCAGGAAGGAATTTTTTTCCCCCGATGTGGAGCTTAGTGTTGCCTGTGGTGAATCGGCCACCGAACCTGGCAGCTCCACAGCGCCTCCTGTTAAACCCAGGTCAGCCAGAGAACTGCCTGAGGATAAAGAAGGGCTGCAGCTGCCTTACCTGTGCTGGTTTATTAAGGCACCTCTGAGTGAGTGTGGTATAAGCCTTCTAGCCCGCAGCCAGAAGCGCATATAATCTCCTCCACCCCGTCACTGCCAGAGGCCCTGAATAACCCCAAGCACTAATGCTGCCACCAGCTTCTCGTTTAATGCAAGTCCGGTCTGTGGTCGGGATTATATTGGGTCAGAAACCAACCCAGGTAGCGTTAAATGAGCGCACGGACGTGGGAATCGTGATCAAGATAAAAAGAGCAACTCAGGATTAAATTTACACTAGATATATTTACAGTTATTACTAAGATGTTACAAATATTACTGTCTGATATGCAACTAAAAGGATAAATGGAATACATAGAATTACACACACATGTGAGCAGTTACCTTAATGCTGATGGCACCACAAGGGCGGTGTGGCACCAATCTGTTCCTAGGGTATTCTCTGGCTTTGGTGGAATAGTGCCTCTTCATAAGAAATACAATATGGAGATGGGGCAGATGATTTTTATCCATTATGGGCTGACCCCTGTCTCCACCCATCTCGCACCTCTGGGCTGTTTCACAATTCCCACCCCTCTGAGGGGAGATATAGACACCCAAACTTTATAATCTGCCCTAGCCTTGTCCGTGGGCATCACAGACGGGAGACAATGCTTTCATATTTTCAGTTATGACTTTATCTTCGTCTGGATATGAAACATGGCTATTCTGAGAGCAGCCTACTAGCCAATATCACATTTAGATGCCTTACGGTCATCACACACATATGTAAAACGATGTGCGGTGCCCCTCTGAATGTCGCGGTCACATATCTATGACAGCACGGCTCATGAGATATCAATGTTATATTCATGACTCCGTCCCGTCTGCGTTGAAGAAACTATTTCCTTTTCACTGGCCTTACAGGAAATTGGAAGTGTCACCTTTCTTCAAATCCCAGCATGCAGTCATCCTTTCCCCAACTGCCCTATTGTGTGGCCTGTTGGCTTCCATCTAAATGCTAATTAAACTACCACTTGCCAGAGATGAATGGTCTCTGGCTTCCAAGGGTGCGGGCTTATCTCTTTATGAGTGAGATGTGTCTTATCAATTTGCTTTCTGGGAGGAATGGAATCTGGGGAATATGGCAATATTCCTTACCAATACTGCCCATTCATCACATTGCCACATGGGTTTTTTTTTTACTTCCTCTGGATCAACATGTTAGGCTATGGGTTGAACTAGATGGACTTAAGGTCTTCCTTCAACCTTAAATAACGATGGTACTATGTTACCATGGTGCACTGAGCACCTGCACATGGTTGAAACAGTCATTCTGTGCTGACAGAGTCCTTTTAATAGGGGGACAATTTAATTTTTTTTTATTTTCACCAAGTGTATATACTGATCGATTGTGACCACTAAACAACTGGCAATTGGCTACATTTATACAGAAAAAAGCACTTTAGATACTTACATTGGCATTTGGTACCTGCACAATTAGTCATCATGGTGGATACCTCGGCTGTAATCAGTCACATCAGTCCACATTCAGTCATACCCCTGAATTGTGATATATTAACATCACTTAAAAACCTGCAGACATTCATTCATGCTGTATAAGGACCTGTGGTGATGTCACGACTATGTGATGTTTATGGGTTGAGCTTAAGCAGGCCTGAAGTGAAAGACCCTTTGGGTTTACCTCCGTCCATTGCAGTCACATGATCGTTACTGAACATGGTAGTTGCTCTTTTTTTCCAATTTCAATACACTTGGATTTTTTTCTCATTTTCCTGTACACTCTATGGTAAAATTTATGGTTTCATTCAAAATTACAACTTTTCCCTCAAGAAATAAGTCTTCATATGTCTATATTGATGAAAAAATAAAAAAAAGTTATGACTCTTGGAAGAAGGGGAGGGAAGATGAAAGCGCAAAAACAGTAAATCACCGTGTGGTGAAGGGGTTAAAATTCTGGTAATAATAAATGATCTCCTTAATATTCTATTAGCCACATCATAACCAGTTTCAGGGCTGTCACAAATATGGCAAACAATGAAATCTGATGACATTCATTGTGTCCTCACGTCATTCTTTTGTGTATTTGGTATATTTTTATGGCCTGTGCGGTCTGAAGATCCATAAGGGTTTCCTTCTGGCACTTTGATTTTTACATCTCCGTCGAGAGCCTCTTCCATGTGACCTATTTATATGGCTCCTTTGAGGTTTACAGCTTGGCCAGTGAAAATGGCCTTTCAGCACAGTCTTTCTACACCCCTCGCCCCACTTTATTTCTCAGTTTAAAAGTCTTTCAACGTGTCCTTGTTTAAAGCCAGATGCAACCACATAGGAATTTATTACAAATCTGTGTATTTATGCCAGGCTATCCTGGTACCTATAGCCCACTGCATTGTATATACATCATGTGGGTTTCTGATATGAACAGGCATCAGTTAAATACCTGACTGTGTCAGACAGCCAAGCACACAAGATTATCAATACTCTATCAGTGCTGTGTATACATCTGAGCTCCTCTATTTGTCCTGCTGGTCACATTGCAGTCATTAAAATTCTGCGTGTTTTCTCAGACCTCATTGTTTTTAGCAGGAATCGGGCTATGTCCACCTGCCACTAATCTTGCAGGAATAGTTTTTGCGCCCATCAGATCAGGATACATGTAATAATTATTCAATACAGAGTGGGAAGACGTTTTATGTAGTGATAACATAACTTTTGCCACAATATTTCTTTTCCCATATCCTTAAGGCCTTGTTACACGGTACGATATCGTGAACAATCTCATTCGAGCGTCACGGGTTTGGAGTCGTTGAAACGACATCGTTAGGACCTTGTTGTGTGTGACATTGAGATAAGACTACGATAAATCGTTGGATCGTTGATCACAGATTTGAGAACATGTTCTCAAATCCTAAAATCCTCGATCAGCCAACCTGCTGCATCGTTGTGTGTGACACCGTGATAACGATGTCGTTAACTACTTTTCCTATTCACAGCAGTGAACAAGGATCGTTCGCAGGGTTGTGCGAATGATAGCTGCTCACTGGATCGTTTGTGCGGCGTCCACGATATCTAGATGTGTGACATCTCACCAATGATGTCAAAAAGATGTCCTAACGACCGATATCGTTGGTGATATCTTAACGACATTAAAGCGCGTAACGGTACCTTTAGTTTATTGGCTGATTTGATGACTTGAGTGATCCCTTCTTCGATATGAGATGGTCGGAGTTAGACTCCTCCTGCAACGGCTTATGTTTAGGGAGAACAAAAGGATCAACTGTTGGAATTCCCTCAGGCCGGATCCTTCTCTTCCCCGATATCATGGGAAATGCCACACACTAGACTGTCAGCGGCTTTGGCCCAATTTAGTCTAATCTATTTTGAGACCTTTAATCTACAGTGGTGTGAAAAGTATCTGCTCCCTTCCTGATTTCTTATTCTCTTGCATGTTTGTCACACTTAAATGTTTCCGATCACCAAAAAAAATTTAAACATTAGACAAAGATAACACAAAATACAGTTTATAAATGAAGGTCTTTATTAAGGGAAAAATAAATCCAAACACTGGCTGGGAGTATGCATATCGTATACCCGCAGCCAAGTGAACACCGTTCCCGCCTCTGCAACCAGTGAATCCTCTCAGCGCTCAGTGCATATGTTATAAGGATTCACAAGTGTGCAGTCACACAGAGAGACTGCAGACATTGATTTAGACCAGACAACCTCTTTAAGTTGAATTTGTATGCAAGTTGTAACAGGTACATTTTTGAAGTGTAATTTCAGCTCAGAAATGTTTTGGATAGCACAGTGAATGGTTAACACTAAATATTCGAGCAGAATTGAATTCTACTGGAATTTTACACAAGATTCTCCGTCCAGTACTATATTTGCCAAACATCACATACTCACCACACACAATGATCTTTGAGGTCACGACACAACCGGAACTCCTGGCCCATAGAGAAGATTCTAGAGATGCACAATGGTGGAAAATAGAGAAGTAAGCATCGGGAATGCCAGAGAGGAGAGTGTTAGGCTAGCTTCACACTAGCGTTCTGACCAGATCAGGATGCAAACTGGAGCGTCTACATGCTTCTGTGCATCTGCAAATCCATGCCACCTCAACAGACGGATGTCCGGACTGAGGGAGAGCCCTGTATTTGACCCTTAAGAAAAAACTGGGAAAATGGATCCGATCGGACGGTTCCACCTATTTCCGGATCCGGACGTCCATTGAAAGACGTATTTGTGGATGTACAAGGATTTTTAATGGTCACCTAAAATGCTACATTTTGCAGCCAGAGAGTAGGTCATAAAGACTGATGTGGTAGGATCAGACTAAATCCTGATGCCACCGCCTGCACCCGCAGCCCCATTTTAAGTACAGAGATACATGCCTGATCAGGAGGCTTGAGGATGTGGACGGATATGTACGCAAGACAAAAACATGCAAATGTGAAACCTCACGTGTTTTGTTTTTGTTTTGTTTTTTACATCCTGCATTTGTAAGTATGAGTCGTACACTGGTCGGATTTTTGTCATTTAGCGATTCCCTGTATATACCGTATATACTCGTGTATAAGCCGAGTTTTTCAGCACAAAAATTGTGCTGAAAAGTGCCCCCCTCGGCTTATACACGAGTCAGTGATGGCTCACCCCCCCTGTGGTAGTATACAGCAGCCCGCCCATCCCCCCCCGTGCTATATACAGGCCCCCCGTTGCTGCCGCCGCACACCTGTAAAAGAAGAGCTTTCATACTTACCCTCCTGTGACCGCGCGTGCATCCCCCGCTCTCCTTCCTGCTTCTACCCGGCGTCCATCCACGTGACCGTGCGCCTGTAATGACGTCATTGTTTGTGCGCGGTCATTTGGATGGATGCCGGGTAGAAGCAGGAAGGAGTGCGGGGGATGCGCGCGCGGTCACAGGAGGGTAAGTATGACAGCTCTTCTTTTACAGGTGTGCGGCGGCAGCAACGGGGGGCCTGTATATAGCACAGGGGGGGGGCAGGCTGCTGTATACTACCACAGGGGGCCTGTATACACCACAGGGGGGAGGGCTGCTGTATACTACCACAGGGGGCCTGTATATACCACAGGGGGTAGGGCTGCTGTATACTACCACAGGGGGCCTGTATATACCCCAGGGGGGAGGGCTGCTGTGTACTACCACAGGGGGCCTGTATATACCACAGGGGGGAGGGCTGCTGTATACTACCACAGGGGGCCTGTATTTACCACAGGGGGGAGGGCTGCTGTATACTACCACAGGGGGCCTGTATATACCACAGGGGGGGGGACTGCTGTATGCTACCACAGGGGGAGACTGCTGTATACTACCACAGGGGGAGACTGCTGTATACTACCACTGGGGAGACTGCTGTAGACTACCACTGCGGAGGCTGCTGTATACTAGCAATGGGGAGACTGCTGTATACTACCACTGGGGAGACTGTTGTATACTACCACTGCGGAGGCTGCTGTATACTACCAATGGGGAGGCCTGTATACCACTGGGGGGGCCTGTATACCTGTGCTGGGGTCCACCCTCGGCTTATACACGAGTCAGTAGATTTTCCCAGGTTTTGGGGGCAAAAGTAGGAGGGGTCGGCTTATACACGGGTCGGCTTATACACGAGTATATACGGTAATAATATATTGGGAATAGTTTTTTTTAAAAATTGGCTTATTAAAGTTGCTGTGTATAGGCTGATGTGGTGCTCAGGATGAGAGGAGCTTTTACCAGGGCTGTGGAGTCAGTTGTGAAGTCTGAGTCGGTTTCCATTTTTGTGGAGTCAGTTAGAGTAAAGACCCAGTTACACAAACAGATAATTGTGCAGATATTGTTCGCAGATCTCTGGTTGCAGTGAAATCATGGACACATTGTTCCATTTTGTGGCCGTTTACAAATGTAACAATGTGTCCATGATTTCACTGCAACCAGAGATCTGCGAACAATCTCTGCACAATTATCTGTGTGTGTAACTGGGACTTAAGGGATATTGAGGAGTCTGAGTCAGATGTTTAACTTACTGACTTCACAGCCCTGGTTGTGGAGTCGGAGTCTTGGAGTCGGTGTCCATTTTGGTAGAGTTGGAGTCTAATTCGGGAAAATTAAGGAGTCTGGGTTGGCTATTTGGCTTACCAACTCCACAGCCCCGGCTTTTACTTTGCAAGGCAACTACTGGCTGCCCCAAGGTGTGTTTGGGTGATTGACAACCAGGAGCAGTAGAATCTTGTGTGTTTTTTTCCTTTTCTTAAAAGGAACCTGTCACCCCTTTTGGGCATTTTAAACTGGGCCCACCAGCATTAGCAATGAAAATGGGGTTCTTGTAACCGCTGTATGTGCCCAGACGTCCCCCTCATAACTGAGAAATCAACTTTTATTCTCTGTCGCCCTGCATCCTACTAGGTCTGGGAGGTCTGCTCTCTGGTCCCGGTGTATAAGGTGCTCGCCGCCCCTTGCCAACAAAACCCGCCTTGCAATTTGAAAATTCCCGCCCCTCCTGTATAAGGCGTGCTGAGTGACAGGTGCACTCGCGCCTGCGCAGAAGAGTGGAATTTTCAAATTGCATGACTGGTTTTGCTGGCAAGGGGCGGCGAGCACCTTATATACTGGGACCAGGGAGCAGACCTCCCGGACCCAATAGGATGCAGGGCGACAGAGAATAAAAGTTGATTTCTCAGGTATGAAGGGGACGTCTGGGCACATAAAGCGGTTACAAGAACCTATTTACCTTATGTTAATGCTGGTGGGGCACAGTTTAAAATGCCCAAAGGGGGTGACAGGTTTCCTTTAAAGGAATCAGTCCTAGAGTTAGATCCCTTTTATTGTTAATCGAATACTAGTATCTTGATCATGACTTATCAGTTGTCCTGTAAAGCAACTCAGTACCAGTAATGTAGAGGAATTTAAGACATTGTATTTCATCTTCAGACTGATGTGCTGATGGAATCCGGTCCATTTACTGTTCGCTCCGTGACCATACCTGTGATGTCCTTGACTATTCCACCGAGTATAGCAGTAATCGTCAGTCTGTGCCTTGTGTGTTTAACACTTTACATCAACTCGAAATGTTCTTATTTCTCCTTTCACCCGCCATCCTCTCTTTCGTCTCACCTTGTCTTTTGAGCATCACGTTTATTTTATTTTTTTATCCACTTTGCATCAGCCAGAGATTGTATGTTCTTTCCTATCAGTTTACATTGCTGCTTTCAGGATTGGCCTTTAGTGGCTTTGTTTAAGGTAGTCTGTCGCTGTGGCAGATTTCCTAAGAATAGTAATAGAGTGTAGTTCATTACCAGAAAAAAAAACTCCTAGGATATGGTGACTTTCCCAAAGACCACGTAACCAGCCATATATTTGCCATGGTAATCTTCATAGTCACACGAATAACAGGTTTTAGGTGATAGACCCCTACTTAATAGTCCTCCATAGATAATAATAATATTTATTCATTTATATAGCGCTATTAATTCCATAGCATTTTACATACATTTGCAACACTGTCCCCATTGGGGCTCACAATCTAAACATCCTATGAGTATGTCTTTAGAGTGTGGGAGAAAACCGGAGTGCCCGGAGGAAACCCACGCAAAGACAGGGAGAACATACAAACTTTTTGCAGATGTTGTCCTTGGTGGGATTTGGACCCAGATCTGATGAAGGGGTTGTACACCCTGAAACGCTGTTAAGATACCTTTACCAATGCATGTTTTGATGCTTGGTCTTATAGGAAGGATCAAAATCCTGGACAAAATGTTTGTGATGATCTATCATACTGTATTCTCATCTGGTCTGAGACCACCATGACTGACCTCCAGTGGCTACAACTACTCAAACCAAAACTGTACAGATACGCCTTCAAGTGGATAAAGGGGAGCACCTTTCATTGGGGACCCTGGAGGCAGAATAATACAAGGAGGTTCTCTGTCTTTTTTTGTTCTGCAGCTTTAACTCCCTGAGCAAAGAGCGTTGGATTTTAATTAGTTATTAGTTTGTGATATTGCAGTTGTGGGTGGTTTCACCAAACTCCTAAAGGCCACGTCACACCCGTCGACATCACCGCCGATTACATAGGTGACGTAGGGGCGTGGCCTATCTGAGCCGACATCGCCCCTGCATCACATAATGTAAAGGGGCGATGTCGGCGCCTCTGAGTGGTCGCCTGGTTTCACATCAGTGATATGAAATCAGGCGGCCGATCTGGGGCGATGTGTCCACATCACCCCATGTAAATGGCCACCGGTGACCTGACAGGCGATGGGAGCCATAGGCTCCCATTGTACTGCATCGCCGCTGGGGTTTTGAGACACCCGTCGGCGATGCCACCTGTCAGATCACCGGAGTGTCGATGGAGATGTCTCCCCATGTAAATGGGGGACGGCAACGCTAGCGGGGCGCCAAAAACGTGCGCGCTCCCGCCAGTCGCCGCCATCTCCAGCGCCATCGACAGGTCTGACGGTACCCTAAGTGTTGTGCTTACCATTGTCCCACCTAAATTGAAATGAGGACTTTTTCCCCGATGTACACAACTAGTTGTGTCCCATTGATGGGTTCTATGTAAAATGTAGCCCACATCCTTTGCTACATTGCTGCTGTAACACTTTCCCTATATAGTGCAGGACTAACTATTTAATGGGGTTGTCCCACATACTACCTATATTGCTTGTCCACAGTTTGAATGGTAAATGTACTGTATTTTCGTTAGGGATTCAACAGCTGAGATTCTTATCTGGAACGGGGGTTCAAAAGATCCCTTTGGGAATGAATCCGTATTAATCATGTGCCACCACTGTGGGTAGGAGCGGTGTTCGTACATGCTCAGTACCATTCTATTCAGCCAGTGTATTTTTGTTCCTTCGAAACTGGTGGTGGTTTCCTCTGCCAGACAACCAGTGATCATAAAATTGTCATCAATCCTGTGAATAAATGTGAAATGCTTCTGAACTTATCATGTAGACCTGTATCTAAATGCCTCTTTATTCAGGCATCTGCATGTAATTTCCCATGAGGCTTTCATCAATCACTGTGCAACATATTCGGAACAATCTATCCTAGAATATTTTTGTATCAGCCCTCTGGCATGGTGTAAAAGAAAAGCCTACTCTTTTCCTGATCCTGGCTGCTCCTCTTCTATATGCTCAGGTTCCCTACTGGTCTTTAAACATCCTGTATGGACTATACAGACGCGTCATCGTTACTGGCAGTCACTGACCATATTGGTGACACGTTGATGCCAATAATTGGCTCCGTCAGTCACATTCCCGCCTACAGAAGAGGAAGCATGGAGTGATCAGGGGACTTGGGCTGACATAGAGGAGTAGCAGTGGAGTTTGGTAAGGTGACTATGCGTTCTTCTGTCTTGTTGCCAACTGTATGGGATGGCTTATTCTTCAGAGCTCTAGGAGTCTATTAGAGATTCATGCCGCTGTATCGGGATATTATCCCAACTTATACCTCCAGTGTACTCTGCAAACATTGTGAAAAGACCTTCAATTCATGGCGTTCAGAGTTTACACCTGTTATGTTCATTTCCTTTTCTGCGTTCTTGATCTTACATTTCTCATCCACATTTAAATATTAAATAAGATTTTGTATTCATTTCTAGGAAAAACCCAGTTCACTTCCAAGAATTTAGTCACCCAGGAGACAGTGATTACCGTGATGTAGAGAATGGGAGCCAGGATGACAATGATGACAGGCCTGAGTGTCCCTATGGTACAGATTGTTACAGGTAAGAAGAAAACACTCGAACTTTGCTATTGTATAAAGGAAAGACTCCTTATTACTTGCTCAGTCGTATTCTGCTATTGGTGAAAGGCATGATTGTGCTGTCTGAGCATCCAGAACACCAGGGAGATTTATGATGAAAGCACATTGTTCTTTGTGTAAGTGCAATAATTGTCCTCCTTTTGTCTGTTATTTTCGCCTTGTTCCAGGGAAGTCAAAGTCTTTATTTCATAATTACCAAGGATTTAGATTCTGCCTTCCTAAGTATCACATCTCTAATGGTTATTCAGCCAATTTTGAGCTCGTCTCTTATGAATAGATTTTTCTTAAAGAAAATAATCCGTTATAAACTAAACAGGTACAGCCTTGGTTTTTTTTCCATCGGTCCCAAGGGTATAATGGAGCTGTAGGGTGAGCGCTTCATCTCTGCTTCGTGTGAAATCCTTCAAAAGCAGATCTTTATACTGCACGTGTTAAGGACTGGGTAGAGCTTGGGAACGCTCGCAGCACTCCAGCCACAGATTGCGTTAAGAAAGATGTGGATCATCTTATCTTTCAGAGACCATATAAACAGTTTGGGTGTTGTAGGGGATCAAACAAACAGATTCCCATTAACACTACAGCAAAAGAGTGCATTTGAAGTACTGTAATAGGAAAATGAGTATAAACCATTGAAAATATCTATTTAGAAAATATTTATATTGTACTATGCCAGTGCAATAATACCTTGACAAGCTTAAATCATTCCATGACTGAGCTCTTAACTCAATCTGCTCTTACGTTAAATTACATTTCCCTGTTTAAATTAATTGAAATGCTATTAATCTGTTCCAACCCTTACTTATGGCCCCCCATCCTGGTGTAGGGCCCCCATCCTTGTACTGTATGTATGATCCCCCGACCTGGTACCTGGCCCCCATCCTGGTATATATGTTCCCTTTCACAGGTACATGCCCTACATCCTGGTATATATAGCCCCCATCCTGGTACCTGCCACCTCATTCTGTTACATGGCCCCCATCCTACTGCATGGTTCCCCCATCCTGGTACATGGCCCCCCATTCTGGTACAAGGTAATGCATCCTGATACAAGGCACCCCATTCTTGTACATTGCACCTAAACTATGTTCGCACCCATCCTCCCCTCACTCCTCATACTCTGTTTACACCCACCCCTCAATTCTCATACTGTGTCTGCTCCCGCCCCCCAACACCCCTCATATTGTGTTTACACCAATCCTGCCATCCTCATATTGCGCCTACACCCATTCCGCCCTCTTGTTTCCCCTACTGTGTCCTCAAGTTTAACCCATGGCAACCTATACATTATCCCCCCTTGCTCCCTATACTTTACCTCCACTAACTCCCCATAACCCTCTTCGATCCCCATACTTTGTCTGCACCAGTCATCTCCTTGCTTCCCATTCTAGGTTCTCAAATCCCCCTCTCCCTTACCTTGACATACACTCCCTCCCTCTCCCTAATTATAAATCTAGTGTCTTCAGCTCCTCTGGAGCGCTTTTCACCACATTTGTGCACGCCTATGAGGAATGACGTCTGCACAATGATCAGCGGACCTGACGTCTCCCTGACCCAGAAGTGCTGGTGGTCAGTGCTTCATTTGTACGAGCGTCTAAAAGATGCTTGTACAGTTGATCAGTGGGAGCCGTTGCGACACCTTCTCTGATTAAACCAGCAGTCGTGCAGCAAAAGGCAAGGACATGACTTATTACGCAAGTTTAAATCTTATGTCGGAAAGGGGTAAAATGCTGACAGTACATTTTATATCCATCAACTGCATCTTCGTCTTGATGTCACTTGTCAAAAGGTAGGGGGAGTGAATCCAGTGCTGAGTGGCCACAGAGATCGCATTACATAACAATGTCACAAGTGCTTCACCCAGTAAACTAAGTGATACATCATTGGAATCAGGGTGTTCTTTCCTACGTTATGTTATGCTGCTCTCAGATAAGGTAGCAAAGACCTCTTGGCAGATGCTATGTAAAAAATAATAAGTCTACATTTCTGTTCATAGAAAGTTCTTTTTTTTGCTGTCATATTGTGGAATGTGCATCTACTACGAGTCTAATCTTATTGTACAAAGAAATGAATCATGATACACTACCGTTCAAATGTTTGGGGTCACTTAGAAATGTCTTTATTTTTTAAAGAAAAGCACATTTTTTTTCAATGAAGCTAATATTAAATGAATCAGAAATACACTCTATACATTGTTAATGTGGTAAATGAATATTCTAGAAAACATCTGGGTTTTAATGCATTATCTACATAGGTGTTCAATCAAAAAAGAAAAAAACCAGGGCACTGCAAGGAAACGTAGAATACTGCACATATATATATATATATATAAGTCCTAAATTGGACAGTGTGGACACATCCTCGGACGGTGGTGCTCGCAATGGAGAGTCCGTATAATGAACAAATAAACAAGAAAAAATTGTATGCGGCACTCACGGTGAGTGCCGCATACAATTTTTTCTTGTTTATTTGTTCATCTACATAGGTGTATAGAGGCCCATTTTCCAACAACCACCACTCCAGTGTTTTAATGGTACATTGTGCTTGGGAACTGTGTAAGAAGGCTAATGGATGTTTAGAAAACCCTAGAAAACCCTTGTACAAGTATGTTAGCACAGCTGAAAATGGTTTGGCTGATTAGAGAAGCTATAAAACTGACCTTCCTTTGAGCTAGTTGAGAATCTGGAGCATTACATTTGTTTGTTCTATGAAACTCTCCAAATGGCCAGAAAAAGCGAACTTTCATGTGAAACTCGACAGTCTAAAATTGTTCTTAGAAATGAAGGCTATTCCATGTGAGAAATTGCCAAGAAATTGAAGATTTCCTACAAGGATGTGTACCACTACTTTCAGAGGAGAGCACAAACAGGCTCTAACTAGAGCAGAAAGAGAAGTGGGAGGCCTCGCTGCACAACTGACAAGTACATTGGAGTCTCTAGTTTGAGAAAATAATGCCTCACAGCTCCTCAACTGGCAGCTTCATTAAATAGTACCCACAAAACGCCAGTGTCAACGTCTACAGTGAAGAGGTGACTCTGGAATGCTGGCCTTCAGGGCAGAGTGGCAAAGAAAAAGCCATATCTGAGACTGGCTAATAAAAGGAAAATATTAATATGGGCAAAAGAACACAAACATTGAATAGAGGAAGATTGGAAAAAAGTTTTATGGACAAATAAATCAAAGTTTGAGGTGTTTGGATCACACAGAAGAACATTTGTGAGACGCACAACAACTGAAGAGAAAATTATTATTTCAAATACAAACCATTATTTCTAACCTTGTCGATGTCTGGACTATATTTTCTATTAATTTTGCAACTCATTGAATAAATAAAAGTATGAGTTTTCATGGCAAACACAAAATTGTCTGGGTGACACCAAACTTTTGAACGGTAGTATACGTATCACTGCATAACTGGAGAGGTCGTTCAT
Source organism: Allobates femoralis (assembly GCA_033576535.1). Classification (NCBI taxonomy): domain Eukaryota; kingdom Metazoa; phylum Chordata; class Amphibia; order Anura; family Aromobatidae; genus Allobates; species Allobates femoralis. The sequence continues at coordinate 554,917,008 of JARQOC010000001.1, read as the reverse complement.
GGTTGCCCTCTGGTAAACCAATGACAAAGCCTTTGATTCTATATCATTCAAATTTATTATAGAGAAATAGGCATTATTTATGTGAGTGGAAAGTATATCATGGGCAGTGGGACTCCCCCTTAGGCTGCTTTCCGATACCCAAGATACAACAGCATTTTAAGATGTCTTTTTACAGTCTAAAAAAACTTTTTCACCTGAGCTCAAACCGTACACTACCCACCTTCATCCCTAAACCGGCGAAATCTAAGAGCAGTACTAAAGATGGCAAAGAATTTTCAACATTTTAAGATCATTTAAATTACTTTGTGATCAGTTGGGGTCCAAACTCTGGGTTTCGCATTGTTCATGAAAAAGAAGGACCATTCAATCTGTCAAGATGTTACCCACATTGGTCCAAAATTGGTGGAGAGCAGTAACACTAACTCCGCCCTGCTGCTCCTTTATTTTGAAGATTGGTGGGAGTCCTGCATGTCAAACCCCTACCGACCACTAAATGAGGGCAGATCCTAGCAATGTGCCATCAATTAGTAATGTGAAAAGTCCACCACGCTGTAGAATGCTTCTTTCGTATGTAAACTTACACATACAGCCTAGGGTATTAATTTATGATAATTATGAAAGCTCATACCTCAGTCCTTAAAATTAGAACATTATTACATGCATGCCACTTATGAACTGAGTTTAATAAATAAGAACTGCTTTAAAATTATTTCTAGTTATAGATGGGATATCATAATAGCAAATGTTATAAAATTATTATTCTATATATAGACAAAGAAAGTTAAAGTAGCTCAGCTGGGACCTGTGAATAAAGATTTATGAAATGAACCAGTGATAAATACACCAGAATGATGATTTCAGTAATCCCCTTAGGATAAGTTGAAAATACTTAAAGGGAACGAACCACCTAAAAATACCTATCTAACCTATAAATATCTGTCCCTGGAGCCTAACATTACTATTCTAACCATCCCTTACTGACTAAATCTACCTAACTAGATGCACAATAAATCACTTTTTATACTTACCAAATCCTTGTTTGATGGGCGTTCCTCCAGGGTCTTTGACGGATAGGCAAGGTCTCCTCGCCGGGCGGAAGTGACGCGGGGCCTGCAGCACGTGACCCGCCCATTGCGAGGACGCGATGGGCGGGTAATTTGAATCCTCCTGGAACAAGATGCCGCCCTTGAAAGAAGATGGACAGCAGCAAGGCGGGTGCAAGCGCGGCGAGGAGACTCTGCCTATCCGTCAAAGATCCTGGAGGAACGCCCATCAGACAAGGATTTGGTAAGTATAAAAAGTGATTTATTGTGCATCTAGTTAGGTAGATTTAGGCAGTAAGGGATGGTTAGAGTAGTAATGTTAGGCTCCAGGGACAGATATTTATAGGTTAGATAGGGATTTTTAGGTGGTTCGTTCCCTTTAAATTGAACTGGATTGGGTCAGTAATCTGTATCCAAATAGTTATAAAACACAAAGCTATTAGAGTTGCAGGATATCCCAAGTAATAAAACATGTAAGAGTTGTAAAAGTCCAGCTTTCGTCTACCTTGAACTTTGTTTGAGCCTGTCGCCAGATTTCGCAGTAAAAATTTCTTACATTTATGAAAAAGATCTTTGTTCTGATGTTTATAAATGAATCTCAAAATGTCAATATAATAGTTTTTGAAAATTTAAACTTAATCCCCACCCTCATAGACTAATTGACAGTTCCCGTGTTTCTCCTCCCTGATACGGCTGGAATCTCACACTGCTCAATATAAGCTGCAGCTGTAAATCATGCTTGTAAGTTATCAGACTGCAGGAAACTGAATATAAATCCATGTCACAATTTGCAGATATGTATTTTTGAAATATGTAGAAAGTTATGTATTGCTCCTTTCCATTTAACACACTTGCTATTTTGTGTTGAAATATCATATAAAATCCTTGTAAAATGCATTTTGTGGGTGTAATGTGAAAAATGTGGACAAGTTCACAGGGTAGGAGTACTTTTTCAAGGCACCATATCATAAGGTATATCCTAGTAACATATATATGTGTGTGTGTATATATAACGAAAAGAAATTACATAGACTGCGCCTCAATTCAGGACTCAATACAAACAAAACAAAGACAAAACCTGTCAACTTGGACAGCTACTCCTGTCAAGACACAAAAGCATCTAATTGTGTCATCAATCTTTCGGATTACAAACCCAACAAAGTGGAACTTGCTGTGCTTTCAGGGGAATCTCATTTTGGCCTACTAAAGCTCTGGATAAAACTGGGCTGTGCAGCAACATAGAAGATTATTTCAGATGACTTCGTCTGAGGGAATTTTACAGTAACAGAGGATTCCAAACCCAACTGGGCTGAAGGAAGAGGGATCCTGACGACTAAGAAAAGGTCAAACTGGACACCTGCACCTGGATGCAACCCCCATTTGGATAAATATATAGACACTTTCAGACATTAGGTAAAATCCACTATCTTAGATACACACAAAAGGCAACCATACAACATCAATGCCCAGGAGAGAAGGGCCATACAGTCTTTGAAAATCAACAAATAAATCATCATTAAACCTGCAGACAAGGGTGGTGCAATAGTCATGATGTACAAATCTGAATACCTGAAGGAAGCAAACAGACAACTGATGGACACACGCTACTACAAGAAATTGGAGACAACGCAAAGGTCTATCACAAGGAATTAAACAAGCTGGTCTCTTGTCTACCTGACATTTCCTTAAGAGCTGATGACCTGATACCAGAAAGTTCAGAATAAGCACATTTTACATGCTTACCAAAATTCACAAATCAGGAAATGTTATTATTATTATTATTTTTTTATTTATATAGCGCCATTATATTCCATGGCGCTTTACATGCTAAAAAGGGCAGACTAGGACAAGTAACATAGTAACAATAAATGTTGACAGTTCGGTTGTACAGAAACAAGAGGGGAGAAATCCTGTCCACAAAGGCTCACAGTCTACGAGGGGCGGGTGGGGATACAGTGGGAGGAGGAAATCCAGGAAGACCAATCATTTCATGTGTTGGCACCCTCACCGAACAAATTTCTGGATGGGTAGAGGGTGTTCTCAAACCCCTGGTAAAAGAGACACCCGACTACATTCAGGACACAACTGACCTATTGAATAAACTGACAGCAATAGGTCCTCTACCATCCTCGCCACCATGGATGTGGAATCTCCGTACAGCAATATCCCACATCAGAATGGAATAAATGCCTACTAAACCTTCCTGGAAAACACAGGGATTGATGCTGACTCTTTTTTGAAGCTTACAAAATTCATCCTCACGCACAACTATTTTACATTTGACGATAAGATGTATTTACAGGAGACTGGCACAGCAATGGGAAGCAAAATGGCACCAGAATATGCAAATCTTTTCATGGCCAAGCTTGAAAGTGACTTTTTATCCTCTTGTCCTGTCAGTCCTCTGGCCTATTACCGTTATATCGATGACATTTTAATCATCTGGACGGAGTCTGAGCAACAGCTGCAGATGTTCAATGAACAGTTTTTAATTAGTTTCATCCTTCATCAACTTAACACTCAACTACTCCTGCACTTAAATCCGCATTCTGGACACCATTATCAAGTTATGGAACAATGAAGTAGAGAAATCCCTTTACCGGAAGCCAATTCACCATCCAACATATCTTCGATGGGACAGTTTTCATCCAAAACACATAAAAAAAAAAACTCTATTGTGTACAGTCAGGCCATCAGATATAATCGGGTATGTTCAAACCCTACAGATAGAGACAATCACCTTGAGGACCTCAGAAAGACCTTTTTGAATTAGGACTACCATTTAAGAGCAATTGAAAACCAGATTACAAGAGCCATCAGAATATCAAGGAATCAACTCCTATATTACAAAACTAGGGAAGAAACAACCGGGTTCCAAATCTGGAGGTGCTAAGAGGAGCTGCATGGAAACTGCAACCACTACTACAAAAAGATGTCCGACTAAAATCAGTATTTCCGGACCCCCACTCTTCTGTTTTAGACAACCTCCGAATCCAAAACGCATCATTGTCAGAAGCTCCCTGTCCTCTCCAACAGCAACAGGAACCTTTCCTTGCAACCAGAACAAGTGCAAAACATGTCTATTTATAATGACAACCGACAAGATAACAATTCCCACAACAAATCAGGACTACAAGATCCCAGGTAACTTCAGCTGCGCCACAAGCAATATGGTATTTCAGGGAAGAAAGGTGTACTGCGGTCCGCGCTGCCAGAAACATCAAGGAAGACCCAAGACGAAGTTTTGATCCAAGCCTTCTTTATTCTCCTCCTACGCGTTTCAGTGCCCACCTGGCACCTTCATCAGGTGATGAAGGTGCCAGGTGGGCACTGAAACGCGTAGGAGGAGAATAAAGAAGGCTTGGATCAAAACTTCGTCTTGGGTCTTCCTTGATGTTTCTGGCAGCGCGGACCGCAGTACACCTTTCTTCCCTGAAATTCCTGTTTTAACCCTACGTGTGTGGAGTCGGTGGAGGTCCAGCGGCAGCCATCAGGATACTATCCTACATGCGCACAAGCCAGTTGTGGGTCACACAACTGGAGTAGGTGAGTGAATTACGTTTTTCACCGCTGAAACCCAGTGTCTAGTGATAAGGGCACTATTGCGCCTCTTGTCCCCCTCCCCTCTCTCTTTTAACAAGCAATATGGTGTATTTAATCATATGTACCAAGTATCCAATTGGTGGTATGTGTGTAGGGGAGATCAGACAAAAATTCAGAACAAGAATGAATTCTCATCATCACACAATAAAAGAAAGACATATGGACCTACCTGTAGCCAAGCATTTTTGTAGCTCTGAGCACAGTATAACAGATATGAGGCTGCTTGTTTTAAAAAGTGACTTCAAATCTACAAGAGAAGAATTTAGGAATACAAATTGATAACGACGACTGACACATTCAAAGCAGGAATTAACTTTTCACATGAATTCATGTCTTTTTACATCAATTGAAAGGGCATTTGGGGGTATCATATCTTTGAACAGACCCCAGTTAAAATTCAATAAACTTTGACACTTTTTACATGAACTGTTATCACAATCATCTCACCCCCTCATTCCTGTTCCTGGACCAACCACTAATCAAAGGACTATAAAACTGTTCCACTTATTTATGATTTTACTTCCCCAGCTGCTCCTTCCCTCTCCCAACTGATCACTGCATGCTTCATATCACCTGTGTTATGTATTGCTTTAAGTCCCCATTACACCTAGCGACATTCCAGCGATCGCAACCTTGATACGACCTGGCAGGGATCGCTGGAATGTCACTAAATGGTCGCTGGTGAGATGCCACACAGGCAGATCTACTCACCGGTGTGGCGACCCCCGACGGTCGTTGGGATCTGTCACTGTCATGGGCGTAGCATAGAGATCGTTGGTCATTTTCCCTTTTGCACACAGCAATGCAGCATGCCCAGCAGGAGACCGACAATGAAAAAATGGTCCAGGCCATTCCGTAACGATCAGTGATCTCACAACAGGGGGCCACTCGCTGCTAGCAGTGGTATCGCTGGCGAGGTCGCCTCGACGTCACAGGTTTTTCGTTAATGATATCGCTACGTGTAACGGGGCCTTTACCCCACCCTGCATTTGTATATATAGATATGCTATATATAATATACAGGGGTTGGACAAAATAATGGAAACACCTGGAAAAATCAACAAAAGTTAGTTTAATACGGTGTAGGTCCACCTTTTGCGGCGATTACAGCCTCAATTCTCCGAGGTATGGATTCATACAAGGTGATATCTTTGGCCCAGCGGATCTCCACAAAATAGCACCCCAGATCATCACAGCACATCCGCATGTTTTATGGTTGTGGGAAGGCAGTCTGGATGGAATGCTTCTTTCGGCTGTCTCCAAACGTACACTCGACCGGAGGTCGGAAAATGGGTTAAACGATGATTCGTCTGAGAATATCACATGTTTCCACTGCTCGAGGGACCAATTCTGGAGGTTTCTACCCCGCTCTAAATGCTTGGAAACATTTGTCATTGAGAGCAGCGGTTTTCTAATTGCAGCTCTTTTGTGGAATCCAGATTTGTGCAGCTCCCGATGACAGTTTTCGTGGAAACTGGGTTCTGTAGGTGTTCATTGATTTTCGAAGCCGTGATCTTGCAATCCTCTCTCACAATTCGTTTTAGAGTCCGACGGTCTCTCTCAGTCAACTTAGACATGGCCGGACCTGTGCTTTGCTGCGGACGTTTTTCCTTCTCTTTCAAACGCAGTCATTACTTTGGAGACAGAACCTCTTGACACGCCAAGCATTCTGGCACTTTCTGTTACACTAGCGCCTGCCATACGAGCACCAACAATTTGGCCTTTTTAAAAATCCTAAAGGTCTGCCATTGGTATTAGTTTCTCATCAATGTTCTTACAATTCTGCAAAACAAACAGTTAATTTACATACACATATCACTTAACACAAATAATCAACTACAAAACATTAACATATGTCACGGTTTGCATGTTTATAACATGTCCGAAGATTATGATGCCAAAACGTTAGGTGTTTCCATTATTTTGTCCAACCCCTGTATATATATACTACCATTCAAAATTGTGTGGTCATTTACAAATTTCCTTATTTTTGAAAAAAAGCACTTTTTTTTTTCTATGAAGCCAACCTTAAATTAATCATGAATCAGAAATACACTCTATACATTGTTAATGTGGTAAATGACTATTCTAACTTTAATGCAATATCTACATAGGTGTATAGAGACCCATTTCTAACAACCACCACTCCTGTGTTTTAATGGTACATTGTGTTTGCTAACTGTTTCAGATGGCTAATGGATGTGTAGGAAACCCTAGAAAACCCTTGCACAAGTATGTTGGCACAGCTGAAAACGGTTTGGTGATTAGAGAAGCTATAAAATTGACCTTCCTTTGAGCTAGTTGAAAATCTGCATTTCTTTGTTCTATGAAACTCTCAAAATGGCCAGAAAAAGAGAACTTTCATGTGAAACTCGACAATCTATTGTTCTTAGAAATGAAGGCTATTCCACGTGAGAAGTTGCCAAGAAACTGAAGATTTCCTACTTCAGCGGAGAGCACAAACAGGCTGTAACCAGAGTAGAAAGAGAAGTGGGAGGCCCTGCTGCACAACTGAGCAACAAGACATGTACATTACAGACGACTCCGGGATACTGGCCTTCAGGGCAGAGTGGCAAAGAAAAAACCATATCTGCGACTGGCTAATAAAAGGAAAAGATTAATATGGGCATTAGAACACAGACCTTGCACAGAGGAAAATTGGAAAAAAGTTTTATGGACAGACGAATCAATGTTTGAGGTGTTTGGATCACACAGAAGAATATTTGTGAGACGCAGACCATCTGAAAAGATGCTGGAAGAGGCTTGACGCCATCTGTCAAGCATGGTGAAGGTAATGTGATGGTCTGGGGTTGCTTTGGTGCTGGTAAAGTATGAGATTTGTACAAGGTAAAGAGGATTTTGAATAAGGAAAGGCTATCACTCCATTTTGCAACGCCATGGCATACCCTGTGGACAGCGCTTGATTGGAGCCAATTTCATCCTACAAAAGGACAATGACCCAAAGCACACCTCCAAATTATGCATGAACTATTTAGGGAAGAAGCAGGCAGCTGGTATTCTATCTGTAATGGAGTGGCCAGTGCAATCACCAGATGTCAACCCCATTAAGCTGTTGTGGGAGCAGCTTGACCGTATTGTACGCAAAAAGTGCTCATCAATCCAACTTGTGTAAGGGGGCTTCAGGAAGCATATGATGATATTCACAAGATTACCTCAGCAAATTAACAGCTAGAATGCCAAAGGTCTGCAATGCTGTAATTGCCACAAAGGGAGCATTCTTTGACAAAAGCAAAGTTTGAAGGAGAAAATTATTATTCCAAATAAAAATCATTATTTCCAACCTTGTCAGTGTCTGGACTATATTTTCTATTCATTTTGCAACTCATTTGATCAATAAAGGTATGGGTTTTCATGGAAAACACACAATTGTCTGGGTGACCGCAAACTTTTGAACGATAGTGTGTACATGTATGTATGTATGTGTGTGTATATATATATATATATATATATATATATATATATATATATACCGTATATACTCGAGTATAAGCCGACCTGAGTAAAAGCCAAGGCCCCAAATTTTACTTAAAAAAACTGGGGAAACCTGATGACTCTAATATAAGTCTAGGGTGGGAAATGCAGCACCCCCCCCCCCCATCCTGGTATAACCCCTCATCACTGTAGATAGCCCCTCATAATGGTGTATATAGCCCCTCATAATATTGTGCCTTCATCACTGGTATATAGCACCCCCATCACTGGCGTTTTTTTCCCTCATCACAGTATATGCTCCCATCACTGGTATATAGCCCCCCATCACAGTACATAGCCCCCATCATTGGTATATAGCCCCTCATCACTGTTATATAGCCTCAATCACTGGTATAGGGCCTAAATCACTGTTGTATAGCTACTCATTACTTTATATAGCCCCCATCCCTGGTATAGCTCCCCCCATCCCTGGTATAGCTTCCCCATCCCTGGTTTAGCCCCCCCATCACTGATATATGAGCCCCCATCATTTGTATAGGGCCCCATGCTGACGCTCACCATAAAATAATAACCTTCTTACTCACCTTCCGACGATTCTCTGCACTGTCTGCTGGCAGCGTGCCTCCTCACTCCCGTCTGCCGGCTTGTAATCATGTGACCAGCGCTTCAGTGATGTTATCGCTGCTGCGCCGCGGTCACATGATTAGAAGCCGGCAGATCGGAGGGAGGATGCACGGAGCCCGCAGACAGTGCAGTGAATCATCGGAAGGTGAGTAAGAAGGTTGTTATTTTATGGTGAGCGCCAGCATAGGGCCCATATAGCAGCGATTGGAGAGGCAAGTATATACAGTGCAATGTTATATGCAACGCTTCCCCTGCCGCTTGTTGACAGGTGGATGAAGTGCATATTGCATTGCACTAATGAGTGACCTCCCGCTCCTACTGCAGCCTCCCCCCTGCCTCCTCCAGCCCCGGTCACCGCCCCCCACACTGTGACTCGAGTATAAGCCGCGGGGTGTACTTTTCAGCACAAAAGTTGTGCTGTAAAACTCGGCTTATACTCTTATGTATGGCTAATATTTTTCTATCTACGGTATAAATATTTTTTACCTTATAATTACACTTAGTAATTTAGATGGTTGGCCACAATCTCATTTCTAGTTGAGGGTGGTCACGCTCGATCACGTTTGTGGTAGATTCCTCATTTGTAGTTGCTCTGTTGCTCATGGAGACATTCAGACGGTCACAGTTATTATGAATGATGGTTCCGAGTATAATAGTCATGGTTGTAGTCACCACAAAAAGAAAAATGTATACCTTTCGTATCTTTGAATTTGTTTTCTTTTTTTATTATATAGAATCCAGCCAAATTAGATACATTTTGCTGCTTTTATCTCAACTGACTTGAGTCTCCTCTCATCCATGTGATGCATCCACACCTTGGTCCTTGTGTGGTGTAACTACAGTTCTCGACCTGACATCTTTCCTTTTGTTCGTTGTCCACTTCATCTTCTCTACAAGGAGCTGAATCACATGTTGCTTGTGCAATACGCTGTGCTTACAGGGATTATACTTTTACTTCTGTCTTGTCCTCATTTTGACTCCTACTTCAAGTTTTGTGTCATCTCTGTGATCAAAGAGCATTCTGTAATTATAAAGCGCCTCCGGTTCAGACCGTGCACTGCGTTCACGTTCTTGACGCAATGTTTTGGAGGAACATCTTTGTTGATACATCATGTGAAGCACAGATTTGCATAGGACAGTTGAGGGTATCGAAGAATTGATTTGCTTTGTACTTTTTTTTTTTTTTATATGTATACATATACCCAGAATGAAAACAGCCAGAATAACAGCTTTATCTTCTACTTTTTCATGGAATACACAGTGAAACGGAACGGAGGCTGTCAATTATGTGGAAACAGCTTGTTTACAACAAATCTTACTGAAGGACTAAATGGCAGAGATGTATGCAGAACAAGAAAATCCAAAAAAGAAAAATATGGAATTCTAATTTTAATAATAATAATTAATAATGATAAAAAAACTAATACTTAAGCAGGGAAACTCTTAAAAAAGATTATTCAGGTATGTTGACATGGATTTTTAATGCAAGAGAACAAGGCAACTCTGAGATCTATATAATATATTCAGTTTGTATTGTGACAGATCCTCTTTAAGCTGTCCATAGGTGAATTCACCTTTAAAGTGAATCTGTCAGGTCAAAAATCCATATGTACTGTAACTGGTATAATTTTTTAATTTTCTGATGTACCTTGTAAGTGCCCCATGTTTCTACCTCTGTACCCACATGAAACCTGTTAGTAGAGTGTTTGTGCCTGGTGTCAATGACAATTAGTCCTCAGTTATCTTTTCCATTTGTTTTCTTTGAAATGCCTGAGCATTTCAGATAAAACATAACCCGGTGCAACTGGGCAGCCATGTACGAAATTCATGGTGTCCGTGGTTTGGGCAGCATCAATCAAGTGATAGGTTCAGTTTAAAGGTTTATTCCCAAAATCAAAAGGTTTACCCAATACCAACTATCTTGAGATCAATTCCCTTTGAAACTTTTAACTGGGTTTTGCAACCCAGTCTTGAATAAAGCGTAGGTGTGCATTCTTGGGGTCGATTCCATTGATGGTCAATGGTATTTCTAGGAATAGCAGAGTTCAGCACTCCGCTTTCTTCGGCTGTCTAATGAATGGCAAGGAAGCCAAGTATGTTCAGCTATGCTTCATTCAAGACAAGTTCCAGAGCCCTGTGCTTGTGATTTCTGCAGGTCCAATGTTTGGAGCATTAGCAATCAGCAAGTTATGCCCTATTCATGGATGAAGAATGTCACAAACTATACTGTGGTCAACAGCTTCTGTAGAATCCTTCCCAATAGCCTTGTTCCCATGTTCTACCCCTCAGTGTATGCCACGGTGTCCCGCTTCCAGGCAATCTTCTTTGAGCTTGAGCTAGAAGCCTCCTCAGATCACTCTTCCTTACCCTCACACATTCTCCACTTATTCCAGTCTAGCTCTCACTTCTATCTCCCTTGTAAGGTGAATCACTAGAGATCTTGGAGAAGGAAGAAACTAAGCTGGGTAGATTTTCGGAGAGACTGCATTTCTTGTTTTTAGGTAGAGGAAAACTAAAAAGCCTGTAAATACCTTTAATTATACGGCTATCCAGAGTAAAATAACTTGTCTTTTTACATCCATTACTGGATAATTCTCTGCAGTAAGTAGTATGGAAAGTGAATACATTAATAGAAATACCGTGATTTACTGTTAGAACAAAATGTATAAAATGCCTTTTCTTTTCGCGTTGATCCATTACATTACTGAAAATGACATTCATTTCACTTTTCTGCATATTACAAGCTCTGAGCTCCTTTTATTAAGATTACTTTTATGTTAGAGAGTTTGTAGCATCAAACAACATATAGGTCTCTAAAGCAATTCATTGGAAATGACGTCAAAATTACAACCTATTACTATCAGCAGGCCAGTACTTACTGATAGGTTAAACCACCAGCTCTTGCCAGGCTACAGACAGGTCCCATTGGTATATGAAGGTTACAAATGTGTAAAATATTAATGAACGTCCATTCACATACCTATCACTCGGCAGGGATGGACGCTTGCAATCTGTCAAAGGTCTTCATTGACATATTCTTACAGTAACATCTAAGGCAGTTCACCTAAAAATGACCTCAACATGGAGCGTATCACTAAAACAAGGTTAAATCTTAACTGGTGCATGAGTACTTTATCAGAAAAAAACCCTTTCTATTATATAGGTGCCACAACATTATACCATCCTAAGGCCTATTGATCAGAAGAGGCGCTGAGGATGCAGATAGTCAGAAGTTTGTAGCGCTGATATGAAGTGCGAAGTACATTTTGCTCAACTCTAGCCATTTGTGATATTCCTTAAGCAATGCATACATTCTTGCACATTCACCCTAATTATATATCACGCTCTGCACGTTAAGTAGTTCAGTCTCTTGTCATTTATTCTCAGATTGTTACCAGCATATTTTTTCCTGTGCCATCAATCCCATGATGTATGATCACAACTTCAGCAGCTAGACCAAATACCCTCTCTGCTTACTGCGGTTACAGTGTGATAACCCTTTCCTCAATAACAGTGTTCCCCAACTCCAGTCCTGAAGATCCACCAACAGTGCATGTTTTCAGGATGTCATCAGTATTACCCAGTGGATAATTTTATCACCTGCACAGGTGATGATTCTAACCCCTGTTCAATGCTAATGAAATCCTGAAAACCTGCACTGTTGGTGGCTCTTGAGGACTGGAGTTGGGGAACACTGCTCTATTATCTCCTAAACTAGCTTGTATAAACATACAGTCAGGGAGACACAGCTCTCATCTTCTGAATCATAACTGTTTGACAGAAGCTGTGAAGTCATCTTCATTATATGTGATAGTAGCTTCAGTCTTCCTCCATGGGAGAAATTCAGTGGTACAATCCATGAAATTTCATCATAGAGTATTTTCTTGCAACTTAGATGGCAATCTTCTTCAGAGAACATAAAGGCATGTTATTGCCTGGGGGTCTGCCTGAGATCACATGAGCCAAGCAAGAAGTGTATCATGAATTTTCAGATAGCGATAAATGATGCTAGCTGAATTATATATATATATATATATATATATATATATATATATATATATATATATATATATATATATATATATAAAAAAAAAGTCAAAAAACGAAACAGCACAATACTTCACCGTCGGGTGCAAAGCCCTCCTACCATTCCACTGGTAATTTAGATAGATGAAAAAATGAAAGGCAGCACTTCCTTCATAAGATCCAAAAGGGTTTTATTAGCCCTAGGACTGCAACGTTTCGGCTCCTTGCCTTTGTCAAGCAGTCACTGCTTGACAAAGGCAAGGAGCCGAAACGTTGCAGTCCTAGGGCTAATAAAACCCTTTTGGATCTTATGAAGGAAGTGCTGCCTTTCATTTTTTCATCTATATATATATATATATATATATATATATATATATATATATATATATATATATATTATATTGTGAGGTAGCAACCGGGGAACCCGCTTGCAAAACGACAAGAACACGTGTTATAAGGTTAACCAATGTCTACCCGTTTATTTTCACATATTAATCACATAACCCGGGTAGCATGTTTGACACATATCACATTGATTAACAACACTTGACATAAATACACCATACATTTACATTTAACATCACATAACACTTATATTGCACATAACGTTTTATAGTAACCCGGGACCTGTAACCATCTCTGTCCCCATTGGAGCTCTACTAACAGCTCCCATGGTGGCTACGGCCTCCGGCCTACTTACACTATCCATACGTTACAGTACGATGATGACCCTTCCGGGTTCCTAACAGGGATTGAGCAACCTGAGTACCGGGTATATCATGTATCCCCAAGGGGCTCCTTCCAGGACGTATCTCCGCCTACGTCCCGGTCAGAGTCCACATGGTTCAACCATGGTGTCCCCACTCTAGGAGCCCTTTTAACCCCTACTTCTGACCTTCGTTACATACGCCTCAACGGGCCCTGTGGGTCCCAATGGCGGTACCTGCCGCCTGGCTTTAGTCACCCAGCATGATGACTCAACACTCACCCGTAGTCAGGAATCCTGCCTGACCGGGTCCTTACATACCGTATGTGATCCATCATTCAAACGTCCATGGATCACACACCTGCTCACAGCCCACATCCATGGACTGTGGCCCCTCCATGGCCCATTACAGGGACTGGCAAACCATAGTGCACGGGAACCTCTACATCCGTTACCTACTAGGAGCCCTATTACCCCTGTGTCTGGCACCACAGGCACACCCACACCATTAGAGGTCGTGGTTGAGGGACGGGTACCCTCTGCAAGCAGCAGGGCAAGCCTCCCTCTCGTCCCAAGGACGGAACGCCTCCAACATCATCCATACTCGCTGGGTCACTCTCTCCCCACATCTTTATACATGGGTCTTACATATAGGCCATCATCTCTCATTCAGGGCCATTACTTAAGCCCTCATACACATAGTTCATCGGGTCCCTTAACTGAGTACTCTGACTCGGACCCAAAGGCGGTCTATGCCCGCCTGGCACACTACATACAATTGCCTCCACGGGCTACATACATTCCGGTTCATCAGGACCTTTAACGGACTCCACTGAGTCGGTCCCAAGGGCGGTCTATACTCGCCTAACATGATTTACGCACACAAGGTGCACAGTTCACACTATCGCTCGGGAACTGCTTTCTTACCGGGCACGGATCCGGGTCTCGCTACCTGTGTCACAGGTTCCACCAGGCATCGCCACAGGCTCCTTCCCGGACGTGAGACGAACCACGTCCGGTCTAGCGTCCACGGGTCAACCACGGCTTCCCCCTCCAGGTGCGGACACGACCACGGACCTCGGCACCGGCATGGAGCTAGCATGCTCCCATCATGTACTCAGAGCCTCCAGACTGCTCTGCACTTGGCTGGTCTCAGCTTCCATCTGAATCAATCTCAGCTTCCAGAATCAAATCTCAGCCTCCAGAATCTATCTCACAATCACTCAGGTGGCCGGCTCTTATCGTGCCAGCCACTCCCACATGGACACACCCCCTCAGCTGCTTGTAATCAGCCTGTCACACAGCTCAGGTTAACTCCCTGTGTTCCGGGTTGTCAGCACTCACTCATTACATCCTATTCCTCATGGACTCCTCGATCTCTTCCCACTCTCACTGCCACTCATTAGTCTCATGAAACCTCATTGTGTTCAGGTTGGTTCACACAGTATTATCATCACAGGAAAACCGGCCAGTGTGCACAGGATCATCCTCTGATCCTACATGTGATGTACCCCGGCCATGAGGATCATGCCGGCGGTGCCTCACAATATATATATATATATATATTACTTGCTAGAGCCTCCAAACCATAAAGTATTCTTAACTATAGCCTTGTTTATCTACTAACGAGTCAGTTCATATTGATATTTTGCTTTGTTGTCATTCAGCCACTTGACTCCTGAGCCAAGTGTGGTTATAATTAAAGACTATAAACAGTGTATCCTTTTTATTATGATTAGTCTGTTTTTCAATATGACATTGTTAAGTGTATTATCATTATTCTGTGCTTCATAAAGTACTTTGAAGGGCTTTAAAGATCTTGAAGTCCTTAAAATTTACCTTATTATTACCAATTTTCCTAGAAATTAAATGATCATTAGATCACGACATTTGGTTAATTAAGCCCAGCTACTCCCTACACTATATTTATTTTTTTTCTTAATAATCATGACCATTACGGTAAGTTAGTTAATGGTTGATGGTCCCATAAAAGTAATAAAAATATTTACTCTCCTACTTCAGCATTACTATGGACACTTAGAGGAAATTACCTATGTGCAATGGATTTCTGTCACCATTGATTTTTTTTTTGTTTTATTTTCTATTTTATATTTCTATTGTTTTCTTTTTCTGTTTCAGTAGTTATTAATACAATTAAAAGCAAAAAACAATTTTAATGCATGAGTCAAGAGATATATCTTGACCATATGTGTAGCCATCAGATTGAGTCAACTATTAACACTTTTTATATTATGTCATTTTTGGTTTAAGAAAGAAGTTTGACCTTAATTAGACAGGTCCATTACTTTCACATTAATAACCTATCCTTAGAATAGGTCATCAGTGTCTGATCATCCAGGGTACTAGCACCCCTCCCCCCAATTAGCTCTTCTCGGTGCCAAGGTGGCCAGAAATGTACATTTCCATGCTGTCCCGTCTTCTGATACTGGCCACGGCTAGGCACTGCTCATCCACCTTCTATTGATTTAAATAGTAGGCAGATGTGGAATACCTGGCCCCGGTCACTGTCAGCAGACTGAGCATCCCAGAAATAGAGCCCTTCTGGCCCCCTGTTGCTACCGCCACCAAGCCTTTGTACAGCTGATCGATGGGGGTGCCGAGTGTTGAACCCCAGCCGATCAGACATTGATGAACTGTGAAAGTAGTGGGCAACCTCATTAAGTTGATCAAATATGCCTTCGAAGAACCCAAGCTCCCTAGTTGGCTAGTGCAAAAGTAGTAGGGAAGCATTTTTTTGGCCTTTATGACTTATTAGGGGGATTTGTTCAA
Source organism: Allobates femoralis (assembly GCA_033576535.1). Taxonomy (NCBI): domain Eukaryota; kingdom Metazoa; phylum Chordata; class Amphibia; order Anura; family Aromobatidae; genus Allobates; species Allobates femoralis. The sequence goes on along the minus strand of JARQOC010000001.1, from coordinate 554,900,763 downwards.
GAGGACATTTGATACTTAAGACAAACCTGCTGATGTAGTAAGTAGCATGATAGTCAAGAGGCGGCACACTGCTTTTAATAAATTTGGCGGGTATTTTTGTTTCCAAAGTGCTGTAGCCGGCAAAGATTTCTGTTACAAATATCCGTCATTTATTGGTGAACTGTGTAGAAAATGTGGTGCAACAGCTCAGCATTGTGTTACAAAAACCTGTCCACTTTTTATTTTATTTACTTTTAGAGAGGCGAGCATTAAAAGAGTAAAATCTTTGTGGAAATAGGTTTTGAAAAATTGAAAGATATATCTCTGTGAAAGAAGAGAGCAAGATCTTCTTAGGGCAACAAAATTGTCTATGTTTCTTGACCTGCTCACAGGATATCTACTAGCGTGCTCACTTTAATTATATTGGGAGTGTAATGTGTATTTGGGTTTAAACACCACATGAAGAAAGTGGCTGCCGAATCGCCCCTTCCCGAATTTCTCTATGGGGTCGGTATAGGTTACTAATGCTCTGCACTGTTCCTAATCTGATCGGTGTCTTTTACCTGACAAAAAGAGCAATACTCTCTTGCACATTGTATACTTTGTGCCACAAAAACAAAGAATGATCTGATATATACATACAGTACAGACCAAAAGTTTGGAGACACCTTCTCTGTCGAAGAGTTTTCTTTATTTTCATGACTATGAAAATTGTAGATTCATACTGAAGGCATCAAAACTATGAATTAACACGTGGAATTATATACTTAACAAAAAAGTGTGAAACAACTGAAAATATGTCTTATATTCTAGGTTCTTCAAAGTAGCCCCCTTTTGCTTTGATTACTGCTTTGCACACTCTTGGCATTCTCTTGATGAGCTTCAAGAGGTAGTCACCGGAAATGGTCTTCCAACAGTCTTGAAGGAGTTCCCATAGATGCTTAGCACTTGTTGGCCCTTTTGCCTTCACTCTGCGGTCCAGCTCACCCCAAACCATCTCAATTGGGATAAGGTCTGGTGACTGTGGAGGCCAGGTCATCTGGTGTAGCACCCCATCACTCTCCTTCTTGGTCAAATAGCCCTTACACAGCCTGGGGGTGTGTTTGGGGTCATTGTCCTGTTGAAAAATAAACGATGATCCAACTAAACGCAAACTGGATGGAATAGCATGCCGCTGCAAGATGCTGTGGTAGCCATGCTGGTTCAGTAGCCTTCAATTTTGAATAAATCCCCAACAGTGTCACCAGCAAAGCACCCCCACACCATCACTCCTCCTCCTCCATGCTTCATGGTGGGAACCAGTCATGTAGAGTCCATCCGTACAGTACCAACAAAACCTATGAGATATCAGAAATCTCGCATACACATACTTGCTTTTTTTTCCCTGAATGAAATGGAAAATGTCTACATTATCAATAGGAGCAAAATGTCAATTCTTTCAGCGTTTTTGCACCTTTTTTTCCATCATTGAAAATAATGAGAAAGGGCAAACACTCAATTGCGTTTTTGTTTTTGCTGCATTTTTGCTGCTTTTCTAGTGAATGAAACTAACTTTATTTAATCATGTTGCATTTCTTGTGCGGACGAGACTGGGTGATTTGTGCGCGGGAATCCGCCTGCGCACAGATCACATATTGGAGTGAATGGGTGCGCACGGTCATGCGCAGTCAAGCGCAGCACCGTGCGCTCCCATTCTAAAGATAGGGACCTGCGGTGCTGCGCTTACATTGCGGCTCCCCTCCGCAGAACGCTGCGGAGGGGAACGCTAATGTGAAAGTAGCCTTAAATCTACTTTGAACGTTAAAAACAATGATACAGTCTGTGCCCTTTTAAAAATAGTTTTTTTTCCCATAGATTAGCTTTTTTAATAAAATATTTTAATTAATACTCCAGGTACATGACTGTTCAGTTATTCACACCTTGGTTGCTTAATTACGAAGGATGTGTTAATGAGTTTGTGGAACATTTGTCTTCATTGTCCTTTGTACTGAAAGGTTTTCAATAGTTTAATTATAGTGTATTAATGTAAATGTTTTTCATTTTTAGAAAAAATCCACAGCACAAGCTGGAATACAAGCACACAAGGCCACCAGGTAAGAGCTTTATGTTCTTGCATGTGTTATTTAATGTTAAATAGTCAACTTTTAAAGGGGATCTGTTTTTGCTACTTCATCTGACATAATGTAGGCAACAAAAATCAGAGCTGGAACTCAAATGTAAGCATGTGGTAGGTGCACATCCGGCTCATAAGGCTGACCCACACCCCAGATTAAAATGACCCCAACAAAACCTAATGAAACAAAAACCAGAGCTGGAACTCAAATGTAAGCATGTGGTAGGTGCACATCCGGCTCATAAGGCTGACCACACCCCAGATTAAAATGACCCCAACAAAACCTAATGAAACAAAAACCAGAGCTGGAACTCAAATGTAAGCATGTGGTAGGTGCACATCCGGCTCATAAGGCTGACCACACCTCAGATTAAAATGACCCCAACAAAACCTAATGAAACAAAAACCAGAGCTGGAACTCAAATGTAAGCATGCGGTAGGTGCACGTCCGGCTCATAAGGCTGGCCACACCTCAGATTGCAATGACCCCAACAAAACTAATGAAACAAAACCAGAGCTGGAACTCAAATGTAAGCACATGTAGTAAGTGCACATCCGGTACATAAGGCTGGCCACACCTCAGATTGAACCTAACAAACACCTAATGAAACAAATAACCAAGAGCTAGGAACTCTACCAAATGTAAGCATGTGGTAAGTGCACGTCCGGCTCATAAGGCTGGCCACACCTCAGATTGCAATGACCCTAACAAAACCTAATGAAACAAAAACCAGAGCTGGAACTCAAATGTAAGCATGTGGTAAGTGCACATCCGGCTCATAAGGCTGGCCACACCTCAGATTGCAATGACCCTAACAAAACCTAATGAAACAAAAACCAGAGCTGGAACTCAAATGTAAGCATGTGGTAAGTGCACGTCCGGCTCATAAGGCTGGCCACACCTCAGATTGCAATGACTGCAACAAAACCTAAGGAAACAAAAACCAGAGCTGGAACTCAAATGTAAGCATGTGGTAAGTGCACATCCGGCTCATAAGGCTGGCCACACCTCAGATTGCAATGACCCTAACAAAACCTAATGAAACAAAAACCAGAGCTGGAACTCAAATGTAAGCATGTGGTAAGTGCACGTCCGGCTCATAAGGCTGGCCACACCTCAGATTGCAATGACTGCAACAAAACCTAATGAAACAAAAACCAGAGCTGGAACTCAAATGCAAGCATGCGGTAGGTGCACATCCGGCTCATAAGGCTGACCACACCTCAGATTAAAATGACCCCAACAAAACCTAATGAAACAAAAACCAGAGCTGGAACTCAAATGTAAGCATGTGGTAAGTGCACATCCGGCTCATAAGGCTGGCCACACCTCAGATTGCAATGACCCTAACAAAACCTAATGAAACAAAAACCAGAGCTGGAACTCAAATGTAAGCATGTGGTAAGTGCACGTCCGGCTCATAAGGCTGGCCACACCTCAGATTGCAATGACCCTAACAAAACCTAATGAAACAAAAACCAGAGCTGGAACTCAAATGTAAGCATGTGGTAAGTGCACATCCGGCTCATAAGGCTGGCCACACCTCAGATTGCAATGACCCTAACAAAACCTAATGAAACAAAAACCAGAGCTGGAACTCAAATGTAAGCATGTGGTAAGTGCACGTCCGGCTCATAAGGCTGGCCACACCTCAGATTGCAATGACTGCAACAAAACCTAAGGAAACAAAAACAGAGCTGGAACTCAATGTAAGCATGTGGTAAGTGCACATCCGGCTCATAAGGCTGGCCACACCTCAGATTTGCAAATGACCCTAACAAAACCTAATGAAACAAAAACCAGAGCTGGAACTCAAATGTAAGCATGTGGTAAGTGCACGTCCGGCCATAAGGCTGGCCACACCTCAGATTGCAATGACTGCAACAAAACCTAATGAAACAAAAACCAGAGCTGGAACTCAAATGCAAGCATGCGGTAGGTGCACATCCGGCTCATAAGGCTGACCACACCTCAGATTAAAATGACCCCAACAAAACCTAATGAAACAAAAACCAGAGCTGGAACTCAAATGTAAGCATGCGGTAGTGCACGTCCGGCTCATAAGGCTGGCCACACCTCAGATTGCAATGACCCCAACAAAACCTAATGAAACAAAAACCAGAGCTGGAACTCAAATGTAAGCATGTGGTAAGTGCACATCCGGCTCATAAGGCTGGCCACACCTCAGATTGCAATGACCCTAACAAAACCTAATGAAACAAAAACCAGAGCTGGAACTCAAATGTAAGCATGTGGTAAGTGCACATCCGGCTCATAAGGCTGGCCACACCTCAGATTGCAATGACTGCAACAAAACCTAAGAAACAAAAACCAGAGCTGGAACTCAAATGTAAGCATGTGGTAAGTGCACATCCGGCTCATAAGGCTGGCCACACCTCAGATTGCAATGACCCTAACAAAACCTAATGAAACAAAAACCAGAGCTGGAACTCAAATGTAAGCATGCGGTAGTGCACGTCCGGCTCATAAGGCTGGCCACACCTCAGATTGCAATGACCCTAACAAAACCTAATGAAACAAAAACCAGAGCTGGAACTCAAATGTAAGCATGTGGTAATGCACGTCCGGCTCATAAGGCTGGCCACACCTCAGATTGCAATGACCCTAACAAAACCTAAGGAAACAAAAACCAGAGCTGGAACTCAAATGTAAGCATGTGGTAAGTGCACATCCGGCTCATAAGGCTGGCCACACCTCAGATTGCAATGACCCTAACAAAACCTAATGAAACAAAAACCAGAGCTGGAACTCAAATGTAAGCATGTGGTAAGTGCACGTCCGGCTCATAAGGCTGGCCACACCTCAGATTGCAATGACTGCAACAAAACCTAATGAAACAAAAACCAGAGCTGGAACTCAAATGTAAGCATGCGGTAGGTGCATGTCCGGCTCATAAGGCTGGCCACACCTCAGATTGCAATGACTGCAACAAAACCTAAGGAAACAAAAACCAGAGCTGGAACTCAAATGTAAGCATGCGGTAGGTGCATGTCCGGCTCATAAGGCTGGCCACACCTCAGATTGCAATGACTGCAACAAAACCTAAGGAAACAAAAACCAGAGCTGGAACTCAAATGTAAGCATGCTGTAGATGCACGTTCACACAGGCCACAAAATGGAAAAAATTAGCAAATACCCTAAAATAAATAACATTCAATATTGTACAAAAAAAAACCAGGGCACTCACCCGTTACAGTGCTAGTAGTCTCTTTATTCCTGGTTGCATGGTACAGGTGGTAGGGAGGGGGTGGAAGACAGCAGACAACCTGTCTTCCATTAACCACCTGTACCATGTAACCAGGAATAAAGAGACTACAATCACTGTAATAGGTGAGTGCCCTGGTTTTTCTGCACAATATTGAATGTGATTACTGCCTGCCTTTTGGTTTAAGTGCGCACACCCTAAAGTGCACTCGCATGCTGCCTAACTGAACGGCATAAAGGAACATAAATAATCCAAAAGTCTACAGTAGTGCCTGGTTCCTGCTTATTATTAGAGACTCCTCTCCCCCTAAAATAAATAAAGTTAAATGCTATAATGCAGAAAATAAGTAGGGTGTGGCCAACCTTTTGAACCGGACATTATTTAATGTGTATAGCTTCCTACTGCTTGTGTTCTCTGTTGGGACCCAGGCCTACTCACTCCTTTTTTTATACTGCTAGGTAGGAACCGTCTCGATGGGGTCACCGTGTCGTGGTGGGATGGCTTGCACATTTTTTTTATCAAAATAATGTCACCAAGTACCCTATTTATTTTTATGCACTATAGCATTTTACATTATTTATTTTAGGGTATTTGCTCATTTTTTCCTTGTCGTTTTTTCCATAATGTAGGCAAGCAGATTCTGAATCGAATGGTGTATCACATAGATTACTGCGTACAGCTGTTCTGTTACAATCAAAGCATTTCGATTCAGCCATACAGCTGAGCAAGGAAAGCTGCCCTCGCCCACACCAGGCTCTCAGTAGAGATTGCGCATTGCAACATAGCAGGGACCGTGTTTTTGGTTCTGCAATGTTAATCACAGGGTAATAAAGCCTTTTGGTTTAGTATAACAATTGCAGGCACAGAGATAAGAAAAGCACTGTTTGTTTTTTTGCCAGGAAATTCCAGCATTAAGTCAGTAATTCCATTGAATTGCCGTCCATGTTAATACATACAGGTGTGGCGCCCCTGTGGGTCCAGTCGCCACAGAGGTACTGCACCTTAGCCAGAGGTGTGGTACCCCCAACCCCAGGTAAGGAGGGGACACTAACAGGTACCCACAGACCTGCATCCAACACTAGCCACTCCAGGCTAGGAGGATGGAGGCACTGGGTAACACCCTCATCCCTGGCTGGAGATGGGGCTTAGACAGGGAGGTGGTTGGAACAGTAGGAAGGAGGAGCATAGGAAGTAAGAGACGAGATAGAAAGGAAAACAACAATAAGTAGTCAGTCCAGAGGAGGAGGTCAGAGTGAAAGGCTGAGCAGCTCCAGTGAGGGAGCTGGGAAGGAGTTAGACCAGGGGACTGGAGCTGGATGAGCTCGTCCCTGAGAGCGAGAGACTGGGGGAGCCAGGCAGGAGCTCCAGAGAAGGAAGGGGTCCCAGAGGCACGGCAAGTGAAAAATCCACCTGTGGGGCTCGTAGCCATTGCTGGACCCAGGCAAGTGGAGGGACTGGGCCCAGACTAGTGGAGAAGATTTAAAGCCTCAGCTAGCGACCCAGAGGCTGCTTCATCTCCAGGACCAGCAGCTGAATCCACGTCATTCGCTGCAAAGGTGGCCGTATAGGGCCAAAGGAGACGCCCAGTAGGGTCCGAGGCCACTGGCGCGGGACACTGAACGTGAGGTGCAGGGCAGGAGGGAGAGAGCCAGCACATGAGGAAGATGACCCGGCGAATGCACACAGAATGGGGTGCCAGCTAAGTGTTTCCAATATACCTGGTAGTGGCTGGACCCATGAGTCTTAGGACACAGCACCCGGCTGGATGCTACCACCTAGGAACCGTGAGTAAAAGTGTGGGTCTGCACTAGCTGTGTCCGTGAATCATTCCATCGTCGTCTGCTCTACACTACCACTTCACCACCATCCAGACAATGACTTTTACACCTGCCCCAGGGTACTGCTCCACCTACAGGGAGCGACAACATCTGCATGCACCGTCCACTGCCCTGGAGGTCTGAATTGCTGCATCGGCTATCTCGGGCTGAGCACCGTTGGTGGCGTCATAACAAAAGAGAGATAAGGAGGGGCGCTCCTGGTGTAATACCCAGTGGTCTAGTGGAAGCTCTGGGGGAAGATACACTAATCTAATCGGTTATGCTCTGGTATAACCGCTGTACAGAGCCTTCGGTGTGTCTCGTGCACCAGCCTCCGCTGTCAGACCAGACAGCCGGTCATGAGTTGGATCATGGGGTCCCTGACGTCACCGCAGGTCCGCTATCCTCCCCACAGGTCACGTAGAAGCTTTTCCTCCAGCAACACCGCACCAGCACACCCAGCAGGGTGTAAAGACATGTGAATTAAAAGAGCTTTAGCGGGTTTGAGCGGGCGCTTGGAGATAAACCACAGAGACAGCTTTTTAGTACCTTCTCTTTACTTGCTCAAAGTGAACTGTTCACTCCTCACAACATGTTTCGGCCGCTGATACCGCCTTCATCAAGTGAAGACTTCTCATTGGTGGCGCCATGACATTTATCCCCAAAAAACATAACTCCCCCGCACTCTTATTGACACCGCCAAGGTCATGGAGCTAGATCTAGACCCACGTGAATCCCACTACAGCAGTACTGTAGCTCGGTTCCAAGTACCCCACAATCCTGGTGGGGGGGTCACAGGCACAAAACACAGTGATGATCATGAATTCCAAGGTTTCATTCCCCTGCCCCGATGATTTAAATAGGTCAGTGGATGTGCATAGGACAGAAGAAAGATAGGCAGGTAGAACTCCTCATTATGAAGTATGATAGGACAAGTGTACTGACAGATCGGATGATTATGAAGCTTTTTTAATCCTTTGAATATGGCAATTGATGAAAAAGAAATAATTTTGGAAAACACCTGTGAATTACCTCCCGCTGTGTTTTACATGACCGATGGTGCAGGTCTCTAGTCTGCAAAGTTATCTGCTGACATCGCTGTATTTACTAATGCAATTTACTCATCTTCTTTTTTGGTCTAAATCACATGTCATAAGCTCTATGTAGGGAATAGTACAGTTGACAATGCTGTTTTTCCCTGACACAGTCAAGTTAGAACGCAGTATGCTCCCACAGGGGAGCCTTCTTCCTCTGCTGTATTATATATACAGTTACATCAAATACTTTAGATGGTAATTAATAAGTAATCAAAAACCACATTGAAAAATAATTTTTTCCCACATATTCCTCATGTAGCCATATCAATGGAATAAAAAAGTAATCAGCACAAAAATGGAGTGTAGCAAAGATAAAAATGAGTTGGCCGGACACTGACGGGGGTTATCCCATGGAAAAACAATCTCTGGAATAATGCACAACATATGTAAAATCTATCAATGCAAAAACTACCACCCATCCACAGGAGAAACCATATGGGACAACATTACAGAAGAACAAAACCATACACTATTTTTAATGTTTATTGCAAAAAAACATTTTCTCCCAAGTTCTGTTGAGTCATACCAGCCTTTTGGAGAGACAAAGCCTCATCATTATCTGGTTCAAAGAAAAACGGTCACGTCCTTTTTTATGTTACACTCCCCCTGTTGTCTTGTTAGTGATGCAATGTGTATCACTAACATGGTTTTTTCAAGCAAATTGTCCATAATTATAATAAAAAACACTTCTTATGCTCATATGAATGCTTTATGGATTTTTTATTCAGTCACAGGGGTGGCGCCTTGTATAGTTTTAGTCATGCTCCTCTTCCAATTATGAACACCCCTCACATTGATTGATTGCTATGACTGGTCCGACATCACAGCAGTCTCGCATATAATCCCGTGTTTGCATACTGCCTTTTCTCCGCCCGGGCAATCACTGAATCTGGATGTACATCCTAGATTCACTTGTTATGGGTGCATGCTCCAGGCTTTCTCGCGTCTCCTTGGGAGCGCACACACTAAGAGCGTCCCTGTGTTACCGCCATCCTTGTGCTCGCTCCGAAAGAGATGTGAGAAGTTGTGTAGCGTGCGGACACATAAATTGAATTTGGGGCAGCGCGCCAGCAAAGAATTACATATAAGATTGCCATGATATCAGGCCAGTCATGACATCAATCACAATGCAGGGGGGCATGCTTACTTTGAAGAGGACCGTGACAGACAACTAAACAAGGCGCCACCCCTTTGACTGAAAGAAAAGGTCTGTAATGCATTCACCTGACCATAAAAAGTATTTTTATGATAAATACAGGGAACTTTTGTTTGACAAAACCATATTAGTGATGTCCATTGCCTCATTTATGAACTGGCGTCATTGGCCGTTTATAGTTAATACGTTCCGACAATGCTGAGAGATGTCTGGTATCATCGCTGCCCATAGATTGTAATTGTGAATCTTTGGCTATTACAAAACATAATTTGTTCACTTTTGCACATACACTTCAAACTCTGACCTTCACTATCAGTTCTATGTTCTAAGAACAAGTTTTGGATGTAGGACGATGTCTAGAGCTGGCGAATGATTTGTGTTCATTTGAAGAAATCATGAATTCAGATAAGTATAAACAAATATAAATACCTCGGAGGATAATGCAATGTTTGAGATGATAGGAACAAACAGATAAGTAAAAAATAATGACTCTAGGCGATATGTTGGGATGTGCAAGACACGCCAGTGCTCCCATAATAATGGACAGATCACCCCAGAGCCCAGATCTCAACATCAATGCCTGTTGTTGGGTTTCCTTAGAAGTTGAGTTTGTTTTCTTCATCACACAACCCTAAAGGCCCCGTCACACCATCCAACATCGGCTGCGATGTCGAATGCGATGCTGTGGGTGCGCGCTCGCTTTTGACATCGCAGCCTAGCTGTCACACAACAAGATGTTGCCGGTGACGGCACTGCGATGTTGGCGCTGCAATCACTCGCTGGGCTGGGATCAACCCAGTGAGCAATCTGCTGCAATGCAGCGAAAAGGCGGGATCGTCCGTGACATTGCAACTGCGGTATATATGATAGAGTATGCCCGGCTAAACGTAGTGCGAGGTGCTCAGAGGAAAATACTACCACAGATAATATAAGAATAGCCTCGGCAAACTCAATAGAAAAATGAGAAGGAAAATTGTTTCTTTGTGTTGTTGATTTATAATAAAATCAACAACACAAAGAAACAATTTTCCTTCTCATTTTTCTATTGAGTGTGCCGAGGCTATTCTTATATTATAGCAACTGCGGTGTCACACCGAACGATCACGCCGGTTGTTTAAGTTGAAGTTGTCAGGTTTTCCTGCATGCAGGAAAACCTGTCAACTCCTACTTGAACAACCATCATTGTTGAATCGTGCGTTTACACGCCACAACAATGTCGTTTCAATATCATTCCTGACGTCACTTTTGAACGACGTCGGAAACGATGTTGAAAGGTGTGACGGTACCTTAAGACTTGACGTTGAATGTGTTTGCGCGAAGCATTCATAGTATCACTGCAGACATAACCGGTGGTGATTTTCCATCTGTCAGCACAAAGTGAATACACAGCAGAGGCAGGATGGTGACCTATGAAATGAAGCTTTTACTCTTTTGCCCGTAGCAGGTCCCTTGGATAGCAGATAGACATTTACATTAACATTGCTATAGGAGTATTACTTTTATTATGAATTTTACTCTGTGTTTTTTTCCCATTTTGTTTTTCTTATAAAGCTTCCTTTACATAAATGTTCATTCTGTGTCTGAAATGCTGCAGAAATCCATTTTCTAGACAACATGCAGAACCTGAACGCTGAGATCTGTCAGTGTAGAGAATAGGCAGCTTTGCTTTTGACCCCATTTTTTTTGAACATCGGTGAAGTTTTGCTGATATGTGAAACTGTCTAATTTATCTTTTGAAGATGTCAAAGAAATTCTCCAACAAGGTTTCTCTACTTTGGAAGCAATTTTCAGAACTTGTGGAAAAACATAAAGGATAACAGTATAAGACTACTCAATATTGCACTTGCGTAGGAGAAATAATTGCCTTATTGTGACATTGCCTCATCACATCAAGACATTAAAAGTTTCGACAGAGGAAACAAACAACAAAAATAATGGGACAGAAATAAAAGTACATAATTACGGATTCAGTGTAGACAAACCCAATTACTGGTAACAGGTCAGAATTTTGCCTGGTAGCTTATTTTTACTGCAGATTTCACTCTTTCTCTGTATAGGGTAAAATCGGACCTTGGTGCAGTTTTGCCACTAGATCACCTAATGGATGCAATAAAATCCCAACGGTTTGATAGATTATTGTATGTGGATAATATTTATTTATAGAGCACCATTGATTCTATGGGCTCTACATAAGAAAGGGTTACATACAAAACAAGTGAGAAATGTAGTGGACAAACTTAACAGTGACAGACTGGTACAGAGAGGAGAGGACCTTGCCCTTGCGGGCTTACAGTCTACAACAGTTGGTAGAATTAATCAAATACTTAACTGACAAATGCTAAGGATATCCTGAAAACCTCTACTATGAGCAGCTCTCAAGGCCTAGAGTTTGAGACTCTCGGTTTATGGGTTAATGGTGAGAGAGGTAATAGGTTGGGTCAGCTCCGGTGGTAGTGGAACGCCCGCTTTGGTGGCTGTAGAGTCATTGCAGACTGTAAACTGTTCTGAAGCAATGGGTTTTCAAGTTCCACTTAAAGTTCCGAATGTAGGGCATAGTCAGACATGCAGAATTCTAGAGGATGGGGGATGGTTGGGAAATGTCTTGCAGAAGGTTGGATGAGCAACGTACAAGTGTAGAGGACATACTTGGGGAGACAGATTGTAGACCGCTTTGTAGGTCAATGTTAGTAGTTTGAAATGGATTCGTTGGGCAATTGGAATCCAATGAAAAGATTTGTAGAGTGAACAAACGGAGGCATAGCAAGGAGAAAGGTGGATTTGTCGGATGGATTATAATATGATGCAGAAAAGCTTACTTATGATTGCGTTAAGGGCTGTTTACATTGCAGTGAAGGGTATTCCTTCTCCCACCTTGGACTTTGAGCTGAATCCTTGTAAAACGAGTTTGTTGTACCCCAGACAAGGACACTGAGCTATATAAGATGGACTGAGTCTAAAGTACAAACCTTTTGGGCTCCTTTGACTCTTAATAGTGAGGTCCATCTTTGCAGACCGGCAGAATAACACAGTTAACTGATTTCTTGGGCGCACTTTAAAATACAGATACCACTGGATACAACTCATTGAATCCCTCTGGGGCACCTTTTCCATTTGCACACTGAATCCTCTGTTGGAGGAAGGAACATTATTATTTTGTAATATGTGAATTTTTTTATCTTGCCAATCACTCATCAGATTTTTGAAGACTATTTTTTTTACATTTTCTCAGGTTATAAAATTATAATTCTACCAATGCTAGAAATATTCTAGTGAAAAACCTAAATAAAATTGTGAATTCAATATGCTGTTTAATTTGTTGCTATATTCTTCGGTAACATAAAATCACCCTATTATTTGGTTTGTATTTCCTCAGGGAGGAAGCTAAGGAAAAGGAATCCTAAAAAAGGTATTGTTTGTTTTAATCATTTTATTTTTCTATTTTGTAAATTCAAAAGATCTGGTATCGCCTTATCCATAAAATGTCAAACTATTAACATCACAATATTTATCTCACATTATGAATGCTATAAAAATTGTCATCTTAGGAAATTTCAATGCATCAAGTCAATTTATTTTGCATACTAAATGCAGGTTTATTGCAGATTTCCCTCTAGAGTTTTTATACTGAGAGTAAATACTTTCCAAATGACAATCTAATCCCATAATACCTAAAGGATATCTGTCATTACCATTAACCACACACATGCCAAAACCATGCACATTCTGGTCTTAGAAGATATAAAGGTGTCAATGGATTTAAAATTTAATGTGTTGCTGCATTCCTGAAATATTATTGTATTATTAATATGAAGATGAGGTGTTAAGTTCTCTAGGCATAACAGGGCAACCAAGGAGTCTCTGCCTCCCGAGTTTTTTTCCCTCTCCCAGTACAAGCCTCTTTCACTACATTTATAACTACAAAAAGACTGACCGGCACACCAAATATGTGTAAACAAGGTGCTAGCAGAAGAAAAAACACATAACTATAATAGGTTATTCCTCTGCATACTAGAACACTAAGAATTAAGGGAGACGCTTAGCAAATGTATTGGCCAATGCAAATGAACCTAATAACCACGACAAGGTGCGTCTTATGTATCGGGACCATAACCTGAAATGCCTCTATGTGCGATTAAAATCTATAATGAAATAAGGTGATTTTACTAATGGACCGGGGTGCACGAACAGAAAAAATTAATGCAAATTACTAAAAGACTGAATGGCACATCTATTCTGTGTGATCAAGGTGCCACCAGGTGAGGGTCCCTATATATGAGATTCACCTTGTCGCAGTTATCGGGCTCATTTGCATTGGCCAGTACATTGCTAAGCATCTCCCTTAATTCTTCATATTCTAGTGTTCATTTATAACTGACTGTCTGCTTTTTTTGCCTTGTGCCTAATATCCAAGACTGTGAAATATCAATCAACCATGGGAGGCACGGCTTTATAAGAGCTCTGTAAAGCCTCCGTCACACATAGCGAGATCGCTGATACGTCACATGTTTTGTGACGTAACAGCGACCTCTTCAGCAATGTCGCGATGTATGACATGTAGCAGCGATCAGGCCCATGATGTGAGGTCACTGATCGCTGCACATCGTTCAGGACCATTTTTTGGTCCTTGGTCTCCCGCTGGTCAGCACGCATCGCTGCGTGTGACAGCGAGAGACCAGTGATCAGCGATCTCACAGGCTGGTAACCATGATAAACACCGGATAACTAAGCAGCATGCACTGCCTAGATACCCGCTGTTTATTATGGTTACCAGCGTCCTCCCGCTTAGCACAGCCTGTAAGCGGAAGGAGACTGGTAACCATGATAAACAGCGGGTAACTAAGCAGCGTGCGCTGCCTAGATACCCACTGTTTATCATGATTACCAGCGTCCTCCCGCTTACCCAGCGATGTGGAGGTCGGCTCCCTGGTGGCTAAGGAGATCTGCCTGTTTGTCAGCTCCCCAGCGACCACACAGCGATGTTCCAGCAATCCTGGTCGTTGTTGGGATCGCTGAAACATCGCTGTGTGTAACGGCACCCTAAGGCCCCGAGCAATTAACTCTACATTTTCATATGAATGAAAACACTAACTTCTCAGGATTGCTGCAACAGATTAGAAGATAAAACAGATGTCCATGGATTTACCTTTTAAACACCTGCACTGGTCCTCTGTCTCCAGCTTCCTGCTTGCCAAGAGGTGCAGTACTCCTGAAAGATTGACCATGTGGGCCAGCAGTATGACCTCTCTGTGCTCTCTGGTACCATTCTGTGGTGCTGCTTTGCACTCTTTGTTTGTGCCCTGTGGTGCCGCTCTGTGCCCTGTGGTGCCGCTCTGTGCCCTGTGATGCTGGTCTCTGCCCTGTGGTGCTGATCTGTGTTCTGTGGTGCTGCTCGGTGCTCTGTGGCGCCACACTGTGGAGCCGCTCTGTGGTGTAGTTCTGTGATGCCGCTCTGTGCCCAGTGTTTGCTGCCCTGTGGTGTCGCTTCGTGATCTGTAGGGCCGCATTGTCATCTGTGGTGCTACTTGGTGCTCGGTGGCTCTGTGGTGCCGCTGTGTGTTGTGTGGTTTAGCTCGGTGCTCTGTGTTGCTGGTCTGTGCCCTGTGGTGGTGCTAGGTGATCTGTAGGGCCGCATTGTCCTCTGTGGTGCCGCTCTGTAATTCCACTCTGTGCTCCTCTGGTGTGTGCTTTCCGGTACCATGCAGGAAGACCAAAACCAGCTGGATCGGTAGATCAAAGGCAGTGCTCACAAACGTTCTAACAAAAAGCCGACATCTTAGGAAGAGACTAGCCTTGCTGAGGTGACCAGAAATGAGACTTAAAGTGTAACTGTTGTTTAAGTTTTTGTCTAATAATAATGTAGAGTATGTGATTTTAATAAACTTTCAAATATAGTTTATAAATTAAATGCAGAAGAAAACCTTTCAAAACACTTCTACAAGACATCCACCTATGCTGTTTCTGAACCTGACATTTGTTCGTTTTCAGGAAAAATCCATATTCAGCTCCACACACTGCATATGGCCTTATAAGGGTGGAGGCAGAGCCTGCATAGTGTGTGCACTCCTGGCTGAATCTGATGCACTGAGGCTCAGTGCTGAGCTCTGTCAGGTTGTCAGTACAAAGCTCCTCCTCCTTATTTGCTGTTTTCTGAATTGCTCAGTGACCTTGCCATTTTTTTGCGTTCTTTCAGCTGCTGGCTTGACATACAGCTCCTTTGCTCTTTGGTCAGTACACAGCTTCTCAACCCTATGTACTGGCCAATGGCCAGAGCAGCTGTGTACTGACCAATAGGCAGTGGAGTTGTGTACTGTCCAATGGGCAGTGGAGCTGTGTACTGACCAATAGGCAGTGGAGTTGTGTACTGTCCAATGGGCAGTGGAGCTGTGTACTGACCAATGGGCAGTAGAGCTGTGTACTGTCCAATGGGCAGAGGAGCTGTGTACTGTCCAATGGGCAGTGGAGCTGTGTACTGTCCAGTGGGCAGAGGAGCCATGTACTGACCAATGGGCAGAGGAGCCATGTACTGACCAATGGGCAGAGGAGCCATGTACTGACCAATGGGCAGAGGAGCCGTGTACTGACCAATGGGCAGAGGAGCCGTGTACTGACCAATGGGTAGAGGAGCCGTGTACTGACCAATGGGCAGAGGAGCCGTGTACTGATCAATGGGCAGAGGAGCCGTGTACTGACCAATGGGCAGAGGAGCCGTGTACTGACCAATGGGCAGAGGAGCCGTGTACTGACCAATGGGCAGAGGAGCCGTGTACTGACCAATGGGCAGAGGAGCCGTGTACTGACCAATGGGCAGAGGAGCCGTGTACTGACCAATGGGCAGAGGAGCCGTGTACTGACCAATGGGCAGAGGAGCTGTGTACTAACTGTAGGGCAGAGGAGCTGTGTACTGTCCAATGGGCAGTGGAGCTGTGTACTGTCCAATGGGTAGTGGAGCTGTGTACTGTCCAATGGGCAGTGGAGCTGTGTACTGTCCAATGGGCAGTGGAGCTGTGTACTGTCCAATGGGCAGTGGAGCCGTGTACTGTCCAATGGGCAGAGGAGCCGTGTACTGTCCAATGGGCAGAGGAGCCGTGTACGGTCCAATGGGCAGAGGAGCCGTGTACTGACCAATGGGCAGAGGAGCCGTGTACTGACCAATGGGCAGAGGAGCCGTGTACTGACCAATGGGCAGAGGAGCCGTGTACTGACCAATGGGCAGAGGAGCCGTGTACTGACCAATGGGCAGAGGAGCTGTGTACTGACCAATGGGCAGAGGAGCTGTGTACTGACTAATGGGCAGAGGAGCTGTGTAGTGACAACAAATGTCTGGTTCAGAAAAAGCCTAGGGGGGGACATCATCTGGAAGGTTTTTGAAAGGTTTTCTTCTGGATTTAATTTATAAAGCATATTTGAAAGTTTCTTAAACTCACTTTCTCTACATTATTGTTAGATAAAAATGTATACATCAGTTACTACACTTTGTTATAGACTTAAAAATCCCTCCATTCTTGAGAATGGAGAGTATTTTTGTAACTGTATTCATTATTGAAATTGAATTTACAAGAATCATAAAAAGTCCGGTTAAAGCCCAATGTTCTGAACTCTCACTAAATTGTGAAATTCAAAGAGAAATAAAAACATGAGAAAGTGGATTTTCACACTTCAAGACGAAGGATAAGAAATGAGAGGAGGAGAACAAAGAGGAGTTTTCTAATAGGTAGATTGCAATGTTGCTTTGAACAAGAACTTTGCAATGAAAGAACTTGAGAACCGTTTGATTAATAAGGATCTGACTATTTTCTTGTAAAAATGTGCTGATATTGTAATAAGTAACTAAAAAAGTGCTAAGCAATTAATCCAGTGCCACCTAATAATAATAATCTCATTAACGTCTTTGGTATAAATTAATGCCTTGTGATATTACTATTCTTTACCTTCATAATTGTAATCACTTTCTGATAAGCTCATACTTTCAGTATCCATAATCGAGCAATGAATAGAATTTTTGCCTTGGGCGATCCATATTTTTTCCTTTTAGAGAAATGCAATGATCAGCTCACGTTGTACATCATCCTGGATTTCAGGGCTCAATTCTGTTTTATATTTTGGTCTCTCGTTAACACTCTACAAAGCCTGTTTGGGTGACATTCTCTGAATTTTCAGAGAAAATAAGAATGCGAATATCACACCCATCCATCAATGTTATTAGCCACATTTTTCTGGCTAAATTACATTTGCACAGGATTATTATTTAAGTGATTCCAGACTCCCGTCTTTCTTCCCGACTTTGTTGGACGTACACGGATCAACATAATGCAAAGTATCAAATATCCAATACTAAAATGTCACTCATAACATTACCTTTTGATAAATCATGAGCCCAAAGCGTAAAAGTCTCAAATCCGATTTATATTTTTGGATTGTCGATCTACAAACTATTATTAATAAATTTAATTTTCTTTTTTATTCTGATTCTTTTATTTTTTGTTCACATTCAATTTTTTTCCCCTTTGCCTGGATTATTTCAGTCAACTGTGTTAAAATGGAAATTAGTTTTGTAGTTCAAGTGTATTTTATCGGGGGGGGAATGCGGCAGCAGTGGAGCAGAGTCGCAAAAAGCAAAAGGCAGGGTCTCCACTGCAGGAAGTTGGTGGCGGTACCAGTGGCCTCGGGCTGTGAGGAGGGGTTTTTGCGGCAGCCCGAGGCAGGTACCATTGATCTCCCAGCATTGGACGCAATGCACTTAGGAAAATGGCTGCAGAGACAGCGTAGATTGAGATCTCGTAATGCTGAGATCTCAGTTTACGCATGCACCGCCTTCGCTTCCATTTTCCTAAAGTCCATCGCGTTGGAAGTAACACACATGGTGATTGAGATCTTGGGAGATCATTGGGGTCCACCTTGCGCCACTGTGAAATCCCTCTCCTCAAAGCCCAGGGCTTTGCAGCATTGTCCACTCGTGCCACTGCCGACTTCCTGCAGCAAACTTGCCTCTTGTAACCCGCTTGCCCGGTAAGCTACATCCGGGATATAAGATGCATTCTATTTTCACCCAATTATTTTTTTGGGGTGGGGGAGAGTGGGTCTTAGAATCCATAAAATATGGTAGTTTATAAATACCCCTACTGATTAGTACATTGCTTTGAAATATAAAGAAAGCAGGAAGGAATTTCACTACTCCGCATGTATAGTAGAGTATATAAGAGTGCAACCAGTTGCTGGCCGGTCAAAATCCAAAAATGATTCAAGTGGAAAAAAAGCTTGATAGCACTCAGGTCTGGATGAAATTAAATTTGAATTTTAACTTCCTACGACTGAGGGTGTTGTTCCCGACACCAGAAACAAGTCAGCTTCATGTAAGCATGTTTATGCTTTTTTAATATGTAATTAGGCCACAATTTTTATTTCATCCAGAATGGAGTGCTACCAACCTTTTTTTAACTTGCTTTGAAATGTGTTGGTACTACACAGGGTGGGCCATTTATATGGATGCACCTAAATAAAATGGGAATGGTTGGTGATATCAACTTCCTGTTTGTGGCACATTTGTATATGGGAGGGGGAAAACTTTTCCAGATGGGTGGTGACCATGATGGCCATTTTGAAGTAGGCCACCTTCTCATTCAAAGAGTTTTCTGTATTTTCATGACTATGAAAATTGTAGATTCACACTGAAGGCATCAAAACTATGAATTAACACGTGGAATTATATACATAACAAAAAAGTGTGAAACAACTGAAAATATGTCTTATATTCTAGGTTTCTTCAGAGTAGCCATCTTTTGCTTTATTACTGCTTTGCACACTCTTGGCATTCTCTTGATGAGCTTCAAGAGGTAGTCACCGGAAATGGTCTTCCAACAGTCTTGAGGGAGTTCCCAGAGATGCTTAGCACTTGTTGGCCCTTTTTGCCTTCACTCTGCGGTCCAGCTCACCCCAAACCATCTTGATTGGGTTCAGGTCTAGTGACTGTGGAGGCCAGGTTATCTGGCGTAGCACCCCATCACCATCACACCTCCTCCTCCATGCTTCACAGTGGGAACCAGGCATGTAGAGTCCATCCGTTCACCTTTTCTGTGTCGCACAAAGACACGGTGGTTGGAACCAAAGATCTCAAATTTGGATGCATCAGACCAAAGCACAGATTTCCACTGGTCTAATGATTATTCCTTGTGTCTCTTATGCTTGTTGCTCGTCCTTAGCAGTGGTTTTCTATCAGCTATTTTTCCATGAAGGCCTGCTGCACAAAGTCTCCTTTTAACAGTTGTTGCTGCTAGAACTCTGTGTGGCATTGACCTGGTCTCTAATCTGAACTGCTGTTAACCTGCGACTTCTGAGGCTGGTGACTCGGATGAACTTATCCTCTGCAGCAGCGGTGGCTCTTGATCTTTTTTTCCTGGGGTGGTCCTCATGTGAGCCAGTTTCTTTGTAGCGCTTGATGGTTTTTGCACTTGGGGACACTTTCAAAGTTTTCCCAATTTTTTTAACTGACTGACCTTCATTTCTTAAAGTAATGATGGCCACTCGTTTTTCTTTACTCAGCTGCTTTTTTCTTGCCATAATACAAATTCTAACAGTGTATTCAGTAGGACTATCAGCTGTGTATCCACCAGACTTCTGCACAACACAATTGATGGTCCCAACCCCATTTATAAGGCAAGAAATCCCACTCATTAAACCTGACAAGGGCACACCTGTGAAGTGAAAACCATTTCTGGTGACTACCTCTTGAAGCTCATCAAGAGAATGCCAAGAGTGTGCAAAGCAATAATCAAAGCAAACGTGGCTACTTTGAAGAACCTAGAATATAAGACACATTTTCAGTTGTTTCACACTTTTTTTGTAAAGTATATAATTCCACGTGTTAATTCATAGTTTTGATGCCTTCATTGTGAATCTATAATTTTCATAGTGATGAAAATACAGAAAACTCTTTGAATGAGAAGATGTGTCCAAACCTTTGGCCTGTATTGTACATATATACACATATACAGGGTTGGATAATGCAGAAAATAAATTAAGTGAGGTGAAGCATAAGACATGTTTTCGTCAGCACATTATTTCAGTGGCGGACCTTGACCCCAGGGGGCCCTGGTGCAGCCATGTTGAGGAGCGGGGGGAAGGGATTGCTGATAGCCGGCGGCGCGGTCCGGGGATGGGGGGGTGGATGCTGGCGGCGCGGTCCTTGGGGATTCCCTGGTGTGGTGCAGCCATGTTGAGGAGCGGGGGGGGGGGGGGGTTGTTGCTTGCGGCAGCTCTCCTACCTGCTGAGCTGCACTGTTCCCGGGAGTCGGTAGAGGAGAGGAGGGGCAGGATCAGGCAAGGGAAGCGGGAAGCTTTCAGCTTCCCTTGCCTGACCCTCCTCTCCTCTGCCGTCGGGTTACGGGGGTCGGCTGGGACCCCCCCTAGCCGGTCGGGGCCCTGGCGCAGCTGAACCAGCTGCACCACGGTAGTTCCGCCCCTGCATTATTTTGTGTGAACAGGACTAGCGCTACCGAGGTCAAGCATTTTTAAGCCTAATTTGAAATCATTTCACCTGACAAACAAGTATTTAGCTTGGCTTCCTCTTTACACTGCATGATTATCCTGAAACAACAATTACCAGAAACCCTCGTTCATGATGCTCAGACAGTGTAAATCCAGCCTGAGTCTCGGTTGTCAATTTGTTCATACATTTCTAAGAACAACAACTGGAGGAATGAATAAGAAATGTGCCCCGAAATTGTTATGTTATGTCAAGTACAAGCTTTTATTCAAACGGAGAAGTCCGGAAAGGGGACAGATCCTATTTTTCTGATTGATTTGAGTTGCCATGTCCTTGGCATCAACACTTATTACCTAGATGTATAAAGGCTTAAAAGTATTTTCATTGCTCCACAGCCAAAAGAAGTGTCTTGGATGATGATAGTGACAATGACGGAGAAGGAAATGAATATGATTTAGAAGACAGCTTCATTGATGATGATGAAGATGACGATTTTGACATCACAGATGAAGATTCGGACTGGATGCCGGGCTCACAGGATAAAGACAGTGAAGATATGACGACGCTGTTAAAAGAAGCAAAGAAGTTTGTGAAAGGGAAACGTTGATTAACAAATGTTTTTATACTGAAGTGTAATAATATGATGATTCCTTTTATTTTCAGCTTTACAAAACTTGCTATTATAGGATAAGAAATATATATTTTATACTTAATCTATAATTATAAGATAATAAAGTTAATAAGAATGAAATGTTTTCATTGTTCCAAACATTTTACCGTATATACTGCTTTATCTTACTCCTACCTCTACAATACATTTCTATACACCATTTGTGCCCTGTCGCTATTTAACATCAGCTATTTTACAGTAAAGCAATAGATGTAAAAATGCCCATTGAAAAGTGCTTCTCTGCTTTTGTGTCAAGAGATTAGATTAGCTATTACCGGATTTATCAATCATTAGTGGTAGGTACAATAATAAAGTGAAACCTCTCTTCTCTCTGGATTTATCAGCTTCAGAATGGAGTGAGTGGGTGTAAGGATAGATGAGAGTATGAATGGCGGGGGTTAGTTCAATATAAGGCTTTCAGCCAACGACTATCTCTGGTGATCCTCTCCTATATCGTCACACTTAGCTCGGCCAAGCTTGAAATTGTTCTGTATAGAGGCAGTAGATTAAACCATTGACTGACATCCCTAACTGCTGCCCCAGAAAGAATAAAAAGATTGAGCTGTTAAGTTCAAGATGCTTGATTCTTCTCTTCCTCAAGAGTCAGGAGGTTCTTAGATGAGCGATGGGATCAGCTGACTTTGATTTGTATTGGGTCCTGTATAGTGATGAGTGAGTAGCGAAATATTTGTAATCACTATACTATATAATAAGTACTTTGTAATACTTGTGTACTCATCTGAATAGCGAGTCCAATGTTAGTCAATTAGTGATAGGCTCTGCCCACACACATCCAGCCATAAAACAAGTATTTCTGGGACAGGGCGGGAGGGTGGTCTTTTTTGCATTTTCAATGCATAAAACACCTTGCTGTGCCAACCATAAAGACCCAACCATTCAATCTGCTCTCACTGGGTGGCCGACTCCCTTTGTGTACTGAAGGGAGCTATCAATTTGTGTCAGATCGTTCATGTTCGACCCATCACTCACGAGCACCAGCGATACTCACCAAGTAACATGTATCTCAAATGATGTACTATCCATGCGAGTAGCGAATAGTTACGATTACACTCGCTCATCACTAGTCCTGTAGACTACTACATCTTCTACATTGCCAGTAGAGTAGTGAGAGACTACCACTTAGATTGCAGTAGCGCTTAAAGGGGAACTTCGAGGAAAATAATGTTTGTGCAATCCCTGCACTCATTTACTATATTGCTAAACTGCCTGTTACATTTGTATAATAATGTTTAGCATTAATGTAAATCAGTTATTCACTAATGCTGCTTTCCACTCACCACTCCCATAGGGGGCAATACATCATGCCTGATTGAGAAGCTCTTCCCCCTCCCACTGCAGTGAGCATCTGTGTGTCTAAAAACAACACTTCCTCCTTCAATCACATGGGTGTGATGTCACAGCAGCTCCTATCCATACAGGTCTCTCCTCCTGCTTTCTGTACAGGAAGAAATCTCCAGACTCCAGCTTGGTGTAATACGTGTTGTAATGTCACGCCCAAGTGATTGAATGAGGAAGTGTCGGACAGCACTGAAGCTTTCTGAGAGGGAAGGGGGAGAGCTGCTCACTCGAGCAGTGACATATTGTCCCCTATGGGAGTCGGGACTGTAAACAGCAATTAGTGAATAACTGATTTATATTAATTGTTAACATTATTCAAATGTAGCAGGCAGCTCAGTATTATAGTACAGGAGTGCAGGGACTGTACAGAACTATTTTATCTCCCCAGAATTCCGCTTTAAGAACATAATAGAGAAAAACGTTGTGATCCAAAGTTCAATGATCATGTCATGTCACTATGTCACTATAGAGCACTTTACAAATAAAAACCATGTCCGACACATTTAACGTCTTAAAAATTGGGCGATTTTTGTTTTTTGCGCTTTTGTTTCCCCCCTCCTTATTCCAAGAGCCACAACTTGTATATTATTATGTCGACACAGGGCTTGTTTTTGGCGAGACGAGTTGTACTTTGAATGACACCATCCATTCTATCATATGATGTACTGGAAAGCGAGAAAAATTCAATTGATTTTATGGTGAAAATGATCTGACAATATGATTACACAGATGCCAAATATTGATAGTTTTTGTTTAGTTTGCGGAGGGAAAATAAATCTGAAATTTTGTAAAAATAAATAATAATTTTTTGCTTGTTTCTCCACTTTGTGAGACTCTTTGATTTACATTTTTGAGATATGGGGCTGTGTAAGGAATGTTTTTCCAATGCTTTTATCGATATCATTTTAGGGTAAATAAGGCTGCTTTCACACGATCGTGGCAGTTGCGGTGAAAAAACAGCAACTGCCGCGATTACCACATAACGGCCGCACTTGCGGTTCACTTGCGGCAAGCCCTATACAATGTTTATGGGGCTTGCGGCAGGTGCGGCAAGTGCGATACTGGCACTTGCCGCAGGTGCGGCTGCGGAAAAAGCGCGGCATACCGCGTTTTTTTTCGCGGCCGCACCTGCCGCAAGTGCCGAAACCGCACTTGCCGCACCTGCCGTGCACTTACCGCAAGCCCCATAGATATTGTATGGGGCTTGCCACAAGTGAACCGCAAGTGCGGCCGTTATGTGGTAATCGCGGCAGTTGCGGTTTTTTCACCGCAACTGCCACGATCAGCGAAAAACGCTGATGTGAAAAGGGCCTAAGATATATTAATCGCCTGTTATTACATTTTTTTTTTTTTGCAGGTGCAGCAGATTTTAAACATGAACCAATGGTGTATTGATTTTTTTTTTCTCTTTATGATGTTTACTAATAGAATAAATTTAGTTTACAGCTTGATGAATCGTACTTTTATGAACTCCACCACACCAAATATTTGTATTTATTTTTTTTTATTAATTTTTAATGGGTGAAATGAGGGGTTATTTGAACTTTTAATATTATTTTTATTTTTTCATGTTTTTAAAACTTTTTTTTTCGTTTTTATTGTGTTGTTAGTCCCTTCAGAGCACTTGAACCTGTAATCATCTGATCGCACATGCTGTATACAGCAGTTCTACAGCATTGCTGTATATAGCAGAAATCGTGGTCTCCTATGAATGTCAGACATGGGCTGGCTTTCAAAGGTACACAGGGGTCTTCAGCAAACCCATAGCTGTCATGGCAACACATTGGCTTCTTGCAATCATGTTGAAGGAGCTCAGATGAGGGGATGGAACAGCGAGCCCCCTGCTGGCACTTATTGACAGCAGCATTTAACAGGTTAACCACTGCAGCGGATATCTTGCTCCACCTGCGCCTGTTAGAGGCAGATGATGGCTTAGTAACAGAGCCTTCATCTGCCAGAAAGATGCGGGTTTGGATTGCAAGCCCTCGTCAAAGGCGGGGAGTTGACTTATGTCTGACATAGTCATAAGGAGTCTAAAAAATAATGTGGTCCTATACATACATTTTTTATGTTTTGTGTTTATGCCTACAATTTGCCTAATGGAATGATCTATCTGGCTGAATAACAATTACAGAAGTGCAGTATGGGTAAAGAAAAAAGCCAAATAAAATATTGTACAGTCACCCCTGTAATCCCCATGAGTTTTCAAAGGCTGCTATAGTGGTCACTGGCGGTTTGATCTTCTTCAGTCGCCTGACTGCTGCGGCTCATGATTGGATGCAGAGGTCAGGTGACTGGAGCAGCGTGTTATCGGATGTGCCTATGAAGAGGCTCCGTTTCATTCACCTGATTAGTATATTTATGGAATTCAGTGAATCAAGTGACTGAAGAAAGTTATATCATTGATTTATGTTCACCTGAGAACTCTGGAGTGGCCTAAGCTAGAGTCATGAGGGTTACAGCAAGTGAGAACATGTTACTTAATTTTTTTTTTTACTCATCTTGCCTGTCTGTAAATAAATCTCTATGTCTAAGGCTGTGTGCTCATGATCAGGAATTGCAGCATTTTGGGTGCAGCATATTTGTGCTGGGTCCAAAATGCTGCATGCTACAGTACCCACATCCAATTTGCTTCTCCCCACCGCAGCGTATTTTCAGCTGTGGTGCGGGTTACCACAATTCCGCATCTCCGCAGCATGTTCATTTCACGCTCCGGAGTCAGAAGAGATAACCATCGGAGAAGCCACCCTGCACAGAACTCGGATCGTGGCTCCCAGTGTTCACCTGCAGGTCTGGATGCACTGTGTCCAAGATGCACTGCCTTTGGATCATGTGCACACAGCCCATTAGCCCTCTGCCTACTTCTTTGTTCCTCTGAAGTTAATCACTGTCACATATACTTTTTTTTTTTTTACATATTCTTCCCTCTCCTCACCAAATCCGCATTATTTTCCCATCCGTAGAGGGGTTGTGCCATGAACAATTGTATATTTTAGTTAATAGAACTTAGAATAAAAATACATTCCACAATTGAATTGAATGTGTCCGACTAGGCAGGAACAGGTCGGATATACCACAACTCTGGGGCAGGGGAGGAAGTAAAAGTATAGTATACATACATTCTAGACAGGGATCACAGCTGATTATTTCTTTGATGTAAAACAATTTTTAAACAAAGGAAATGTTTTTCATTACAGAAGTAACGATCTGCAATCCCCAGCTTTAATGTCTGTAAACTCTTTTACTTCCTCCCTGGCTGTAATGTCTTTGATATATCCAACCTGTTCCTGCATGGTCAGACACATACTGCATGTTTCGGACTATAAGATGCACCCAGATTTTAGAGGAGGAAAATAAGGGAAAAAAAATAAGTAAAACATCTGGTTATAATTAACTGTTGTGGGGGGATGGGATCTACTGCAGACACTGTTATGGGGGTAATGTCCCTATTCCTAGTCCCTTCCAGGTAATATGTCCCCCATATATAGCCTCCAATCCTGGTATATGGACCCCTCCCATCCAGGTACATAGCCCCTCCATCCAGGGATATTGTACCTTCTCCCCCATCCTAGGATATTGCACCCCCCATCCTGGGATATTATATTACTGTAAATGACCCCCCATTCTGCCGCACACACTAAAATAATAAATGGTGTAACATACCTGTCCGGTGCTCCCCTCATCGCTCCCTCTGCAGACGCAGCAACATCTATTTCTGTGTGTGCCGACTTCCGCTCATGTGACCAGCACAGCACAGTGAAGAGATCGATGCTGCAGAGGGAGAGACGAAAGGGAGCGACAGTCAGGTATGTTACACTGTTTATTATTTAGTGTGTGCCGCAGCATGGGGGTCATATACAGGATGGTGGGTGTCACACACTTAGTGTAGTGTAATACGCAATGCCAGCTCAGCGCTGGCTTCACTGAAAGGTGGACAGTGGGATGCAGTGAATATTACAGTAGACTAATGAGCGGGCCCACACCAGCCTCTCCAGAGCCGCCACCCCCCCCCCCCTTCCCCAGCACAGTACAGCACAGCCCCACATTCGGACCATAAGCCCCCACACTTTACCACGCAATTTGGGGGAAAGAAGTGTGTATTATGGTCCAAAAAATATGGTACTTTGCACAGGGGCACATTTATAAGGAACACATTTTTGATTCAGCTTATTCATGCAAATTAGATATTTTATTTTCAAGAAAGCATTGCAAAAGACAGTCCAGGAAACGGCAACATGTTTCGAGTATAGGTGTGTAGTCTTTATTAAGCTCTTTACCCTGTGCCCTGTGGTGAGCTGGAATTTGTACTTTTTTTCTTAGCCCATTTATAAGAATATCTAGGACAGGACCCTTTATTTCTAACACAATCCAATTGTGGAACTTATTTTTAGTCTAAAATCTATTGGTTAAAATGTACAATTGTTTGTGACAGAACCCCTATAAATCTACTAACATGAGTACCTTCATCCTATTTACAACACATTATCGCATGGATTATAGGTTTATCTTTTTCTCCTATAGGTGTGTAAGGGGTCTAGGTGCTCATGCGGGTTTTTTCCTATCAATCTTCTTCTCCCTATAAAACACCTAGCGCTGGATTGATTATTACTGATCCTTGCGGTAACAATGTGAGTACAGTACAATCTCTTGTTTTCAAGTGTGTGAGAGTTTGGAATGATTCTTGAATTCTGGGCCTATCAATTTTGTGTTCAATAAATTGCGAACATTTTAAACATTGTGTGTGGTCATCATTTTTGCACTTTCCTAATAAGCAAAGCTAGAAATGGAACCATAAGCATTATTAATGCTACATTTAGAAAAAAAATCAGTGCATTTACAGGGAATCTTTTAGCAGTATTTTGCAGTGTAATCTGAGAATAGCATGATATAGGGGTTAAAACACTGAATTCCGTGGTGTGTCACTTATAAGGCTGTGTGTTCTTGTTTACTTTCAATGAAGGTTTTATCACTGGGAGATTATCACTGCCAGGACTGCAGCTCACACACCTGCTAGGCCTTCCACGCCTTTCCTATGATAAGCAGTTCATTGTCAATATACAATGTACGGTACATAGAAAACTGTGGTGTGGGTGGGGTTAGCTTTCTGAGCTCTTATAATCACTACAAATAAGAACTCTAATTGCCACAGCTGCAGCGCCCAGTAAACTAAGTGATGCATAGTTGGAATCGGGATCTCTTTACCTGCATTAGGCTGGTATTTGACGATGTTCAAAAGTCCAAAAATTATCCCATTTCCAAAGCTTTGCAAACCTATCTCTGCCTCCCAAGTAACAATATCCTAGTTTCTGAAAATGGAAAAGTTAACGTTGATTGGTCTTCTGTAAACTTTTCATAAAATGATGTTCTACTTTGAGTTTTTCTTCATTTGAATATTCTGAGAATGAAATATGAATCTGGATCAAATCACCAAACAAAATGTGACTTTTCAGACGTCTTCCCATGATCTATTTTTGCAGTTCTATTTTGATTTGGAAAAGAATGAAGCAAAAGTTAAATTGCATTTATCTCTTAAGTACACCGCCCATGACTCCAAGCATAAGATGGAAAACAATTTATTAATTGTCATATTTTTCAAAATTGCTCATATTTCTTAAAGTATTTGTTAAAACATTTGCCCTGAAATAGCTCCCTGGGAATATACTTTATTCTCTTTCCATCATATACTATATTCGGCGTGTTGTTTTTTTTGTTTTTTTTAAAATGTTTCAGAAAAGTGTTAAAATAGTTTTATCATCATGATTTTATAAAAATCTAGTTGTACTGGGCGCTGCAACAATCCAGAGACAACCTAGAAATCAACATAAGGGGGAATTATTATAATTGTCTAATTTACTAAACTGTGTCCAGAATAGGGATAAAGCTGCTCAATAATTAGAGGATTTCTATCTTCCATGATGCCTAGAAGTCATTTCTAGGAGTGCCATCTATAAAGTATTTAAAATTAATGCTCATCTGTTATCAGAATTTACAATGACATTACATGTCTTACAAAGCAGATTTCTTGAGGCTGATGGGGCTGGTGTACTTACGTTAACAATCGACGTCAAAATAGCGGTAAACTCCTACAAACGTTCTCAGGAGTAATAGTGAAATGAGCATTTTATGGTTTCCAGCTCCATCTCATAAAATGCTAATTTTAATATCAGAATTATGCTCATTTGATGTGTATTTTCAAAGTAAGTACACCAACCTCATCTGGTCTGAGACCTGTGTAATAAACAGTTCAATTAAAGGTTATTCTATAGCAAGCTCAGGGGCACAGATAAGGCAGGTAGTTATGGATCAAGAATCCTCTTGATTCACCACAACATGTTTCTATGAAGGCTTATCGTCTTCCTCAGGTGGATACACCTGAGGAAGACGATAAGACTTCGTGGAAACATGTTGTGGTGAATAAAGAGGATTCTTGATCCATAACTACCTGCCTTATCTGTGCCCCTGCGCTCGCTATAGAATAACCTTTAATTGAACTGTTGGATCTCACCTCTGTGTGAGTTATTCAGAAGCTGCGGGGGACATTGCTGAAAATCCTTCACTACCTTTGGAGCACAGGATCTGTGGGAACGTCGACACCCTTGATTGGTGGATATCGTATACGTGACCGCAGACACCATGTGACTGACAGGCGGCACTTGGACGGCTCCTCCGGCCCAGGTGGCCTTAAGAATACACTGGGGTTGTGCGGAGGTGGCACAACCCAAAAAGGTGAGAGCCCCCCCTGTCACAACCTTCCCTTCCCCTTCAAAGTGCATGTGGGTGCTCCCTATGGGAGCGCTTTTCTCTTTTTGTATTACTGTGTAATAATCAGGACTTTGGAGTCGGTAAGAAAAACATCTGACTCTTCAATTCTCCTGAATCCGACTCCAACACCACCAAAATGAGCTGTGAAGTCAGTAAGCCAAACATCTGACTCAAACTCTTCTATTTCCCTGAATCTGACTCCACCATAATGAACATTGACTCCGACTCCACAACTATGGCTGAGAATTCAGTAAGCCAAACATCCAACTCCTTAATTTTACTGATTCCGACACCACCCAAAATAGACACAAACTCCAACTCCATGACTCGGACTCCACGGCCCTGGTAATAATGAATGCATGGAGGTGGGGGTCCTGCAGTAGTTGTCCATCCAAGCAGTCATACTTGATTGTGGGTTACACAACCACTTCAAGTGAGCAGTTTTCATTAAGATTTCCTGCCATCTCCTGTCCGAGGGATAAGACCCTATTGCGCATTATCTCATTCACAGACTCATTCCCCTTGGGCTATGCTACCTCCTAAAATGCCCTTCTAAATGCCCACCTCTTGTGATCATGTGATGCCCAGGCCGGAACGTCTTAACCGGTGCATTGTGGGTCTGATCACATGGTACGGGCCTGGCTCCGGCGTTTATGCATATCTTAGTGGGTGACAGAGCCAAGGAAGCACTTCCGCCCGCTGCTTCTCTGCAGCCCGATGTCCCTGCATGGATATCGGGCTGCAGAGAAGTGATCTGACACTTGGGCACAGCGATCCACTGGGCCCAGCTGTCAGATCGCTTCTCTGCAGCCTATCTGCATGCAGGGAGATCTGGCTGCAGAGAAGTATCTGACAGCGGAGCCTAGCGGATGGCTGTCCCCGCTGTCAGATCCTTCTCTGCAGCCTGATCCCCTTGAAGAGAGATCGGCTGCAGAGAAGAAGCAGACAGAAGCAGGCAGCGGCT
The DNA here is from genome assembly GCA_033576535.1 of Allobates femoralis. Taxonomy (NCBI): domain Eukaryota; kingdom Metazoa; phylum Chordata; class Amphibia; order Anura; family Aromobatidae; genus Allobates; species Allobates femoralis. Next base: position 554,870,140 of record JARQOC010000001.1, on the reverse strand, counting down.
GGGCACAATGATCATGAAATTCCAGGTTGTGGGAAAGCAAAACACAAAAAAAGCCAAAGGGGGTGATTACTTTCCCAAGGCTCTGTAGCTTGAAATATTTAGTTTATTTGTGAGACCTGAGAGTAATGTCACACACAATGGTTCATAAATAACATTTCCCTCATGTCTACTTTACATCAGCACCGCTTTTGAAACATAATTTCTTTTTGTTAGTACCGTAAGTTAGAAGGGTTAAAAGATTATCAGCAATTTCTCAATTTTATAACAAATTTATCAAACCAATTTTTTTTAGGGATGACATCACGTGTGAAGTAATTATGAGGGGCCAATATGACAGAAAACACCCAAACGTTACAACATCCTAAAAATTTCACCCCTCTAAGTGCTCAAAAAACACATTCAAGAACTATATTAACCCTTCAGGTGCCTTACAGGAATTAAAGCAATATGGACATTTTCTACATTGAAATTATGACAAATTTTCGGGAGGGAGAGATAAATTACAGAAGCCTGTAAATTATATTTCATGCTCCACCCTTGTTCTTCAGAGAGGGAGGAACAGCGTGTGAGATTTATATTCTCCCTTCTTAAGAGGTATCCCCAGGCCTAGGTCTTCTCACTGCCAACCAATTCTCCACCTTTGTGGTCGGTGGACGAGTTTTTTGCAGCTCTGGCCTTGGTGTATGGTGACTCTGATGGCATGTCCTTTGCTGAGTCTATACTTCATAAGCTAAGGCATTGAGTGCGGTCGGCTGAGGAGTTATCCTCAGAATTCAGCAGATAGGCCACTGAGACTCGGTGGATAACCCTTGCCCTTAGGAGTCAGTTCTGTCTGGGTCTGTCAGCTAGGCTTCAAGACTCTGACTCAGTATGCTGCTCCGGAGTTATTGAAGGCTGCAATGTCTCTTGCCATCAGGCTGGACAGACACCTTAGGGAGAGACCTACACCACACTCCTACTGTGGTCTCTATTTAGGAGGTTCCACAGATTAAGTTTAATGAACCTATGCAGTTAGGGACCGTTAGTACCAGGTCTACTACGGTTCGTCGTGGCAAAGGGGCGTGTTACTATTGCGGTCATTCTGACCATTGTATTAGGGTCTGTCTGCTTCTAAGTTGGCTGCTCAGCCTCATATGCCATGCCCCTCTGGTCAGGTGGAAGGAGATGTCCAGGGTGTGCATGTTTTCACTATTTCCAAATATCAGCCCACCATTTCTGCTGAAATAGTGATTGGTTGAAAGACTGTTTCTATTCCTGTCTTTGTGGATAGTGGAGCAGGAGTGAATTTGATAGATTCTTGCTTCACACAGACCCATGGTCTACTCTAAATGGTAAAGCATTAGTGAGATCTGTTCCTATCTCTGCCATTGACTCTGCTCCTCTCAGCCAGAGGATTCTTTCCAAAGTCGTACTTAATGTGAACTTGTGTATAGGAACTCTTCATAAGGAGTTTCTGTCTTGTTACATCTTGGAGAATCTGCCTATACCCTTCATCTTGAGCCTTCCATGGCTGAGAAAGCATAACCCGGTGTTTGGCGGTTGGAAAAAGTACTTAATTGGGGCAATTTTTGTAAATATAATTGCCTCGGTGCTACTGTTTTTTGCCATATTGGTCACGTCTGCGCCTACATCTCCGAGGTGGTTAAGAGCCTACCAGAGAATAGGGGTAAAGCACGATCTTGTTCTCAGGTTAATGCTAGGGCTAGACGCCGTCCTGCGAAGACTGACCGGGACAGGGATGGGACTCCCACTAAGTACAAAGAGGGAGAGAGTCCTTAGACAAGGGGAGATCCTTCCGTTGTTTGCCCTCCTAAAAAACCTGGCTGTAACAGGATATATGTTAATAAAAGGAGTTAAAGTAGATCTGACAGAATTATATTTCAACAGTGACCATGAAAAATGTGGCTTTATCTGACTATAGCTAGCAACTGATCACATCATAACTTAGAATTGAGGCTTTGGAGCAGTAATGTATAGAGGAACAAATAGGACACATTCTAGATGGCAGTTTTGTATATTAATGACACACTAGGGACAGATGTTACAAAATGCAGATTGGTGGCCACATGTTTAGAATATTGTGCTACATCTTTTCTCCACTTGACATTTTCCTATTAAAATCCCATCCAGGGGGTATAAATGAGAGCAATAATGCTACTAGATTATGACATGTTTCTAATCAAATTGACTCATCAACCTACAGGATATACAGTATCTTTTATAAGTTTACAGCTCATTATTCAAATAAACGCCCTGAGATAGCTCCATCGCCGGAAAGATAAGTTACCATTATGTCTATGGCAACATAAACCAATTATTTCATTATCTTGTACAAAAAAGACGCATAGTGAACCCTGCAAAAAAAGAAAGAGTGGCAGATTGCATTTTTTTTTCTCCTCTCATTGCCTTACTTAATCTTTAAATAAAATCCAGTTTTTATCATATTTATATCATGTTTTATCTAGAGACCATTCAGAGGGGCAGATTGAGGGCAGAGGGGAGCAGCGAGAATGCATGGGGGCAGAGAAAGTGCAGTTAGGGCAGCGGGAGTACAGGGGGGTAAAGAGAAGAGCAGAGGGGGACAAAGAATGCAGGGGGGGCAGAAAGAGTGCAGTTAGGGCAGCGGGAGTACAAGGGGGCAAAGAGAAGAGCAGAGGGGGACAAAGAATGCAGGGGGTGCTGAAAGAATGCAGTGGGGGGGTCGAGAGAAAGCAGAAGGGGCAGCGAGAATGCAGGGGGAGCAGAGAGAGTGCAGAGGGGGCACAGAGAATGCAGGGGGGGAGAGAGAGTGTGGGAAGGGCAGAGAGAGTGCAGTTGGGGCAGTGAGAGCACACAAGGGGGCAGAGATCGTGGGTGGGGAGGCCCAAAAAGACTAATCCCAAAAACAGTGGCAGAATTGCCTTTTTTTCACCTCTCATCACCTTACTTAATCTTAAAATAAAATCAAGTTTTAGCATATTTATACCAAGTTGAATATTTAAAATCTTATGTTTTACAATACCATGCTAAGTATATGTTGTTCGAAAAATAAACTATTTGCTTAAAAAAGTGACTAGTGAAATCCTTCTATAATTTTACTTTATCATTGAGTAGATAACATTATAAAGTGCTGCTCCAATATTAGCGCAGCCTTTCTGCAACACAAAAAAAGACAAGAATACTCTTGCATAATTCACTCAGCATAAATCCCTATGGACCTAGAAAGAAATGTAAGGTGAGCAGAATAAGAAATCCTTCTGGATTCATAGATTTAAGAGCCTTTAATCCCGGAGGACTAAAGAAATGCACAGATGCCATTCTAATAACCTTTTCATACATTTTATTTGTACCTTAGATGCTTTCATGAATTTACCTTGCATTTTTTTGGTGCCATTGCTATAAATTCAAGTCAATAGCCAGGCTCTAGAAATGTAAAGTCAAAAGAATTTGTTGTCACCAGGTTTGTTGCCACCTAATTTGAGAGCAAACTAACAAAGAGACAGATATCCTGATTCTGGTGATGTCACTTGGCTGCTTGGTGTACTTTTAATAAAATTACTGTTTTATTGCCAGGAGATTATCACTAATGGAACAGTAAACCTGCAGCCAGGTAGTTCTACCACGTCCCCACCACTGACAGCCTTTGTCTATGATGCGAGGAAAAAGGGAGAGGGATACTTCTCACCACTCTATAGAAATGAGACAAATGCTAAATAGGGTCTTATCTCTATAATATAGAGGTATATATATGGCGACAAGGGCCTGCTCACCTGATATGGTTATGTAACCCACAACCAGTATGAACACTTAGTCAGTAGCTGCTGCTGGATCCACACATCCACGGTCACCGCGGTGAGAAATCAGCATATAAGGACGAAGTGTCGTATGATCCGCGCTGCTACCAAAGGAGGACCAGGACAAAGGAACGTCTGGTTGAAGTGGTTCTTTAATCCGCCGCGTTTCGGAGCTATCTCCCAGCTCCTTCCTCAGGGACATTACAAAGTATTACATACAGGATCCTTTTATACACTTGAGAAAGCGCCAAAACAATTGTTGATGAATCATTGTGACGTCACTGAACAGGGAGGGACAATGTGACGTGAACAGAGCAAGTTATCAGTGTGCAAACATTGTGCATATCCATATATATGTATAACAATTAATAAAATAATCAAAGCTGTTTTGTATTTGTGGTAATAGTGACCCAAAAATCTTAAAAAAAGGAATAAAATAATAAAGAGTGTGATAAAGATATCCACAGAACTGGTGTGGATCGAACTCACATGAAATAGCATAAAAATGTGACAGATCATATGACAAACCCATTGTACTATCAGCGCTAGCAATCATGTCAATCAATCAATGAACAGCATAAAAGAATGCACCAGTTTTCACTGAGGAATTCAGTCCTTATTATATAGATATTATTTATAGATATTTAATCCATATCTAGGTAATCAATATGATCTAATCTCACAAAAAGAAACAGATTTAATTGAATAAATAAGAAGCAGCATGTGGAGTAGAACTCCTAAAATAAGATAAGAGGAGCCCTGTATAGTGAATAACGTAATGATCCTCTATACCATAGGCACTGACAATCAATAGGCATATTCTCTGAGGAGTTGCATCATGGGCTCCTCAAAACAGCTCTCAAATGATCTGAGAAAAAAGATTGTTCAACATAGTTGTTCAGGGGAAGGATACAAAAGTTGTCTCAGAGATTTAACCTGTCAGTTTCCACTGTGATGAACATAGTAAGGAAATGAAAGACCACAGGGACAGTTCTTGTAAAGGCCAGAAGTGGCAGGCCAACAAAAATATCAGAAAGGCAGAGAAGAAGAATGGTGAGAACAGTCAAGAACAATCCACAGACCACCTCCAAAGACCTGCAGCATCATCTTGCTGCAGATGGTGTCACTGTGCATCGGTCAACAATACAGCGCACACTGCACAATGAGAAGCTGTATGGGAGAGTGATGCGAAAGAAGCCGTTTCTGCATGCACTCCAAAAACAGAGTCGCCTGCGGTATGAAAAAGCACATTTGGACAAGCCAGTTTCATTTTGGAAGAAGGTCCTGTAGACTGATGAAACAAAGATTGAGTTGTTTGGTCGTACAACAAGGCGTTATGCATGGCGTCACAAAAACACAGCATTCCAAGAAAAACACTTGCTACCCAGTGTCAAATTTGGGGGAGGGTCCATCATGCTTTGTGGCTGTGTGGCCAATGACGGCACCGGGAATCTTGTTAACGTTGAGGGTCGCATGGATTCCACTCAGTATCAGCAGATTCTTGAGAATAATGTTCAAGAATCAGTGTCAAAGTTGAAGTTACGCCGGGGATGGATTTTTCAGCAAGACAATGATCCAAAACACCGATCCAAATCTGCTCAGGCATTCATGCAGAGGAACAATTACAATGTTCTGGAATGGCCATCCCAGTCCCCAGACCTGAATATCATTGAACATCTGTGGGATGTTTTGAAGCGGGCTGTCCATGCTCGGCGACCATCAAACTTAACTGAACTGGAATTGTTTTGTAAAGAGGAATGGTCAAAAATACCTTCATCCAGGATCCAGGAACTCATTAACAGCTACAGGAAGCGACTAGAGGCTGTTATTTTTGCAAAAGGTGGATCTACTAAATATTAATATCACTTTTCTGTTGAGGTGCCCATACTTTTGCACCTGTCAAATTTTGAAATAATGGATATTTCACATTTTCAGTTAGTACAATAAACCTCATTTCAATCCTGAAACATTACTGTGTCCATCAGTTATTACATATATCACACTGAAATAGCTGTTGCAAAAAATCAATTTTAAACAAAAAAAAAAAAAGAGTAAGATTTAGAGGGGTGCCCAAAATTTTTCATATAACTGTATATATATAATTTTAGAAAATAGCAGTAAATATGTGTATGTCCTAGTGTTTATGCCTTTGTTCACATTGATATTGTCCACACCTATTATGTGTATGCCATGGAAGACAGATCATTTTAGGTTATTTTATTTTTAAAGCACTAAAATGTCTTTTTAGAAGTGTATAGAAATATATATTTCTAAAGAGTCATTGATTTTTTTTGTTGTTGTTGTGCTCTATAGAAACTAGCAGCCACTTACAGAGACGTGCTTTACAAAAACCTCCACTGCTGATCAGCCCAATAACATGCTACAGCTGTTGTACGCAATGTCAGGTATTATAGAGCATCGTTGCACCAGCCTTATGGTCCGGATTCTCATTTCAGCAGCACGGATCGCCATACACTTCGTCCTTTTGAGTTTGAAGTATTGAAGACGGCACTTCATCATTCAGATCTTTGGTAAAAATGATCTAACCATAAGCTGTTACATTGATCTATGGGGTGTGGGTTATCCAGCACTATCATGTTGGTGATCTGTTCTATACTGTTTCAATTTGGGGGGGATCCAGGTATCAGACTAAGGTGCTTTTTATTTTACAAGAGGCTACAAAGATTTTTGCTCAGTCTGGTGATGGACTCATCATGGAAAGGTGAACTGTTGTGATCTTTCTACTTGGTGTTGGTGTTGTGTGGTCACTATGATTACAGTGTTTGTGTGACCTGGAGCCAAGTAGCATTTACCTGGGTTGTTGGGCACCTATTGCTGCAGCAGCGATTACCATGCATTGTTATACCTAGAAACCCCAGTAAAAAGATCACAATGATGTGGCATTGGACTTATACACTTTGATTAAACTGGTAAGTAAGAACCTCCTATTTGTTTTTGTAACTTTTGCTTAGCATTAGTAGACCAATGTGCAACATTTAGGCGTCTGCTCCCTATCCTTTTTCTATTTTTATTTTTATACATTTGCAATCATATCAATTAAATTACTACAATCAGCAGTCCATCAACACACGAAGGTCAGTCAATCTGGAAAATTGTTAGAACCTCAAAGGCATGAAAACCATCAATGTCTTGATAAAACTGGCTGTCATATGGACTGCACCAAGAAAGGAAGACCATGAATGACTTCTGCTGCAGAGGATAAGTTCATCAGATTTACCAGTCTTAGAAAGCACAAACTGACAGCATCTTAGATAACAGTCCTCATAAATGATGCATGGACATCATATAGCAGAAACATCTCAATATCAATTATACAGAGTAGATGGTGAGAACTGACCTTTATGATCAAATTGCTGCAAAGAAGTCACTATTGATAATCGCAAATAAGAAGAAGGGACTTGTTTGTGGCAAGCATCAGGACTAGACAACAGATCAGTTGATATCCATGGCTCAGTGCTCAATACCAAGCACTCAACACCTCTGCGATCTCCTGCAAGATTGTTGGCACCCATTCCAGGTGATATCCTGACGAAGATGTTTGAGAGAATGTATATGGGGGGGAGGGGCAACATTGTGGAATTTTAGATTTCAAACATCTGGTTTATTTCACTTCTGTGTGTTTACTCCTTCCATCTATTTGTCTTCCTTTATTCTTTTGCTGCTTTCTGTCTGAATCTACATTGTGCACGGTACAATTAGAACAAGGAAAACCATTTAAGAACAGGTGTGTCCAAACATTTGACTGGTATTTTATTTGGTATTGCAATTCAGCACCATGTCAATAAATGCATCTGACAAGTAAGAGCAGTAAACATTTTCCAAGTATACAGAATTTACAAGTACTATGCATTGCTTATATGGCATCATGACATTCCACAGCACTTTGTAGAGATGATCATCATTGTCCCTATCGGGGCTCTCAATCTAAACACCTTATCAGTATGTCTGTAGTGTGGGAGGTAACCCCAGACAAACATGGGAAGAGCATACAACCTCCTTGGCGGCATTTGAACCCAGAACCACAGCGCTGCAAAGTAACCGGGCTAATCACTGAGCCGCCATGTCACCAATTAATGTTTCATATGAGTTAACTGCAGATTATAAAGAAATTCTCAGCCTCAATACTTGAAACACTGTCATGTTCTGATCTAGCTGCTGGCTTCTTTCACAAACGTTTGTTACAGCAATACATAGATGCCATATAAAGCATCTGACTCAGGATCTGCTTTACATTACAGGAGACTGTATGTGAGATCTTTATTAAGGTGATAAGACTGAATTGCAGGGAGACCCATATCTCATCACATGGTGTGTTATTTCCTGCATGCAATAACAGCAGTCAGAATACAATATTACTATGTCACTATAAAGTTAATTACCTTTAGTACCTATATCAATCATATATGTATTTGTGAGATTTTACCCAAAATCATCTGCGCCAAGACCTTATCCATTTTGCTTTCACTAGAGAATATTTATCTGTCTAATGACACAATACACCTTTATGTTGAAAACATTTACATAAAATATTATCGTCTTTTCTTGCCCTCCAGCAATTGCATCTGATACTTATATTAATGCCCATTATCAGAAACCAAATGCTGAATGCCTGGAGTTTTCATTAACGTTATGCATCTTTAATTTATATGATTTACAGTTATGAAGATTTCAGAATTCAAGTGCGTGTAGAGAGATTGTGTGTCATTTGTCACTTCAAACCAGCTGTAATGAACGATGATATTATCATTTCAGATTCTATCTTACTCTATCCACAAAAGCACAAAGAACCACAAATGTGGTATATATACTTATGTGTATAATATATATATATATATGTCTTATATATGTGTACACACTGAAAAAAAATATAGACACAACACTTATTTTTGCTCCCATTTTTCATGAGCTGAACTTAAACATCCTCCGGACCTGAGGGAAGCCGCGGGTGGCCGCAGCGAGACCGCAGCCGCCCTGTACTCGGCGGGTGCAGGGAGGCTTCTCCCTGCAGTCACCCGATGGGAGCTGCTTCCGACTCCGCAGCATGAAATAAACATGCTGCGGAGGAGCGGACTCCCGGCAACCCGCACCACAGCTTCAAAGACGCTGCGGGCGGGTTACACATAGTGAGGATGGGATTTCTTGAAATCCCATCTGCAATGTTGTTATATCTTCTGTAGTTTGCTTGTTGTCTTCCCTGTTTGCTTTTTCTGCCTAGTAACAGTGATGTAAGATAGAGGAGGAGCTGTGGCAGGAAAAGGGGGAGCTGAGAAAGGGAAGAGAATTCATTAAAGTATGGCCGCTCGACTGAGCAGTTCAGCGTATCTGTGTGCTTCTGGATTCATCGTCATCTACACTACAACACTACAATTGGCGACGAGGAAGCGTTCATTCATCAGCTAAAGGTATTTCAGTGCCACAAGATCATCAGTGCTCACCATGGCCTGTCTACCTGCATTCCCAGCTTTTGATGTGCATCAGTCCCAAGCAAACCTAGCAGCATGTTGGGATAAATGGCTGAAGCGCTTTGAGATATTTCTGCAAGCCATGAACATAGCCAATGATACAAGAAAGAAAGCCATGTTATTACACTATGCAGGGGAGCAAGTCTATGATATCTTCACTACTCTGCCTAACACAGGGGAGACAAGGACTATGAGCTCAGCAAAGCAGCATTGAGCAAACACTTCTCCCCGCACAGAAATGCAGCGTTTGAAATCTTCAAATTTAGACAATCAAAGCAATCAGCCACAGAAAGCATTGATGAATATCATGTCCGGCTACGGCACCTTGCAGCTTACTGTGAGTTTACAGACGTAGACAAAGAAATCCAAACGCAGATATTACAAGGATGTATTTCTTCAAAGTTAAGAAGACAAGCACTCAGAGACCCTACTATGACCCTAGCAAAACTATTAGACACAGCATGTATAAATGATACTGCAGAGAAACAGGCAAAACTCATAAAGAGCAGTGAGCCAGAAGCACCATCTTCTATAGCAAAGCTTACACGAAACCACAAGTACAGGCGGCAACTTGTTACAACTGCGGTGGGTCGTAGCCTCACCAGAACATTTGTCCAGCAAAGGGCACAACCTGCCATAATTGTGGAAAACGAAACCATTTTGCAAAAGTGTGCAGATCTACACCGCAGCAATCTGCTCGTCCCACAGTACAGCCCAGGTCACAGAAGGTCCAAGCACTGCAGCTTAATGATGAGGCTCAAAGCACTTACTTATTCTCAGTGACTGAGGAAGGAGCTCGGGCTGTGCACATGATTAACAATCCAAAACGAGTCATCCTCATAAATGGCAATCCAGTGGAAGCCCTGGTGGACACAGGGGCATCAGTCAACGTCATCAGTCATACAATCTATAATCAACTCTTGAATAGACCTGTTCTACAAAATACCAGCCTACAGATTGCCCCTGTGTGGCAAATTTCAGTCAGAACTAACAGCTGAAGGGAAATCCATCACGGACACTTTTTACGTAGTGGAGTGCTCTGCAGATACGCTTCTCAACTGCAGCAGCGCAGTGTCTCTAGGCCTGGTGAACCTGGTCAACAGCGTTACAGGTTCTTCAGTCCCACATATTATGCAGAGGTACCCCAGTCTTTTTAAAGGCCTTGGTAAGCTAAAAGACGTTCAGATAAAGTTACATATTGATCAGTCGATACAGCCCTCCATCCAACCTCACAGGCGCATTCCCTTTCATGTCCGCAAACTTGTGGAGCAAGAATTGCAAGACCTGGAGGCATCTGATGTTATTGAACGGGTTGAAGGCCCAACTCCCTGGGTCTCGCCTATCGTTGTTGCGCCTAAACCAAAACAGCCTGGTAAAATATGTCTTTGTGTGGATATGCGGCATGCCAATCTAGCTATTCAAAGAGAAAGGCACATCACGCCTACTATTGATGACATTCTCACAGATCTGAATGGTGCAAAGGTGTTTTCAAAAATTGATCTAAAATCCGGCTATCATCAACTTGAGTTGCATCAAGACTCCAGGTACATCACAACTTTTAGTACTCATATGGGCCTGCGTAGGTTCAAGAGGTTGAACTTTGGTATCTCATCAGCCGCAGAAATTTTTCAAAATGTTATCAGTCAGGTCCTGTCTGGAATAGCGGGAGTCCTCAACGTCAGTGATGACATTCTCATATACGGAACAACCCAAGAAGAACATGACAGTCGCCTGGAGCAAGTGTTTCAGAGACTGCAAGCCTGCAATCTTACTGTCAATCCATCAAAATGTGAGTTCAACCAAACGTCATTAAATTTTTTTGGATACATCTTTTCAGGACAAGGTGTGTCAACAGATCCTCAGAAAGTCACTGCCATCAAATCTGCTGGTCAACCTCAAAATGCCTCAGAGGTTCGCAGCTTTCTAGGACTGGTCACATGCTGTGGACGATTCATACCCGACCTAGCCACTATTTCTGAACCCCTGAGACAACTCACAAAGAAAGATATTCCTTGGTCATGGGGTACTGAACATCAAGCATCGTTTGACGCGTTGAAGTCCAGCCTAACTGGTGACACTGTCATGGCTTACTTTCACCCATTAAAGTCCACAGAACTGATTGTAGACGCTAGCCTGGTAGGCCTGGGTGCAATTCTCACACAGGTGTCCAACAATGGCAACATTTCCACGATTTCCTAGGCAAGCAAGACATTAACAGATACAGAACAGCGCTACTCACAAACTGAAAGGGAAGCTCTTGCAGTTGTGTGGGGATGCCTTCACTTTCATCTGTACCTCTTTGGACACAAGTTCACAGTCATAAGTGACCACAAACCGCTTGTTCCAATTTTCAACAAACACTCTTCCAAACCCCCTCCACGAATTGAACGCTGGTTGCTCCGCTTACAGAACTACCATCTTCAACTGAGATATGAGGCTGGAGTTGGAAACCCGGCGGACTATTTCTCAAGACACCCAATACCACAACCTACTAAGGACGACATTCCAGCAACTATTCTAACGGAGGAACATGTAAATTTTGTTGCTGCACATTCAGTGCCAAGAGCTATGACTATGGAGGAAATACAACAGGCGGTGGACTCTGATCCCCAACTTCAGTTGGTGATAGAATCTGTTCGGTCTAAGAAATTGAGCTGTTTTCTTGCTGAGGCTCGCCTTCAACCACTAGATCGAGTAGGTTACTTGGAGGCTTTCTTTAATGCACGACATTCACTCTCAGTGTCGGACTCAAATCTGCTGCGGTGTGACAATCGCCTGGTGATACCTCAGACACTGGAGGACCGTGTACTTGATCTGGCCCACGAGGCTCATCAAGGGGTGGTAAAAACAAAGCAACTACTTCGAGAAAAAGTATGGTTTCCAGGACTGGACAAAAGAGTAGAGGCATTGATTCAAACATGCATTCCTTGTCAAGCAACTATAGTTGACCATAGGCGTGCGCCTTTACAAATGACACGCCTGCCAAAGAGCCCATGGACTGCTGTCAGTGTTGATTTTTGTGTTTTACCGGACCGCTCCTACCTGTTGGTGGTCATGGATGACTATTCTCGGTTTCCAGTCATTGAACATGTTTCGACAACATCGGCCAGGGCTGTTATACCAAAATTAGACAAGATTTTCTTGGCTTATGGCATACCCGAGACAGTAAAGACGGACAATGGACCTCCATTCAATAGCACAGACTTTCAGTCATTGGCAACTTATCTTGCTTTCTCCCACAGGAAAATAACTCCGTACTGGCCTCAAGCCAATGGAGAATTGGAACGATTCATGCAATTAATCAACAAGACCCTGAGGATGCTACCATGGAGCACAAGGACTCACAACAAGAATTACATAGATTCCTTAGACAGTACAGAGCCACACCACACTCCACTACTGGGATACCACCAGCAACGGCATTGTTCAGCAGGCCCTTGTGCGTCAAAATCCCATTCATTCCGTCAGTTCCTGTCCAAACCCCAATTGCTATTAATGATTCCGTCTCTAAGGATAAAATGACGCAGTATGCAGAAAAAAGTAGCCGCCGTTACAAGCATCCAGAAATAAAGGTGGGTGATTGGGTTCTTGTAAAGAGACTGAGACCTAGTGACAAGTTTGCATCGCCATACTATCCCGAGCCCTTTCAGGCCACACAAATCAGAGGCACCATGATTACTGCTAAAAACCAAAATCATCAGGTCACTAGAAATGTGTCCCATTTTAAAAAACTTCGTAGCTACGTCCCAGAGACGACGCATGCAGAGGAAGTAGATAGCGACGACACACTGACAGAGACAATGAACTCAGCTGTTCCCATAGGAGATACCTCAGAAGACCCCCCTGAGTTTATCTGGAAATGAGATGTCTCGACATTATCCTGGGAGAACAAATCGAGGGCCACCAGTCCACCTTGCGGACTATGTTCTGCAGTAGAGAAAAAAAAAAACTTTTCTACAACGCGAACTTTTGAACGGTTAACTATTTACTTTGTTTTTTTTGTAAGATGATAAGAGATGTAATGTTGTTATATCTTCTGTAGTTTGCTTGTTGTCTTCCCTGTTTGCTTTTTCTGCCTAGTAACAGTGATGTAAGATAGAGGAGGAGCTGTGGCAGGAAAAGGGGGAGCTGAGAAAGGGAAGAGAATTCATTAAAGTATGGCCGCTCGACTGAGCAGTTTAGCGTATCTGTGTGTGCTTCTGGATTCATCGTCATCTACACTACAACACTACACCATCCACTATGCTGATACTGTACGATGCAGCCTTTTGGACGCAGCGCAAAGACGCTGCATCCAAAACGCTGCGTCTCCTGATTGTGAGGATGCACCCTAATACTTTTTCTCAAAGGCCTTTTTCTTTCATGTATTGTTCACAAATGTGCCTACATCTGTGTTCGTGAGCCCTTCTCACAGGTGTGGCATATCAGGATGCTGATTAGACAGCATGATTATTGTACAGGTGCGCCTTAGCCCAGCCACAATAAAAGGCCACTCTAAATGTGCAGTTTCATCACACAGCACAATGCCGCAGATGATGTAAGTTTTGAGGGAGCATACAATTGGCATGCTGACTGCAGGAATGTCCACCAGAGCCATTGCCCATGAATTAATTGTTCATATCTCTACAATAAGCCATCTCCAAAGTCGTTCTAGAGAACTTGGCACTACATCCAACCACCCTCACAACCACAGACTACGTGTAACCCCACCAGCCCAGGACCTCCCTATCCATCTTCTTCATCTCCAAGATCATCTGAGTCCAGCCACCCAGACAGCTGCTGCAACAATCGGTTTGCGTAACCAAATAATTTCTGCACATACTGTCAGAAACCGTATCAGGGAAGCTCATCCGCAGCTCGTCATCCTCATCAGTCTCCACCTGATTGCAGTTCGATGTCATAACTGACATGAGTGGGCAAATGCCCACTTTCAATATCATCTGGTACGTTGGAGAGGTGTTCTTGTCGAGCCCCAGGCCCTGGGGTACTCGGGTATCAGGCTCGGTGAGTGCTTTCGCAGGGATGTCACAGGTGGCAGTGCCTGAGCGTGTGGCCTGGGTGACACTTCAATAAGGGGTTATTTACAAGGGATAAGAGTTTATGTGACGCCACCTGTAGTACCTGGAGATGGGCCACCAAGACCGCCACAGTCCTCCGGAGGCCGATGGTAATGCGGCTGAGTTGGCAAAGCTCCCTACAGGTAGAGCTGGTCCTCCGGGGCAGTGTTCCTGAAAACAAGCAGGTTGATGGAGATAACCACACTTAGGCAAAGTCACTTTCTCCGGGGTACTTTACTGTAAACCTTTAGCAGCAACATACAAAGTCCACTGTTCAGCAAGATGGTATGCAAACAGGTAGCTCTACGGGTGGCTGCAAGTGGATCCCAGATGGTATGGTGGGACCTGTGGTATACCTTAGTTGACAAACCCGTGTCCTTTCTTCCTCGCCTAGGATGAGTCTATACCCATTGGCTCCGTGTAGGTAGTATTGGGGGCTCCCTCCCTCGTGGTGAGGAAGCAGGCAGACCACTCCGTCTGGCCGGGTGCTGCGGCTGCTAAGCAAACCACAACAGCCGGTTGTCAACTGCAAAGATAGACCTTGGCCAGATCCTCGGGCGCGGCATCCCCGTGGTGGACTGGAGAATTCCCTGGAGTATAGTCGCTCCATGCTGGGGTTCTCCCTTTCTCTCTAGGGCCCAGGCTCCGCACGTTGCGCGCCCTCTTTAAGGATCTCCTCAAGACCCTCTTTCTCCTTCCCTCCAGATCAGCGTAGCGCCATCCGGGTAAACTTTCCGCCTCGTTCCACACTCTTTTCCAACCGTCCCAACTCCTCTCCTCTTCTGACTAACCGTTCTTTTTTTCCCCCTAGAGGTGAATATATCTCCCTCCCTGGGCAACCTTCCACCGCTCTACTAACGTGGGAGTGCCGGAATGGGGCCCACCCACTGACCTAGGGTCCACTTGCAGCTGGGGAAACTACACCTCTTACCGGTGTAAGACATGTTTCGGCACACTTGACCAGTTGTTTTTGTTCTTTTCTGCATCTACGCATCGCTGGGACGTTTTGATTCAGGTGACTGGTCTAAGCATCAAACGGCTTGTGGAGACTAGATGGAGCAGTCGAGCATATGCTGTAAATGTTGT
Source organism: Allobates femoralis (assembly GCA_033576535.1). Classification (NCBI taxonomy): domain Eukaryota; kingdom Metazoa; phylum Chordata; class Amphibia; order Anura; family Aromobatidae; genus Allobates; species Allobates femoralis. Next base: position 554,854,741 of record JARQOC010000001.1, on the reverse strand, counting down.
GGTGAACAAATTATCAGAAGTCGTCATGGCCCTAGAACAGCTCACAGAAGAAGGAGAAAATGTGACGACAAGAACAGATGCATCTTTAATTCTCACCTCATTACTGTCGTTTCTGTTTCTGTCGTTTCTGAGCCTTTGGAAATCTGTTCTGCCAGAAATCAATGATGCCCAGAGCTATCTTCAAACAAAAGGGCTGGATCTGCACCGAAGTCCTGTCAAGCTCACAGCGTTTAGCTTGAATAGGGAAGCAATGGTGGACAGTGCAATGCACGAATCCAAGAAGCTCTGCTCTGAAATGGGGATAAGCATGGAGCATAGAATTCGCAAAAAGAAACTAATAGATGGTGACGGATCGACTGATGCAGTGATGACATTTGATGCTGAGTTGAGACGGTAAATGCTGTCTGTCATAGACATGTTGACTGAAGAAATATACATCAGATTTCAACAAGTTCATGATCTTGCAAAGAAATACGCTGTCCTTGCACCGTCAAATCTGCTTGATGATAATTACGATTGCCAGCTCAGCGAAGTTGTAAACGACGTGGAAAAAGAGGAATTCTTGGTCGAAAGGAGCAGATTGAAGTATTTTGTAGAAGCTTCAGGAAACGACAGAATCGACGGACCTTTAGAAGTTTTGAGATTCATACAGAGATATCGCCTTGAAGATTCTGTCCCTAATATTGTTATCTTGCTGCGCATCTTACTTACCCGAGCTTTTAGCGTTGCCAGTTGCGAGCGCTCCTTTTCCAAACTGAAGCTCATAAAGAACTATCTTCGATCTACAATGAGTCAAACAAGGCTTACAGACTTGGCAGTCCTCCCCATAGAGAGGGAGCTTGCTGATGGTGTGAATTTTGATACTGTTATCAAAAACTTTGCCGAAAGGAAAGCGTTAAGACCAAGTGTTTGTTTGTAAATTTTGCATTGAGTTCATGCATTGCAGCAGTTCTTTTCATAGTCGAATTAACTATTGTGAACATGGCCTGAATAATGAATTATAATTGTGAGTGTTACGTGACTGTTACAAATAAAACAACTTTACCCAAGTTTCGAAAATAATTTGTACTTTCTGTTTTTTTTTCTGTCACATTATTAAAAATTATTATTAAAAAAGCAGTTAGGTCTTCATCCAGCATCATCAAGCTAATACATACATATATATAGAGATCTGCAAGAAGATGAAAGTCTAGAAATTTAGAAATAAAAAACTAAAAATTAGATCTTTGAGTGTAGTGTGGGCTCTTTGGATGCTTCCGAATTATCAACGACCAAAGGGGTGGCAGCCGCGGCAAATTTTTCAACTGCCCTGGGCGCCACAAACAGTTGGGTTGTTGTCTTGTTGAAACACCTAGTTCAAAAGCATTTACTCTTCTCATAAATCAACATGACCTCTTCAAGTATTTTGATATATACAAACTGGTCCATGATCCCTGGAATGCGGTAAATAGGTCCAGCACCTTAGTAAGAGAAACATGCCCATATCATGATGCTTGCACCACTATGCTTCACTGTCTTCAGAGTTTACTATGGCTTGAATTTGGAATTAGGGGCGTCATCTGACAAACAGCGGCCCTTGGACACAAAAAGAACAATTTTACTTTCATCAGTCCATAAAATGTTTCTCCACTTTTCTTTAGGCGTGAGTTGTAACTGCTAGATACGGAGTCATCAATTCTGCTCATTCACTGGCTGCTATAATTCTAAGCTTAATTTTTTAGGGTTTGTTCATACACAGTTTTTTAAAGAGGATTGTACACCTAAAGAACACAAAATGTTTTTTTTTGCTATTTTATATCCCCTTCATGACCAAAGGCGTATATCTATGCCCTTCTACGCCTCCCTGCCTTTGATGAAAGCTCACGGGCTGAGCTCATCTCATTCCCTGTAGATGTCAGTTGATCTGATCAGCTGACATGTGTAGCTAAGAGGACCCAATCAGCACTGTTAACTCTTTAGATCATGCTGTCAATCACTGAGAGCACAGCCTAAAGCACCACTACGGAAATCGTGCTGTTCCCCACGGCATCGGCGGCCCCATGATGCTATCACAAGGCTTTGATGCATTGCCATAACAGCACAGGGTCAGCTGATAACCCCGGATGCTGTCATGACTCACTTTCTGCCAGTGATGCCCAAGTGGCCTTGCTGTTAGAGTGCAATCATTTGTGCTGGTCAGAGGGATCCTGAAGCATATCTCTGCATAACACAAGCGATCAGACACTGCAGTAAAAAAGTTAATAAAAATGCATTGAGAAATACCTGATCTATTAAAATATAAAATCAATAAATCAGATCTTGGCACGGTGGCTCAGTGGTTAGTACAGCAACCTTGCAGTACTGAGGGCCTGGGTTCAAATCCCTCTAAGGACAACATCTGTAAGGAGTTTGTTTGTTTTCTTTGTGTTTGTGTGGGTTTCCTCCAGGCACTCTGGTTTCCTCCCACACTCCAAAGACATAGTGATAGGATGTTTAAATTATGAGCGCCAAAGGGGACAGTATTACTGATGTATGTAAAGCGCTAAGGAATTAATAGTGATATATCAGTTAATAATTATGATTATTCTTATGATTATTATTATCAATAACAATAATAATATAATAATAATTATGATTATTATTATTTATTATTATCATTATCATTAATTATGATTATTCTTTAGGCCAGTTGATGTGTTCTTTGGCAAATTGTATCTGCTTCAGTACATGTCTTTTTTTAAACAGTGGAACTTTGCGGGGACTTCTTGCTGATAGATTATCTTCACACAGGCATCTTCTGTCACAGTCCTCAAAGGTAACTTGAAACTGTCGTTGATCATCCTGGACCTGATCGCTGGCTGAGCCTTAGCCATTCTAACTATTCTTCGATCCATTTGATTGGTAGTCTTCTGTTTTCTTCCACGTCTCTCTGGTTTTGCTTTCCATTTGAAAGCATTTTAGACATCATTTTAGCTGAACAGCCTATCATTGTCTGCACTTCTTTTTAAGTTTCACCTTCTCCAGTCAACTTTTAATCAAAGTACGCTGTTCTTCTGAAAAATGTCTTGAATTATGGATTTAGAGGAAAGGATAGCAGATGCAGGAGGGTATAGACTGAATGGCAGGTACTAATAGATATGGGAAGGCAGGCACAGAAACAGGTAACAGACATAGGAAAAACAGGACCTGACAACTAGCTAAGCAGCAGACAACTTAATAACAAACCATGTTGCACAGGCCACTCCCCTAGAGGGAGGATGCCTTAAATACCTAATTGCTCTCAGGCATAGCTAATGAAGCTTTGGCTTTTTAAGAGCAGGGAAGGAGCTCAGGCTCCAGTAGGCTCTGGGCATGCATAGGCAGCAGAGGTGCACATGGGTGACCATAAAGAGGAAAGGAGGCAGGGTCTGGCTGAGGCAGTGAGTATATTGACGTTCTTGCAGGGATGTTGCATTACAAAGTGACTGTAAAGTCTGACAGTGTGGATCTCAGAAGGAGGGAAGAGTCATGAGGGTATAGGAGGGATAACATGAACAGTGCAATTTATTGAAAGCAGCAGATGAACACCACCAACTGGTCTTTTTTCTGTTTTGGTGGTATGAGAAAATTTTAGACCACCATATAAGAGAGCAGCAGTGGCAGTGGTGTCCAACTGCAGGATTCAGGTCTCTGGAAAAGCTAGGCAGTTAAGGGAATTTAAAAGGAAAAAATAATGGATGTAGGCGAGTTTGTTACATGCTGACTGTGGGTTCCAAAGGGCACAGTTAAAGGAGACATAGACAAAGGAATGCAAAGAATATTAATGAGATTTATCGGGTTTCTGAATGTAGCAGGAAAGAAGTTAAATTTACTATTATAAGAAGGGTCTGGATTAAGTTCAATATCTTCTGCAACAAGGAGAAGGACAATAAAGAGACTGAACAGATGGTTAAGTAATTTGTGAGAGCATCTCTTGTTTTGTATGGGGGGAGTTAATGGATCTGGATGGTTTAAAATTCTAAAGAGAGCAAGAGAGCTGTACATAGGAGAAGATAGAGGGATTGATATGGGTGGAATGCAGAAAAGTGTGTGAAAGGGCAGTTGATATGAGTGAATGAAGCAGATAGCACATAAATTATACAATACATATGGTGAATACATTTTGCAGCCCACATGAACAAGGAACAAGTTTGTTTGATTGTCTTGCATGACTTACCTGTCTACTCCCCTGTCTAACTGCCATGTATAACTGCCTAGCACTTTTAAAAATTGTCACTTTGATAAAATCTGCACAAATGCCTTCCCCTTACCTGTGTCTAAATATATAGGGAGTTTTGTGCTTAGATCAGGGTCAACTTGTTAAGAATCAATCAACTAACTTAAGATAGCAAGAGGCAATAAGATGTAAGATAAGAAATATGCTTGCATGCCAACATGGATCATAAAACCTATGACCAAATTCACCCTCTGAGGAATTTGTCACCAGACCATGGTATGAATTGTACAGTTCAACTTCAACCAGAGAGAAGAGACCACTACTGACAATGTGGAGGAGCTATGGCAGCAGCCAACCAATTTATTGTGTAGTATGTTCATGACTCTGTGCAGAAATTAGTATTGGTATTTGTAAATTCATACCCCCTTATAGCAGGTGCATTCTTAATCTTTTCAGCGATGTAACTGGATGAATTTCTAGTAAAATAGGAGTTAAATAGAATATAATAGGAGCCTGTCAGACTTTAACAAAGTGAATTACTTACTATCTAACAAAGCGATGTCTGTACATCTCCTGTCTCTGGATTCTGTAGAACTACTTTTAAAGTGTTGTACCTGATATATGCTGTCCATCAAGTAGTTCAGTAAAGAAATGTTTATTTCTGGACTCTAGTCTCCCTCATTCATCTCTATTCCAACTGGTCCTGGCCTGCCATGGTAAGAGGCAGCATGCGCCCTGCAGAGACATATTACCAAGGTAATAGCAGCACCCAGCTAGTTTCACCATTTCCCAGTAGCGCAGCAGGGCACGGATGATGTGCACCTTGGTCATGGCTGCCGCCCAAGAACAGGGCTTTAGCTTGAATCTACGTGTCTTCAGTGCCTGGGTGAACCGATGACACTATCCATTAGGTGCAACGATTTCTCCTATAGCCTTTACACATGATGAATCTCATCTGTATTTTTTACTTTATCCACAAGTCGTGTTTAAAACTTGGAACTTTAGTCTGTTAGTAATCATTATTATTTTTCTGACAGTTACTATATCATTTGGAAATGTGAAGTTTTTGCCCTCAACTTAAGAAGCTGACACTTCTCTACAAGGAAATTAGGTAAAATATTAGTATAATTCTTAGCAGCATGAGTTTTATTGCTTATTTATTGGAACTGTGTGTCAAAAGACTGAGCAATAAGTGATATTATCCACTATTATGGCAAGATGGAAGAAGGCACAGTAAGCAACTGTATAGGGCATTTTAAAACCACAGGATTTTAGCTCTCCCTTCAATGAGTCAGAATACACTGTCTACTGAGCCAGGTGGTGCACGGAATAGTATAAGCAAAGTCAATTTGTTTCAGCTCACCACTCCTATGTAGTTGTAATCCAGGTATGGGTGCGGTGCGCGAATCTAATCCATGGGCTGGTTCCCAGAATGAATGTCAGAAACTCAGGAAAGGAAGTCGAATCAACCAAGGTATGCCATGAGTAAGAGCTTTGTTGCTCGAAACGCATTGGATTTTTAATTCTTGTTATAACTAAGTCCAGAGACTCCACCACCCAATACTCACAGGATCTCCTCGGCTCTCAGGAGCGGTGTCTGGCAACACCCTTGTATCTAAGTGAAGTGAAAGGAAGCTCCGATGCCGTAAAGCAGTGTGAATTTTTCTTATTTATTCCTTTAGATTAAAAGCATTACAGATGCCCCCTTAGGGGAACTAAATTTTAATTCTTGTACGAATAAAATATGGCTTTTTAAAGGATCAAGGTCCCAGCTATTTTTCCTTTTTTATGATTCTTGCAACGGATGCTGGATTTCAATTCCTTTTCTGAGTCTGTTGCACGGAATGGGGCAGGGAGCCAAAGTGTAGAAAAGATGTACCCAACATTCATCCCAAGGCTCAATAAGAAATTGCCATTTATTAGACTTAAAAGCCAACAATACAAAAATGTTAAATAATACATACGTGTAGACTGTTACGCAGTTCAACCACTAGTCCATGGGTTCTTAATCTATCATATACTAATAATAATAATGATTAAAAACCCATGGGCTGGGGTTGGAAATATATAACAGTCTACACACGTCTATTCTTTTTCATTCTTATGTCAGTGATTGTTAATGAGTCATAATAAATGACAACTTTTTAATTGAATCGTGGGATCAGTGCTGTTTACATCTTGTCTACATTTTAAAACCATATATGACTTGCAGATATGGCCTAAGGATCAAGGATTCCAGATGATGGATTCCTTTAACAGGTTGTCATATTATATAATGCCATTATATCTATTATTGAACCTGTGTGCACAGTGTTTGGTCCAGTCATAGCCCTCGTAATCACAGCTATTTTTGTTCTGCTGAAAATTCTTCCTTTGCATACATTGATGTAATATACACTTCCCTTATGACCAAACCAATTTCAGTTTACATCTATTCCGCTACGTGGCAATTCTACTTTCCACGTAATCAAATTTTAGGTGATTGCTTTTTGATGAAAAAAAAATAAAGGCTTACAACACTGCCTTGATATTCTGATAGAACTGAAATTGTGTTTTTGGACCCAGCAGTTGCCCTGGAATATTACATTAATAAATGTATGCTATTATCATTTTGTGTCTTGACGTCAATTGTCATTTTGTCTTTTTGTAATCAATTTTAATAACTGGTATTTTACATTAAGAATATGTATAAATATATATTTCTATAGGATTTTTTTCCACAGACTGAATATGTATGTGAAAGATATGATAGTGTGCACAATCGGGTGTGACTTGCACATTTAACTTTATTGGTGCACAAACAAATAGATACAATATGAATAGCATCAATTTTTATCTGATGCACTGCAACTCTGTAACATACAAAACTGTAAATGGTCTAGTAAATTATTACTGGATGCTGCTATATAAAAGTAAACAATTATACATGGATGATTGAGAACAAAATCGTTGAGGTTTTCTGGATGAAACTAGGTTGATTTTTTAAATACGGTTGTGTGAACCTGGATTCATGAAATAATAAAAAATAAGGGCTTCCCGATATTTCTGTGTCCAGGCAGGCCCAAATAGTCAGCTGGGGGTTGGGGGCAGCCCGTTGCCGCCTGCTGTATCTGGCTGGCATACAAAAAGACGGCGAAGCCTACGTCAAAATTTTTCTGAAAAATCCATTAAACAATCCTATAAAAGGGACTGCATCTTTATTAACCCATCGACCATGGTCGAGGGGTTAATAAAGATGCAGTGCCTTTCATTCATATTGTTTTTTTGGATTTTTCTGAAAAAAATTTGTTGTGAGCTTCGCTGTATTTTTGTATCCAGCCATATACAGCAGGCAGCGACGGGCTGCCAACAACCCTCAGGTGCCTATTTGTACCTGGCCGGATACAACAATATAGGGGAGCCCCTTTTTTATTATTATATCATGAATTTCATGAAATAATAAAAGATAAATGCGTGAGGCTCTGCGCTACTTCTACATCCAGCCAGGTACAGCTAGGCAGCTGGGGGCTGGAATATGCAGCGCAGGTAGGCCCAAGCCTTCTGGGCACCCACCGCTGCGAATGGCAGCCCGCAGCCGCCCCAGAAAATGGCACATTCATTGAAACGCCATGTTCTGGTGCTGAACCCAACTCTTCCATGGCCCTGGTGCGGTGGCTCACTTGGTAATAAAGGGGTTAGGGCCAGCTTTGTATTATCAGCTGGCCCTAAGCTCGAAATTCATGGCGGTCACGCCAATAGTAGACATTACCGCCATGAATTTCTAGTAAATTATGTAAAAAAAACACAACACAGAGAAAACATTTTTTTATTAGAAATAAAACAAAAAAGACATTTAGTGACTCCATCTTTATTAAAAAAAACCCTCTTCCGTCTGAAGTAGTCCATAAACGCAATCTCAGCATTGCTACATCGCTCTGCATAGACACACATGTTTATGCAGTGATTGCAGGCTGAGAAATGAGAATCTCAGTACTGCTACATTGCTCTGCATAGACACACATGTCTGTGCAGAGTGATTGCAGGCTGAGAAATGACAACAGTCAGGGTTCACCTCAGGTCATAGCTCAGGCTATGACTGTGGGTGAACCCTGCTGTCAGAGCCATACTGCTGCTGCCAGCCGCCGGAGATTACCGACCTCCGGCAAAGCAGTGAATAAGCCAGAAGTCATTAACTTCCGGTTTATTCACTGCTCTCCCGACGGTCGGCAATCTCTGGCAGCCGGCGGCAGAGTTCGGCTTTGATAGCAGGGTTCACCTCAGGTCATAGCCTGAGCTAAGACCTGAGGTGAACCCTGACTGTCATAGTCACTTGTCAGCCTGCAATCACTCTGCATAGACGTGTGTGTCTTTGCAGAGTGATGTAGCAGTGATGAAATTACGTTTTGGGACTATGGCGTACGGAAGAGGATTTTTTTTTTATTAAAGATTGAGTCACTAAATGTCTTTTTTGTTTTATTTCTAATAAAAAAAATTTTTTCTCTGTGTTGTGTTTTTTTTTACATAATTCACTAGAAATTCATGGCGGTAATGTCTACTATTGGCGTGACCGTCATGAATTTCGGGCTTAGGGCCAGCTGATAATACAAAGCTGGCCCTATCCCCTTTATTACCCAGTGAGTCACCGCACCAGGGCCCTGGAAGAGTTGGGTCAAGCGCCAGAATATGGCGCTTCCATTTTCTGGGGTGGCTGCGGGCTGCCATTCACAGTGGGGGGATGCCCAGAAAGCTTGGGCCTCCCTGCACTGCGGATTCCAGCCCCCAGCTGCCTAGCTGTACCTGGCTGGACATAGAAATAGCGCGGAGCCCCACGCATTTTTTTTTATTATTTCATTATTTTATACTCGCTCATCCCTAGCCTTGATACCTGATCGGCTGTCGAGAGTATCATGTACCTCCTAAGGAAAAAGGGGAGAGGTTGCTAAACCTAACAGCCGCATCAGGGCAAGCATGCAGAACACAATATGAGTGTAAGGTAACAGGGACAGTGAACATTTAACCTGTCCCTCCAGCTTGGAACCCTAGGCTAATCCCTGTCCCCAAGATTACCCCTGAAGGAAGAGAGTCTTGAATTTTGCTAGGCTCCTGGAACTGAGTCGCCTAGATATCCCCCCCCCCAAGGAAGTGAAGGGGGTGGAGAGCAAAGAAACACACAGGTAACCCCGACAAGGCAATAGATATAGCTGGGACCCAAGACTTTCTGCAGATAGAAGCTGTTGCAAAAACAATGACACCCCCGCTTAATACAAGTTCTATAACTGGTATGGAATGAACCAGGGTTGAGTAGCTATAGCGGAAGGGGAAGACAATCACAAGCTGCAGATAGAAAGAAGGCTAAGAGAATACTTCGCAACCAGGGAAGAGGTCCTTAACCTCTTGAGCATAGAAGAGGACGTACATCAGCAAACAAACACTGTGAGAATTACTGAAGGCCTGTGATCTATTAAATGCCAAGACCTTCTGACCCAATAGTTGACACAAGGACACGGCACACTCATGACAGTAAGTCTATGGAGCATCAAAGCAAGGTTCCATTTACCTACAGTGTAAAAGCAACTTTTGGCCCATGCATAAACCCCAGTATAATCTGGAGAGTTAGAATTGCAGTCCTGTAAAATTTACTGACATTACTACACCAGGAATTGTTTCATACCATTAAGGGTATGTGCACACAGGGCATTCTAGCTGCAGCAAAAAAAATCCAGCAAAACCTGTACAGGTTTCTAGTATCTCCACACTTCTTGGCAGGAGCTTTGCTGCATTTTTCCTGCATTTTTTTGTGCGTTTTTACTGCTTTTTTAGTGCGTTTTTGCTGCATTTTGATTGTTGCATTTTTTCCATTGACTGCTGCAAAAATGCAGAAAAAAATTGACATGCTCCTTCTTTTCAAAACACAACAAAACCTGTGCAGGTTTAAATTTTTGCAAAGAGACTAAAACAATGATTCCCATAGGTTTTAATGTTAATCCAAAACGCAGGTTTAGATTAGCGTACATTAGCATTAAAACATGGTAAAAACGCAGCACAAAAACACAGGAAAAACGCACTGTGTGAACATAGCCTTAGTCAGTTTTTTGTGCTTAAAGCCCCCATACACAGTATATTAATGTCGGTCAAACCTGCTTATAATGTCAGGCTGTTCTGACAGTCTATGTATGAAAATCCCAGACAATTAATTATAGGGGAGAGAAGAATCAGCATGTCTGAATTCATACTGTCGATCTTTTTGTTCTCTGTGAGATAAGCCACCTCCAGAGATGTAAGCCAGTGACCTTTTCAAAGACAACACCGGAGCGCTCAGGTAAAAGCGCCTGTGTATGGGAAACGTGGCCAAGGTGGCTGCTGGCAAATTGACCAGATGAACCATAATTTGTCTGACAGCAGTCTAATTTGTATAGGGTCTTGATATTTATCCCTTTTTTAAAATATTGCATTACAATGTGACATAACTGTATTTGCGATAGTGGAGCATTTAGAAAGGATCAAACTGTTTATCTCAAAACGCCTGAAAAGGACCCTTATACAGGACTGAAACAGTGGCCTGAACATGAGTGAATAGAGTATGCATTTTCCACTTTTTTCTGCCACTTAGGGCTCAATCAAGCAGTTTTCGACAGAATTCTAGCTGGCATACATATTTGGCAGTGGCTCATGACAATGAAAGATGCACCAAATTAAAGTGACCCATGCCTCCTAATAAATTCATTATACCTTACTCTAGCACTCTCTTCAATTAGAGTACGATATAAAATACCAGACTTAATGAATCAGACCTTTGCTGTATTTTGTTTGCCCATAGAACTCAAATTATTATTATTGGTGGTTACAAAAAATGCACATGTAAATGAGGCTTGAATTTTTGTTGAAAATGTGGCACCCCAGGGGTTAATGTGCTACAGTAACACCACAAAGGGTTAACTCCCCACACAACCCACAACACGACACTAGCGCCTCCAGGCTAGAAGGGGGAGCTAAAGCTGCTTCCCTATATATTCTGGTGTGGAGAGGAAGTGGGGAAGAGCAGAGTGGTAGGAGGAGCTAATGTTGTTTACCTCAGAGTGGTAGTGACAGTCAGTTTGAGTTAGTGCAGTTCCTGAGAGGACTGAGGGAAAGGACCTGGGTGTAAAAGGGCTGCATCAAGCCCAACCCACGATCCACTGTGCACTTCCAGGCCGACCAAGGTCTGAGGAAAGGAGTAGGAGAAGCAGAGGAACACATCCGGGACACAGAGTTACCCTATAACTCACCCCAGTGAAGTGCAAAGACCTGATACTGGATCCGCAATTGTGCCTGACACAAGCAGCACAGAAAATACCGGATATACCACAGCGAAGCAACACGGCGGGGTCAGAAACACAAAATTAAGACTCAAGTTGCCTAGCAAGTGGATAGCCGTGAGGGGAGACAGGGCCAGCAGCTTAGCTAAAGCAGCAGCAGGGCCTCACACAAAGTGCAGGAGTAGGAAGCCAAGGACCCGGTCAGGGTGGGAGCAACCCAGCCCCGATACAGACTCCGTGGACAATATCTACTGAACAACATCTGTAGTAAAGACTTGGAAAACTACAAAACCGGGAGTCTGTGTGATCCATGCAAACCCTGTTCTTCCTCGCAAACTGTCATCTCTACTACTACCCCTGCCCTGCATCCATCTATAGACTAGACTATTATCACCACTGCCCCGGGGAACCAGGCTCTGCTCGCGAGAGCCATTACATCACCGGCTGCCATACATCATCCCCGGAGGTTCTGCAGCAGCGGTGGTCACCCTGACCACAACCCATGGGTGGCGTCACGACAAACTCCCCTGTAAATACCCCCCATTACCCCCCAAGTACCCCGTCCCAGTGGGCTCCACACAGTCTACTGAGGAATCTTTAAATCACATGATCAATAAATCAGATGCGGACACAGTTCAAAAAAACAACAAATGCGTGTACTTCAAAACATTCACCTGATTCATCAACCCCACTGAACGTGAGAGTGAGAGCTGGTCCTGGAAGTGTTCGTGCAGGATACTGGTCTCACCACGTAACTATGCTAGAGAGGGCAACAGATAGCAGGAAAGATATGTGCAGCATGGAGAGACCAAGTAGGTTGTGTCATGCAACTGAAATGCTACATAAAAGTATTGTGCCGGACCTAGCAACCATGAAGAAGCCTGAGCATCTGCAATTGAGAGAAGATATCGTTGTGAACCAATATTCCTGCAATGATCTGTATGCTCTGTTAATCGAGTTGTCTAGTAAAATTAAGTGTCCTTTTATACATTGGAGTTTCTCCTTCATTGACCTGAGCAAGGGTTCCCTCCCAACTAGTAGGACAGCTGAGAGTATATAGTCCCCAGGGAAATTAACTGAAATATGTAACATCAGGCATACTCTAAAAGGAACCAATTTCTCTAGTTCTCAGTGTAGCAGTGAAAGACCTTGGCCGCTGGGACCATTTCAAGTTCATACATAGAGGGTGAAGAAGACTGAGTTGACCTATAACAACAACAACAAACATTTGTATTGCTCTCTTCTTGGACTCAAAGCAGCACTGTACCAATGTACTGGTGCCTTTTATATGAAGGCAATAACAAGAAATAGCCTATATTATAGCCAGGGAAGCAGGTAACTAGGTACAGTCACCCCAAGGTCCTGATGTGTTATTGGGGAGGAGGGCAATAACAGAATCAAATGCAAGTAGTAGGTGACAAAGTTAACTACTGAAATCAGCAAGATTGTGGATGTGTCTTTAAAGAAATCATGTGATAGAATTTATGTAAAAAGGATCTTATCTGGCAGGGACCAGGTTATGATGGATATGTGTATAGTGGTGTTAACCCATCTAGTTCACTAGAGATAGGAATAATAAGCATCATGTTGTGGGGATGTTTTGCTGCAGGAAGGACTGATGCACTTTACAAAATAGATTGCATCATGAGGAAAGAAGATTATGTGGCAATACTGAAGCAACATCTCAAGACATCAGCCGGGAAATTAAAGCTTGGGGGAAAATGGGTCTTCCAAATGGACAATGACCCAAAGCATACTGCTAAACTGGTTACAAAATGGCTTAAGGATAACAAAGTCAATGTTTTGGAGCAGCCATCACAATGCCCTGATCTCAATCCTATTGAACATATATGGGCAAAGCTGAAAAGGCAGGTGCGAGCAAGGCGACCTACAAACATGGCTCAGATACACCAGTTCTGTCTGGAGGAATGGGCCCAAATTTCTACCAGCTATTGTGAGAAGCTTGTGGAAGGATATTCAAAATGTTTTACTCAAGTCATATAGTTTAAAGGGAACCAACCACCCCAAATGACCCCCCCGGACTAATAATATCGTTCCCTACTTGCAGCACATACATGTGCTGCAAGGTTTTTTGCTAAAAAAACTGCTTTATAAAACTTAAGATAATGCTTTAGAAACTTTATAACCAAGGGACGGGTGGGCGTGACTTACATGTGCAAAAGCCGAGATTCCTCTGTCACTCATTCTCCTCTCTGGCTCGCAGCAGTAAAGCCCGGCCCTTTCTGCAGCGTCCCAGGCTGGTGCACGGGATGTCATGCCCGTGCACACGTCATCAGCTACAGCCGGGAAGCGAGCGCGCGCTCTGACTCCCTGCGCTCGGCTGTGGAAGTCAGAGCGCGCGCTTCGCTTCCCGGCTGTAGCTGATGACGTGTGCACGGGCATGACATCCCGTGCACCAGCCTGGGACGCTGCAGAAAGGGCTGGCCGTTACTGCTGCAGCCAGAGAGGAGAATGAGTGACAGAGGAATCTCGGCTTTTGCACATGTAAGTCACGCCCACCCGTCCCTTGGTTATAAAGTTTCTAAAGCATTATCTTAAGTTTTATAAAGCAGTTTTTTTAGCAAAAAACCTTGCAGCACATGTATGTGCTGCAAGTAGGGAACGATATTATTAGTCCGGGGGGTCATTTGGGGTGGTTGGTTCCCTTTAAGAGGAATGGTAGCAAATACTAATGAAATGTATGTAAACTTGTGACTTTGCGTAAAGGATAAAAATGCCTTAAAACATTCTTTCTCTCTAATTTTTCTGGCACTTGGCAAATATAAATAATTATGGTAATCCTAAAATCTTAATTGTCCTAAAATGGGAAAGGATTATTCTGATTTCATGTCAGATAGTGAGAAAAACATGCATATGTGTCTTTTCATATAGTGTATGTAAACTTCTGGTTTCAACTGTATAACAGTAAGGTCCCAGGATAATGACATATATATATGAGGATTGGGACATATATACCAGAATAGGGTACATATATAAATAGATGGCGGACATATATACCAGGATGGAGACATCTAGGCCAGGAAGGGGCCCAGCAAGAGGGACATATTTACCAGTATGGGGCCTAGGATGGGGAACATATAAACTAGAATAGGGGACATATTTACCAGAAAGGGACCCAGGATGGGGGACTTATATACCAGGATGAAGGAGATATGTATCAGATTGGGTGACATACTGTAAATACATGAAAAGGGCCCAGGGGGGGGACATATTTACCAGGATGGGGAACATATATACCAGAATTGGAGACATATTTACCAGGAAAAGGGCCACGATGCAGGACAAGCAGGACAATTCTATCAGGATGGGAGACATAATTACCATAAAGGGGATCAGGATAGGAACATATATACAAGGAAGGGGCCCAGGATTGGAGACATAGACTAGGATGGAGGTTATATATACCAGAATGGGGGACATATTGACAAGGATGGAGCACAGGATGAGGGACACATTGAACCTGAAGGGGGACATCAGAAGAGGATTGGTGCCATTAATGCATAATGAAAGGGAAGGGGATAACACTTTTCTTTATAGGATGTAGAATGCTATAAGGGTCCATACATCTGACTAACATGCAGGGGAGAGAGGACGCAGGTCCAAATTTTGCACTGGCACCCACTGAACTCTAATTACACCACTGATCTTGTATATTCACTCTACCTGGTGATCTCCATTTGCTTTTGCTGCCTCGTCCACTGAGACTCCTAGTGCACTCTAAACTGTGGCTCTGCAGCAAAGGAAAGGCCGGAGAAGCATGATTAATGCTTTGCTTTTAAAACCACTTGAATATCATAGGACAAAAAGCCAGCTGTCAGTGGAGAAGGTGGAGGAAGGCAAATGTTTGTCACCAGATAGTCAATTTTCAGTGCCAAGTGGCAGGGTTGCTTTAAAGGCCAGTATCTTTAAAAGGTTGCTGCCTTCTTAACCCTTTCTATATATTAAAACATTTTAGAATCAAAAAGATATAAACCAAGTGCAAAAGATGAGTTTTTGATCTCTGTCAGCCCCGACACTGCCGTCACCGATGTTGATGATTAAATACGTATTCATCATTTTTGTTACTGTAAAAACCCATATAATAAAGCCTAGAAAAAGTGACTATGAAAATAAGAAACCCCAACATCAAAATAACTCTTCTTACGCATGCTGCTATTGTAAAGAAAAATCTAAATTAAATGCTATATGATGTGCATACCAAAATTCATTTAAAATCTACAATTTATTCCGTAACAAATAAGATGATGGGCTGCATCAACATAAGAAAATAAAAAAAGTTATGGCTGCCAGAATGAGAGGAAGGAAAATCATCTGTTCAATCGAAGAGTTAATTTCACATAAAACTTTGTGCTGTTGTTTTTAATCCTAATTTATTGATAATCCATGCACTGTTCTGATTATTTTACTGGTCTTACAATCATTTTTTCTCCCCTCAACCTTGATGAGGTCTAGCAGTTACACATTGTTTTTGTTAATTGTTTTCATTGACTTGACATTTCCATTGTAGACTGTGGAGTGGGAAGTCAGTGATGAAAAATTGAAGATGAAGGACATTTATTATGTTGTCAAATTTATGGCTTCATGTTAATTTATAGGAAATGGGAAAGGTGATGGTGGATAGGGGTGCCTATCTTGCATACATTATTCAGGGTGTCAACCTCCGCGGTCAACTAGGGCTAGTAATAGGACACATTGTGTAGAGAAAACATCTAGGTCATTTTTTCCCTTTCCCTCGACTGAATGATATTGTTTATTGCGGCACATTGGTTGGTATTTAATGCAACCCCACATACCATTTTTATACTTTTTTTCTTTGCTTGGGGAATTTTTTCCTGTCAATTGCTATTCATAAAGGTTCATTTCTGTTTATTAGAGGCGTGTTTCAATTCTTCTTTCCATTGTTTTTTGCTAGCTGATCTCTATAATTAGTCTGAAAAAAAGGCATTGCTTTGTTTCTTCTTGTTTTTCCCTTCCAGATTCTCCCGTTAAGGTGGGTATTGAGTGAAGTTGGAAAGTCATTATCTCCTGTTTAATCAGATATTTTATGTAAAGCAGGGGTCCACAACCTGTAGCTTGGGAGTCACATGTGGCTCGTGGGCCCGTGATGTGTGGCTTGTGGCTTTCATCCAACTTGGTGCTTAAGCACCATGCCTACAATACAGCTATGAGCAGCTGGTCCCAAGATGGTGACTTAGGTCCATGGATTTGGTTGTGTGACTTCTCACACTAGAAGTCTTAAGAAGGTACAGTTGGAAATGCAAGGCAACATCTGGAGGAAAACCATACTATCTTTCCGGTGTGATTGCATGTACATGAAAGCTAACAGACTAAACAATTTCTGTTACTGAAAATCATATTATTCCTTAAGTCTAATAAGTGCATTGCTGGTACTAAGAGCACTATCTTCAGCTACTAATAATGTTTTTTTTTGCTAAATAGCCATTAGAGGTACTGTAAGTAACAGATACAAAATTAGAACTACATAGCTGGTAGTTCAATTTTTGCTTCTTTGCTCTGTAGAAAACATTTTTCAGTAAGGGAAAGTTGACTAACAAACATTAAAATTATACTAAACTTGTTTTGTGAATGTTAAAAGTTAAAGTTTAACCAATGGATTCCTATAAAGGACTTACAGAATTTCCCTAAAGGCTTGCAGGGTCACTTGATGTAATCTAGGTTGCTGGACTGTTGGAGAATATATACTTTTAGTTTCAAATTCATATTGACAACAATTGTTCATTTTCGACAAAACCTAACACTATTAGGGACACTATGATATTGCTTCTTCTAATTTTTTAGTTCTTTCCTTTTTCCGTCTTTTACTTTTTGTTATTTTTTCAAATATATGTTGGGGAAGAACAGACAGAGAAGGATGTGTAAATAGTTTACACAAAGTCATTATGAAAAAAAAGAAGGAAACTGGAAAACCTGTGGACAATAGACGATGAGAAAGTTTTTATTCCCCTTGTTTGGATTCTACATAAAGTAGTGCAAAGAAAATAAAGCACATTGCAGAAATAGCTGTGATGCCCCATCATGGCTGCTAAGAAAGACTCTCTAAGGATATACTAAGGGTGCGTTCACACACTGCGTATTTTTACGCGAGTGCTGTTGCAGGTTTTATAGCCAAAACCTGGAATGGAACAATCAGAGGAAAAGTCTAATAGAAACAAGTGCTCCACTTTTGTAATTAATCACCCACTGCTTGTTTTAATCAGCACTCCTGGTTTTGGCTACAAAAACTGCAAGTGCACTCGCGTAAAAATACGCAGCTAATATGCAACATGTGAACGCACCCTTACACTGTTACTACTAGTCTGACCAGGCCAGGAAACTGTGACAGAGAGGGCAACAGATAGCAGGAAAGATATTTGAAGCATGGAAGGACCAAGTAGGTTGTGTCATGCAACCGAGATGCTACACACACATATTGTGCCGGATCTAGCAAACATGAAGAAGCCCGAATCTCTGCAATCTAAAGAAAATGTTACTGAGAACCAATATTTCTGCAATCATCTGTATACAGTGTTTATCAAGTTGTCTAGTAAAATTATGTGTATTTTTATACATTGGAAGTTTCTCCTTCCTTGACCTGTGCGAGGGTTCCCTCCCTACCGGTATGACTGCTGAGAGTATATGGTCCAAAGGAATGTTAAATGAAATATGTAACATCAGGCATACTCTAAAAGCAACCAATTCCTCTGGTTTTTCGGATAGCAGTGAAAGACCTTGGCCGTTGTGACCATTACAAGTTTATAGATAGAGGGTGAAAAGACTGGTAGACCTATTGTATATGAACAACCAATGCTCTCATCTCACAATGGACTCAAAAGCAACAATATCCACTATACATTGAATTGATGCCTCCAACGTATGAAGGCAATAACATGTAATAGGCGATATTATAACCAGGAAAGCTGCAAACTAGGTACAGTTACCCAAAGTTACTAATTTATTATTGGGGAGGGAGGGACAATAAAAAAATCAAATGCAAGTGGTAGGTGACAAAGCTGCCTATTAAAATCAACAAGATTGTGGATCGGTCTTTAAATAAATGATGTGATAGACCTCATGTAAGAATTCATGTAAAAAGGATCTTATCCTGCAAGGACCGAGTGATGGTGGATATGTGTATAGTGATGTTAAACCATCTAGTTCATTAGTGATGGGAATAAGAAGTATTCCTTTTCGGGAATCTAACGATAACATGTATTTTATTTGAAAGACTTACAATCTGTTTCTCCTTTTAAATGGAGCCATTAATATATTTTCAAAGAGTTTTATTTGAGGAGGTAATGTTCTCTCAGTTGGTGTCACAATATATAATTTATTCAGTAAATCTCCAAATGTTAACAAATGCAATGAAATAATAACACCTAGAGAGGAGCAAATGGCACCTTGACGCTGTAAAAATCTAACAAAACTGACTCATGATTACAGACCGCAGGAAAGTCCTACCAAGGCGCTAACACTAAAAGCATATTTAATAGAAGTGTTTCACTCATCAAGCGCCAGCGGCTTCATTTATCTCAAACATTTTGCTGGTTTCTGGTGTACAAGATTACAGTTCATAAGTGATGGCACTGAGCAGACACTTTTCATGATTTATTTACAGAAACTACAGATCCTGAAAATTACTTTTCTGAAAGTAATTGTAAAAATGTTTAGAAGAATTTCAGGTTTCACAGATTGCTCTGTAAGTTGTTCCTATGAATCTTTCCATGTGGTTGAGAAAAACAGCAAAGGGCAGCATTGTGCAGCTGGAGCCATTGTGTTGCCTGGCACGCTTAAGCCCCCGTTACACATAGCGAGATCACTGTTGCATCACAGGTTTTGTGACGCAACAGCGACCTCTTCAGCGATCTTGCAATGTTTGACACGTAGCAGCGACCAGGCCCCTGCTGTGACATCGACAATTGTGGCAGAATGGCCTGGACCATTTTTTGATTGTTGGGTCCCCACTGGGCAGCATGCATCAGTGTGTTTGACGCCTTAACAATGACCTAATTGGCATCTCAGAACTCAGCCACGTAGGTCTGAGTCGTCAGACTAGCTGCTGTGTGACAGAGTCCCAACGACTGCAGAGGTAGTTATACGGGTCACCGTATCGTTGCTGCTTCGTCGAGTAGATCTGACTGTTTGACATCTCACCAGTGGCCACGTAGGAACGTTCCAGCGATCCTTACCAGGTCGTATCATTGTCGGGATCGCTGGAACATTGCCAAGTGTGACGGGACCCTTACATGATCACTGTATAGTCTGTAGTAATGTAGGACAATAGGTGGCTGACACAGTTATAGGGTCACTGTCTGGTTTGTACTCTTAGGCTGCGTTCACACACATCGCGTATTTTGACGCGTATTTTTACGCGCGTATTTTCTCCAGAAGAATGTGCATCTGTATTTCCCAGCAAAGTCAATGGGCATTCACTTTTGCCATTCACACGTCGCGTATTTTTACGCAGCGTAAAAATACGCGCGTAAAAGGAATGAACATGTCAATTCTTTGCAGTTTTTTACGCGCGTATTTTCTATAGGCCCCATTATAAGCACTGGAAATACGCGCGTAAAAAAACGCAGTCGCGTATTTTTACGCGCGTAAAAATACGCGTGCGTAAAAATACGCGCGCGTAAAAATACGCAATGTGTGAACGTAGCCTTAAGGTGTCACTTTGTGGTATGCATTATTAGGTTATTCTATATGATTGACATAGTTATGGGGGCACTGTAGGGTACTATATGTTCTATTGTAAGTAACCTAATAGAGAAATCAGAATATCCCTTTATTTGTGACTCCAAAATGAAAAAAAAACCTAGTGTAAATGATTGTCCCCTAATAAGGGAGACAGAACATCTAACGATATAAGCAAATAAGTGACTACCCCCAAAAATATCTTAAATAGATGCTATATAGTCAAGTTTCAAGGCAGGCATAAAGAAGTAAGGTGCTATAGATCACAGATAAATATTAGGTGATCACATATCAGAACTGTACACAGATAAAGCATAAGATGCTGTTGATGATGATATAGTAACCTTGTAAGGCGATGTTCACCCTGTGCCTTTTTGATCATTTGTTTGTGATCATTTTTTGCATGGAAAACGGATCACTTTTTGTGATGCTTAGAAAAGTCAATGAGTTTTCAGAAGTGATGTGCAGATGCTACGTTTCTACTGGTCCGTTTTTGGGTCCAAAATGCATACTGAAAAAGAATGAGCATGTCAATCAGTGATCCAATTATTCCTCTTCCATTTTCTTCCCTGAAACCAAATGCAGCACAAAAAAAGGATCAAAAACATATCAAAAAAGCGATCCATTTTTGGAAGCTTTTTTTTTTCAAAAATTGGATCCAGTTTTGCTGCTGAAAATTCAACAAAAACGCAGCACAAAAAAAGAGGATCAAAAACGCACAGTGTGAACATCGCATCACAGTGTGGACTGTTGATCGTCGTTACCGGACTGATTGGAGAGGTGCAACATCAGACACAGAAAGTGTCCGTATATACAGTTAGGGCCAGAAATATTTGGACATTGACACAAGTTTTGTTATTTTAGCTGTTTACAAAAACATGTTCAGAAATACAATTATATATATAATATGGGCTGAAAGTGCACACTCCCAGCTGCTATATGAGAGTTTCCACATCCAAATCGGAGAAAGGGTTTAGGAATCATAGCTCTGTAATGCATAGCCTCCTCTTTTTCAAGGGACCAAAAGTAATTGGACAATGGACTCTAAGGGCTGCAATTAACTCTGAAGGCGTCTCCCTCGTTAACCTGTAATCAATGAAGTAGTTAAAAGGTCAGGGGTGGATTCCAGGTGTGTGGTTTTGCATTTGGAAGCTGTTGCTGTGACCAGACAACATGCGGTCAAAGGAACTCTCAATTGAGGTGAAGCAGAACATCCTGAGGCTGAAAAAAAAGAAAAATCCATCAGAGAGATAGCAGACATGCTTGGAGTAGCAAAATCAACAGTTGGGTACATTCTGAGAAAAAAGGAATTGACTGGTGAGCTTGGGAACTGTAAAAGGACTGGGCGTCCACGGATGACAACAGTGGTGGATGATCGCCGCATACTTTATTTGGTGAAGAAGAACCCGTTCACAACATCAACTGAAGTCCAGAACACTCTCAGTGAAGTAGGTGTATCTGTCTCTAAGTCAACAGTAAAGAGAAGACTCTATGACAGTAAATACAAAGGGTTCACATCTAGATGCAAACCATTCATCAATTCCAAAAATAGACAGGCCAGAGTTAAATTTGCTGAAAAACACCTCAAGAAGCCAGCTCAGTTCTGGAAAAGTATTCTATGGACAGATGAGACAAAGATCAACCTGTACCAGAATGATGGGAAGAAAAAAGTTTGGAGAAGAAAGGGAACGGCACATGATCCAAGGCACACCACATCCTCTGTAAAACATGGTGGAGGCAACGTGATGGCATGGGCATGCATGGCTTTCAATGGCACTGGGTCACTTGTGTTTATTGATGACATAACAGCAGACAAGAGTAGCCGGATGAATTCTGAAGTGTACCGGGATATACTTTCAGCCCAGATTCAGTCAAATGCTGCAAAGTTGATTGGACGGCGCTTCATAGTACAGATGGACAATGACCCCAAGCATACAGCCAAAGCTACCCAGGAGTTCATGAGTGCAAAAAAGTGGTACATTCTGCAATGGCCAAGTCAATCACCAGATCTTAACCCAATTGAGCATGCATTTCACTTGCTCAAATCCAGACTTAAGACGGAAAGACCCACAAACAAGCAAGACCTGAAAGCTGCGGCTGTAAAGGCCTGGCAAAGCATTAAGAAGGAGGAAACCCAGCGTTTGCTGATGTCCATGGGTTCCACACTTAAGGCCTCCAAAGGATTCGCAACAAAATATTGAAAATAAAAATATTTTGTTTGGGTTATGTTTATTTGTCCAATTACTTTTGACCTCCTAAAATGTGGAGTGTTTGTAAAGAAATGTGTACAATTCCTACATTTTCTATCAGATATTTTTGTTCAACCCTTCAAATTAAACGTTACAATCTGCACTTGAATTCTGTTGTAGAGGTTTCATTTCAAATCCAATGTGGTGGCATGCAGAGCCCCACTCGCGAAAATTGTGTCACTGTCCAAATATTTCTGGCCCTAACTGTATATATCTATATATATATATATGTATAGATATATATATATATATAGATATATACAAAGAATTTATCACCCATTATTTGAGGGGAGCATTTTTCACTTTTGAATTGTCTGATTCCACAATCTATGACCTTAGTGGAGCGCCACAGTCTTTTTTTTTTCTCCTCTACAGCATTTCTGGGGCTTTCGCAAATCTATTTGTCTCTTCATGTAATCGCAGGCAGACTCAATTATGTTGACATCAGGGCTACGCTTTTTGCCAGGAAAAAGCTTTCTTTATTTTTAGTTAGCAAGAGAGAGATGATTGATGCAGGGCATGATGCTGATGATGGGTTTGCACTGTGGCAGACTTGAGCAGACAAGCTGGAGTACAGGAGAACATATATTGGGGAGGAAAGAATTGGGAAGGGTGTGTGGTAGTAACCACATGCTATATGGAGAGACTGAGTGTAAGGTGGTATAGGAAAGCAGGACTGAACCATCCTTCTCCCAAGTGTTTACGCCTCACAGGACTTGGAAATACTGTACCAAAGAGACAAAGAGAGGGACACCAATGGAGATAAGCTACACCCGAGCCTGTGCAATTACCATCCACATATGTGACATCAGTCAGCCTAATTACTGACTGCTCAAAAAAACTACTCAAAATTAAAAGCAGAATTCCTAAAATAACCTATAAATACAGTAGCTACAAGGAAGAAATATTAAACAGCAAATATATTTATGCAAATTCTATTACTTGTAATTTTATTTCAAAAGTGATATGTTCCTGTTGACAACTTCCCCCCGAATTATACATATCAATACAAAACGCTAGCCCCTTTCACACTAGCGTTTCTGTCCGGATCTGGCAGATCTGGACAGAAAACTGCATCTGCTGCATTTACCACCCAACAGCTGCACTTGCAGTACACTTGTAGCAAGCTCCATTCATTCTCTATGGGGCTTGCGGCAAATGCGGCAAGTGTGGTATTGCCACAATACGGCACTTCCGGCAGCGAAAAAATAACGCTGCTTGCAGATTTTTTTTTTTTCACGGCCACAGGTGCCGGATCCGGCCGATCCGGCGTAACTGCACTTGCTGCACTTGGCCGCAAGCCGCATAGACAATGCATACGGACGGCCGGAAGTGCGGCCGTTAGGCTGCAGTTTCGGCAGATGCGGTAAATCTGCTCGATCTGCCGCACATCAGCGAAAACGCTGATGTGAAAGGGGCTTTACAACTGTGCACACATTGCATCTTAGTATTTTTCTTTGCTGTATAATGTAATATAGTAATAGAGACAATTAAATGGAAGGTTAAGATGTGGTGAACACTTCACCATTGGAATAACAATGTACTGGATATCCCCTCATGGCTGTAGAATATAAACCACCATGAAAAATGACACAATTTTATTAATGGTTTGAGACTGAATTCCCAAAATCTATTTTGTTAGATAATTTGCTATGAGATCTCAGTGCCGTACAATCTCAACTGAAGTGTTGTATTCGGAGAAGCCGCTTACTATAGTGGTTTGCTGAATAAACCGACTAATGTAAACTCCCATGAAATCATTTTATTTGGACTTTTGCAAACAATAAATTTTGGATTTATCCATGGTTTTATCATTTAAAGTATACTCTGGCTGTCATTATTTTGCTCTAATTATTGTATTGTATTATGCTTTGTATTGTATTGTTTTTTGTATTGTATTGTATTGTATTTTTGATAACTGTTTCTTATGATTATTTAAACATGAACTGTGAAGCTCTGCGGAATATGTTTGCGCTATATAAAGATTATTATTATTATTAGTCTGCCATAAATGTAGCACAATCAGTGAGAAATTCTTGTCCTTAATTGAATATTTTATAATTAGTTAAAAAAAAATATTGCATGAAACTATATGCCCTCTGGTAAACAGGCATCTGTTAAGTCTGTTGGCTGTTCACCAATCATTCTGCTGTCAGCGATCTCGTCCGACCCTCCATATTGAACAGTGCTTGGCTCAATGACAGCCCAGAGAACAAAAGGCTCTGCCCTTGGAAATCCAACGTGGAAAGAGAGACAGAAGGCCCCCAAATAAATTAAACTGCTGTCTGACCCCACCAATATCAGTGGGTTCGGCTGAATTTAGTTTAATTTCTATGGGCTTTTACTCGTTATCAAATAAAGGTAGAAAAGGAAGAGATACAAATAGTTTCACTAGTAATAGAAACAACTAAAATACATAAAATAAGTCTCTTGTTACAATAAAACGCATTTCATTCCAAGATTGCCATCTACATCTTTGATCAGTGATTATTTTTACACATTTAGCTTAACTTTTAGGCTGGCTTCACACCACGGCGCAGTGCGGTCCGGAGCTGTCAGGCATGGAGCATGGAGCTAGCCGCGGTCCTGAAACAACAGCGGCGTGCAGCCGCCGGTATCCGATTCCCGAATTCGCCCGGACCGGGGCAATCTGGCCTCATAGGCTCCCATATTAGGAGAATCCGGGACAATCTGGGCAAATCCGGGATCCGGCTTTTTGGGGTGATTTTTCTCCCTGGACACAAAAACGTTGCAAGCAACATTTTTGTGTCCGGGGAGAATAATCCGAATTCTCCCAGATTCATCCGGGGAGATGGAAACCGGATGGCAGAGAGCTGCCATCCGGCTCCATAGGCTACTATGAGGACAAAAACCGGTCTGGGGCTGTCTGGTTTACACCGGACAGCCCCGGACCGGATCTTGCCGTGGTGTGAAGCCAGCCTTAGGCATCATGACATGACATATTTGAAAGTAAATTCAAAACATGACTATCATTTATTTTGTTCCTCTCACAGGAGAGCTGCAGATTCCTCTGCCATATTTTTTAGTGGACTACAATATTCAAGGAACCATTTGCAATGATGGACCCTTCAGTCCTGTTTTTGCTATTATTTAATTTTGCTACAATAATATAAAAGTAAAAAAAGTCCTGATTTCTTCCTCTGCAACACTAAGCTTTCTGACCTTCTGTTCAATTCCCGGTTACTATTCTTCTTCGCTAGTGATGTTCTCATTGCTGCGTTACCAGGGATTTTCAAGATGAGTTTGAGGATTTTGTATGTTCATTGACTCCAACAACAGAGTTGATAAAATTCCCTTTCTGTGCCCTCAAACCACATTTATATTTGCGCATTTTGTCAGATGTCTTCATGCTGGAGATCACATCTTTTTACAATTGGTGGTTTGAATGTTAGATATTGTGTCGGTCATAGTTGTAGAGGTCTACATTAATTTAGAAGTAATACCTAGTATCTGATGCTCTGGGGTGATAAAATTATTTTAATATTGGGAATCCATGGTGATATATTAAGGGATTATATTTAATGTTCTTGGAAGATAATTGATTTAGTAGCAAGGTTCAGCAACAAATAACAATTTAAAATAGTATAATTAAGTACTCATTCTTAATTGGATTAGGATGAGCAATGGTAGTGGTCTATGGTAGGAGACTGACAAAAAGAAGGCAAATTGGACATAATTTCACACAAAACTCCAAAAATGGGCTGGGTGAAGTTGTTGCCAACTTTCAAAAATTGTGGGTGAACAACTTTGTTTCATGCATGTGATGGTAACAGGTGTGGGCAATGTAAAAATCACATCTGAAACCAGATAAAAAGCAGAAAAGCCACACTAAGCATAGAGAACACAAACAGGAGAACTGTCTAAGGGGTTATTGCAAAATATCAACAATCTCAAGATTACAGATCATTCTCCAGAAATATTGATGTTCCTTTGTCAACTGTGCGCAACATAATCAAGAAATTAATAAGTCATGGCACTGTAGCTAATCTCTCTGGACGTAGATGGCAGAGAAAAAATGGTGAACGGTTGCAATATAGGATAGTCTGAATGTTGGATAAGCAGCCCTAATCAGGTTTTAAAGAAATTCAATCTGTCCTGCAGGTTCAGGGTCAGCACAAAATATTTGTTGATATTGGAATGAAATTAAGAGCTATGGCAGGAGACCCAGAAGGACACCATTGTTGACATAGACATATAAAAAGCTGGACTGCAGTCTGTCCAAATGTAGCCTACAAAAAAGCACAATACCTTCAGTCAAATATGGTGAAAGATCAATGATGTTTTGGGGTTGTTTTCCTGCCTCTTGCAGTGGGTACCATAACTATGTGTACGGCACTATGAAATCTGAACATTACCAAAGGATTTTGGATAGCAATGTAGTGGCCAAAGTCAGAAAGCTGGATTTGTGTCCTAGGTCATAGGTCTCCGAGCAGGACAATGACCCCAAACAAACTTCAAGTAGCTACCAGCAATGGATGGAAACAAAGCTCAGGAGAGTTCTGAAGTGGCCAGCAAGGAGTATGGATCTACACTGAATGAAAATATAAATGCAACACTTTTGTTTTTGCTCCCATTTTTTATGAACTAATCTCAAGGAGCTAACGTTTTATATGTATAAGGACTTTTTTTTTACAGGAATTGTTCACAGATTTGTCTAAATCTGTGATAGTGAGCACTACTGTGTGATAAAACAGATTGTAGCTACATTCACACTGTGCCTTTTTAGTCAGTTTTTGTAGACAAAACCATGAGTGGGTGATAAATACAGAAGTGGTGATGTGTTTATATTATACTTTTCCTCTGATTGTTCCACACCTGGTTTTGGCTACAAAACTGATGAGCAAAAACAGACCAACTGATGAGCAAAAACAGACCAAAAACGCACAGTGTGAATATAGCCTAAGAGTTGCTTTTTACTGTAGCCAGCCGGAGGCACACCTGTGCAATAATCATGTCTAATCAGCATCTTGATATGTGGCAACCCTGCAGACCGGTCGTCACGAGATGGCGCAGCAGCTGAAACTGGTAAGTCGGTCACCTCACACACACCCAGCACATCCCCCAATCCAAGTCTAAGTTACTTCATGTCTAGCAACAGGATGTGGAGGGTGTGGAGTTAAGACAGAGCCTGGTAAGGGGTGGAGAGACAACCACAAAAAGGGAACACATAACACCAAGTCAGTGAAGAGTCTGTCCCTGTAGTCTAGTAGAGAACAAGAGTAACACCCGTCAGCCAGAAACACCAGATGGAAAAAACCCAGACCTGGCAGCCTGTACCACCGTATGGCTATCCCGGGTCCCAGGCCGAGAACCGAGGGAAGACAGAGGGGGTCCAACGTGAACATCGAGGGACTGGGCCGGAACCAGAGTGCCGGCTCTGCTGAAGTGGGAGGGAAACTGTATGCCCCAACCACAAACCCCAGCGAGGTCTTTATGTCCCGAGACCCAACCTCCAGCACAGCAAAAGGAAGGCCATCGAACTAGGCTTGGAATCCTGGAAGGGTGTCATCCACAGAGAGCCTGTGACTGCTGAACTGTAGCTGTTGTGCGGAACAAATAGGAGAGAGGCCCGAGAAGAACATGAAAGGGGGTGTCACAGACAAGCCATCCCAGCTGCTGATACCGCACCGGAACCACTGTTGTACTGAACTGTGCTGTAACATCTAACCAGTGAACAAGTAAACCTGGTAAAAGTTCTGAGCTGGGTGAGACTTTGTGTGCTTGAGAGGTGGAAACCGATTCCTTGAGCCGGCAGCAGGAGACTGCCCAAAGGCACCGAGACTTTGCATTACATTTTTACATATTCTGCGGCAGCCCTGGGGCCAGCCCTACCCGTGGAGGGCGCAAGAACTCAGCAGCTGCAATCTCCATCATCCCCAGAGGTCCCGACTGCAGCGGTGGCTACATCTGGCCACAAACCACGGGTTGCGTCACAACTTTATTTTTATTTTTCTTTCATCCATTTTTACAATCCGCTTTTTACTGCTCACCCAACGAGGTGATCACGGACTGGGTCACACCACTGTGACATCCCTCAGCCCCAGATGATGACGAGAGGGCCTGGTTCCAAGTACCCCACATTCCCCGCTAGGGGCGACACAGATATGACACACCAGTGAGGTGGATGGATTATTTCAGCAAAGGAGAAGGGCTCATGAACACAGATTTCAAATATGTAAATACTATTTGAGAAAAAGGCCTTTTGTGTACATAGAAAAAGTTCATTATTCAGTTCAGCTCGTAAAAAATGGGAGCAAAATCAAAAGTGTATGTATATTTTTTTCAGTATAAACCCTAATGAACACCTGTGGAGAGAGCTTAAAATTTATGATAGCAGAAGGCGTCTTCAAATATGAGAGACCTGGAGCAGTTTGCAAAAGAAGAGTCCAAATTCCAGGTGAGAGGAGTAAGAAGCTTGTTGATGATTATAGGAAGCAATTAATTGCAGTTCTTTATTTTTAAGCGAATCCAAGCAAATATTAAGTTATTAGTGCCAATAGTTTTGTCCAGTCTATCTTTGGAGTTTTGTGTAAAACAACAAAACGTTGATTGCTCTCAGTGTGAGAAACAAGATAGAAATCTTGTAGTTGTGATACCTTTTAATGGCTAACAAAAATAAAATAAATGATGTTATAAGGCGAGCTTTCGATACGACTCAGGTCTCTTCATCAGGCATGGTATGACAAGATATTGAATGAAACTCAAAATATATGAAGAGACCTGAGTCGTCTCGAAAGCTCGCCTTATAACATCATTTATTTTATTTTTGTTAGCCATTAAAAGGTATCACAACTACAAGATTTCTATCTTGTTTCTCACACTGAGAGCAATCAACATTTTCTCAACTGGCTAACACGGTACCAAACCTTTTTCTTACAACAAAACGTGTAATTGCAATAATTTTCTGGGAGAAATACTTCCATTTCTGGAAAAATGTTAAGAGTGCCAACAATTATGGCCACGACTGTATACAATGTATACAGTATACAATGTATACAGTATATAGCCTGCTATAAGAATTTTTTATGTTGTTGTGGCATCCAAAAACCCCAAATTTCTGTAGTTTTGGTTATTTTTCGCGGTGCTCTGTTTACCAATCAAATTAATTTACTTTATATC
Source organism: Allobates femoralis (assembly GCA_033576535.1). Lineage (NCBI taxonomy): Eukaryota > Metazoa > Chordata > Amphibia > Anura > Aromobatidae > Allobates > Allobates femoralis. The sequence continues at coordinate 554,825,192 of JARQOC010000001.1, read as the reverse complement.
TTAATAAAAGACACTTTTAGGCTATGTGCCTACGCTGTGTATATATCGCGGGTTTTGCAACGATTTTATTGTGTATATGTTGCAGATCTTTTCGAAATCTGCAGAGCCGTGAAGTGTAATCAAAGTGTATATAAACGCAGAAGACCTGTGCCCATGCTACGGGTTTTCCTTTGGTGGTAATGCCACATTTTTTAGTGCAGGAAAATCTGCGACATATCAATGGTGTGGATTTTGGTATGCTTTTCACCCATTGACCTCAATGTTAGCTCCTAAATACTCAGCAGTGTTCACGCAGTATTTGCTGAGTATTTCGTGAGTATATTTTGCATTCATGACATGGGGCTCTGATGTATTTTTGGTCACCAGCACAGATACAGCAGGTAAGTACAGGCTGCTACCATACCACAGCTACCTAGTTTTACCTGGTTGGTAATCAAGATACAGGGGAGCCTTTTTTTTATTATTTCTTGAAATAATTAAAAAATTACATAGAGCTTTGCTGTATTTTTGGTTCACAGCCAGGTACAGCTAGGCAACTGGGGGCTTGAATCCTCAGCGTGGGGAAGCTCAGGCATTTTGGGCCACCCACGCTGCAAATTGCAGTCCACAGCCACCCCATAAAATGGCGCTTTCATCGTAGTGCAATTTTCTGGAGCTATACCTGACTATTCTAGCTGCCCTGTGGCGGTGGCAGACTGGGTAATAAGGGGTTAATTCAAAATTCCAAGCTGGCACTGAGCCTGAGATTCATAATGTCTGGCCAATGTTAGACCAGGTCATTATGAATCTCTAGTAAATAGTAAAAAATACACAACAAAGAGAAAAATCATACTATTAGAACAAAAAACACAAACACATATCTCAATTCCATCTTCCTCACAAATCCTCTATGATCATCTATGATGACTGTTCACACCCGAACCCAAAATTGACTGAGTTTTGGCTTCCGCTATGAGAGTGGGGAAGTCATGATCTGGATCACTTGAGTTAATCTCGAGGGACGTGGCTCTCTGCCCTGAGGTGAAGTTTCCCGTGTCACACCACTTACACCTCTTCCTGTGACACTTGAAAATTCACCTCAGGTAAGAAAACTGCATTGCTCGAGATGAACTCAGGAGACTCAGACTGTGACATCACCCCACTCAGTCAGTTTTGGGTCTCGCCGTGAACGGTCATCGCAGAGAATTGTGGAGGGTTACGGGGAAGTAATACATATTATGTTTTCATTACTCTCCACGTAAAACTAGGTAGCTGGGGGTTGGTGTCAGCCTGTATCTGCCTGCTGTACCTGTGCTGGAGACCAAAAATACAGCAGAGCCCCACGCCACATTATGACATCTTGATACCCTTCTTTTCCCAGCGAACCAAGCTTCACACAACCTAGATTCACAGTTACAACAGTAAAAATTACTAAAAATCTGCATAAAAAATTGGCAAAAATGCGGAAAAAATGTGACAAAAAATGCATCATTGGCAGAAGGATGTTTTTGGTGCATATTTATGCCAGTAGGTGCAAATTTTTGACATCCAAAGTCTTCACCACAAACTCAGCATCAGCGCATAGCCTTACAAATGCTGGCATGTCAATTATGTTTCTTTTTTATTTTCCTCATTTTTAATGTGGTAAAAGGGGGGTGGTTTGAACTTTTATTTTTTTAAAAACATTTTTATCTACTTTACACTGTGTCCCCTTAGGAGACTTACTCCTACGATCATCTGATAGCATGTGCTATGCCCAGCTGTGCTGCAACATTGCCGAATATAGCAAAAATCACAGTCTTCTATGAACGCAAGCTGAGGGATGGTTTCCGCATTACTACTGTGATGACAGACACAGGGGTCTTCAGCAGACTACTGGCTGTCATGACAACCCATCGACGTGCTGGGATCGCATCAGAACATCATGTTCCTTGGCGTGCTACCCTGCCAGTGTTCGTTAAATGGCACTGTCAGAGATTGACAGGGGCATTTAACAGGTTAACAGCCACAGATGGGGCTGCACTGAGTCATATGATCATTGATTAACTCGCTTTCATTTGTCGGGAAACATGCAGGCACGGCGTGCAAAAACAAAGGCAGGGAAATGACTCATGATGGACATAGAACATCACAAGTTGTTAAGGGAATAATGTGTAGCCATTTTAATATATTTTACATAGTTCTTTAGAGTGGGCACTATGAAGGTAGACCCAGCTCAAATAATTAGAGATTTTAAAATTCAGATTGTCAATTTAATAAAAACAAAAAACCTGATTTGCAACAAATCACAACTACTTTAATTTCACAGAAAACACAGTTTTACCCTCTGATTTATACTAAGACTGTATCCAACCGCTTGTAAACTCTTTAATGCAAACAACACAGCCTTAACAATATCACAGTGGTAACCATTTTTTACTGTTGTACTATCACACATTATTTGTGGAATTTCTCCAATGTCTTATGGCTTTCTCTCACTGTCTGTATTGCTAAGCTACAAGCTATGATGTCTCTCATCCCAATATGGCTGCTGCATTGTCTGCCTCAGCTTTCATGCAGGCTATAATAGTCCCTCCTGACTGGCTCTGCTTTACCATGGGGTGTGATATCTTTAAAGGTACTGTCACACGGGGAGACATCGCCGCCGAAGTCGGTGAGGAATTGCGGGAGCGCGCATCCCCGCCGACATCGCCGGTGAGATGTCACACGCTGCGATGTCGCCGGTGACCCAACAGCGATGTTACCGGCGACATCGCTGCCAGGGTTAAAATCCACCCTGGTGGCGATGATTATAATGGGAGCTTATGGCTCAAGTCCCCGGTAACATCGCCATTGGCACGTTACACAGGGCGATGCGTGCACATCGCCTGAGAGTGATCGCCAGGTTTTACTACGTTGCAGTGAAACCTGGTGATCACTTTCAGGCGATGTATCGCCCAAATATCACCCTGTCACACGAGGCAACTCTCCGGTGATGTCGTTGCATTAGTCCACGCCCCTGCTTCGCCGGCAAAGTTGCCGGCGATGTTGCCCCAGAACCTTTAGACTTTATGAGGAAGCTTGGACACAACAAAAGTTATGTAAACCCTCTCAGTCTGATGCAATCTGCAGCAATATGTAAAATAGCAGATGGCATTTTGATTTTCATCATATCAATTTGCCCCTATCGTTTTATACAATCTGCCCTTAATAATTTTACCTGTAGACTTTTCTACATTTTCTAAAGTGCTCAAGATTATAAGTTTACTTGACATTTCCAATGTTCTGTGCCTTAAAACTTGTAATTCCCCTGTAGACTGCTCTTGTTCATTGCTTTTCTCCTATTATATTTTGTAAGACAATACAAAATATATTGAATCCATAAAAGGCATCGGGCATCGAAGAAAATGTGAAAATATTAACTGCACATGGAATGGATCGTGTCACTTATTCCCTTAGATTGAAACTGTGAATTGTGTTGCTAAGTACCGTATATACTTGCGTATAAGCCGACTTTTTCAGCCCAAAATTTGGGCTGAAAAGTCCCCCCTCGGCTTATACGCGAGTATATGTATATATATATACAGCCGCAGCCCCGGAGGTATACAGGCCCCCCCCCATCAAGCTCCAGGGCCCCCCCCTTGAGCGGCGTCCTGTAAAGGAATATCATACTTACCAGTCTCCTGTCGCGCCGTCCGCAGCTGCCGACACGCGATCCCGGGCTTCATTCAGTGAGGTGTACTGAGAAGACCTGTGGTGACGTCAGAGGGGGGGCGTTCCCGGGGCGTTCCCAGCGCTGATTGGCTGTTCGCGGTCATGTGATATGTATCACATGACCGCGAGTGCCCGGGAACGCCCCTCTGACATCACCACAGGTCCTGTCAGAAGAGACCTCACTTGGAACTGGGGATCGCACAGCGGCAGAAGGCGTCGGACAGGTGAAGTATTCATTCTTTTTTATTTTTCAGACCTCAAGGGGGGGATGGAGCTTGATGGGGGGGGCCTGTATACCTCCGGGGCTGCGGCTGTATACAGCCCTGGGGCTGCGGCTGTATACAGCCCTGGGGCTGCGGCTGTATACAGCCCTGGGGCTGCGGCTGTATACAGCCCTGGGGCTGCGGCTGTATACAGCCCTGGGGCTGCGGCTGTATACAGCCCTGGGGCTTCTGCTGTATACAGCCCTGGGGCTTCTGCTGTATACAGCCCTGGGGCTTCTGCTGTATACAGCCCTGGGGCTTCTGCTGTATACAGCCCTGGGGCTTCTGCTGTATACAGCCCTGGGGCTGCTGCTGTATACAGCACTGGGGCTGCTGTATACTACCTAAGGGCTGCTGTATACTACCACTGGGGCTGCTGTATACACCACTAGGGCTGCTGTATATACCTCTGGAGCTGCATATACCTCTGGGGCTGCATATACCTCTGGGGCTGCATATGGGGCTGCATATACCTCTGGGGCTGCATATACCCCTGGGGCTGCATATGGGGCTGCATATACATATGGGGCTGCATATACATATGGGGCTACATATGGGGCTGCATATACCTCTGGGGCTGCATATGGGGCTGCATATACCTCTGGGGCTGCATATGGGGCTGCATATACCTCTGGGGCTGCATATGGGGCTGCATATACCTCTGGGGCTGCATATGGGGCTGCATATACCTCTGGGGTTGCATATACCTCTGGGGCTGTATATACCTCTGGGGCTGCTGTATACTACCACTGGGGCTGCTGCTGTATACTACCACTGGGGAGGCTGCTGTATACCTCACTGCTGGGGGTTGTATACCTGTGCTGGAGTCCACCCTCGGCTTATACGCGAGTCAATAAGTTTTCCCAGTTTTTGGGGGCAAAAGTAGGGGGGTCGGCTTATACACGGGTCGGCTTATACACGAGTATATACGGTAATAGAAATATAATAAGAAAAAAGTCTTTATCTATAAAAGAAGAACACTGTGACTCACTAGCAAACACACCAAATATTATATAAGATTTTACATTTTATGTATACAAACCATGAACCGCTGCAGCCAATCAGTGATGTTTGCCAGTGACTTACTGCAGTGGTCACATGAAAAAAGTATAAATATAATTCCTGCAGGGCAGTTAGGGGCAAGCAGTGTGATGGTGCTGTAGTGGAGGCAGAATCAACTGGTATATTATGTTTATATCTTTATTTTAGAACATTTCTTACTCTTCCACAAGGTTTTAAAAAAAAATAAAAAATCAGTGAAAAAGTCCAGATTGCCTTAATAGAATTTTGTGCACTAGCGCTTTGGGCTGCTGGACAATTGTTGTCAAAATTGAACAAAATTATCAACTTGTTTCCAGGCTGCTTTCACATCATCGTTTTTGTTGAATCGCGGCAGATCCGGCAGATTTACTGCATCTGCAATGCAACGGCCGGCTTGTGGCAAGCCCCCATTCATTCTCTATGGGACTTGCGGCAGGTGCAGCAAGTGCGGTTTTTGCTGCAATCTGGCAAATCCGCAGCTAACCTCAGTTTTTGACTTGCCGTAAGTGCCGAAATTGCCGTATCGTGGCAAAACCACACCAGCCGCAAGTCCCATAGAGTATGAATCGGAGCTTGCCGCAAGTCGGCCATTGCACGGCAGATGCGGTACATCTGCCGGATCTACTGTGATTCAGCAAAAACGCTGATGTGAAAGATCCCTAAGATGGATTTGAAATATGGACAATCTGTAGAATGAAATACGATATATAATAATATATTTAATATTTATTCATTTACAAAGACTTAAAATAATGACCATGTAATCCAAAAGATTTACACTGTGGTCTTCAAGAAATTGATCAAAGATGGTTTTGAAATATGCCGGTCTGAAAGAGGCCGTAGTAGTTGTTTTCAGCAGAATGATCAGCGCACATCAATGGATAATGTTGGAGAATAAACTGTTTACATAGGCTGCCTTCACATTACGATTTTGGGCTGTCCGTGGGGATCCTTGTTTTTGCAGTATCCCCTGCACAGCCTCGGATCCACACGGATCCCTGCAATCAGATGGCAATTAGCCATCCGTATCCAAGTCTATGCAGGATCGTGTGGATCCTGTGGCTGTGGTCCCTGTCTCTCCCTGTCTCTCCCTGTATCTTCCCTGTTTCTCCCTCCTCTATCTCCTCTACCCCTGCTCATCTATTCTGTCCCTATTCTGTCCCCTGTCCTGTGCCTATCCTGTCCCCTACTGTTTCCTCCAGTATGTTAAAAAAAAAAAAAATCTCCTCCCGAAGGATACTTCACCTTTCCGGTGGCTCTGGTGATGCAACAGTGTCCATCTGGGTACAGCATATCTCATGACATCACAGAGCCGATCAGCTGACACATTAGCTGATCGGCTCATTGACGTCACAAGAGGTCCACACCCAGCACAGTCGGTCGCATCACGGAGCCGCCGGTAAGGTGAAGTATCCTCCGGGAGGAGATTTTGTTTTTTAACATACCGGAGGAAAGAGGAGGGAGAGACAGGGAAGATGCAGGGAAGATACAGGGAGAGAGGGTTATGTACTGAGCACTGCTTCTGGGCATGCTCATTACATAACCATGGAGCCGACATCGGATCCGATGTAGACACGGATCTGATGTCCATAGGCTTACATTGTATCTTCCTACGGAACATCACGGATCCGTGGTGTCCAATTTTAGTCATGGACACCACAATCGCAGCAGGCTGTGATATTGGCTCCGTGACTAAATCGGAAAGCTACGGAGTGTGTTTAAATCGGATGGCAATAGAGACACATCCGAGCGCATCCGAGCCCCATAGGGGTACATGGGTGGCAACATTGCATCCGAGTGTATCCGATTTGACACGGATACACTTGGATGCCAAAAAATCATGATGGGAAGGCAGCCTTAGAACATACTGATGTAAATACTTAAGTCCCCCAAAAAATTGTGAGAAAAAGTATTATTATTACTAGTTTGCATTGCACTAAGAACATCCTGAATCTATTATTGTCTTTATTACAAAATTAAAGAAAATTAACAACACGAGAAAGTATACAAACAACCAAATAAGTCACACAGTATTAACAAACTCCAGCACAATCTGTTATCTCTTTAACACAACATGAGCCTGTAGCTGTTGCACACTCCAACACCATTTCTCAGCAGCTAATGTTACCTTTGCTCCATTAGGTTTAGCCTCTTCATCACTACGGAACATCTCTATCTGCTGTACTTTTGAAGTCTGAAGTCATCTCATCAACTGGACAGTAATATTTTGGGTCATTTGTTGCCATTTTTGAGGACCTGTAAGTTTCCATTTTTCTGTTAATGGAGCATGTGATGTCCTTTTTGTGTGGGGTTAGAACGTCGCTTTAATTGATACCAGTTTGGGAAAGATATAACATTTTGATGGCTTGTTAGAGCATTTTTGTGCCATTGCAGTGACCCCCAAAAATGTAATTTTGGCGCTCTTGAATTTTTGATTTTACCAATTGGGTTAAATATTTTTAGATTTTGATGAATTGGACGTTTCTGAAAGCTGTCGGACCACACGGTATTTTTTTATTATCCTAATATTTAATCCCTTAACAATCTTTGACGCTACTTTCTTTCTGCAATAAGTACTAGTGCTTGTACCATATATTGCTGTATTTTTATGTATCTTGAGTATAATTATTATTGGTGATCATGTTTTTGTATTAATTGCTTTTAACTGATCTGTATTCATTGGAGACCCGGTATATAGCGGACCTCGACGTATGAGCTGGAAGAAGTGAGTTGTTGCGCAAAACTGCTGTCACTCCCTGGGTCATGCTGCACTCTTCATGACTCGGAAGTGACTTTTGCAATCTAAGTCTATAGAGCATCAGAACAAGGCTCCATAGACTTACATTGTAAGAAAGCCTGTAGTCTCGTGCATACAGTATAGAGCAGAGGTCCCCAACTCCAGGCCTTGAGGGCCGCCAACAGTGCAGGATTTCAGGATTTCTTTATATTGCACAGGTGTTAATGTGATCAAATGCACAAGTAATGATTCCAACCCCTGTGCAATACTAAGGAGATCCTGAAAACATGCACTGTTGGCGGCCCTCAAGGCCTGGAGTTGGGGACCCCTGGTATAGAGTGAGCCAGCCAGTGATGTCATTGAGAAGATCAATGGAACGCCCCTTGACACCGGAGACCAGTGGAAGTTGAGCATACTCACACTACATACTATGCACGTATACTTAACGCGAGTGCTCCTTTAACAAAGCCCAAACATCTCTGCTTATCACAGTTCCTCCAGCATAGTTTTTCAGCTGGTGAATACTACGCTAAAAGTCACATTTGTTCGAAGTGATGTGAAGAATAGATTCAGCATGTTCCAGTTTTAGTCTTGCGTACACAATCATCCAAACCAAATCAAATTACCGACTCTATGTAAGATTGACGTAAGAGGTTCATCAGCTGCACACTCCTGGAGGCCTGTTCCCAGGTCTTTACTCGTTGTAGGAGCAGATGTTCATTACTTCTTTCATGATGTTTTCCTGTGTGTCAGAACACAAGGTAAACATTTCCCTGATACTTTGTTTCTGTGTAAAAACAGTAATTCAAATTTTGGTTGTGAAGCATGATTATGATATTTTCATAGAGAAACTAATAAGGATGATAGCAGGAAGCCACCTGAGCTTCTTTTCATGATAACCTTTCTGGCTTCTTAGATTTCTCTTACTTTAATTGGATCTCTAAACACTAGAACAATTGAAATCCTAATTATGCTAACAGGAACATAAACTTTGGATGAGTGCTAGCCGATGTTTTGTTGGCTAGCACTCGGACTAATGTTAATCTATGAAACAGTGCTGATCTGAGGTTTTTTTTTCTCATGGAGAAGATGGAGACATTTATTTTCCATCATTTCCTGATAGTGTGCAATGATTCATGCAAGAGAATTTGATCACACTAAGATGACACTCTGATCAAATTGATCACACGCAGGCAACGTTACACGCAGCGATATCGCTAATTATATCGCTGGAATGTCACAGGTTTTGTGATGTTGTAGCGACCTAGCAGCGATGTCGCTGTGTGTGACATGCCGCAGCGACCAGCAATGAGCTCGCTGATCGCTGCAGAATGGCCAGGACCATTTTTTGGTCGTTGGTCTGCTGCTGGGCAGCAGACATCGACGTGTGTGATGTCTTTCTAACCCGATGTGTTCCTGGTAAACAGGGTACACATCGGGTTACTAAGCACAGTGCGCTGGTAACCAGGGTACACATCAGGTTACTAAGCACAGCGCGCTGGTAACCAGGTACACATCAGGTTCCTAAGCACAGCGCGCTGGTAACCAGGGTACACATCGGTTACAAGCACAGTGCGCTGGTAACAGGGTACACATCGGGTTACTAAGCACAGTGCGCTGGTAACCAGGGTACACATCAGGTTACTAAGCACAGCGCGCTGGTAACCAGGTACACTCAGGTTCCTAAGCACAGCGCGCTGGTAAACAGGGTACACATCGGTTACTAAGCACAGTGCGCTGGTAACCAGGGTACACATTGGGTTACTAAGCACAGCGCGCTGGTAATCAGGTACAATCGGGTTATAAGCACAGTGCGCTGTGCTTAGTAACCAGATGTGTTCCGTGGTTACCAGTGTTCTCCCGCTGAATACAGTAGCGAATCCTCGACATCGTGGAAAAGAATAGTTTATATTCTTTTCCACGATGTCGAGTGCGTTACATGGGTCGCTGTTCGCTGGTGAGATCTGCCTGTCTGGCATCTCACCAGTGATCACATAGCGATGTGCCAGCGATCCCGATCGTTGGTCGGGTTGCTGGAACATTGCTACGTGTAACCCGGCCTTCAGCTGAAACTCTGATCAAATTGATCACGCTAAGCTGACACTGATTAAACTCGGATCAGAGTTTAATTGGAGTCTCATTACCATTATCAATCTGGCTCTCATGAGAAAATCATTGTAACCTTGGCTTAATGCAGAATGAATTGTGATTACACAGATTATTAATATGAGGATGCAGGGGCATAACCACAATAGATGCAGAGGTTGCAATAGGCCCTGGAGTCTAGGGGGTCCCAAAACTCACTTTAGTCTATAGAAAAAGACTTGCAATAATTGGGGTCCCGTTGGAGCTTTTGCTTTGGAGCCCATGAGCTTCATGTTATGCCACTGTGAGGATGGGAATCGTCTGCTGCCAACATCAGAAGAGCACTTACATCTGATCAGTATTTTGTTATATAATGAATACCTTAATGAAGATGCATGAATATTATGGAACTGACGGTGTTCAGTAGCTTGAACTTTATTGGCATAGAGCTCTAAACACATCATGATCATGGTTTGCAATTGACAACAAATAGAATTAAGAAACCCTCCAAATTGAACAGATATCCTATAGTAATAAATAAGTAAACAGTAATAGTACATGTAAACATCTGTAATATAGGGTACTTGGCTAAAGCTATTTTTATTAAAAAAAAAGTATGTATGCCATCACGGCAAGGTGTATCCAGCGTGTCTCTAATATTAAAACCTTACCTTTTGTCAGATGATGAATAAGAGAAGATCAAGACAGGGGCCACACCGGTCCAGCCTGCTGACTATGGGAAGATATATAGATTAAGTGGGGATACAAAGTAGTCAGTGCCCTGAAATGACAAACAGAATGAGTGCACATCACATCAATCTTTATGCAGAAAGCATTGCAGCCATAGTTTAATATTCATTGCTGTCACGCTGTGCGGTTCCCAGTGCTATTGGAACACAGGTAGAAATGTCTAATATGGTGGTTTTTACAATGTTTTGTTTTGCCTAAATCCTATACTTTCATTCTCCTGGTATTGAATCTTAGAACATGTCTTTATGGCATGAATTTTTCAGCATATTGACAGCAATGTAAGTCACAGTTGATCGTACCTAGTGTTCAAGAAAAGCAGTTGGCTGCCTTTTGTGGGACTTTCAAAATCAGCAGGTTGTGGTCCCATGTAAGGCCCCTTTCACATCAGCGTTTTTCGCTGATTGACGCAGATCCGGCAGATTTACAGTACCTGCCGCATATGCCGCCTAACGGCCGCACTTGCATCACACTTGCGGCAAGACCTATGCATTGTCTATGGAGCTTGCGGCAATTGTGGATGCGCAAAACAACCGCAGCTGACAGTGGTTTTTTTTCATGGCCGCAACTGCTGCAATTGCCAGATCGCGGCAATACCGCACTTGCCGCAAGCCCCATAGACAATGCATGGGGCTTACCGCAAGTGTGACTGTTAGGCGGCAGATGCGGTAAATCTGCCGGATCTGCCGCAATCAGCGAAAAAGGCTGATGTGAAAGGAACCGAAGATACTACTTTCACATCTGAATTTTTTTTAATCAGGCAGAATTCCATCTTTTTTTATTTTTTTTTAAATGGTTCTGGTAACATTACATTGGTAACCAATGCATTAAATATTAATATGGACTTCCGGTATTGTGTATTGTCTTCTGGTTGCACCCTGTTTCTGCCGATTCTGCACCCTTTTTCTGTCCGGCAAAAAAACTTTATTGTGATGGATCCATCATAATACAGCATACATTACAATGCAAGTCAATGGTGCCGGATCTATTTCTGCCAGATCTTGCCATATCCGATAGTGACAGATTCCGGCACTTCTACTGAGCTTAATAACTGGCAGTGTGGAACAGAGATACCGAAATTCAAATAGCAAAAACACCAACAGCTAATCCAAAGAGAAGCAATACAACTCAAAGTCTGGAGTTAACTCTTATGCTCCACAAGTCCCAGAAAAACAAAGGCCACCTTGTTAACATCCATGTGTTACCCGCAGTGAAGAAAGGGTGCCACCAGAACCTGAGTGGGCTGGCACTGACAGGGATTCACAAGGATCCACCAGTTAACATTTGGAGCATCGTGGGACTGTGGAAGTGGATTTGCTGGATGACACATGGATCTGCAAAAATCAGTAGATCTAGATATTGAATGGACTTATTAGCTCGAAGCCAGATTTTTGTGTGCATTTTTACCCAGATGTTAGGACAGCTCTCCCAGATTGGGGATGATGTTCCTTAGCATGCTTTTTTGCTTAAGCACCGCTGCTGTCAAATTGGATTCCTCTTCAACCAGATGTTATAGATGTGTTGAGACGCATTGTTCACAGCAAGAAGATGACTTTTCAATTTTACTGTCAGAGGAAATGTAGGCGTCTGACCAAAGAAGGCATCATTCCATAGACTGATTGATCCTCTTAGTGTGTCCTCTACCAGTGGCGGACCTTGCGACCGTGGGGCCCTGGTTCAGCGGCCGACGGTGAGGACCCGGGGGGGTGCTATCGGCCGCCGGCGAAGAGTGGGGGGGGGGGCATCAGGCTGCCAGTTGCACCACGGTAGGTCCGCCCCTGTCCTCTACTTTTGGTATGATATGTAATGGAGAGGTCCAGGAAAATGCTGAGACTATTGCTGAGCCGCCTGCAGAATAGAGAAACAAATTTCATACCATGGTTAAAGACTATATGACCAAAAATAAATATGTTCACTAAGAAACATAAGGTAATACTGATTCAGAATCCACATATGACCAGAGTTAGTTTGTACAGGGGTCTTATAAGATATATATTTCCATTTCAACCACCATGGATGAGTGTTAGACTCCTCCACATTAAAAAAACATTGAGGGAATCAATCCTCTAGCATTATTGTTATAGGAAAAACAGACATCTGAATATAGTATAAAACAGAAATGATTAATTAATTAGGTCCAAACTTTTTTATTCACATGCATAAAACAGCCTATTTAGATCATTTAAAAGTCCATAAAACAGCATACCTCATATATCTTGCATAACCCAGGGTTTCGCCCTTAAAGGCTTTTCAAGTTGTTGAAATGGGGAAATCTGTTTTATGTGACCTCAAAGCAACAGACTCTGTTGGTGAGTGGATACTGACTCTGTAATACCTTATGTTTTGACTGATCTAATATGTTTATTGTGACTTTTCTTATTGAGTTTTTAAAGACTTTCGGCCTCATTATTGCATATCCACTCCATATTAGACTATATTTAATTAATGTTATTTTATACTATTTAGTTATGCTGAATTATTTATTTCAATGTGATTTTTATTCTTTTAGTATAGCTGCAAACCTACTATTTAGTCTTACTATAAGAGCAGAAAGCCTTTGGTGAATAGTGAGCTTGTACATCACTGATTTGACTTACAGTATCACAGAAACACTCGCTCCTGTGATAAAACAAACAGGCATAGAAATGTGTTACCTCAAGGAAAGCAGCAGCAGAGAACCATTTCTGGGTAATCTTTATCATCTGCCGAAAGCTGTGGTATATACTGACCATGGAATGGAGCATCTCGGCATGATCCGACACAGCAAATACTGTGCAACAGTATACAGAAGGGGCACATTTATCAAATGATCTCAGCACTGGAACACATATAAACAAAATAGGCTTTAGTTCAATTGTTTTGTCATTAATTGCATGTAGTGTAACGGAATTTAATGAGCATTTCTGATAGAGCCATGAAAGGAAAATTTGTATACTATTCATTTGAAGTTTAGTTACAATTATGCTTGAAATGCAGAATCATGGTAATCCTTTTTTCATAAATAATAAGGCGGTGGTTTGGCAGGTACAAATAAGGCTGTATTTGTTATTCATAAAAGCTAATGTTTCAGTTTGGCATTAAAACTAAACAATATATCAAAGTTATCACTTCTCTTTAAAGCTGTCCTACCAACACCGGTTAGAAACGTTACATTAACACACTAAATTTGATATAAGGAAGCAGTGACTCTTGGTGAATTCACGCAAAGTCCAAATATGGCGAAAGCTGTTTAAAAAAGGAACCACTATTTCTTGCGCTACACATCTTTGGAAGATTAGTTAGGGATACTTCACCAACCTCCTTATATTAATGGTGAAATCAAACAGGAGAATCAGTATATCCACTTGAGTAAAAAGTGGTCCTGAAAAAATTCCACTTTTTAGGTCAGCAGTCATGTTCTGGACCAAAGTGGATACCAGTAGATCATCACTTCCTGTTCAAAATATTCAGGCCGAATCCCTGCTAAATAATGATCCAAAATAGTGCAGACTCCAACAAGCTTAAAGTGACACAAATGTTCATAATACTCATAAAAGTAGATTTATAAACCCACTAATGAATTTGGTGTAAGACCACAGACTTACAAGGTTGGTGAACTCGAATGTCACCATAAGGGCATATGCTGAGCATCCACTGTGTATATAGAAAAAACACACTGAGACCAGGTTTGTTGAGTGTTGGCCACTGCCTTTACTTATTACTCTTAGATTTTTTGCCATAAATGTTGAGTAAGTATAAGATTAGCTAAGTAATCCCCCAGCTCGAAGTGCTATGCCGTTACTGAACGCAGTGTGCAAGACTGCTCTCGCGACCAAGACATCTCTTTAATCACCTAAATGTGACTTCAAATGTGTTTCTATGTAAAACAAAAGTAACAATTGAAAACATGCAGAACTACAGGGATATGGACAATTAACAATGTCAAAAGGGAAGGGAGGGAAAAACACAAGGACCAGGCTACTGGGGAAAGAGTAAGTCAGTCTTTAATGTTATAGGGGTGGAATATCAAGCAATTGGCTGTAGGAATCAAAACCAAGCCTCTGTAAGGTAGCATGGGGATAATGATAGGATAGGTAAAATATCAATCATATAAGGTCAAATAGCATGACTCATAAGTCTTGAGCACTTACATTTTACTACTTAATACTGCTCCACAGACTTACGAGATTGGCAAGGTTAAATACCGGCATATGGGCTCATCCTGATCATTAACTGTATGTTTAGAAACAACAGTGACCAGGATGAGTGAGAGTTTTCGACAACCTTTACTTATAACTCTGAGATTTTTTTTTTACCATAAAACCTGAAAAAAGTTATGCCCTGCGCTATGCCGTCACCAAATGCTGTATGCAAATCTGCTCTTGCAACCAAAACATCTCCATATCACATCTAAGGAGGAGCCCAGTCACCTAGACAGGACTCCGACCCCCACTGAACAACAAAAAGGTCTGTTCAATGCCATCTTGGAAGCCTGACAAAAATATGTCAAGGCCGATGTCCAATAAATGAACTTTATCGGGCCTTGTTAAATCGGAATTTTCCCCTTTCAATTGTAAATGTGTAATAATGACGTCAGAGCATGGGCATTCAAAATGAGACATATGTATATTAACTGTTCTGCAGAATCTCACAGATTTAATCTCACCTTGCCACACAACCCTCGGTATAATTTTAGACCAAATTATAGAGTTCAGAGAAGAAGCTAGACAAATGCGCCAAATCTGATTTTATAATGGTCATTAGTTTGGCCAGTTTAAGATACATAGGCCATTCCCACCAGCATGAATGTTAAGAATAGTGGGAGCAAAGAATTGTCTGCTGATGGAAACCACTTCAAGGAACCATACATTCGGTTTAGGCACACCTAAAGAAATATAAAAAAGCTGTAGTATTGGATTTAAAAGTCAGAGTGGATGTACCATGCATAAGTAATGGGGAGCAATCTTCATGAAGTAATTTTCATAAAGCTAGTAATGGGCCAAGGAACGTATGGTGCACACCTGACAGGGTGAGTTAAAAAGGAGAATCTATTTACCTTGGCAAGACTGGTATGTTTTAAACTTACACAATAGGACATGGATGGATGAATTAGAGAAAGATATAAAAGACATTAAAAGACTGCCTGGGTTATATTTGAAAGGAAGGACTAACCCACTTATGCAGAAAGCTCTAAGACTGCTTTGATTGCACAGACTGGGAGGTGTTATGTGCCAGGGAACATAATGATGATGTTCATGAGGTTACCGGGAGAGTTACTGATTACATCAACTTTTGTACTGACAATATTGTACCTATTCATGAGATTCGGTGTTATGCAAACAACAAGCCCTGGATTACAAAAGAATTAAAACATCTACTAAACAGAAAAAAAAAAGCTTTTAACAGGAAAGTCAAAGAGGAAATGAAAATTGTACAGCGAGACTTAAAGGGGAAAATTAAAATTGCACGTGAAGCATTCAGAATTAAATTGGAAAATAAATTGTCACACAACAACTCCAGAGAAGTGTGGGCCGGAATGAAGCTATTGACTGGGTTTAAGGCAAGGTCAGATCAGTGGGGTGGGGGGCTGATCATGGCTAATGAGATGAATGAGTTTTTCAACAGATTCAATGATAAATGTGCAATGTCAACAGGGGAGAAGGCCGGGGAGCGACAAGCAATAGCAACTGGGAGGAGGAAGTTGGAGACTTTCTTGATCTCAGAAAATGATGTGAGGGAACAGTTTAGTAAGCTGGTCATGGGTAAAGCAGCAGATGGTATCTGTCCACGTGTCCTCAGAGTGTGTGTCTTCCAGCACCTGTTTAACTGGAGCTTACAATCACAGAGAGTACCAGTTCTATGGAAGACTTCTTGCCTGGTGCCGGTTCCCAAGACTACCTTCCCGAGTTCCCATAACGACTATAGACCGGTGGCCTTAACATCGCATGCGATGAAGTCCTTGGAGAGAATTGTACTTGCCTACTTGTGTCCGAGGGTGTCTGCTTTTATGGACCCCCTTCAGTTTGCGTATCGGCAGAGTCTGGGGGTGGACGATGCTACAAACAGTACATTCCTTTCTGGACAATGATGGAAACCACTGTACGTGCCATGTTCTTCAATTTCTCCAGTGCATTCAACACCTTACAGCCACTATTATTACGTAAAAAACTGGTTGAAATGGCGGTTGATGAGGGACTAGTGAATTGGATCATTGATTACCTGTCGGACAGGCCACAGTTCGTAAGGTTGGGGGCGGCCGTATCGGATAGTGTTCGGAGCAGTGTTGGAGCCCCTCAGGGAACGGTGCTGTCGCCATTCCTTTTTACGTTATACACAGCTGATTTTCAGTATAAATCAGACCTTTGTCACCTTCAGAAGTACTCTAATGACTCAGTGATAGTCGGAGGTATTGTGAGAGGCCAGGGGGAGGAGGAATACAGAAGGGTGGTCTCGGACTTTGTTGACTGGTGCCAGGCTAACCATTTAGAACTCAACGTAAAGAAAACCAGGGAGTTGGTGTTGAGTTATGGAAGGTGCATGAAGGATTGCTTACCTATCACTATTGATGGTCAGGATGTGGAGATGGTGGAGAATTTAAAATATTTGGGGGTTCACCTGGACAGCAAGCTTGATTGGAGGTGCCATATGGAGAAGGTTTGCAAGAAAGGGATGAGTAGACTTTACTTCCTAAGGAAATTAAGGTCGTTTAATGTGTGTAGCAAAATGCTTGAAATGTTCTACCAATCTATTGTGGCGAGTGCAA
Organism: Allobates femoralis; assembly: GCA_033576535.1. Taxonomy (NCBI): domain Eukaryota; kingdom Metazoa; phylum Chordata; class Amphibia; order Anura; family Aromobatidae; genus Allobates; species Allobates femoralis. Next base: position 554,807,905 of record JARQOC010000001.1, on the reverse strand, counting down.
TCTTTGCTGCAATAATATGCTGGGGTAGTAGTGTGCGCACAGCTGACGCTAATAAGCTGAATAAACTTATCAAGAAGGCTAGTGCGGCGGTGGGTCTACAACTTAGGACTTTCGAGGAGGTATTAGAGGATAGAATTAATAAGAAATGCAAGGCTATAATGAGCAACAACACACACCCGCTCTCTGAACTGTTAGCGAAGCAGAAGAGCACATTCAGCAAGCGTCTAATCCAACTAATGTGTAAAAAGGAAAGATACAGAAAATCGTTTGTTCCGACAGCTGTGGGGATGTTTAACAAATGTATAAGTGTAAAGCATGCCAAGACTGTGTGAAGTTCTATGTGTATGGGGGGAATAGGTGAGGTACATGTACCAGTCTAGCCACATCTGCTGTCCATATAGACTTATTTTGTAAAGTGTGAAATGTTCTTGATCTTTGTTCTGCTGCTGTAATACTGTAATTTCCTCCGGGATCAATAAAGTTTATCTTATCTTATCTTATCTTAATAAAACAAAGACAGAACTAAGTTAAGAGGTTTGATTCGAATGGGGATGAACAAATGACTTTTGTGATCTCTGTGAGATGTTTTAGTAAAACATAAGAAATCGGCCTATGGACCTTGGGAAGACATTTTGTCCTAGACTGGCCATTCAAGGCCTGTCGGACTTCAAAAGATTTGGAGACATCAGGACAATCAATTAAATTACAATGAAAGTTAACACCAGCAAGATGACGTTTTGCTGCTGCTGCTGCTGAAACTTCCGATAAATTAGGGTGTAATAGGTAGAACAAAACAGCTCCTAAATGTGAATCCTTGTGGATAAGTGAAATATTCCCTCAGGAGAAAAGTTTCCAAATATACCATGACTTTCAATAAGACTGCCAATACATTAGCTGCTTCCCACTAAGTTCTACCAGATGGGAGGACATTGATAGCCTGATGGGTTGGTGAAGGGCAACTGCTGGTGGTAATCTTGCAAGTTAGAATGAGACACTGGGAACATGGCAGGCCCTGAACCAGATGTTATAGTTTTAACACCTTAATACTATATGACTTAAGAGGGACAAGACCAGTAATCAAAACTATGATAATTGGTTAATACATTGTACCATGCTCATGTTGTCAGTTCAGAAATAATTCTTGTTGTTAGACAATTTTTCCCCATATTGAAACAGCAACTTCTATGGGAAAAAACTTGAAAAGTGTCAGGTTTTTCCATAAATTAGAGGATTTCCAGGAATCGGGTGTGGAGACACAGGGGTCAGTGGGTGTTCTCGTCCCCCACCTTTTGAAAGACAGCATGGACCAGGGCTCATCCCAGCTGAACACTCGAGCTCCTTAACCATGGACGGAACACTACTCAGACAGCACAGGGTGAGGGAACCACAATATTAAGGCTTTATTGGATCCCCAAACAGTTAACAGCATATAACACATAACCAGGGCTACTTACCCCAAACCAGCAGCACCCCGCTTTTGGCAGGCATCCACTGAGAAAGGAATAATGCCATATTTAGGAAGCTGAGCTAGCACAGCAAGGTCTGTAGCCAGGTGATTGGATTTTCCCAACCTGTGTTGCTTCCTTATGCAGTCTTTGATATCCCAGCCGAATCTGAACATTCGATGCTGAAGTCCTTGTAGTATTATAATCCAGGTTCTGCTCCCCTTGATTGGCACGGACGTGCCTGGGTTATGGCCTGGGTTATGGCCTGCCAATCAAATCCATAGATCCTAGATTAGCTGCATGTAACAAGTCTCGTGCACCTCTAGTTGGGACCGAAGTCCCTAGACTGAGGTCACTAAACAAAATCACCCTGGTTAATGTGCAGATCTCCTTATATACCTGAGCACTCATTGCAGATTATTGGGGACTTCACGATTGGTGGAATAAGACTGTGCTCTCATTGGCTAGATATCGAACTGCTTGGACAATGTTCATTTAAATGATGTGGGCAGAGAGGGACTAAAGCTAGTGACATTTAGTATGCCATCCTGACAACAAACAATGGTGACTGAAGTAATTTACATAGAATCAGCAATACACATAGTAGTACAAAGGAAGGTCAGCATAATTAAGTTTTCTGAGCCTCTGACCTTCTATGACAAAGGGGTGAGATAATTACATTACACATGTTAAACACTACCAGGCATCTACGAGACTTGTAAGAACAATGAGTGGCTTATCACAAAGGTAACAAATGAAATACAAATATTGTCATAAGAAACCATCATATGTTATCCATTAAAATAGTCCATTTCGTCACATCAGGATATACAGAATAGCACCATTCCTGACTGATGATCACCCCAAAGCTGATGGAGCCAGAGGCACTGGAAAATAATTTAATCTCATGGCTAGAAAACTTCGAGCCCAAGAAACAAGTGTGGCCATTGTAATTACCGCTAAGTAAAAATTGTTTCCAGACAGACAAATCAGCTTTCAAGTAAGGGGTGATGTGAATTTTATGGGCAAGTCAGGGGGCAGTCTTGGTAGAAAAAGACAAATGCCTGAAGAACACCCTGGCCATGGGTGTAACTCTGCATGCAAAAACGGTTTGTGTGCCAAAACCAGGAGAGTTTATAGAAATGAGACAAATGCGCAATAGGGTCTTATCTCTATAATATAGAGGTATATATATGGCGACAAGGGCCTGCTCACCTGATCTGGTTGTGTAACCCACAACCAGTATGAACACTTAGTCAGTAGCTGCTGCTGGATCCACACATCCACGGGTCACCGCGGTCAGAAATCAGCATATAAGGACGAAGTGTCGTACGATCCATGCTGCTACCAAAGGAAGACCAGGACAAAGGATCGTCTGGTTGAAATGGTTCTTTAATCCGACGCGTTTCGGAGCTATCTCCCAGTTCCTTCCTCAGGGGTAGTAAGGGGTGATGTGAATTTTATGGGCAGGTCAGGGGGCAGTCTTGGTAGAAAAAGACAAACGCCTGAAGAACACCCTGGCCATGGGTGTAACTCTGCATGCAAAAACAGTTTGTATGCCAAAACCAGGAGAGTAACTTGCAGAGAAAAACTATAATTGAAAGATTGACACCTGACATGAGTTTTGGAGACACTCCTGGTTTTGGCACACAAACCGAATGGAACCTCATTAAGGAAAAAACTGCAGTGTGAAACCAGCCTTAGGCTTCCAAACTTCTCACTTTTTCCTCCAAACGTAACAATAGTCATTACAGCCAAAAAGTTAAATTTTAGTTTCATCAGACGAGACATGTACAGAAATTTGGGTTCAAAGTCAAATCCAACTCTGCTACATTACATCTGACTATGTTCCTGTGTGTATTTGCAAAAATAAATGAGTCTTTTTTCATGTTTCTTTTGGAGTAATGGCTTCTTACTTGCAGAGTGCTCTTTCAGCCCATGTTGATACAATATTCGTTTCACTGTGGGTAATGAAACAATTTTACTAGCTTCTGCCATCATCTTCACAAGGTCTTTTACTTTTGTTTTTGGGTTTCTTATGCACATTTCGGGCCAAAGCACGTTCATCTCTGGGACACAGAACCCATCTCCTTCCCGAGTGGTATGATGAGTAGGCATTCCCATCTTGTTTGTACTTGCGTTTAATTGTTTGTACAGATGAATTAGGCACCTTTAGGTATCTGGAAATTGCACCAAAGGATGAACCAGAAATACATGTATATGTGTCTTTTTATATCGTGTATGTAATCTTCTGCTTTCAACTGTATGACAGTGATTGTTGGACTGGCCACAAGTCACCTGAACCAACCCTTATGGCTCCATTGGGCATACACAATGCTGTTAAGTTCAGGTCAGGAGACCCTCGGATGGTCTGTGTATGGTGGTGCAAATTCTAATGACAACTAGCAGTAGATACTCCATTTATAGAGTTTGTCTGGAATTCTTTTTCCTCAGAAACTATACTACTCTTTTCCATTTTCTGGGCCAATTATTGCAAGTTATTTCAAATCTGCAAAACAAGAAAGAAGATATAAACACAACTAGTGCTAATATTGACGAAAAAAGCAAGCTTATTTTCTGATGTCAGGCAACCCCTGTAAAGTGAGTATTTTCTATAGAAAAATCAAAGACACACAAGTACCGGTTTAACTGAATAAGAATTTTAGAACTGACTTCAATTAGACTCTACTGATGCTTACAAATGACAGTAGGTCCCAGCTGCCCATCTTCAGGACACAGTCATCACCACCTGGGCCCCAACTAACATGAACAAATGCTCGAAATAAAGTTCAAAGTCAACTCCAACTCTGCTACATTACATCTGACTATATCACTGATAATCCAGTACTGTAAATTAGAATGTGTTTTCTAAGTTTAATTATGTCAAAGGGATCGATTTATCATTTTATACAGTGAATACAAGTCAAAGAACACAGTGTATGATCAATAAATCGTAAAATAAGGTTTAACGTTCATTTTGCCCTTGTAGATAAAAAAGCTAAGCCGAAGCCTGCAGCGTTTGAAACATCAAGTGAAATCCAATTAACACTCCGGGGGATAGCGAATCATGCCACAGAGGCTTTTTCCATGCAAATTGTGTATATATTAAAGCAGAGGTGGATTTTTAATTGAAACTATTCTGTTGTGTAGCCCTAAATGTAATGTCAGACCAGCCGCCCTGCCATTAAGGTGCAAAATCCTATACATCCTTCATATTAATTCATATTAACTGAAAGTGTTCATTATTGGAAATGTTGGTCTACTATCATTCCTTCTCTAGTTTATACTTCCTATTGTGTCATCTAATTGTTTGCAGTACCATTCATCAAATTTGGATATTAGATAGATATTTACATCTCATCATATACAGTGGCTTTCAAATGTATTCATACCGGTGAACCTTCCTTATTTTTCACATTACATCCACAAAGTTAAAAGTATTTTATTGGGATTTTGTTATACACCAACACAAAGTAGAAAGACTTTGTGAAGTGTATCGGAAATGATTCCTGGTTTTCTAAATCTGAAAATTGTGACATAAATTTGTATTCAGCCCCCTGAGTCAATACTTGGTAGGACCACCTTTTGCTGCAGTTACTGCGGCAAGTATTTTGGGGCACATCTCCACCAACTTTCCACATCTGGAGGCTGAAATTTTGCCCATTTTTCTTTGTTAGATTGAATGGAGGCATCTGTGGACAGTCATTTTCACGTCCTGTACAGATTCTGATTGGGATTTAGGTCTTGACGTTGGGCTATTCACACACATGAATATGCTTTCAATTACACCATTCCAATGTAGCTTTAGGGTTGTTGACATGCTTGAAGCTGAACAACTACACCCCAGTCTCATGTCTTTTACAGCCTCCCTCCAGGATTGCTCAGTATTTAGCTCCATCCATTTTCCTATCACCTCCTTCCAGCTTCCCTGTCCCTGCTTAAGAAAGGCCTCCCCACAGCAAGACGTCTTATGGCTTGCTTTGAAAAATGGTTTTCTTTTTACCACTTTCCCTTGAAGACCAAATTTGATGAGTATATGACTAATAGTTGTCCTGTGGACAGATTGTCCCATCTGACCTGTGGATCTCTGCAGCTCCTCCAGAGTGACCATGGGCTTCTTGGCTGCTTCTTCAATTAATGTTCTCTTTTGTCGGATGTCAGTATAGGTGGACGGTCGTGTCTTGGTAGGTTTGAAGTTGTGTAATATTCCTTCTAATTTTAGATGATGGATTGAGATGATGTTTTATTCTTATAAAATAACCTGATTTACTCTTCTCCAGAACTTTATCCCTGACCAGTCTTGTGTGTTCCTTGGTTTTCATGAAGCTGTTTGCTCTGTAGGTTCTCAGACAAACCTCTGTGAGGCCTACGCAGAGCAGCTGTATTTGTACTGAGAGTAAATTACACACAAGTGGACTGAATTTACTGATTAGGTGAATTCTGGAAGCCAATGGTCACACAGGATTTGGCTTAGGGGTGTCAGACTCAGGGGGCTGAATACAAATGCACATCACAATTTTCATATTTATAAAACCATGTATCATTTTCTTTACACTTCACAAATATTTATTATGCATTGCTTTTATGGTACTATCATATTTCACAATGCTTTTACATATGTTATCATCACTCACAATTTAAATGCCGTATCAGTATGTCTTTGGAGTGTTGGAGGAAACTAGAGAATCCAGGGAAACCCACACAAACACATGGAGAACATACAAACTCCTTACAGATGTTGTCCTTGATGGGATTTCAACCAAGAACCCCTAGAGCTAACCAGTGAGATACTGTGCTGCTCAACTTGCTATTTTGTGTGGGTATATCACATAACATCCAAATAAAAGTGTAACCGCTGTTTACATTTTTATTTAATAATAATGTAGAGCAAGAGATTATAATAAACTTTCAAATATACTTCATAAGTGACATCTTGAAGAAACCTTTCAAAATCCTTCCAGAAGATGTCCCCACTAGGGTGTTTCATAACCAGACATAAACAGGGGGATGGGGCTTAAACAAGGTTCACAGCACAGCAGTGTATCAATTTACCTCATGCAGGGACGGTGTCAGCTCAGGCTGTCAGCAGTGCACACAGCTGCTGTGAGATCTCATCTGACTTCTCAATTCATATCACCGCTGCTCCATGTTATCAGCTGATTGCAAGATGGAGAAGAGCCGATGTGAATGGAAGAGTCAAATTAGATCTCACAGCAGCTGTGTGATGTTATGGTCGCAGAGGGCAGGCGAACTCTGACAATCTGGGCAACAGTCTATAGGTCACGGTGGCGTCCCCAGAAGTCATGTAAAAGGGGTTATTTACAGGGATTTAAGACAGTTTGTCATGATGACAGCTAAGGTATCTGGTCAGGAGTGACTAGAGCAGTATATGGGGTCCCCAGGGGATAGATGGTGGCGCAGCAAGGTGGATCACTCCCCCCAGCAGGAGCTGGCCCCAGGGTGTAGTAGTAGGTGTTCAGTGGAGGAGATGGTGAGGATGGTAGAGGTTGGAAGCAGCAGTGAAAAGGTGCAGGGTAGTCACAGAAGGGAATCAAGTAAACAACCTCTGTTCTTTACATTTTACTTGGTATTGCAATCATCCACAGATTCAGGGTACAGGTACACCGGGCCAGTCGATCTGGCCAGTCTGTGAAGACCTAAACACTGCTATGATGGATTGGTATATGGCCTTCCCAGCTGTCTTTCTCCTTCGGTTGAGGTTCTAGATACTATCCACTTCCCCATGTATCTCTTCCTTCCTCCTGGCTACTAGCAGGCAGGCACATGACCACGGACTCTCGAGACCCCAGACCCACACCAGTTCTTCTAGCCCTATGACAGTCACTGTGCCTCTGGTAGTCCCACAGTCTGACTGCTAAACTTGCAACCCAACAGTCTTCAGATTACTGCCAGGCATGAAGCCCTGACAGCCTGAGATTCTGGATCTCATCCACAGCTTGCGTCGTGCACAGCCCGCAGGCTGCTAGCAGGCCCACACACTCATCCACTGCTGGACTCTCTGTCTCCTATCTTCTTCTGAGTCCTAACTAGTAGTGCCCCTCTCCCTCCTATATCTCACTGCAGCTAACCCCTCCCCCAGTCAGTGTATACCAGTCCACTGACTAGGGATTGGGAAATGTGTGCATGTACAGGGAGTCCATCAGAGAATACCTGAATTCTCTTCAGTCGTGGTATTAGTGCCGATGGAGTTAACAATCACCAAGGCGACCAGACCGCAGGGGCGCCACACTGACAGCCTGAGCTCACACTGTGCCTGCATGATGAAAACTGACTATTTAGATCAGATATAGCCACGTTAGACATGGACACTGTGTAGGCGATGCCCCTCCCTTATATGGTTATATGGCCATATTCAGTCTAAAATTTCTATTACCTTTTAGTATCTTAGGCACCTCTTCTAATTAGTACCCCCATAATGTCATTCTATTGTGGTATGCAAGACGTAGAGTTGGCACACACTCATAAAAATTAGTGAAGAAACTTGTTTGAAGCAAAGATATTTTATTTCTTGCTTTTTTTTGCAAACGTTTCGACTCACATCCGAGTCTTCTTCAGGGAAAATCAAATTTACTACAAAACATGTGAATAGGGATGGGCGAATCTACTCGCTAGGACTCGTTACTCGGCGAGTAGTAAGGGACTCACAGGACTCGGTACTCTGCGACTTTCCCAGCGTTTACTCGCACGAGTCCAATGCAAATCAATGGCAAACGCTGACAAAACTAGGATTGCCATTGTATTGCATTAGACTCGGCTACTGTGCCAGTGATAGCAGGGAAACTCGCAAAGTAACTGCTGTTACTTTGCGAGCCGAGTCCAGCTGTCTTCTCTGTACAGGCTGCCGCAGCTCCAGGGTCCTAGAGCCCGCCTGCTCACAGAGATGATGTAGCAGTGCTGAGATTGTTCTCAGTCTGCTCATTCCCTGTGCATAGACATCTATATCTATGCACAGGGGATGTAGCAGAGAGGACATCGCGTTTTGGACTGCGTCGGACAGAAGAGGATTTTTTAAATTAAAGATGGAGTCCCTAATGGCTTTTTTTTTATTTCAAATAAAGCATTTTCTCTGTGTTGTGTTTTTTTAACCCTTTATCGGAGATTCTTAGTGGCTGGGTCAAACGTGGCCTGACATTAAGAATCTCGGGCTTAATACCAGCTTGTATAACAAAGCTGGTATTAACCCCTTTATTACCCAGCGTGCCACCGCCACCAGGGCCGCTGGAAGAGCGGGGTTCAGCGCCAGAGGTTGGCGCTTCAATGAACGCGCCATCTTATGGGGCGGCTGCGGGCTGCAATTTGCAGCGGGGGGTGCCCAGAAAGCTTGGGCATCCCTGCGCTGCGGATTCCAGCCCCCAGCTGCTTAGCTGTACCTGGCTAGACATAGAAATTGCGCGGAGCCCCACGCAATTTTTTTTTATTATTTCATGAAATTCATGAAATAATTAAAAAAAAGGGCTCCCCTATATTCTTGTGTCCGGCCAGGTACAAATAGGCACCTGGGGGTTGGGGGCAGCCCGTCGCTGCTTGCTGGATCCGGCTGGTTCCAGAAATACGGCGAAGCCCACGTGAAATTTTTTTCTGACAAATCCATAAAACAATGTAAATAAAAGGGACTGCATCTTTATTAACCCCTGGACCATGGGCGAGGGGTTAATAAAGATGCAGTCCCTTTTTTAGGATTGTTTTATTGATTTTTCAGAAAAAAAATTACATGGGCTTCGCCGTATTTCTGGAACCAGCCGGATCCAGCAGGCAGCGACGGGCTGCCCCCAACCCCCAGGTGCCTATTTGCACCTGGCCAGACACAAGAATATAGGGGAGCCCTTTTTTTTTATTATTTCATGAATTTCATGAAATAATAAAAAAAAAATGCGTGGGGCTCCGCGCAATTTCTATGTCTAGCCAGGTACAGCTAAGCAGCTGGGGGCTGGAATCTGCAGCGCAGGGATGCCCAAGCTTTCTGGGCACCCCCCGCTGCAAATTGCAGCCCGCAGCCGCCCCAGAAGATGGCGCGTTCATTGAAGCGCCATCCTCTGGCGCTGAACCCCGCTCTTCCAGCGGCCCTGGTGGCGGTGGCACGCTGGGTAATAAAGAGGTTAGGGCCAGCTTTGTATGATCAGCTGGCCCTAAGCCCGAAATTTATGGCGGTCACGCCAATATTAGACATGACCGCCATGAATTTCTATTAAAACACAACACAGAGAAAATTTTTTATTAGAAATAAAAAAAAAAGCCATTAGGGACTCCATCTTTAATTAAAAAAATCCTAGAGGAAGCGAGGAGGAGAGTGCCCTTATATGTGCAAAGCACATGTAGGAGCGGCGTTCTGTCGCGGCTTGCGGTCACCCGATCACTTATTTTCTTCTGTTTTTCTTTCTTTTCCTTTTGCTTTCATTTTTTCTTTTGTTTCACAATTTTTTCTTTGTTTTTTATGTAATGCTATCTAGGTTATGTGCTTAGAATCCAGTGCCATAGCACACTTGTTAATAGAGATTATCCAGAATATCATTTTTTGACGGTACTATTACCATTGTTATTATTGTATATTCAGCCTGTACACAATCGCATGCCTTTGGGCTGTTGTTTTTTGCGTTTATTCAATATTTCTGTTTTTCTAGTTTAGCATTCACCAGAAAAACGTGTCTCAAATCCTCTAGCCCTCGGTGGACCCACCCTCGGCTATACAGTATTTCCTACAAGAGATACATTTTTACCAAGGATTATTTTCCTAGGTAGGCTTGTATATACCTCCGTTGTAACCCATCTAAATTTTGCAATGGGTAAACTTGTATACTATTTTGTTTATTTGCATTAAACCTGATTGTTCTTTTGTTGTTTCACATGTTTTGTAGTAAATTTGAGTTTTCCCTGAAGAAGACTCGATGTGAGTCGAAACGTTGGGATACTTTTCAAAAATTTGCAAAAAAAGCAAGAAATAAAATATCTTTGCTTCAAACAAGTTTCTTCACTAATTTTTATGAGTGTGTGCCAACTCTACGTCTTGCATAGTACTATTTTTTGTGCACCACAAATTTCGGTGAGCCAAGTTCTGACTACTACATTATGCTATTGTGGTATGACACACTACATAATAATAACAGTAATTATAATAATAATAATAATACATCTTTATTTATACAGCGCCAACATATTCCGCAGCGCTTTACAACACAGTGGTTTGAATACGAAAAATATACAATACAATACGAAATTACAGTAGACAACAAATACAGTACAGTAATTAGATACATTACAATAAGCATAGAATCAATGTGAAAAATACAATAAATAAAGCAAAAAATAAAGGTGACCTTGCTCAAAAGAGCTTACAATCTACAACAGGATAGGGGTTACACAAAGTACAGGGGCTTATTACAGTGATGGTCCAGGCATCTTGATGAAATGGGGGATAGAAATAAAGTTACATGAATGGTCACCAGACAATATGTGTAGAACCTTTGGGTTTGGTGGAGTTTGAAGAAGAGTTATGTCGAGAGATCAGAAGTCCCCATCATTTCTGACCTTGAGATCCACATTCAGCTCTGAAAATGGTTGGAAAGCCATATTTAGCTCTGAGAGAGGGTCATGAGCCACATCCAGCCCTCGCCCCCTCACAGTGGTGACAGCCAAAGCCCCAGTTACCGACATAATGGCAGCCAAAGCCTTTCCACAGAAATCACACAGAGGAAGTATACCAAGATCCAGAGGTTCCCACATTACCGCCATTCAGATCTGCTCCTCTGTGGTGCGTTACTTATCAAAGTCACCATCTGGAGAACTGCTCTTCATAGCTGTTTATTAGACCTTGTGCTAGTGCACCAAGCTGGAAGACAGCCGCAAGCCAGAAATCATGGGCCTGCAAGCCACACGTGTCTACTGAGTCACAGATTCAGGACCCCTGCAGCAGCCTCTAATGAGAAGAGATGCCAAGCAAGGTGTCAAAAAGTAGGAAAATCAAAGTGCTGCCAACACTGCCTGTAGTCCGTGGTCTTGAGAATTGTTTTGCTGAGCCCTAGTCATTATGAATGGAAATACCAATTACGTATTTTTTAATTAAACTTCAAACCATATTTGTAATTTCTTTTTTCAATACTTGTTGCAAGTTCATCGCTTACATAACACTTAAGTATTGCAGCATGTTATGTCTGCTGGTCAGTTTTCTAATGCCTATTAGACTATGCCTTTCAGATTGTATTAAGCTTCAGTACACTGCAGATCCTGAGGCTATTATTAGGCCTCCAGATGCCATAGCAAGCCTGTGATAGTGCTGCTGGGGACATTTTGAGTCTGGAGTATTTTTTTTTTTTTTTTATGGATAATTATAATAATGAATATGAGTGCCAGAGTACTTTTATAAGCTTTATATTATTGGATTGTATATACTTTCCATTATGAGGAAGAGGTTCTTTAGCTGAGAACCCACCAATTTAAGTGAGGCTTTGTGCTGTTGTTTACCTGAACTATACAGAGGAATATTTGACATGGAGGGCAGATATGGCAGCATCTCAGGAGCCTGAGACTGTATGAACTATTCTGCAGCTGGCATCATTAAATCAAATGCACAGACAGTGGCATAACTAGAGTCTGATGGGCCCCGGGTAGGGATGAGCGAGTAGTGAAATATTCGGACTCGCTATACTCGTAACGAGTAGGTCTTAATACTTGGGTACTCTTTTTGAGTAGCGAGTCCAATGTAAGTCAATGGGAAATGTGAGCACTTTTGGAGTGTACCTATACACACTGTGAAAGTGAAATAAAAGTTAATAAAAGGTGTTAAATATAAAAAAATAACATTCTCACCTCTCCGACGTCTGTCCTGGGACCCGAAAAGAACACATCTGATGGCCTGCCAGGACCTTAAGTCTGATGGCCAATCAGATGGCCTGTAGCAATCAGGTGGTGTGTGATATCACACACCACCTGATCGATACAGGCCATCTGATTGGCCATCAGATTTAAGGTCCTGGCAGGCCATCGATGTGTTAGAAAATCGATGGCCTGCCAGGACCTTAAGTCTGATGGACAATCAGATGGCCGGTAGTGATCAGGTGGTGTGTGACATCACACAGCACCTGATCACCCCGGCCATCTGATTGGCCATCAGATTTAAGGTCCTGGCAGGCCATCGATGTGTTCTTTTCGGGTCCCGGGAAAGCCGTCGAATAGGTGAGCATGTTGTTTTTTTAATTCTTAACGCCTTTTATTAATTTTATTTCACTTTTGCAGTGTATATAGATACACTGGGAAAGTGTATGTACTACTCGCTACTCCTAAAGAGTAATCACAAGGAAACTTTTGGAGTAGCGAGTAGCCCGAATACCGTACTATTCGGCAAGTACCGAATAGTTACGAGTATACTTGCTCAACCCTAGCCCCGTTGCGATTCTATGCGAGTCACAGACGAGACTCGCCAATGCAAGTCTATGGGTCCGACAAAAAAAAAAAAAGGATTGCACTCAGACAGCACTTGCAAGCCACACTGACCAAAAGTCAGATTACACTCGTTTGACTCGTATCCGAGAATTGGAGCATGTTTAAACTCGGATGTGTTGTCCATACCCTTAAAGTCTTTCTGAGATGCATTCACCATATTTGTTTTTTGGTGTTTTATACACTTTCTTCATCTTGCCCAACAATAGGTTGCGGCCATGTTTAAAATAGGTTGAATTTACCGGAAAAGGTCATTGCCTGAATGTGACATTGGGCATCAGAAAATGCACCTAAATTTGGGTGCAGATTTCTGGAACATAGTAGGCCAACTATTTGATGGTGTAAACTGGCAGGACGGGAGAGTCATAAAACAGATTTCACAAGAAAACTGATTAAATGAATTCCCCCTTAGACTAGACAGTCTTAAAATATGCCAGATTTGGCAAACAACATGAACCATTGTTATTAATTTAGCACATTTTAAGGCTGTAAAGTCTAAGTTGGCACTGAATGAGAATTTAACAGAATTTAATTTGATAAGTTTGATCCATAATGTTTTTGAGAAAATCATGTTGTGTTATGTGGCACCTGTCCTCATTATTTCTTTATTGCTTTTATCCTGCCAAACCGTTAGATGTTAGATGAAAGACAATAGTAACATCTAAAATACAGTACAAATAAGTGATTTTCTTTTTGTTATTTTCCCTTAGATATGGAAAGATAAGCCAAAAATACCCTATAGAAAAAAATATCTTGTTAAGGTGACCCATTTTGTATTTATAGACATATGTGCGAAAATCCTTATTTCATCCCATACAGATCCAGCGCTGTGGATACAGTTCTGCACAATTCGGTCAGGCATCGTCTCACTTGATTTACTTGCTATGTTTGCTTTCTGATTCATAACAAACTCTGAAAAATATCTCACCCCATGATTGTTTCATCTCTAGTTTTACAGATACTTAATTTTATTTATCGGCTGAATTTATTCAGCCAAGTCTTCATGGTACGCTGGTTTATAATCATTGCATAAAAACAAACCAGTTGTAAAAATTCAAAGGGTTTGAGCGGATCATAATGTCATGGAGAACCTGCCCAGGCATTATCTACAGTATCTGTCTTGAGTCTTGTCGTGTCAGATTTACTGGCTTTAAACATCAAGATATTGTTTCTTGTCAAGCATTGCTTGGATATAACTCTTTAATAATTGATATGAATGGTGTCACTGAGCCTTACAGTTTTTTCATCTTGCAGAACTACATGTCAAAACTGTGTTGACCATTCCTCTGGTACAGTGATTTCCTCTCTCCATTATGGTATAACCTTACTAAACCAGGACTATCAGATCTTTATGTATGTAGTGTCTAATGAGATATACCTTTCACATTGTTACAAAGAATCCACTGTACAGCTATACAAATAATTTGTGCTCTGTGGCTCCTTAGGGTCCCGTCACACTTGACGACATTCCAGCAATCCCGACAACGATACGACCTGGTAAGGATCGCTGGAGCGTCGCTATGTGGTCACTGGTGAGATGTCAAACAGTCAGATCTACTGAACGACACAGAAACGATGCGGCGACCTGTATAATGACCTCGGTGGTCGTTGGGACCCGGTCACACAGCAGCTAGCCTGACGGCTCAGACCTACGTGGCTGAGTTCTGAGTCACCAACGAGGTAGTTGTTAAGGCTTCAAACACACCGATGCATGCTGGCCAGCGGGAAACCTTCAATCAAAAAATGGTCCAGGCCATTCTGACACAATCAGCGATGTCACAGCGGGGGGCCCGGTCGCTGCTACTTGTCAAACATAGTAAGATCACTGGTGAGGTCGCTGTTGTGTCACAAAACCTGTGATGCAACAGCAATCTCGCTAGCGATCTCGCTATGTGTAACAGGGGCTTTACATGGAAGTTATCACTTGCTTTATGCAGCCCAAACCATGGACAGCATGAATCAGAGACCGTCCCCAGTATTACAAACTCTACATTTACTCTAAAATGCTGTGGGGTTTCAGTATAAAATATGGTTGAAAGCAGGCCTGTGGACATGGTGACTAGTCCAAAAGATGTGTCCCCTTTGCCTTCTCCCAATCCACTCAGCTACAATGGTATGTCTCTCCATATTTCTCTTCATAGATAGAATCTGTCGGTTTCTGAGCAAGCAGAAATTGGTGGGGACACATTTTTGGACTTGTCACCCAGCCATGCTTTCAACTATGTTTTTATTTTCCCTGAACTGTTGCAGCATTTCACTGCAAAACATGTATGTTTGTAGGGCAGGAGCCAATCTCTCCAATGCTATCCTTCAATTCAGCAGATTGAATCAGGTTTCTCTTAAAGTAATGGGTAGAAAAGAAATTAAAAAATGCAATTTCAGATTTTATAAGTTTAATTTCAGCCATGTCATTGTATTCATTACAATCATGTGATGCATTTTACTTCTCATACACTGTTATTATGTACTACTAGATGGGTGCCATTGCATTAGAGGGCGGTGATGTTGTGACACCTCTGCGGTCAGGCTGCCACTAATAGTATTGCATGCATTTTGCATGTATGGTACCATTCCCAAAGGTAAGAGGGAAAATCTTTGCCGAGACCCTCATTTGCACCCAACACAATCCAAACTCCAGGCCGAGGAGGTGCTGGGTGGAAGAAACCCACATTCAGGGTAGTACCCACCTACTGGCTGGAGGGAGGAATTAGGTTAGGGGTGGAAGGCAGAAAGCTCTAGTGAGATCTGGTCATGCAGCTGGGAAGTTAGGAGTACACATGGAGTTAAGTGCTAGTGCTAGTCTTAGGGCCTGAGGACACAAATCTGCTGCCAACTGTACAGCTGGGCAGAGGAGCTAACTGCAGAAGGGGTACCAGCCCCAATTTGGTTTGGATTCTTCAAGACCAGCCATGAAACTGGAGGTCACAGGGCTTCAAGTACGGTAGCTAAAATAGTGGACCCTCCCAAGACTCAAGGAACTATATACTGTATATACTCGTGTATAAGCCGACCCGTGTATAAGCCGACCCCCCTACTTTTGCCCCCAAAACCTGGGAAAACCTATTGACTTGTGTATAAGCTGAGGGTGGACCCCAGCACAGGTATACAGCCCCCAGCAGTGTGGTATACAGGCCCCCCCAGTGGTATACAGGCCTCCCCAGTGGTAGTATACAGCAGCCTCCCCAGTGGTATATACAGGCCCCAGCAGTATATACAGCAGCCCCAGTGGTATACAGCAGCCCCCAGTGGTGTGGTATACAGCAGCTCCAGTGGTATATAGCAGCCCCAGTGGTATACAGCAGCCCCAGTGGTATATAGCAGCCCAAGTGGTATATAGCAGCCCCAGTGGTATACAGCAGCCCCAGTGGTGTGGTATACAGCGGCCCCAGTGGTATACAGCAGCTCCAGTGGTATACAGCAGCCCCAGTAGTATATAGCAGCCCCAGTGGTATACAGAAGCCCCAGTGGTGTGGTATACAGCAGCCACAGTGGTATATAGCAGCCCCAGTGGTATACAGCAGCCCCAGTGGTATATAGCAGCCCCAGTGGTATACAGCAGCCCCAGTAGTATATAGCAGCCCCAGTGGTATATAGCAGCCCCAGTGGTATACAGCAGTCCAGTGGTGTGGTATACAGCAGCCCCAGTGGTATATAGCAGCCCCAGTGGTATATAGCAGCCCCAGTGGTATACAGCAGCCCCAGTGGTATACAGCAGCCCCAGTGGTGTGGTATACAGCAGCCCCAGTGGTATATAGCAGCTCCAGTGGTATACAGCAGCCCCAGTGGTATATAGCAGCCCCAGTGGTATACAGCAGCCCCAGTAGTATATAGCAGCCCCAGTGGTATATAGCAGCCCCAGTGATATACAGCAGCCCAGTGGTGTGGTATACAGCAGCCCCAGTGGTATATAGCAGCCCCAGTGGTATATAGCAGCCCCAGTGGTATATAGCAGCCCCAGTGGTGTATAGCAGCCCCAGTGGTATACAGGCCCTCAAATGCTGGCACTCGCCCCCCCTCTGTTGTAAGGGCCCCCCCGCTGCTTAACTTACCATCCCCGGTCTTCTGCACCGCGCCGGTCTTCTGTGCTCCATCCTCCATGCTCCCGTCCGGCTGCATCCGGGGTCCCCGGCCGTCGCACAATGACGTCATCGTTACTGCGACGGCCGGGGATCCCGGATGTAGGCAGACGGGAGCATGGAGGATGGAGCACAGAAGACTGGCAGTGCAGAAGACCGGGGATGGTAAGTTGGGGGGGCCCTTACAACAGAGGGGGGGCAAGTGCCAGCATTTGGGGGCCTGTATACCACTGGGGCTGCTATACACCACTGTGACTGCTGTATACCACTGGGGCTGCTATATACCACTGGGGCTGCTATATACCACTGGGGCTGCTGTATACCACACCACTGGGCTGCTGTATACCACTGGGGCTGCTATATACCACCGGGGCTGCTATATACTACTGGGGCTGCTGTATACCACTGGGGCTACTATATACCACTGGGGCTGCTGTATACCACACCACTGGGGCTGCTGTATACCACTGGGGCTGCTATATACCACTGGGGCTGCTATATACGATGTGTATAAGCCGAGGGGGGGGGACTTTTCAGTCCAATTTTTGGGCTGAAAAACTCGGCTTATACACGAGTATATACGGTAAGTTAAGAGGACTAGCAAGACTGTTGTTCACAGAACCTGCAGTCACCTGCCTGCTGGGACTGGTAACCACAACTAACTTAGAAGGAAGCAGGGCTAGCAAGAGTCAGGAAGAGGAAAAGCAGCAAGTAAGACCAATATACCCCATGCCTCGGTAAGGTGGATCCAGAATACCTCTTGGCTGGCCAATCTGCCATCTTGTTGGACTATGTACCCTGGCTGTGTTTTAATCTGCTTCAGCAACAAGTAAATGTAAAGAACTCTGTGTGTTGTTTGAACCTTCCTGCGTTTCCTTACACCCACCTGCAGAGCCACAGCTTCAGCTACCCTGAACCCCATCACCCTGCTACCCTACACCATCCATCCATCCACTCTTCTACACCCATCAAGGGATTCCAGCTCTAACTGGAGAGAGCTTATCACCTGGCTGCTATACCATCATCTCTTGGAGGTCTCCCTCACAACAGCTCCTGGCCATCTACAGGCCAGAACTCCAGTTGGCGTCACAACAAACTTTATCCCCAGTAAATAACCCCCTTTTATAAAGACTGGTTATGGCCATGACCTCCAGGTATGGCCGGCATGACATCCCCTAAACTGTTTACCCCTGGAGTGTCGAGTATCCCGGCTTCATGTCCGCTGTGATGTCATGATGGGGCAGCCATTGTAGCACTGGAGGTAGCGGCCTTTTCTCTCCCCTGTGTGATCTCCCACCTGTCCACTCTCTCTCACCCTGTTTGCATCCTCTCTCCCCTGTGCTGTCTCCTTTTACCTGTCTCCCACCTGTGTGCTGTCTCTCTCCCCCATGCCCTGTCCCCCTGTATGCTGTCTTCTCCCCCATTGTGCTGTCTTCTCCCCTCATGTGCTCTCTCCTTTGAGCTGTTTTACCCCTGTGTGCTCTCCCCCTGTGTGTGGTATCTATCCCCCTGTGCTATCTTCTCCCCTCTGTGTTCTCTCCTTTGAGCTATCTCTCCCCTGTCTGCTCTCTCTTCCCCCTGTGTGCTCTCTCTTTCCCCTATGCACTCTCTCTCCCCCTGTGCACTTTCTTTACCCCTGTGTGTTCTCTCTCCCCCTGGGCTGTCTCTTCCCTGTTTGCTCTCTCCCCATGGGCTCTCTCTGTCTGCTGTGTGCTCTCTCTCCTCTTGTGCTACCTCATCCCTCTATGTGCTCTCTCCCCAATGTTGGCTTTCTCTATCCCCCTGTGTGCTCTCTCAACCTTATGGACTGTATCTCCCTCCTGTGCCCTCTTTCTTCCCCCTGTGTGCTCTCTCCTCCCTGTGCAATCTCCCCACTGTGCTCTGTCTCTGCCCCCTGTGAGCTTGCACCCCCTGTGCACTCTCTGTCCCCCCCGTGGTCTGTCTCTTCCCCCATAGGTTGTCTCTTCCGCCGTGGGCTGTCTCCCCCCTGTGCGCACACCCCCTATGCTTTGTCTTTCCCCTTTGTGAGCTCTCCCTGCTGTTTGCAGTCTCTCTCCCCTGTGATGGTACAAAGATGGTGGCAGCGTAAGTGTGCATGCGCACTTATTCACGTGGCCATCTTTGGACACTTGGGTATAAAATGATGGTAGTCTCCTGAGTAAGTGCACAAGTGGGCACATGCGCACATACTCAGGCGATGATGATCAGTGTCAGCCACTGCGTTGCTGGTGGTTGCAGGTAGCGTTCCTTGCAGTGGTTGCAGTTGTCAGTTGTTGAGGGATAGGACCATACAGCACCGCTGGCGATACTGCGTAATATGCCAGTACTGCCTGTGGGTGCCTAATTTACACACCCTTCAGTTTGGAGTGCAAATATGGAAGAGGCCAATGACACGTGATAGGAGGATATCCTGATGCCAGAAGTTGATGATAAATGGGACAGGGCAAGTAGATATTGCATTGAAAGTCATGGATTGCCAGTCATGACTATGCATTTAGGTTTTCCAATCAGTCAAATTCAATACATTTTTATACTTGGACTACATTGTTAAAGGGAAGCAGTCATCAGATTCATACTGCTCAAACTGTAGACAGCGTAAATCAAACACTGGCTGTGCAATTGCATTCTGAAATTATGCAGGGTTTCAGAGTTAACATAATTTGAAAAGCTGGCTAGGGTCTATAGTCCAGATATATCAAAAAATTTTGACAGAATTCTGGCATAAATTGCTTTGAAATCCTTTGCTCTCAAGTCGCAAAAATTTTGGCGCAACTCAGAGTTTTATCAAAAAATATTGCAACTTTTGGTGTTTTCACGACAGTCTCTTCTGACTGTGCCAAAATGGGTGGGATGTAGTTGCATTGGGGGTAGGACGTTACAGCTCAACTAATTTAAAATAAGTTGTGGTACTCCTTATGCCAGAAATCTTACTCCAGTCAGGCACTGGAGTAAGATTTGTTGTGAGGTCCAGAGCGTTGTTCACCTCATAATGAATCTGGAAAATCTGACTACTACACGCCCCCTCACGGTCTTGTTGATTTGTGGTCTATGCCTTTTAACTGACTAGTCCAACGTGGTCACCAGCTGACTTTTTCCTGCATTACCATTCCCACTACTGGCTGGTCTCTCACTACTATGTAGTGGGAGTTTTCATTCTTTTACTACTCTTTGCCCCACAGAAAGATAAATTGTAAAACAATCTTAGATATCATAGGAGTTTATGTTAAATTTCATTACTCATTATAAGACTACATGACCTTATATGCAGATAGCAACATTTTATATAAATTAAGTCAGGTGTTTTAGGAAATAAAGTGCTCTGTAAGTCTTTCTGCGATAAAGGCTATTGATTCTGAACTTTTTTACGACTAAAGATTAAAAGTGAATTTGGTTGAGTACTGCATTAATTTCTGAACTTTATGCTACGTATTTCTTGGGATGCTATCCTTGTTGTATTTGGCATAATACAATGAGTACGGAAATATTCACACCCCTTTAAATTTTTCACTCTTTGTTTCATTGCAGCCATTTGGTTAATTCAAAAAAGTGCATTTTTTCTCATTAATGTCGATTGCTCTCAGTGTGAGAAACAAGATACAAATCTTGTAGTTGTGATACCTTTTAATGGCTAACAAAAATAGAAATAATGATGTTATAAGGCGAGCTTTCGAGACAACTCAGGTCTCTTCATCAGGCATGGTATGACAAGATATTGAATGGAACTCAAAATATATGCATGCACAACTAAAAATGATTGGATATTTGACTCAATAAACATACAGGGACTGGACATTTGGCAAAATAAACAAACAGCCTCGGAGATGATCTTCAAACAGGCAGGCCTAGTGGTCATAAAGTCTGAGGCTTGTTTATTTGCAATGTCCAGTCCCTGTTATGTTTATTGAGTCAAATATCCAATCATTTTTAGTTGTGCATGCATATATTTTGAGTTTCATCAATATCTTGTCATACCATGCCTGATGAAGAGACCTGAGTTGTCTCGAAAGCTCGCCTTATAACATCATTTATTTTATTTTTGTTAGCCATTAAAAGGTATCACAACTACAAGATTTGTATCTTGTTTCTCACACTGAGAGCAATCAACATTTTCTCAACTGGCTAACACGGTACCAAACCTTTTTCTTCTCATTAATGTACACTCTGTACCCCATCTTGACTGAAAAAAACTGAAATGTAGAAAATTTTGCAAATATATTAAAGGGATCCTGTCACCTCCAAAACGCCTCCTAAGCTAGCAAAACATGTCCCTGCAGTATATTATCACTAATCTCACACTCGTTTTGTCTCCTAAAAGCATCCTGTGAAAGTACATATAAACGTTTTAATACTCACTCATTAGTGATTATAATTAGCAGGGGCTTTACATGAGTTTAAAATCTATCAAATAAAAGCCAAAAAAATAAAAGTTAAGTAGAAACGATGTCCAGAACTAGAACTTTAGTCACCAGGGCATGTTGTTTTGCAGCCTCGAGGATCCACCCTCTCTCTGTCTGTGCTGCTGTGAAGTGCAGCTGAAGGCAGGACTAATGATTTGCATTCTGTGAGTGACAGAGAGGTGGAGGGTAAAGCCTGCACAAGCACAGCACACAGACAGAGAGAGGGTGGATCCTGGAGCCTGCAAAACAGCCCGCCCTGGTGACTAAAGAATATAGCCCCTACTAATTATTATCACTAATGAGTAAGTATTAAAACGTGTTAATGCACTTTCACAGGATGCTTTTAGGAGACAAAAGGAGTGTGAGATTAGTGATAGGATGCTGCAGGGACATGTTTTGCTAGCGTATGAGGCGTTTTGGAGGTGACAGGATAACTTTAAACAAGAAAAACTGAAATATCACATGGTCATAATTATTCAGACCCTTTGCTCAGACACTCATATTTAAGTCACATGCTGTCCATTTCCTTGTGATCTTCCTTGATGGTTCTACTCCTTCATTGGAGTCCAGATGTGTTTAGTTAAACTGATAGGACTTGATTTTGAAAGGCACATACCTGTCTATATAAGACCTCACAGCTCACAGTGCATGTCAGACCAAATGAGAATCATGAGGTCAAAGAAACTGCCCAAGGAGCTCAGAGACAGAATTGTGGCAAGGCACAGATCTGGCCAAAATTACAAAATAATTTCTGCAGTACTCAAGGTTCTTAAGAGCACAATGGCCTCCATAATCCTTAACCACTTCACCACCTGGCAATTTTTTGTTTTCCATTTTTGTTTTTTGCTCCCCTGCTTCCAAAAGTTATAACTTTTTTATTTTTCTGTCAGTTTAGACATATGAGGGCTTGTTTTTTGTAAGACGAGTTGTACTTTCAGATACAATCATTTATTTTACCATATAGTGTACAGGAAAATGGGAAAAAATTCCAAGTGCGGTGAAATTTAAAAAAAAGGTGCAATTACACGTTGTTTTTTTGGTTTTTTTAATCACCATGTTCACTATATAGAAAAACAGTATGATTCCTCGAGTTAGTTGCTACCAAACATGTATAATTTTACTGTGGCAACCCATTGGTTGGAGTGCCACGGAGGGGTACTGCACCCAGACCGGAGTGGGTAGTATCTCTGTGACCAGGGGACTGGGATGTTTATATGGGACCCTCATCACAAGCATTCACATACCTTAGGCTAGGGGACCAATAGGTTAATCTGCTGCTAGGCAACTGGTTCCCAGTGTAAGGAGCTTGAGGGGTATAGTGGAGAACGGGAAAGCTAGGGAGAAGAACAGTGAAAGCCATTGGTGGGCAACCCTGCGAAGAGCGTAGTGGAGGGCACCTCAGGAGAGGTGGCCCTGACAGAAGGGGGGACCCTAGGGTGTTGAGGTGCACCCGAATCCAAACCAGTACGTCCACTGGCTGGAAGGGAACCCAGTCCACAACCAGAGGATCAGCTCCGAGAGCGATGCGGGTGTCAATCCCGAGCTGCTGAACTGCATGCCGCGTACTTCGGCAGAAGTCGCCGCCACACTGACATGCTCCACAAAGGCACCCGTATAGGATCCAGAGACCGAGTCAAATCTCTCAAAAAGGGATCCGTGGGGACCGGCGAAAGGCTCTGTGTCAGAAGCGACAAGGAATTGGAGGAGAGAGAGGCGAAGTTGAGGACAAATGAAAGGAACTGAAAGGTACATCAAAGATGGTCCCAAGTAACTCCCTGACCTCTGGTAACTACCCAGACCAGTTTAACTTGTTGACTGTAAAGAATTGCTTAAGGCCTAGTCATCAGTAAAACCCGTGCAGAACTTGAGCAGTGTGTGGAGTCTTATTCCATGTCGCCTGAGGAACTGCTTCACTTGCTTCACAAGTCCCCTTTTCACCATCCACCTCTGCCCTGGAGATCCCGCTCCACCTACGTGGAGCGTCACCATCTAGATGTCACATCCATCATCCCCGGAGGTCCACAGCAGTGCCGATGCCATCACCGGACACCGTAGGTGGTGTCACGAAAACTTTATTTTTCTTTTAACCCCTTTTTCAGCGACCACCAGGGTCATAGGCCCAGGCACAGGCCTCCCCTTTAATTAACGCCCGAGATCGGGTACCCCAAGGCCCTGAGGTGGGTCATTACTGTTATCTAAGCGGGAGAAAAAAAATTTGAAATTTAAATAAAAAAAAAAATCACACTTTTCACGTCAGGTTCTGTGACCCATTTTCCAGGATTTGGGGCTGTGTGACATCTTATTTTTTGCAGCTTGAGCTGACATTTCTAATGATGGGTGGATGCGCTGCTTTGATCGCCCGTTATTACATTTTATTGCAATGTTGCGGTGACCAAAATAATGTAATTTTGGCATCTGGACCTTTTTTTTCCGTTACACAGTTTACAGCTCTGATTAATTGATTTTTTTTAAAAAATTTTAATACTTTTATTTGTAATGGGGCAAAAGGGGGTGATTTAAACTAGTGGTTTTTTTTTCATATTTTTAAAAACTGTAATTCTTTATTTTACACAGCCCCAATGGGCGCCACAGTGCTGCAGTGGCTGATCGCTTGTACCATATCCCGATGAGCTGCTTACATTGGGACATGGCACTAATCATCACTTGTGCAGGCAGGGCAGGAAAAGGGAAAATGGCCGCTCGACCACAATTACTGTCGGCTCCTTGGCTTCCGGGTATAGTGGATTGGCTGCCACCTGGTACATGCACATAAAGGATTTCCTGGTGCCAGATTCAAGTATTTTCAGTCCCTCTTTATTGGTGTAAAAGTTATGAAAACCTCAAGTGGTCCCACACAGAGGATCAAGGACACCAGATGCATTCCGGGGGAGCCCCCTTAATCGTTGGTGAACATAAACTGACACAACACACATATATACATTTAAAAGCAAAACAACTCTGGTTAATTAGTGCACTGGCACTAACCCTTAGCCTGCCAAGAAAAATGCACCTCCATTCCAATGTATGAATTTCTAAGGTGAATACCACATAACAACTACACAAAATTGGAAATATAAATAGATATAATTATGTTCCCATGTTATCAATTAGTTGCACCTTTGTAACTATTTGTGTCCTGTCAAGAAAAGGAAATCCAGCGTGTCGATCATCCATTTCCAAAAGTGGTATTTTTTATAGCACATAAAAGCTACAATCTTACAGGCAGGCAAGGTGCTAGGTGCTAAGGCCAACATGTTTCGACGCAAAAGATCTTAATCATGATTAAGACCTTTTGTGTCGAAACGCATTGGCCTTTGCACTTAGCACCTTGCCTGCCTGTAATATTGTAGCTTTTATGTGTGATAAAAAATACCGCCTTTGGAATCGGATCATCGTCTCGCTGGATTTCCTCCTCTTGTCTGCATTCGGCCCGGAACCAGGCAATACCGTGCAAGACTATTTCTTGGAGCCAAGGTTATTATCTTCGGTGACTTGAAATTCCCCTTCCCTGTTCCCCCAGTTTATTATTTGTGTCCTGTAGTTTATTTATAAATACCTTGTTTAAACCCGTATAATTCAATTTTTATTAATAAAAATATAACATACCTGTTCTGAAATTCAAGCCATTAGGATGACAAGCATCAAGCGCTAATACCCAGTATATTTCCCAATTATGAAATGATCTCTCCGAATCTCTGCCCCGATATGGGCATGGTATTTTTTGATACCCTTCACTTTTAGAAAAGAAAGATCTCCTCCATGAATATCTTTAAAATGTCTGGACAAGCCAGTCATGCTAGTGCGGGGTGTATTTGAACTGGGTTTAGCCGCTGAAATGTGTTTGGCCATTCTTTTTTTCAAACTATGAGTCGTACACCCTATGTCAGTGATGGCGAACTCCAGGCCTCGAGTGCCACCAACAGTGCAGGTTTTCAGGATTTCCTCAGCATTGCACAGAGGTTGGAATCATCACCAGTGCAGGTGATTATATTATCACCTGTGCAATATAAGGAAATCCTGAAAACCTGCACTGTTGGTGGCACTCGAGGCCTGGAGTTCGCCATCACTGCCCTATGTAGTATTTGTTACATTCCACACATGTTGCCATATAGACAAGAAGATGTGTGGTATTGCAGTTTATTTACGATCTTAGAGAATTTTCTGTTTGTTACATTATTGTAGAAAGTCAAACTCAGTTCAATATAATGGCACAAATTGCATTTGTTGCTGCCGCACTTGAAGGATCCTTATAATTGAGCCAGGTTGGAATTCTCGTTGGCTCACTAGTATAGATACTTGGGGAGATTATACTGGCAATGTCAGTAGACTTTTTAGCAACTGTTTTCCATCCTCTGTAAAGAATTTTATAAGGGAGATCATCCTGATACAACATTGGTATATTTTTGTCCAATATTTTCCTAATTTCCCAAAATCCCCAAAATCTCAACTGAAAGAAGTTACGAAGGTGGGCGTGTTGTTAAAAGGATTTGTCCCTTTACATCTCCATTTCTTCCAGGTTGATTTCCATCAGAAATTTGACTGTGAAAGTCATCATTCTTGAACAATGATTTATACCCCCTGGAAAGCAATTTTTTCTCCATAATTGCAACCTCAACCTGATAGTCTGCCATCCTGGAACAATTTCTTTTTGCTCTTATAAGTTCGCAAAGTGGCAGATTTTTTATAACATGTACAGGATGGCAGCTATCAGCTGAGTACGGAGTTACCACTAATAGTTTTCCTGAATAATTTACACTCCACCTGTACTTTCAATTTGTTCCCCATCAATATCAAATCCTAAAAAGGTGCCTTACTATCATGCACCTCCAAGGTGAATAAAAGATTGTAATTATTCATCTGGAAATTCTCCAACAGAGATTGGAGGATGGGTACAGGAGATACACCAGATGGTACAGTCCAAATAAGGACCATATCGTCTATGTATCTCCTGCACCATCTAATGTATTCAGTGAATGGACCATCAGAATTAAAGATAAATTCCTCCTCCAATGATTTATATACAAATTTGCTAATGATGGCAGCACCATAGGGCAGCCACATGTTTGAATGAAAAACTCTCCGTCAAATTTAAAGAAGTTCCTCTTGAGAAGATGATACAATCACATTAACAGGAACTCCTTTTCAGACTCATCAAAAATGTCAGTGGTTGACAGGATGTGGGAAACCACTGCAATTGCTTTATTATGGGAAATTGAAGTATACAATCTCTCCACAACACACATGTCAACTATATTGAATGTTCATCCCACTTAATAAATTGAAGACTTTGTACTAGATGCTTAGTATCTTTAATCCTGACGATCATGTACTCCACCAAGATCTGCAGCCTGACATCCACCCACTCAGATTCTCATACAGGGATCCAATCCCTGCTGTGATCGGCCGAAAAGGTGGGGAGAATGTCCCTTTGTGTGTCTTGGGGAGGGCATGAAAGACAGGACAAATGGGTTTATCCACAAACAGGAAGTCTTTTGTCTTCTGGTCAATTGTTCCTATTTCCATGGCCTCCTCTAGCAAATTGGACAATTCCTTTTGAAAAATTACTGTAGGATCTCTGGACAATGATCACTGTGAGTGGTTGTCAGCACTTGCCAACCACTCACAGAAAGTAAACCCTGATAGCTTCCAGGGTCACGGCAGGACCGCAGGCTATCACGTGACGGCCGGAAATCTCGTGATCTTATCGCAGGATCTCCGATCATGGTGGGGAACGGCTTGGTCCCTGGCACGGCGCCTTTGAATGACAGCATGATCCAAAGAGTTAACAGCACTGATCGGATTGCGGATCCAATCGGTGCTGTAAGCCCAACATCTCAGCTGATAAGATCACCTGAGATGTTGGGGAAATGATGTGAACTCCGCGCTGGAGCTCGCATCAAAGACAGGGAGCCGACCCATGACATACCCTTACATCATTAAGGGGTTAAATGGAAGAGTCATTAAGGAGTTAAATGGAAGACATTTGGGACCACCAGAAGCCTTGGAGACCTGGATGTCCATCCAAACTGATCAATCATGGAAGAAGAGTCTTGGTAAAAGGGGTAAAGTAGAACCCCAAGGTCACTGTTACTCAGCTCCAGACATGCAGTAGTGACATGAGAGAAAGTTTCTTAAATACAACTATCACTGCAGCCCTCCACCAGTCGGGTCTTTATGGCAGAGTGGCCCGATGGAAGCCTCTCCTCAGGGCAAGACATATGAAAGCATGCAAAGAGTTTGCAAAAAAACACATGAAGAACACCCAGACTGTAAGAAATAAGATTCTCTGGTCTGATGAGATGAATATAGAACTTTTTGGTGATAATTCTAAGTGGTATGTGTGGAGAAAACCAGGCATTGCTCATCAACTGCCCAATACAATCCCAACAGTGAAACATGGTGGTGACAGCATCATGCTATGGGGATGTTTTTCAGCTGCAAGAACAGGACGACTGGTTGCAATTGAAGGAAACATGAATGCGGCCAAGTACAGAGATATCCTGGATGAAAACCTCTTCCAGAGTGCTCTGGACCTCAGACTTCGCTGAAGGTTCACCTTCCAACAAGACAATGACCCTAAGCACACATATAAAATAACAAAGGAGTTACTTTGGAACAACTCTGTGACCATTCTTGATTGGCCCAGCCAGAGCTCTGACCTAAACCCAATTGAGCATCTCTGGAGAGAACTGAAAATGTCTGTCCACCAACGTTCACCATCCAACCAGACGGAACTGGAGAGGATCTGCAAGAAAAATGGCAGAGGATCTCCAAATCCAGGGGTGAAAAACTTGTTGCATCATTCCCAAGAAGACTCATGGCTGTACTAGCTCAAAAGGTGCAAATACTCAATACTGAGCAACGGGTCTGAATACTTATGACCATGTGATATCTCAGTTATTCTCTCTTAATACATTTGCAAAAATGTCTACATTTCTGGGATTTTTTTTAGTCAAGATGGGGTGCAGAGTGCACATTAATGAGAAAAAAATTAACTTTTTTGAATTTACCAAATGTCTGCAGTGAAACAAAGAGTGAAAGATGTAAGGGGTCTTTTGCATATATAGAGGAAGCATGGACCACAAAATCATATATAGTCATATAAATAGGCCCATATGTAAAATTTACATTGCTTAGAAACAACAACAAACAAATTTGGTAAGCACAACCTAGCAAAATGAAATCAAATTACATGTGCAGGTTGATATGGGTTCAGCACAGGGGGTGAATACATCTAAATGGGCCCCTAATCTAGTTAACCAGGTACTATAATGTATAGATGCACCCTAATTATAGTGTGTACCTTGGCAGATGACAGTAATTTTACTGAATATCCAGGGATGGCACTAGGAATTACAGAGCCCCATACTGGCACAAATTTTGGTCCCATTAAGACTCCACCTATGCTCTACCCCATTTTCGCCTACAGCTCTCGAAACTTCCACAGTATCACCACCCACTCTTGGAAAAACTCCACTTCTGTACCGTACCACATCCTCACCAGTCAGACATTAAGCCTGCATGTACACCATCAGTAACAGCAGTGTTTTGGGCACAGTGTATTACCTCTGTGTCCAAAACACTGTGTTGTACAATACCAGCATAGTGGATGGATTTCTAGTAATCCCATGCCCACTGTGCTTCTTCCCGCCAAAGCATTATTTCAGCTGCGGTGCAGGTTGCCTGACGTCCGCATCTACGCAGCATGTTCATTTATTACTGGGGTTGGAAGAGATCTCCTGCCGCCCCTCAACAAGATGCAGTGTCACTGGATCATTTGCACATACCCTAAAGGTGGTGTTTCACGTGGCGATTCTGGCCTCCGATGTCGGAAGCGATGCGCGGGTGCCCGCTCGCTTCCGACATCGCAGGCCAGCTGTCACATGGCACGACGTTGCCGGTGACGTGGCGGCGATGTGGGCGGAGCCATCGCTCACTGGGCTGGGCTCAGCCCAGCGAGCGATGGTTCAGAAACGCTGCGATATAGGCTGGATCGCACCGCCAACAGTGTCAGACGGCGCGATCCAGCCTAATCGCTGGTCACAGGTTGACAGGTTTATGAACATGTTCATAAACCTGTCAACCTGCGACCAGCGATAATTTGCAGTTGCGTCGCGCTGTCACACAGCGCGACGCACTTGCAATATCGCCCGCGACATCGCTGTGACGTCACTTTTCGGCGATGTCGCGGGCGAAATCGCCACGTGTGACCCCACCTTAAGACTTCTTGTCAAACACCATATCATACACAGCCATCAGCTTTTGCTTTTATCTTATCTCTCTCTTTCTCTTTTTCTCTCTCTCACCTCTCTCTCTAAACAAGTAATTCAAAGTTTCAGGGAGGAAAAACACAATGAAAAACAGTCAAAGAATGAGCATGTTGCTTCTTTTTTCTGCAGGTCAGAAAAACATGAAGGTGGGCACAGCACTTGTGAGAACCCAAGGACTTTGCTGGGATATGTTTCCACTTGCAGTATTGATTAAATTCTGCAAATAAAAATGCATTAAAATGCATAAAAAATGCTAGGTAGCATAAAACATAGTTTAAATCATTCTGACAGATCCCTTTTAGGCTATCTCTGCTCCATCTAGCTCTTTCAAAGACAAGTCCAGCAATATCTTTACATGGCCAGTCTGTTCCTTTATTACTGAGAAATCAGCATTTAAATTGATATTCAAATGAGCCTGAAAAGCTAGTTGTAGATTTGAAGCCTCTGTCACACCAGCTCTATTCCCCACCCAGTATTGTCTCCTGCTGCTTAACTGACAGTCTCTATGATGTATAACCTCAGGCAAAGAAGTGAATAAGCAGAAGGAAGTAGCACTTGGCATGGAAAAGAGCTGGAGTGACAAAGTCTTCACATCTACAAATAGTTATTTAGCCTCATTTGCAGATCAATTCAAATACTGATTTCTCAGTAACAGAGGAAGGCACTGCCCATGTAGAGGCATTGCTGGAGTTGTCTGTGAAAGAGCCACATGCACATAAACTGTAAGTAGTTTGGGGAGTGAAATCAAGGTGATAGATTTTCTTTTAATGATTAATATTGACCCTGCATGCCCCTATAATGTAGCAATGCCTCCTGAGTGATCCATATGGGCGTAACTAGAACAGATGCATGGGTTACAATTGCCCCTAGGCCCTGGAGCCTAGGTGGGAGCAAATGTCCCTTTGGCCTATAGCTATTAAAGACATGCAATAATTGGGGCCCTATTGGAGCTTTGCATGGGGACCCATGAACTTCAAATGACACCACCGGTCATCCCCTAAGATGCCTTCCTGATTTACCACAAGATTTAACTGGTACAACTGAGACTGGTGGCCGCTCTGGAGTGACCCCACCTTGAAAGTGGTCCCACTGCCTCCCTGTTAGCTTCACTACCGCATATGATCAACAATGACAATCCAAGGTCAGGACAAAGAGGATATGCAAGCAATCCCATAGGAATGTCCCTAGAAAACTATGTAACAAGCAACAACACAACTGAAGAAACAATATCCGGATGATGAATTTTCTAAATATATAGATGAAAGCCAAACATTTCAGAGGGTGATCAACCAGAATTTTGACTCTGTCCCTGTGTTATATATTCATGTATTCCTGGGCAAGCCAAGCGCTGTGTATTCATGTAAGCGATTGATATACACATGGTCACTCATGGGAATACTTGGACACTATCATGAAGTCGTTCTCAGTCAAATACATTCCTATTAGTGACAGTTTTGCAGCTGAATACTGATTTTCTCCATTGTATGTATTCATGTTTGAGGCCCTTAGGGGCTAAAATAAAATAAAAGGTAATAACAGCGGATAACAATGGAATAGGGGGCTGCTGAAATCTTATGTCCCCAGGCACTGGGTGTACAGGAGGGCACCAAATATGATGTTCAAATACACTGTGGTCATAAAATACACAGCTAAAGAGACAAATTGAATATTTGCTCCAAAATAAACAAAAGCTTTGATATGACTCCAATAATTGGCCCTGCGTACTGAGGGTCAATGGTTAAGTTAGTATTATTTTTTTTCTATGCCGCACAATAAGCTTTTCAGAAATAATGCAATTAATGCAAATTTATTCTATTATTTGTGATTTTAGAGTTGCAATTACTTTAGACGATTGACTCGTTACAGGTGATTCTTGAGATATACTGAATTCTTTTTAAAGATTATTTCCTGTCTGTTTCCATTTGACAAGTAAAAGAATCAGTAATATGGGAGTCTATACATGTTAGAACGGTCTCCAGCCTGTTTTACCTTGACTGCCACATTCAGCTCTGAGGGTACCTTTACACGCCGCTACTGGAGGATGGATACAACCCGCTACAGGCTACAAATGTAGCTTGTAGCGTCAATATAGCCCATAGTAGCGGCGTGTGAAGACGGTAGGAGGCAGCCGGCAACAGATACATCTGTTTCCGAGCACTGCTCGAAAACAGATGGCTACAAAGCCGATCGTAGCGACCTGTATCGGCGTGTAAAGAAGCTACAGAAGGGATGTCTATACACCAGGCGATGTACCTGGTATGTAGCTGGGGCGTGACACAGGCTCCGGGATACCGCCCCCCTTCAGCGATCATTGGAAGAAGCTCCTGCGTTACGATTGGTAGTCGCTGCATAGGGCAGCATATTTAAAGAGCTGACCAGTCACACTACACAATTGCTCGAGCGTCATGTATTAAACAGCCTTCTGCGATGCCTGCCCAATCATGATGTCCTTGCTTTGTCCTATCAGCGTACGGACGTCTCGTAATCCACAATTGTGGCACGCCTATGTGTTGTCCCTGCTGCACCAGGTCCTCCCATATTAGCTTGTTGTAGCGGTGTGTAAATGAGGTAAGGTAAGCTACAGATGGCTACTTGAGACACCCGGCGATGTATCTAGCTATAGATGTTGCGTAGCGTAGCGCACCTTGTGGCGGCGTGTAAAGGAGGTGCGTTTACCGTTTGTAACCGTTTGAGCGTGCTCGTGCACGTGAAGTAGCGGGTTGTATCCATCCTCCAGTAGCGGCGTGTAAAGGTACCCTGAGGGATGGTTGCGAGCCACATCCAGAGCACTCAAATGTATTGACAGCAAGAGCCGATGCCAGTAGAATGACAGCCAAAGTTTCCTCACATAAAGCACACGTAGATATTGTGTCTCCTTCCCTTATATAGGTAGTATACATTCAGGTATTCCTACATTACCCTATTGAGTATTCTCCCATCACGCTATCGGATCCAGTTTCAAGCTTCTCTCTAACTGACACTATCATCCTACCTACAGCTTACCATGTATATCTTCCACAGCCCTGCCAGTATATTGGCATCCAGATCTGCTCTTCCGTATGGGGCTACTCACAAAAGTCACCATCTGGAGTCCTTTTTTAGCTGTTTTCTAGACCAGGTGTTTACATACAGGAGTAGGCCACCTCAACATAGATCTGCAAGCCACATGTGGACTTAGATATGGGATCTCTGACTTAGATAAAAATGAAATGAAGTGGACGATATTGACCCTAATGAATGACAGATCTCCATCTGATTTCGTAAAAACTTGTTTATGTTGACCAAACTTTGAACATCATTCAAAATGCTGGAATTGATAATATTGGATTTTTTTGGCTGATGATGAGTCCTGTCAATATTTGATGATATACGTTGTGATGTGTTTGGGACCATTGACCAACGTTGGCCTATTTTTATTTTATGCAGTCCTTATGGCTGCTGAAGTCAAAAGATCTTGTTATGAGTTAACTAATCAAAAAGCCTTCAAATATACATTAAAGAAGCTTTGTCAAGTTTCTTTTTTAAGGATTGACACTAAGCAATGAGATTATTAGTATTTTATGGCTTGATTCAGTTGGTAAAAGCTGTTTAATTGCTGCTCTCTCTACTCATTGGCATCAGAGTTCCTGTGCAGGTCGTCAGAGCATCATTACTGCTGGACAAGTCATAAAGACCAGCAGGACGACCAAGGTTATAGTGCTGGAGCAAAGTTAGCTGGGCAAGATGAGAATGAGTTTTATATTATTTTTTATGTATTCTCTGGTTTTTATCTTTTCTTAAAAAGTCTTAGGTTGCAGTCACATCAGCGTTTCTGTTCAGTTATGGCAGATCAGACAAACCTGAACTTTTGCCTGAGCTGCTGTTTTTCAGATCTGGCGGAATTCAGCCTTTTTTGAAAAAAACGGGACGCGGCATATGTGCGGCAGCATTGTGTTCTTCCTAATGCATTTACAACATGTTCGGCACTTGGGTTTTTACCGCAATCCGGCACTGGACTAACTGCGATTTTAAGACTCACTGCAAGTGGTGGATTTGCCGAATCCGGATGAACACGCAAGTGTCCGCACATGTCCGGAAGTCCTATACAAATGCATTACAAAAAACTCAATCTTGCAGCAATCTTGATGGATCCGGTTTTTGCGACCATACTCCAGGGAATTCCCCAGTCCACCACAGGAACGCCGGACCCGAGGATATGGCCAGAGTCCACTTCTGAAGTCGTCAACTGGCTGCTGCGGTCCGTTCACCAGCTGCGGCACCCTGCCAGACGGAGCGGTCTGTCTGCTTGTTCACTTCGAGGGAGGGGAGCCCCAAGACTAACTTCAAGGAGTAATTGGGTATAGACTCATCCTAGGCAGGAAAGAAAGGACACAGGTTCGTCAACTAAGGCATACCACGGGTACAACCATACCACCTGGCATCCACTTGCAGCCACCCGTAGAGCTACCTGTTTCTTTAACAACTTTTGCTTAACTGTGGACTTGTATGCTGATGACTGTTTACAGTAAAGTACCCGGGAGAGTGACTTTGCCTCCGTGTCTTTGTGCCATTTATCATTGACCTCTTTGCTTAGAACAACACTGCCCCAGAAGCCCAGCTCCACCTGTAGGGAGCTTTGCCATCCTTGCCGTGATACCATCACCCTCCAGAGGACTGTGGAGGCGCTGGTGACCCATCACCAGGTTCTACAGGTGGCGTCACGTGACAATAACTATTTTCCTTGTACATAACCCCTCTATTGAAGTGTCACCCAAGCCACGGGCTCAGGCACCGCCAACCATGACATGCGCGCGAACCCCTCCGAGCCTGATACCTGAGTATCCCAGGGCCTGGGGCTTGACATTGGCCCCAAGGGTTGGAGTTTGGAGGGTTGGAGTTTCCCACCCCTGCTGTAGTGTGGAAACCGGGTTGCTACATTGTAATAATAAAGCTAGAGGTAATTATAGAAAGACGTAGTCCTGTTGCTTTGCGAGCGCTGACACATATTATTTCATTCCACCCCTGCTGTAGAGACTTGTTGTAAGTCTGACCCACACTTCTCCTATAGTAAAAACTGGCTCAGACACTGGCCTCGCCCTGGCCACACATCAAGAACAATAGAAAAATTGGAGCCCAGCTCAACAGGACTGGATTCTTCTTTTCTTGTTCTTTTTCAAAAGAAAGTAAAGTACATGCAAAAGAAAAATTTAAATGGTTGACATGACCCAGTCGACGCGTTTCGACTGCACCAAGCAGTCTTGCTCATGACTCATGCTTAGTGCAGTTGAAACGTGTTGACTGGGTCATGTCGACCATGTAAATTTTTCTTTTGTATGCACTATACTTTCTTTTGAAAAACAAAGAAAAAAAAGATAAGAAAAGAAAAATCCAGTCCTGTTGAGCCGGGCTCCAATTTTTCTATCACACTTCTGCTTTTTTATTGTTGTTGGATGGGTTTGTGCCAATTACGATAGAGAGGTGTCTATTCTGGGATACAGAAAGGCACAGGAGGCATGCCTCAGACTTGCCGCAGTGCCTCTCACGTCTCTACAGCTGTCATTTAGGACACTAAGGGAACCAGATACAGAACTCGAATGGAGACAGAGCTGCCATTATTATTGGGTGAGAGGTCACTATGGAGGAAATTACATTTTTGTTTGGTTTAGTTTATTATAGTTTTTCCAGTTACTGTATGTCAACATTCTCCTCATAGATGGGGATAAAAATAGTGACAAAGGTTGCAATGAAAATTTTCACCGGACCCACATGTAGGAGAAATCCAGATAAAATTAATAATTCAATATTTACATTGATCTTTGTGCCTGCTAGTTTTTGCTTTATCTTTTTTTTTTATTATTTGCTTATAGTAGAACTGCACCTATATATTTATCTTATATTATTGGGAACTACTGGTAATTATGTTGAAGAGGTTTTAAGACTTTTAACTTTTTTGTTAGATTTATCATGCCACTTCCAGTTAAGCAGATATCCTTCTCATAGGCGGGAATAGAAAGAGTGACATAGGTTATAATGAGAATTCTCACACATTGGAGAAATCAGACAAAGCTACTAATATCATAAACTTATATTGATATTAAATTAGAATATCAGACAAAATATTCAGAGGGATCTGCCTAAAACTCACAGTATATGGTATTTTAATTTCTATATTATGGGAATATAAATAATATCATGGGTGTGGAACACTAATACTAATAAACACTAGATTAGTGAAACGTCAGTCAGAAAATGAAAACCAAGTTAGAAACTCACAATAAGTAGATGATAACCAAGTGCTGCAAATATACAGCTCTGGCAAAAATGAAGAGACCACGGCACAGTTTTCTAAAAATCACCGTCTCTATGTGTCTGACAGCCATTCCAATCGGCTGGGGTCACACTTGCAATTTTTTCATGCTTTTTTGGGGCCCTGCGTTTTTACAAACGCATGTAAAAACGCACCCATAGGCCCCCATGTTAAAAAACGCATGCCCTAATAGCAAAAACGCATGTCTTAATAGCAAAAATGCATGTCTAAAGTGCCTTGCGTTTTTGGCATGAGTTTTTGCACTTATTGGCATAAAGGACACTGCTCTCTCCTGGCTCTCCTCCTATCTTTCTGACCGCTCTTTCAGTGTATCTTTTGCTGGCTCCACTTCTTCCCCTCTTCCCCTCACTATTGGGGTCCCTCAGGGTTCAGTCCTTGGCCCTCTCCTCTTCTCTCTCTACACAGCCCCGATCGGACAGACCATCAGCAGATTTGGCTTCCAGTACCATCTTTATGCTGATGACATACAATTATACACTTCAGCCCTGACCTTACCCCTGCGGTATTAAAGAACACCAATGACTGTCTAGCTGCAGTTTCCAATATCATGTCCACTCTCTATTTGAAACTAAACCTTTCCAAAACTGAACTTCTTCTGCTCCCCCCATCCACTAACCTCCCTAAATCGGACATCTCTCTCTCAGTTTGTGGCACCACGATAACGCCTAGTCAGCAGGCTCGCTGTCTGGGTGTTATGTTTGACACCGATCTCTCGTTCTCCTCCCACAC
Source organism: Allobates femoralis (assembly GCA_033576535.1). Lineage (NCBI taxonomy): Eukaryota > Metazoa > Chordata > Amphibia > Anura > Aromobatidae > Allobates > Allobates femoralis. The sequence goes on along the minus strand of JARQOC010000001.1, from coordinate 554,771,230 downwards.
ACAATGTCTCGTCCGCTCCTGTCGCTTACACCTGAAGAATATCTCTAGAGTCCGCCCCTTTCTCACCCTGGAAACAACAAAAACCCTCACCGTGGCCCTCATCCATTCCCGCCTTGACTACTGCAATTCTCTATTAAGCGGCCTTCCCCTCACCAGACTTTCTCCTATCCAGTCCATCCTTAATGCAGCAGCCAGGATCACCCATCTGGCCAATCGTTACTCAGATGCCTCTGCTCTGTGCCAGTCATTGCACTGGCTGCCCGTATACCACAGGATCAAATTCAAATTGCTTGTTCTCACCCACAAAGCTCTTCACAATGCAGCACCCCCCTACATCTCCTCTCTCATCTCTGTCTATCACCCCACCCGTTCTCTACGTTCCTCAAATGACTTTCGACTGACATCTGTACTAATCCGATCCTCCCACTCCCGGCTCCAAGACATCTCTAGAGCTGCACCAAAACTCTGGAATGCTTTACCCCAAGAAATCAGGACTATCCACAACTTGCATGGCTTCAGACGATCCCTAAAAACGTATCTTTTTAAGGCGGCCTATCATACTCCCTAATAGAAGTCCTTTGTACTGTAGATAGTGAATGGGCTATCCCTCTGGACATTACTCCTCTACAAACTCCACCAAACCAAAAAGGTCTACACAGATTGTATAATGACCATCCATGTAAGCTTATCTCTATGCCCCATTTCCTCAAGATGCCTGGACCATCAGTGCAATAAGCCCCTGTACCTTGTGCAACCCCTATCCCGTCGTAGATTGTAAGCTCTTTTGAGCAGGGTCACCTTCATTTCTTGCTTTATTTATTGTATTTTCTTTTTACATTGATTCTATGCCTATTGTTTTGTATCCAATTATTGTACTGTATTTGTTCTCTACTGTAATTACTTACTGTATTATATTTTCTTTACTCTAACCCTACATTGTAAAGCGCTGCGGAATATGTTGGCGCTATATAAATAAAGCTTTATTATTATTATTATTATGTGATTAGCTGACATCAAAAACGCATGCAAAAACGCATGGTACATTAGTACCATTTAGTACCATCCAAAAACGCATGCGTTTCCCATAGGGACACATGTTAAAAAAATGCATGCAAAAATGCAGGGTGCCATCAGACACCTTAAAAAACGCATGCAGAAATGGTAAAAAAGCATGCAGAAACGCATGCTTTTTTAAAGGCGCTGAAAAAACTCATGCCAAGTGTGACCCCAGCCTTAGGCTAGGGTCACACTTGGCATGCGTTTTTTAGCTGCCTTAAAAATAAGCATGCGTTTCTGTATGCTTTTTTCCATTTCTGCATGCGTTTTTTAAGGTGTTTTTTGGCACCCTGCGTTTTTCCATGTGTTTTTGAATCGGCACCAAAAAATACTGCAAGCTGCGTTTTTTGGTGCGTTTTTAAAAACGCATGTGTTTTTTTAACATGGGTCCCTATGGGAAACGCATGTTCCCCAACTCTGAGGATATTTTTTTTCCAGCAGAACAATGCCCAATGCCACACACAGCTAGGTCAATCAACATGTGGATGAAGGAGCACCACATCAAGACCCTGTCATGACCAGCCCAATCTCCAGACCTGAACCCCATTGAAAACTTCTGGAATGTAATCAAGAGGAAGATGGATAGTCACAAGCCATCAAACAAAGAACTGTTTACATTTTTGTGCCAGGAGTGACATAAGGTCACCCAAAAGTAGTGTGAAAGACTGGTGGAAAGCATGCCAAGACACATGAAAGCTGTGATTAAAAATGGTTATTCCACCAAATATTGGTTTCTGAACTCTTCCTGAGTTAAAACATTAGTGTTGCTGTTTCTAAATGAATATGAACTTGTTTTCATCACAAATAATGGTTGGTGGCCACTTATGCTGCACCTATCTGTTCCCCATCTCCTCAAGTTGACTACACCATCATTGTAACTAAGCACCTGTACTTTGTGTCACTCCCACCACATTGTTAGATTGTAAGCTCTTATGAGCAGGGCTGTCATTATTTTGCTTTAATTATTGCATTATGCTTTGTATTGTATTTTCTATTGTATTGTACTTTCTTAACTGTTTCTTGTGATTGTTTGAATATGAACCTCTGAATTGTGAAGCGCTGCAGAATATTTTGGCGCTATATAAATAAAGATTATTATTATTATTTCTTTGCATTATTTGAGGTCTGAAAGCACTGTTTCTTTTTTTTATTATTTTGAGGATTTCTCATTTGCTGCAAATAAATAAAAAATTTTATCTTTGAATTTTGGAGACAAGTTGTCAGTAGTTTATAGAATAAAAGAACAAAGTACATTGTACTAAAAAGTATACTTATAAAGAGAAAAATCAGAGAAACTGAAAATTTTGCTGTGGTCTCTTAATTTTTGCCAGAGCTGTATTGTGCATCAACTTTAAGAATATCTAAATGGCACTATGGAACAAAATACAGAAGTGACAGAGCACTAAAATAATAAGAGTAGCCAATCCACATAATATAAAAATGTCTGTAAACATCAGGATAGTCACATGCTCTAATTAAGAAGTAAAGTACTATGCAAATGTTTTAGGCCGATATGGAAAAACTGCTGCTGTGGAGCCCCTGTGTCTGGGCACCACAAATGGTATTGTTATAACATCTCATGTCTGATGGGAATTGGGGTCCCTCTACTGGATGTCTGAAGCATACACAAACACTACCTGATCTCTAACCAGGAAGGTCTGGGTTGGGCTGTGACTCAGCCTCTGGTTGGAGGGAGGGGTTAGTTATGGTGTAGTAGGACAGAGTAGGAGAAGGAGAGGTCGAGTAAGGAGGCAGATGGAGCTGCTCTTATGCGACCAAAAGCAGGCAGGGTACCAGTCCCTAAGTTATCCAGGCTTATAGGGTCTAGTGGCAAAATTGGATGCTGGTGAGTTTCAAGCTCACCAGCAATGCAAGTGGAGTATTCTGGGGTGTCAGTAGTAGATAGGATCAGGGGACTGCTATAGTCACGTATACACACAGGATCTGCACTAGCAGCCCAGCAGGAGGTAACCCACAGCAACCTAGAGGGAGTACTGGAAGCTCGAGGCACCACGAAACCTAAAAGATAAAGAAATTCAGCAGGAAGGCCATATTACTAACCCAGCAGAGCAGACTACAGTTCTCATCATTAAAGATCGACTGGCAACACCTATGTATGAAGGTGCTAGCAAGAAAAAACATTATAATTAAGTAAAGAAATTCACTGCACAGTAAACACTAAAATGAATGTGAATTAGCATACTGGCTATGAAATGAATAGCAGGGCATGTGTACAGCTAAGGAAAAGGATGTATGGAAAAGGACATAGCAATGGCGATTTTCCATTTTTTTGTGTACGTTTTTTTCCTTCCCTTCTTCTAAGGGCCATAACTTTTTTATTTTTCTGTCAATATAGCCATATGAAGGTTTTTCTTTTGCAAGACGAAGTTGTACTTTTGGATCACATCATTCATTTTACCATATAGTGTACTGGAGAATGGGAAAAAAATTCCAAGTGCTGTGAAATTGCAAAAAAAAAGTGACATTAAACAAAGTTTTTTGGGCTTTTTATTTACTATGTTTACTATATAGAAAAACTGACCTCTCAATATGAATCCCCTGGTCGGTATGAGTTCATTGATGCCAAACATGTATAATTTTACTTTTTAATATGTGGTGAAAAAAAATTCAGAAGCTTGTAAAAAAAATTTTTTTTCGCAGTTTTCCATTAGCCATAGTGTTCTTATTTTTCAGGACCTGGGGCTGTGTGATGGCTTATTATTTGCGTCTTGAGCTGACGTTTTTCATTACACCATTTTCAGATAAATGCTATATTTTGATCGGCTGTTATTGCATTTTAATGTAATGCTGTGGTGACCAAAAGAACGTAAATTTTGATGTTTTACTTTTTTTTTTACAAAGTTTATCTATCAGATTAATTTATTTTACATTTTTATAGATAGGGCATTTCTGTTTGCAGTGAAAACAAATATGTACAGCTTCAATAACAATGATAATAACATTAGCGTTTAAAAAATTCTGTAAAAACAAATAATGGGACCATGCATAAAGAATAAAATATTAAAGCAATAAATACATTTTTAATGCACTGTGTTAAACTACCGTTAACGCTTCTTCAGGTTTATTAGTGCAGGTGCAGTGGGAGCTTCTTGCTCCTGCACTGAGCACGTGTGTGTGACGTCACCCGTTAATTAGATAACCTGTGTGTATTTCTTTCTCTCTGTGTCTGCCATCGGCCGGGGCCGCTGCAGTTTGCACACCAGACATTGCCTGTATTGATGACATTCAGCTTTTTTCATTGTGTTGTTTGCTGTCACAGACGTTGGACACAGGTACTATATGTGTATTTTTTAATAGTTTTATTTTCATTAGGGCAAAAGGGGGGTGATTTGAACTGATTTTTTTTCATACCTTTAAAAACTTTTTTTTTCCCGATTTCTTTATTTTACTTGGCCCTTAGGGCATTTTGCAGTGTCTGATCACTTCCGTAGCACAGTTGAAATGATAATCTGAAATCCGATGCTTGGCAGGAAATACATCATGACAGTGACAGGGGTCATCATCTGACCCCTCGCTATTGTGCCAACACATTGGTGCCCCATGATTGCGTCACGTGTTAGAGCACGCTGTCAGGGTTTGACACTGCAATCTAATGGATTAACAGGCACAGGTGGATAATTGGTCATGAAGGAGTTATTAATAATAATTTTTATTTATATTGCGCCAACATTTTCTTTAGCACTTTACAATTCTGAAGGGACATGTACAGACAATGCAGAGAACAATTCAACAAACACCAGTAAGAGCGAGGGCCCTGCTCACAATATATGATGAAATAGGGGAGGCATAAAAGTTAAATTATAAAAAGTGCTTGTAATGTATGGTCCAGCCAGCAATATAATAAATAGGGGACTCATATAATGCTGCATGAACTGGTCACCATCCTGGATCTGTACAAGGACAATACAGAGTGCTATTAAGTGCATGGAGGGTGCAGACAGATGACACAAAGGACCAAATTTAGAAGAAAATGCTGGTAAGAGCAAAACAGGAACAGTTAGATAAGTGAGATGAGGTCATAGGCCAGTCTAAAGAAACCATTGAACCTGATATTGATGGCTATTTACACATGGATGTCTATAGGAAGCCAACCTCCACCAACTCTCTGTTGCATACGACATCTAGCCATAGCCAGTCCACAATCAATGAAATCCCAGTTGGACAATTCCTAAGGATGAGGCAGATATGATCTTAGATTCTAATTTTAAATGCAGGTAGGGGTCCTCAGGGCCAAATTCCAGTCAAGGGGCTATAGCAATAGATCGATTAAGATGTGGTACCTTTGAGCGAAAATTATGTCCCGTAATACACTTCTACAACCCTCGCCTAGGTCAAAGAACAGTGAGGCAATCAGGTTTATCTCTGCTTGGGTAATGGAAGGAGATGAGAGATGTACTGCACAAGCATTGGGACATCCTCAAAAATGAACCCACTCTTTCTAAACATCTTCTGGACTATGTGCTGATGACTCCCAGATGCAGTAAAAGTCTAAAAGATATTTTGGTAAGAAGCCACTGCATCGCTGAATTAAAGACACCTTTTAGGTGAGTAACAAAAGTAACGGGATGTTTTCCGTGTGGCGACTGTGTTGCATGCAGGAATATAGTGAGAACAAAGAAATTCCAATCTGCTGCTGATGGGAGTCAAAAATTCTCAATCTGGAGCTATACAGTGGGGGAAATATGTATTTGATCCTTTCTGATTTTGTAAGTTTGCTGACTGACAAAGACATGAACAGTCTGTAATTTTAAGGGTAGGTTAATTTTAACATTGAGATATAGAATATCAAAAATAAAATCCAGAAAATCACATTGCCTAAATTATAGTAATCTATTTGCATTTTGAAGAGAGAAATAAGTATTTGATCCAGTACCAATCATTAGGAGTTCTGGCTCCTACAGACCAGTTAAGCACTCCTAATAAACTCGTTACTCTTTTTTAAAGATAGCTATCTTGAATTGTCAGCTGTATAAAAGACTCCTATCCACACAGTCATACTCTAACCTCTACAATATGGGCAAGACCAAAGAGCATTCAAAGGATGTCAAGGAAAAGATCCTAGACCTGCACAAGGCTGGAATGGGCTACAAAACCGTAAGAAAGACGCTGGGTAAGAAGGAGACAACTGTTGGTGCAATAGTAAGAAAATGGAAGAAACATAAAACGAGTGTCTATCAACATTAATCTGGAGCTCCATGCAAAATCTCACCTCATGGGGTATCCAGGATCATGAGAAAGGTGAGAAATCAGCCTAAAACTACACGGGAGGAACTTGTCAATGATCTCAAGGCAGCCGAGACCACTGTCACCAAGAAAACCATTGGTAACACATTAAGCCGTAATGGATTAAAATCCTGCAGTGCCCGCAAAGTCCCACTGCTTAATAAGGCACATGTGCAGGTCCATGTTAAGGTTGCCAATGAACACCTTAATGATTCTGAGAGTGATTGGGAGACGGTGCTTTGGTCAGATGAGACAAAAATTGAGATCTTTGGAATTAACTCAACTCATCGCGTTTGGAGGAAGAGAAATGCTACCTATGACCCAAAGAACACCGTCCCCCACAGTCAAGCATGTTGGTGGAAACATTATAGACTGTTCATGTCTTTGTCAGTGGACAAACCTACAAAATCATTAAGGGATCAAATACTTATTCCCCCACTGTATATCCTGCCTGATGAGCCAGGTTATTTACTATGCCACCTGTGGATGTCCTAAAGTATATGTGGGTCTGATTTCCCGCCAGTTTAGAGTAAGGACAAGGGAACATGTATGTGACATCCTGGCATCGGGAGATACCAAGGATGTAGCTGCGCTTAAAACCATTAAACGCCACTTTAGACTCCACCACAACTGCAACGCCAAAACCTTTATGGTTAGGGGCATTGAACATATAAACATGGGGACTAGAGAGGGAAACGTTATGAAACAGTTAATGCAGCGAGAGTTAAACTGGATTATGATTCTGGGCACACTTTCATTATCCTACTCTTTTGATATAAATACTTTGTCATTTATCTCTGGTGCCTATTTTAATTGTATGCATTCTAATTTTATTATTTTTCTTCATTTTTTCAGATAGAATCTGGCTATAGTAATTCTGCTCCTTTATCGTCCTGAATATGTCATGTCATGAATTTCTTCCGAGCATCATCTAATTCCAGATTTTTAATTTTTGGACTCATCATTGTGATCTTTTCCAGTTATCATGTGTGTAGAAATTATCTATCCAATATGATAACATATGCTTTAAGTGTATTGTATGTAAAATTATTTAATTAAAGATCCTGCAAATATGTAACGGACACAATATGCAGTAGTGTAAGTCCTGTTAACACTGTGGATGAATCTGGGCTTATGTTTAGAATTTAATAATACATGTGGGCGGTGCACATGGGTCCTGCATCCCCTCCTGTCTCCATGGTTACCAGATAAAAATTTACCGGTAATTAGAAATGGTATGCATACTTACACTTCTGGGTCCCCTTGATTGAAGGTAGCTGAATGGGCATGTTGTGATGTGCAACCCGCATGAGCTGCAAAGTGTCTCTGTGAATGGCTGAATCCCGCTCATGTGACCTACTCACATGGCTTTAAAGTCTCTTGAGGACCTGCCATGGTCATATTCCCTGAGGAAGTTTGGACGTGAAACGTAAGTTGGGGCTGGCATGGTTGGAGGCTGTCACGTGCTTAGTTGGCGCTGACCTTGATATTGGCCGTTTGTAATCCTGTGCTGTACTACCTTGACCTACCTCCAGGTTTGGTGACCCGTAATGACTCTCATATCTCGTCACTAAGGGGATGTGGACTTATTTTGGATGTGATGTAGTCGAGTCTGGAGGCCTCTCTTAAAAGAGGGGGTACGGTCACACGCTGCTATGTATGTTGTTTGTCTTTAAGAGCTGCATGGTTATGTGGAGCCCACTGGGACGGGGTACTCGGTACTGGACCAGGGTACAGCTGGGGATATCACAGCAGTCTTGGTCCGGACCGTGTAACCCGTCCCAGTGGGCTCCACAACTTGGCGTCACGAACAGGATAAGAAGTACAATACAGTTATGTATACCTGGAATCAGACATGGGAAACTGAAGCAGGGTTCACTGGGTTTACTTTCAAGTTCTACACTGTTCAAACAGTTCACAACAGTTCAGTTCACTGCACAGTTAACTCCTGACACTTGGAACCCTCTGCAGCCAGGCTGTCGCTCTGAGACCCCTCACTCTTTCTCTGTAACCTTTCAGGCTTATTCTCTCTGTTCCTCTTTGTGGATTGCGGCGCGGCAACTCGGTCCCTTGTGTATAGCTTCACCCTATGTGTATGGGCGGTAAGCCGGGTCCTCCTGGATGTTGCTGTGCCTCCAACCCTGTGTAGTAGGAACACGGATCTGGAATCTGTGTTCCCCACCGGTTTGTCTGGGGAGCCAGTGTGTAACTTCAGTCCCCCTCAGAGCCGACACTCTGGTGTTAGCCTAGCCTTGGGTATCCCTGTCTTTCAAGGGATTACCAGGCTCCTTCTAACCAGTGTGACTTCCAGAAACAATTAGTGAATCTATCCCGCCGGTAGTTGGTCGGTGCTGCCATGTTCCTCAGACCCGGTGATACCGGTCTCTGTCCTCACTCTCCCTTGGGATGCTGGCTATGGATGAGCTTTCTCTCCATGGGACGGTGTCTCTGTGGATTCCGCGTCTCCAGGGAGCCCAATCCCACTGGGATGTGTCACTTTCTGTCTGCTGTTCTTGTCTTCTCGGCTCCCTCTGGCCTTCTAACTCCTTCCTCCTCTTTTCCTCTATTTGTACTATCTGTCATCTGACCTACATTCCCACCCACTTCTCTCTAAACCCCACGACCCCTTGCCCGCCTAGAGTCCCGGGCTCCGGGTTGGGTGCTGTGCTCCTGTGGGTGTGTGTGCTGTGAGGGTGTTTGATGCACAAACTGCCTATCTTCTGCCTGGCTTCAGTTCCCTATGTGGCCACCCTGGTCGCAGAGGTGCCACAGTTGATAGTTGTGAAGGTCCTGGGCCTCCTGTGTTGTGCTCCAGAACTGCATTCACTATGAGGTTCAACTGCTGGTTGAGGGGTTAATGTGTGACTCACCTGGGCTCCCCTCCCCCTGGCCTTTAAGTAGTCTGTTCTTCCACCAGGTGGTGCCAGCAGTACTAGCGTGTAATGTATGTAATCCTATTTACACCATGAATAGATGTTAAATATTTGGTAACTACACCACATGTATTATCCATTATAGCACCATTTGTATCTACTGAGTTACATACTGCTACAGGCTATGTAGGAGGTGGCTTCTGTTCATGTAATCACTTGATTTTGTAAACAACTGATCTATGTACCTTGCCTTGAATCCTTTACTATTTTTATATTCATCCTTTATGATGGTGGATAATAAAATAAACATGTTAGCACTTTTTTGCAAAATCAACTATTGTTCTCATATCTTTTAAACAGTTTTTATAGTTGTCCATAAATTTTTCTACAATGGTTTTCCAAGGCTGGAAACATATTCTATTAATAATCATTGGTATTTTGTGGTAATGCAGGGGTGATGTTCGTATCTGAAGTATTTAATTGGGTGCCATCATATGCATACAAATGGTATTGAAAACCAAATCTACTGATGGTTCTTCCAATAGACTGTGTAAAGAAAGGAGGAGGGGACCTAAGACTGAACCCTCATGAACCCTGACAGTAAAGAGAAGAGGAAGAGGAGCCGGAAAATGATACAAAACTAAGAGAGAACAATGTAACTCTATAGAGTGAAGTATAGTGAGGAAAAGCTGGTGATCCACAGGGCAGTTTCAGTAAAGTGTAAGGAGCGGAAACTGGTCAAGGAAAGAGATTGCAGACTAGATGGGATGGACCGAGCTGATCAGAAGTTTAAAGATGAAAGGGAGATTTGAAGGAGGAGGAAAGGATACCCGATGAGAGAGAAGCTAAATATTTTAGTTAGGATAGTGGTGACAACAGGGGAAAGAGACTGAAGGAGATGTGAGGGATAGGGTCAGTGGAGCAGGTAGTAGGGCGAGAAGATGCAAGCACTGACTTCTTCTTCTGTGACTGTTATAAATACAGAAAAAGAGCTAGATGAAGTGCAGGAAGAAAGAAAATGCATCATAATACAGGATTTTGGGAGTTTGGAAGAAACTTTCCTGTTGTATGTGGTAAATTTTTTCTTTAAAATAATCGGTCAGATCGTCCGTGCTAAGGTGGGTGGTTAGGACCTGCACTCTTGGACCAAGGAGGGAATGAAAAGTATCAGACAGATGTTTAGGATTGTTGAATAGTGAAATAATAAGGGTGTTGAAGTAAGCTGGTTTGCAGAGGCGAAGTGCAGAGTTATATGTTTTAAGCATGAACTTAGATCCAGTTTGGACCTTCTTCGCAGACATTCAGCACACCTGGAGCACCGCTGAGGAACACATGTTTTTAGTATGTGCCAGGGTTGCTGCGGTTGGTGCTGAGTTGTTCTGTGTGTAGAAGGTGCAGCTTCATCCAGGGCACTTTCCAGTGTTAAATTCTAATGTTTCAGAGCAGAGCAGAGTCAGGACTTGAGAAGGAGGAGATTGGGGAGATAAGTGTGCTAAGTGGGGGAGTCCTGGAAATAGCAATTCTTATTGAAAGATTATATTAGCACATGATCCAGTAGGATATAGTCAGTATTGCTGAGCAATGAGATAAAGGATTCTATATAAGCACCTTGTACAGTAAAAATATAACAATAAACTACAGTTAGGGCCAGAAATATTTGGACAGTGACACAAGTTTTGTTATTTTAGCTGTTTACAAAAACATGTTCAGAAATACAATTATATATATAATATGGGCTGAAAGTGCACACTCCCAGCTGCAATATGAGAGTTTCCACATCCAAATCGGAGAAAGGGTTTAGGAATTATAGCTCTGTAATGCATAGCCTCCTCTTTTTCAAGGGACCAAAAGTAATTGGACAATGGACTCTAAGGGCTGCAATTAACTCTGAAGGCGTCTCCCTCGTTAACCTGTAATCAATGAAGTAGTTCATTGATTAAAAGGTCAGGGGTGGATTCCAGGTGTGTGGTTTTGCATTTGGAAGCTGTTGCTGTGACCAGACAACATGCGGTCAAAGGAACTCTCAATTGAGGTGAAGCAGAACATCCTGAGGCTGAAAAAAAAGAAAAAATCCATCAGAGAGATAGCAGACATGCTTGGAGTAGCAAAATCAACAGTTGGGTACATTCTGAGAAAAAAGGAATTGACTGGTGAGCTTGGGAACTCTAAAAGGCCTGGGCGTCCACGGATGACAACAGTGGTGGATGATTGCCGCATACTTTATTTGGTGAAGAAGAACCCGTTCACAACATCAACTGAAGTCCAGAACACTCTCAGTGAAGTAGGTGTATCTGTCTCTAAGTCAACAGTAAAGAGAAGACTCCATGACAGTAAATACAAAGGGTTCACATCTAGATGCAAACCATTCATCAATTCCAAAAATAGACAGGCCAGAGTTAAATTTGCTGAAAAACACCTCAAGAAGCCAGCTCAGTTCTGGAAAAGTATTCTATGGACAGATGAGACAAAGATCAACCTGTACCAGAATGATGGGAAGAAAAAAGTTTGGAGAAGAAAGGGAACGGCACATGATCCAAGGCACACCACATCCTCTGTAAAACATGGTGGAGGCAAAGTGATGGCATGGGCATGCATGGCTTTCAATGGCACTGGGTCACTTGTGTTTATTGATGACATAACAGCAGACAAGAGTAGCCGGATGAATTCTGAAGTGTACCGGGATATACTTTCAGCCCAGATTCAGCCAAATGCTGCAAAGTTGATTGGACGGCGCTTCATAGTACAGATGGACAATGACCCCAAGCATACAGCCAAAGCTACCCAGGAGTTCATGAGTGCAAAAAAGTGGAACATTCTGCAATGGCCAAGTCAATCACCAGATCTTAACCCAATTGAGCATGCATTTCACTTGCTCAAAATCCAGACTTAAGACGGAAAGACCCACAAACAAGCAAGACCTGAAGGCTGCGGCTGTAAAGGCCTGGCAAAGCATTAAGAAGCAGGAAACCCAGCGTTTGGTGATGTCCATGGGTTCCAGACTTAAGGCAGTGATTGCCTCCAAAGGATTCGCAACAAAATATTGAAAATAAAAATATTTTGTTTGGGTTATGTTTATTTGTCCAATTACTTTTGACCTCCTAAAATGTGGAGTGTTTGTAAAGAAATGTGTACAATTCCTACATTTTCTATCAGATATTTTTGTTCAACCCTTCAAATTAAACGTTACAATCTGCACTTGAATTCTGTTGTAGAGGTTTCATTTCAAATCCAATGTGGTGGCATGCAGAGCCCAACTCGCCAAAATTGTGTCACTGTCCAAATATTTCTGGCCCTAACTGTATGTAATAAAATTACGAACAAAAATAGTTATCAGGATACTCATAATGTAGCATGATCTTTTTTTCAGGAACTTAAGCCCAAAGTAATCCTAGTATTACATTGAGAAATCCATTAAGGTTTGCTGTCGTAAAGTGTTTTTTTCTCAATTTCCTCCCCATGGATGTACATGTTCAATTTCGTAAGTATTGGATATATACCTGCTGGAAGGTTAAGTAAATAGAGAAAAAAAGACAATAATGGCAAAGCTTTTTGGATTTTTCAATTAAATACTGAGATCGCTGCGGGCTTAAATTCCAGAAAAGAGATCATGGTACATTATTCGTGTCTTGGTAACAATTTTTATTTAGCAGTTTCTATAGTTGTCATTATACTTTTAATTTACTGTTCATTGTGTATATTTAGAACAATTTTCCCTCATTGCCCCATATCAAGTGATTGCTAACATTATCTTTTGATCAAAATTGGTCTTGGTTTACTTAGGCTGGTTTCACACTGCGGTCAGATCAGGTCAGGTTTTGTGTGCCAAAACCAGGAGTGACTCCAAAACCTAGAACAGATGTCAATCTTTCAATTATACTTTTTCTCTGCAAGTTCCTCTCCTGGTTTTGGAACACAAAACCTGACCTGATCTGACCTGATCTGACTGCAGTGTGAAACCAGCCTTAGGGTGCGTTCACACCACGATTTTTAGGGAGCCGATGCTGTCCGATATAAATTGGACAGCATCGGCTCCCTTCTGATGCCTGGAATCGGGTGCCAAATAGGCACCCGATTCCGGCATAAAATCGGCGCCGGGCTGCAAAAAAAGAAAAAAAAAAAAAAGTTTATTCTCACCTTCCCCGAGCCCCCGCCGTCTTCCGCCATCTTCCTCTAGGCTCCCGGTGGCCCCGCAGGCTGCCGGTGTCAGCAGAGGTGTACCTCTGCTGTACACAGGACCTGCGATGATGTCACAGTCACGTGACCGCGGGTTCACCATGGTGAACCCGCGGTCACATGACTGTGACATCACCGCAGGTCCTGAACAGCAGAGGTACACCTCTGCTGACACCGGAGCCTGCGGCAGCCTGCGCGAGCCACCGGGAGCCTAGAGGAAGATGGGGGGGCTCGGGGAGAGGTGAGAATAAACTTTTTTTTTTTTTTTCTTTTTAACCCTTGTGCTCCCAGGAGCAGTTTTACTGTACTGAGCATGCTCAGTACAGTAAAATAGGGTCCGAGGAGACATCACATGTTTTCTCGGACCCTTCTCCCATAGGGCCCCATGTTAGGATCGGGTCAGAAACAGGATGTGCACTAAATGCCATCCGATTTGGTCGACGAAAAAGTTGCAGATTTGTAATCGATGAAAAAATTTGCAGGCAACGATTTTTTTCTCCTGGGAAAAAATCGGTCAAAATCGTGCAGAATCGGATCGGACCAAATCGGATGGCATTTAGTGCAATCGATCCGATCGTGTCCCATAGGGATAATGGATCCGAAAATTCGGTCCGATGCTGTCTCGTTTATCGGACACGCATGGAAATGCAAAAATCGTGGGTGAAAGCAGCCTTAGTCCTGAGTTGGGTTCAGCAGGAAGGTCATTTATGGTAATAGTTCCCTGAGATACAATATTTCTAACTTCGTGTGATCAAAGGTTAGGAACAAGTACTGATGTGTATGCGATGACCATCATAAATTATTTTTATGCATTATTAATTGGTAAATTGTTATTTCATTCGTAGTACTATTGTATACGTATGGTGGAAAGATTTGCCACCTCCTGATTTCCTTTCTTTGGCATGTTTGTCACAACTTAAATGTTCATGCATCACCCAAACAATGTTAAATATTAGACAAGATAACAAAAGTAGCACAAAATGCGTTTAATAATGAAGGCCATATATTCAGGAAAAAAGAATCCCAAACCTGCGGCCCTGTGTGCAAAGTGATTCCTCGCCCTAAATATAAGTTACTATATAACTACGTGTAAAGCCGACTTTTTCAGACCCAAAAATTGGGCTGAAAAGTCCCCCCTCGGCTATATACACGACTCAATATTACTTATTCATTTGAGTGTGTAGGCTGTGTCCCGAAGCAGGAGGAGGCTGGAGGATGTGGAATTGGCGAAGGCTAAATATATGAGCGTCTCGTGACGTGGAGCCCCTTGACATTATTAATCGATATGCACTGCATCCCCCGACTCTACCGCAGGGGGAACAGTGCATATCGCCTTACAGCCCCCCAGCACGGGGTATAAGCCCTCCCCCATCCTCACATATGGCGCCCCCCTCCATGCTAGCGCTGCTGTACAATAAATACAGTGTTATTATCTCACACGGCTGATCTCAGTGATCCTCCCATACCTCCTCCTCCTGGTTCATTGTGACCGGCTGTACGGCGATGACGTCCCCGGCCGGTACACATGAACCGTCCTTGCATGGAGGAGGGAGGATTCACTGAGACCGGCGCCGGTGAGATAATAACACTGTATTTATAGTATCAGTACAGCGCACGGAGGGGGCGGGTGCCATACCTGAGCCTGGGGCCTGTGCACCCTTGCCCCTGACCTGGGGGCCTGTGACGCCTGTCACTCTGAGCCTGGGGCTATGCACCCTGTGCACCCTGAGCCTAGGGGCCTGTGCACCCTGTGCAGCCTGAGCCTGGGGCCTGTGCACCCTGTGCACCCTGTGCCTGGGGGCCTGTGCACCCTGTGCCTGGGGGCCTGTGCACCCTGTGCCTGGGGGCCTGTGCACTCTGTGCTGGAGGCCACCCTCGGCTTATACGCGAGTCAATAAATTTTCCCAGTTTTTGGGGGCAAAAGTAGGGGGGTCGGCTTATACATGGGTCGGCTTATACACGAGTATATACGGTAACTGTGGTTGATCACATCTTTGGAAAGCTGAGTTCAATTTCCCTAGCCACACCAGGCCTGATTACTGCCACAACTGTTCTCAATAAAGAAATCACTTAAATAGGACCTGCCTGACAAAGTGATATAGGACAAAAAATCCTCAAAAGCTAGACATCATGCTGCGATCCAAAGAGATTATGAAACAAAAAAGAAATAAAGTAATTGATATCTATCAGTCAGGAAAAGGTTTTAAAGCCATGTCTAAAGCTTTGAGACTCCAGCGAACAAAAGAGAAACCATTATCCACAAATGGTGAAAATATGAAGCAGTGATGAATCTTGCCAGGAGTGGCCAAAATTACCCCAAGAGCACAGCAATTACTCATTTAAGAAGTCACAAATGACTCCACAATAACATCCAAAGAACTGCAGCCTCACTTACCTCAGTTAAGACAAGTGTTCATGTCTCCAACATGAAAAACTGGGCAAAAATGCATGACAGACCTCTAAAAAATAAACTACTGCTGAGAAAATAGAGCATAAAGGCTCGTCTTAATTTTGCCATAAAACATCTTGATGATCTGCCAGACATTTGGGAGAATACCCTGTGGGCTGACGAGACAAAAGGTGAACTTTTTGGAAGGTGTATGTCCCATTACATCTGGCATAGAAGTAAACACAGCATTTCAGAAAAGGAACATAATACCAACAGTAAAATATGGTGGTGGTAGTGCAGGGGCTGGCTGGCACATTTTGGCCTGGGGGGCAATGACTGAGCGGTGGCCCTGAAGTTGTGACAGCCTTTATTTAGCCCGATTATCTCTGTAACACAGGTAACATTTGCAGTTATAGGATTAATCTGCAGATAAATAGCATTTTAAACTTGATTAGCTGACTTAGGCTAGGGTCACACTCAGTGCTGGCCCTGCAGCAGCCGCATTGCGGTACAGCAGAGCTCAGCCTGTGGTAACCACCAGCGGTAATGTCGGGTGCTTCGGGTGAACGCAGCCCTTAGTTACCCGATGTATACCATAGTTACTAGCCACTTACCTGAACGTTTTTCTCTGCGGTTAGGATTACCGCAGTCCGGCCAGCTTTGTGTGTGGCCAGTAACTATGGTATACATTGGGTAACTAAGGGCTGCGTTTACCCGAAGTACCCGACGTTACCGCTGGCAATTACCGCAGGCTGAGCTCTGCTGTACCACAATGCGGCTGCCGCAGGGCCAGCACTGAGTGTGATACTAGCCTTACAGAAAAAGTGTTCAGTGAGGAAATTACATTTTAATCCCCTTGATGCCACTCACTTCCTGTCATAGGTTCAAAGCAAGGAGCTGTTACAGTCAATGCTCACTATAAAGTGAGAGTGCAGTAATAACTGCCTAATACATTTGTATTGGAGGGACATGTGTGGCACTTGCGTTTTCATCACGATTCGGCACTTCTGGCACTTCAGGCACTGGACAAATACCGCTACTAACTGTGGTTTTAAGATAAGCCAGACGTGCCAGATCACGATGAAAACGCAAGTGACGCACATGTCCGGAACTCCGATACAAATGCATTGCACAGAACAGAAAAATAAATTGTATCCCTAAAACCCCCATCGGTACAGAAACACAGTACAATTACCCAGTACAGAAATTCATAATCAGAACCACCAAAGAGAGCATCCACAACACCCATTCGTACAGAAATACATGACAAGACCCAAACGCAGTACAGAAATACATCCCCGTAGTAACCACTAGTTGAATACATCACCAGGACCACCATTAGTATATGAATAAATCAACAAGACCATCATTAGTACATAAACCATCAGAACCACCATCAGTACATGACTAAATCACCAGGACCACTATTTGTATATGAATTTGAGAACCAGGACTACTATCAGTACCTAGTACAGCAATTGTAATGTCAGGTCAGACCTGTATATATTTGTACTGCTTGAACCTCCAACTGCCAGTATGTTCTTAATAATGGTAAGAAGATACAGGGAGTTGTTGTCATCGGTCATCAGACTGCAGATCATACAGGAATCTCAGTACTGATGAGATGCAAGCAGGATCACAAAAAAACATTTACATCCTGGTACCTTGTAGGTGACATCTTCTCTGGTTGAAGTAATTATCTTTCTTTCGCTTTCTTCATCTTGTCTAGACATCATGATGACTCTTCATATTTACATCTCGTCTCTGCAGACTTCCATCTTCTCCAGTCTTCAGCAGTACGTCCCGGCATGATGCCTTTAAAAAAAACAGAATTCCTGAATAAAAAAAAAAATCTGCTCTACAAGGTGCCCCTGAATAAACATGATTTACACGCTGTCCCTCTTATGGGACATGCTCTCCACACTGTCCTCTCACACTGTGTCCCCCTATACTGTCCAGTCTCTATAATATGTCCCCTCATCACACTCCCCCACCTCAGCATTCTGTCCTTTCCTTGCTGCGCCCTTACATTATCCTCTCATGCAGTCCCCTCTTTTCTACCCCTATGATGTCTCCTCGCATATTTGCTCATTCACTCTCCTTATTATCTCCATATATGCAGACAGTGCCCCCTGCCCACCCCCCAGATATGACCCTTACAAACACACATTGTATAAAAAATACATACAATTATATATATACAGATATGCACGCACACATTACACAGACCTGTACACATGCAGCACGAAGACATGGAGACAAGCACACATACACATACAGGCATGCACATACACATACAGGCATGCACAAACACATACAAGCAAACACACATACACATACAGGCATGCACATACACATACAGGCAAACACACATACATACATAACCAAGAAAAAAAAGAAAAGAAACTAGTTAAAGAGACGCGCACACCAGATAATAGAGGAGATTTCTACATAAAAAAAAAACAACAAACTTTATTATATACTAAAGGGACATATAAAAACAATCTAATATATAAAAGCCCAAGCTCACTTCCGTCACTTTGGCCAGGACTTCCGTCACTTTGTCATCGGCTACGTGACGTCACTGGAGCCCTACACCCGTTCAGGGTGAACCAAGATGGCGGCCGTAAGCGAGAGCGGGACTCATACAGCCCGCTACGCTTACGGCCGCCCCTACAGTGCACACACACCATCCGAACAACATCACACACATACACACACACACAAACACACCCGGACACACACACACAGCCCTGCACAGAGCCCGGTGTTGCCCCTCGCCGCGGCCCCGCACATACCCAGTGTGCCCCTCGCCGCGGCCCCGCACATAGCCCGGTGTGTGTCCTCCCCCATCCAGGAGCCGGCCCCGCCCACATTCTGGTCCGGTGTGCGGCCTCCGGCATCACCGGCACCGCAGCCAGCCCTGCCGCTCACCGCCCACAGCCCGGTCACTATTGTCCTCCATCCGGGAGCCGGCCCCGCCCACAATCCGCTCCGGTGTGCGGCCTCCTGCATCACCGCCACCGCAGCCAGCCCTGCCGCTCACCGCCCACAGCCCGGTCAGTATCCTCCTCCATTCGGGAGCTGCATCAATCTCTTCACCCCTCCAGCCTCCGCTGTCCTCACCCCTCCAGCCTCTGCTGTCCTCACCCCTCCAGCCTCCGCTGTCCTCACCGCTCCAGCCTCCGCTGTCCTCACCCCTCCAGCCTCATATCTCCTCACCCCTCCACCCTCCGCTGTCGTCAACCCTCCAGCCTCCGCTCTCTTCACCCCTCCAGCCTCCGCTCTCCTCACCCCTCCAGCCTCCGCTGTCCTCACCCCTCCAGCCTCTGCTGTCCTCACCCCTCCAGCCTCCTCTGTCTTCACCCCTCCAGCCTCATATCTCCTCACCCCTCCAGCCTCCGCTCTCCTCACCCCTCCAGCCTCCACTCTCCTCACCCCTCCAGCCTCTGCTCTCCTCACCCCCCAGCCTCCGCTCTCCTCACCCCTCCAGCCTCCGCTCTCCTCACCCCTCCAGCCACCACTCTCCTCACCCCTCCAGCCTCCGCTCTCCTTACCCCTCCAGCTTCCCCTGTCCTCACCCCTCCAGCCTCTGCTGTCCTCACCCCTCCAGCCTCCCCTGTCCTCACCCCTCCAGCCTCCGCTGTCCTCACCCCTGCAGCCTCCGCTGTCCTCACCGCTCCAGCCTCCCCTGTCCTCACCCCTCCAGCCTCCCCTCTCCTCACCCCTCCAGCCTTCCCTCTCCTCACCCCTCCAGCCTCCGCTGTCCTCACCCCTCCAGCCTCTGCTGTCCTCACCCCTCCAGCCTCCATTCTCCTCACCCCTCCAGCCTCCTCTCTCCTCACCCCTCCAGCCTCCGCTCTCTTCACCCCTCCAGCCTCTGCTCTCCTCACCCCTCCATATGCAATGTACAGTATGTGTATATATGTGTGTATGTAATATAATTTGTGAATGATGTGTGTTTATGTATATATATTTCTACATCTTTATAGATTTGCATGTGTGTACATATAATGTGTGTGTATCTATTATATAAAAACCCAAGGCACTTCCATCACTTTGTCCGCACTTCCGTCACTTTGTCCGCACTTCCGTCACTTTGTCCACACACACACACCTACACATACACGCACACACACACTCCGCTATACTTACCACTGGCCCTGCGTCCGCCGCCTGGATCCTCAGTCGACATGTCACCGTCCCCGAACTACTGGATCCAATATGGCATCCAGGAAGTCTCGCCAGACTTCCCAGACGCCATATTGGATCCAGTCGTCCGGGGGCAGCGACATGTCGACTGAGGATCCAGGCGGCGGGGAAGACGCAGGGCCGGTGGTAAGTATAGCGGTGTGTGTATGTGTGTGTGTGTATGTGTGCTGACCACTCTGCCCACGGCGCTGCGCTGACCACTCTGCCCACGGCGCTGCGCTGACTACTCTGCCCACGGCGCTGCGCTGACCACTCTGCCCACGGCGCTGCGCTGACCACTCTGCCCACGGCGCTGCGCTGACCACTCTGCCTACGGCGCTGCGCTGACCACTCTCACCGCACTCACTGCTAACCACTGAGCCACCGCACTCACTGCTAACCATTGAGCCACCGCACTCACTGCTAACCACTGAGCCACCCTGCAGTGCTAACCACTGAGCCACCGCGCAGTGCTAACCACTGAGCCACCGCGCAGTGCTAACCACTGAGCCACCGCGCAGTGCTAACCACTGAGCCACCGCGCAGTGCTAACCACTCAGCCACCATGTACACTGCTAACCACTGAGCCACCGCGCAGTGCTAACCACTGAGCCACCGCGCAGTGCTAACCACTGAGCCACCGCGCAGGGCTAACCACTGAGCCACCGCACAGTGCTAATCACTGAGCCACCGCGCAGTGCTAACCACTGAGCGACCGTATACTCTGCTACCCACTGAGCCGCCTGTATAGACACAATTCATTTCACTGCACTCCCCTATTAGTAAATAAACTATATATGGATTCTAGACTACCCGATTCTTTAGAATAGGGCTGCCATCTAGTTAAAAACATAATATGATGACAATAAGCAACTGCAGAAAGAGCCCTATTAGCATAAATATACGGTACTAACCACAGAACAATACAATAAACCAGCAGTACTGATAGGTGCCAGATTAATTAGTGCTCATAGAATTCTATGGAAAGTCAAGAGCGATGAATACAGAACTAGATTCCAGCACACTGATCTGGTATGGGGATCTTGCCCTGCCCATTTATTGTTTTTTTTTGGTCATTTTTATAGTTCTGTCTTGACTTTCCATAGAATTCTATGAGCACTAACTGCTCTACCACCTGATTATAAGACACACCCCCAAATTTGGTGAGCGAAAAGAGAAAAAAGTAATTTTTAATGTTATATGGGGTCCTACTTATAATGCCAGTGTCCGTCTAACAAACCATATAGTGTATATGTCCCTCATAGCCTCCTCATCCTGGTACATGGTCCTTCATCCTGTGATATAGCCCCCCTTCCTAGAATTAGCCCCCTTAATCATATGGCCCCATTTTATTGGATATAGCCCCTTTGTGCTGGCACACATCCCCCAGTGATGCCACATGTCCCCTATTGCTGGGACACATCCACCTTTGCTGGCACACGTCCCCCATGGCTTGCACACATCTCCATGGCTGGCACACATCCCCTATGGCTGGCACTTATCCCCCATGGCTGGTGCACGTCCCCCATGGCTGGCACACGTCCCCCATGGCTGGCACACGTCCTCCTGTGCTGGCACACATTCCCTATTGCTGGCACTCATCCCCCATGGCTGGCACACTTCCCGCGTGGCTGGCACACGTCCTCTGTGACTGGCACATGTTCCCTATGGCTGGCAGAAATCCCATTTTGCTGGTACACGTCCCCTGTGGCTGGCACACATCCCTGTGATGGGCACACATCCCCTGTGGCTGGCACACATCCCCTGTGACTGGCACACATCCCCTGAGGCTGGCACATGTCCCCTGTGACTGGCACACATCCCCTGTGGCTGGCACACGTCCCCTGTGGCTGGCACATGTCCTCTGAGGCTGGCACACGTCCCCCATGGCAGGCACATGTCGTCCTGTGCTGGCACACGTCCCCTATTGATGGCACTCATCCTCCATGGCTAGCACACGTCCCCCATGGCTGGCACACGTCTCCCGTTGTTGACACACGTCCCCCATGGCTGGCACACATTCCCCGTGGCACACATCCCCCGTGGCTGGCACATGTTCCGTATGGCTGGCACATGTCCCCTATGGCTGGCACATGTCCCCTTTTGCTGGTACACATCCCCGTGGCTGGCACATGTCCCCTGTGACTGGCACACATCCCCTGTGGCTGGCTCACATCCCCTGTGACTGGCACATGTTCCCTATGGCTGGCACACATCCCCTATGGCTGGCAGACATCCCCTTTTGTTGGTATATGTCCCCTGTGGCTGGCACACATCCCCTGTGACTGGCACACATCCCCCGTGGCTGGCACACATCCCCTGTGACTGGCACACATCCCCTGTGGCTGGCACACATACCCTGTGGCTGGCACACGTCCCCTGTGACTTGCACACATCCCCTGTGGCTGGCACACATCCTCCATGGCTGGCACACATCCCCCGTGGCTGTCACATGTCCCCTGTGACTTGCACACATCCCCTGTGGCTGGCACACATCCCCTGTGGCTGGCACACGTCCCCTGTGGCTGGCACACATCCCCTGTGGCTGGCACACGTCCCCCATTGCTGGCACACGTCCCCGTGGCTGGCACATGTCCCCTGTGGCTGGCACTCGTCCCCTATGGCTGGCACACATCCTCTCTGTCCTTGCTATGACCCCCATGCTCTTTACTCACCCTTCTCCAGCGCTATCCTCCGGGCCTCTCTCCTGCTGTTGCACTCCCTTACTTCCTGGTTCTCAGTGCCGGTCGTGTGATGAGCACAGCAGAGAGGACATCATCTCTGGTGCCCGATCACAGTGGCAGCAGGGAGAGTGGGGAGACAGCGGGAGATCAGCGCTGGAGGAAGGTGAGTAAAGCTTTTTTATTTCACTCTGGGCAGCAGCATGGGGGCCATATCTAACATAGGGGGGGCATGTGCCATCACAGGGGGGCGCAGGCACATATAATATGCGTTGCTTCCCCTGCCCATCCCCGCGGTGCGGTTTCATCACCACGGTGATGGACAGCGGCAGTGCATATTATATGAGCGGGAGCAGGAGATCTCCCACTGCCTCCTGCAGCCTGCACCAGCCTCCGCCAGCACCCGGACAGGCTCCAGAGCCCTATCACTTCCCTGCAGTATAATCCATCTAATCATTAGATAATGCGGCCGACGGCCCTGAACTGCTGATAAGTCACCAGCCCGGGGGACAAATGCCTCCCTGCTACCTGGCCCAGTCCGCTCCTGTGGTAGTGTGATGGTCTGAGGTTCTTTTGCTGCTTCAGGACCAGGAAGTATTGCTGTGGTAAATGGAACAATGAATTCTGCAGTCTACCAAAAAATCCTGAAAGAGAATGTTTGGTCATCTGTTCGTGACCTCAAGCTGAAGCGCACTTGAGTTATTCAGCAGGACAATAATATAATATAATAATAAAACTTTATTTGTATAGTGTCAATATATTCCGTAGCGCTTTACAGTGCAACGGTACATATAAGAATAATATACGGTACAGAAAGGTAATGCAGAACAGTAGTTACATACAATAAACATAGAGTCAACTTAGGAAATACAATAAAAAGGCAATAAATGAAGGTGAGCCTATCTAAGACGGGATGGGAACACAAAGTACAGGGGCTTATAACAATGAATATCTTATGTCTAAATGACTACTGTTAGGGAGAAGGATAGGCCGCCCTGAAGAGGTGTGTTTTTAGGGAGTGTCTGAAGCTATGCAAGTTGTGGATGGTCCTAATTTCTTGGGGTAGAGCATTCCAGAGGTTTGGTGCAGCTCGAGAGAAGTCTTGGAGTCGGGAATGGGAGGTTCGGATTAATGCCGATGTTAGTCGGAGGTCACGTTCAGAGCGAAGGGGACGGGTGGGGTGGTAGACAGAGATGAGGGTGGAGAGGTAAGGAGATGCCACACCATGAATAGCTTTGTGGGTGACAACGAGCAATTTGAATTGGATTCTATAGTGTACGGGTAGCCAATGTAGTCACTGGCACAGAGCAGAAACATCTGAGTAATGGTTTTCTAGATAGGTGATCCTGGCTGCTGCATTGAGGATAGACTGGAAGGGGAAAGCTTACTGTGGGGGAGGCCAGCTAATAAAGAATTACAGTAGTCAAGGCGGGAATGAATCAGGCCACGGTGAGGGTTTTAGTTGTTTCCATGGTGAGGAAAGGGCGAATTCTGGAGATATTTTTCAGGTGCAAGCGACAGGAGCGGGTAAGAGATTGTATATATGGGGTGAAGGAGAGATCAGTGTCCATCAAAACACCGAGATAGCGAGCCTGCTGACTAGGCGTTATCGTGGTGCCACACACCGAGAGAGATGTCAGGTTTAGGGAGGTTGGCAGAGGGTGGGAGCAGAAGAAGTTCAGTTTTGGAAAGGTTGAGTTTCAGATAGAGAGCGAACATGATATTGGAGACTGCGGTTAGACAGTCATTGGTGTTCTTTATTAGAGCGGGAGTAAGGTCAGGGGCTGAAGTGTATAATTGTGTGTCATCAGCATAGAGATGGTACTGGAAGCCAAATCTGCTGATGGTCTGTCCGATCGGGGTGTGTAGAGAGAGAAGAGGAGAGGGCCAAGGACTGGACCCTGAGGGACCCCAATAGTGAGAGGAAGAGGGGAGGAAGTGGAGCCAGAGAATGATACTCTGAAAGAGCGGTCAGAAAGATAGGAAGAGAACCAGGAGAGAGCCGTGTCCTTGATGCCAATGGAGTGCAGCATAGAGAGTAGGAGATGGTGGTCAACAGTGTCAAAAGCCGCAGGGAGGTCAAGAAGGATAAGCAGAGAGTGGTCACCATTACGTTTTGCTGTCAGAAGGTCATTGGTCACTTTGATGAGGGCAGTTTCTGTAGAGTGTAAGGGGCGGAAGCCAGACTGCAATGGATCTAAAAGAGGGTGAGTGGCGAGGTAATGGGTGAGGCGGGTGTAGACCAGGTGCTCCAGGAGTTTTGAGATGAAGGGGAGATTGGAGACAGGTCTGTAGTTATTTGTGCAGGATGGGTCAAGGGATGTTTTCTTTAGTAGTGGAGTAATAATAGAGTGTTTGAAGGAGGAGGGGAAGATGCCAGTAGAGAGGGAGAGATTGAAGATTGTGGTTAAGTGAGTGGTGACCACTGGAGAGAGGGTCTGTAGTAGGTGTGAGGGAATGGGGTCAGAGGTGCATGTAGTGGGACGTGAGGACGAGAGGAGCCTGGAGACTTCTTCTTCTATGACTGGGTCAAAAATGGAGAGTGAACCAGAGGGGATGTGGGGACAGATGGGAGTAGAAACACTTGAAGGTTGGGAGCTGATTTCCTGACGGATGTTTTCTATTTTCTCTGTGAAGTAAGAGGCCAGATCATCAGCACAGAGGTCAGTGATAGGAGCCTGCACTTTCGGACTGAGGAGAGAGTGAAAGGTGTCAAAGAGTTTCTTTGAGTTGTTGGCTAGTGAGGAGATCAGGGTGGTGAAGTAGGTCTGTTTGGCGAGGTGAAGGGCAGAGTTGTAGGTTTTTAGCATGAATTTATAATGGATAAAGTCTCCTGGTGAGCGAGTTTTCCTCCATAGGCGTTCGGCACTCCTCAAGCATCGCTGGAGGAATCGAGTTTGTGATGTGAGCCAGGGCTGTTTTACTCTGTGTTTGGAGGTTCTGAGGGTGAGGGGCGCTATTTGGTCCAGGGTACGTTTGAGAGTCTCATTGTAGTAATTCACAGCCAGATTGAGGCAGGAGAAGGAGGAGATTGGGGACAGTGATGAGAGAAGAGAGTCTGTGAATGTATGAGGGTTGATGGCCTGTAGGTTTCTGAATGTGTGATAGGTCGGACTATGCTGTGATGGGCGAGGGTTTGTGAGTGTGAAGGAGAGAATGTTGTGATCAGAGAGAAGGAGATGAGTTGTCTAAGGAGGAGGTAGAGCAGAGTCGGGTAAAGACCAGGTCAAGGGTGTTACCATCCTTATGTGTCTCAGAGGTTGAGAGTTGCGAGAGGCCAAGAGAAGTGGTTAGAGATAGGAGCTGGGATGCAGATGTGGAGTTGGGGCTGTTTATGGGGATGTTAAAGTCTCCCAGGATGAGGGTTGGTAATTCTGAGGACATGAAGTGCGGCAGCCACGCGGAGAAGTGGTCGAGGAAGTGGGTGGGTGAACCTGGGGGGCAGTATACCACCGCTACTCTGAGGGGGAGAGGACGGAACAGCCTAATGGTGTGAACCTCAAAAGAAGGGAATGAGAGTGATGGAGTGGGGGGATGACTTGGAAAGTACATTGTGGGGACAGGAGTAGGCCAACTCCACCACCACGTCTGTTTCCAAGTCTTGGGGAATGAGAGAAGCGTAGACCGCCGTAGGAGATAGCAGCAGGGGAGGCAGTGTCTGAGTCCTAGATCCAGGTTTCGGTAAGGGCCAAAAGGTTAAGAGAGTTAGTAAGAAAGTAGTTGTGGATAAAGGAAAGTTTGTTGCATGCGGACCGTGTATTCCAGAGGGCACATTTAAAAAAAGGAGATGAAGGTGTGCAGGTAATGCTAATAAGGTTACTGGGATTTCTGTGTGAGGCGTGGGGTGGGTTGAAGTTGGAAGAGGGTGGACCAGGATTGGGAGAAATATCGCCTGACATAAGCAGTAATAGAAAGAGAAAGAGAGAGTAATGTTTGACTCTATGACATTGTTTTTGTTGATGCAAGACCCTGGAATATGACGGGCTTAGATTATTGAGTAGGGTGAAGAGAGTATGAGAGCAGGACATAGTAAAGGGAAGCAGAGAGGGGCTGATGTGGATAAAGGGTGATGGAGGGGGAATTGGGCGGTAAAAGTGGATGACTAATGCACATAGATATAAAAGCATTGAACTGAAGGACATTTTGATGCAATGGGCTAAGTAAAATACTGAGAGGTAGTAGATGGGTAGAGTTGTTACCTTCTGGTTACCTCTGGCTTATCTCTGGTATATCCCTGAATTCCACTTAGAAATGCCACTTTGAAATGGCACAGATGCCAAGGCACAGAGGCCTTACACCATGCTACTTAAAGCTCTTGTGAACAACAGACAATGTGCCAGGTATGAAGAGGAGAGGGGTCAGAGGAGAGGGATACATCACACCAGGGGACAATTAACAAATTACTGCTAAGAGGAAAGTTGGGGTCAGGATCAGCAGGAGACAGAGACAAGGGCAGGAGGAGAAAAAAAAAGCATATTTCTAAGGTACAAAGTAGATGGGAGAATATGTCATACCATCAAAATACATTAGGGGCACACAGTCAGATTGGACACAGTGGAGGTTAGATACGTCACTATGAAGTCTCTTTCTGTACCATCAAAATACATTAGACAATGATCCAAAACACCAGCAAATCCACCTCTGAATGGCTTAATAAAAATAAAATTAAGACTTTGTACTGACCTAGTCAAAGTCATGATCTTAATCCAATTGAGACGCTGTGGCATGACCTTAAAAAGGTTAATGCTTTAAAATCCTCCAATGTGGCTGTATTACAACAGAGCAGAGATGAGTGACCAAAATCTCCCCAGAGCATGTAAAACACGCATTGCCAATTATCACAAATGCTTGATTGCAGTTGTTGCTGCTAAGGATGGCCCAACCAGTTATTAGGTTTAGGGGTTATCACTTTTTCACAATTGTAAACTATGATACAACACTTTGCTACATAAACCTGAACCCCCCTGCAAGGGGACTGTTTTTACATTGTATTGATTAACAACTGTTCAAATGCTTTTGCTTTTCTTTTCTTTCCCCTTGTCTCACAATAAAATTTTGTTGAAACTAAAAAATATATATGCCAATGATTCTTTACATGCATAAAATGTTTGAGTTTTCAAACAGTGTTATTGTTTTATGGAAAACATTAATTGTGTCTTTCTGGCAATGTATCCAAGATTTTGTTATTAGATTATTACTTAAAGAGGACCTGTCACCCCCCGTACATGCTGATTTAATTATAGCACTAAATGCAGCATGTCTGCTGCATTCAGGCAAGGGGTCCCCCATCCCTTGGTCCCCCCTGTACCCCGAGATAATTGAATTTAAAAACTTACAATGTGGAGCCAAAGAGGTGGGGTTTAGTGATTGGAGCCACTTCTCTTCACAGGGCAATTTCATGCCCCCTGTATGTATTATCCTCCCTCCGCCGCCTCCTTCCTGTCAATCATGGTCCCCTCTCCTGCGCCTGCAGCATGAAAAGCTGGATGCAGGTGCAAAGCGAGGGATCGTTTTTGGAGATTTTGGCTGCCTACCCCGCCTCCAGCGGTGATGTGACTGCTTTTCCCCCCCTGCCCCGTGGATAACATGGAGCAGGGCGGTTAAAGGAGCTGACATCACCGCAGGAGGCCGGCCACCCCACCTCCTGCCGTAATGTTACCGCTTATCCCCGCCCTTCTCCATGCTATCCACGGAGCAGGCGGGGAAAGGCGGTGACATCACCGCAGGAGGCGGGGCAGGTGGTCTGCACTCCAAAAATTATCCCTCGCTCTGCCCCTATGTCCATCTTCTCATGCAGCTGGCGCAGGAGAGGGGACCATGAACGACAGGAGGGAGGCGGCGGAGGGAGGATAATACATACAGAAGGCGTGAAACTGCCCTGTGAAGAGAAGTGGCTCCAATCACTAAACCCCACCTCTTTGGCACCACATTGTAAGTTTTTAAATTCAATTATCTCAGGGTACAAGGGGGGCTAGAGACATGGGGGAACCCTTGCCTGAATGCAGCAGACATGCTGCATTCAGTGCTGCAATTAGATCCGCATGTATGGGGGAGTGACAGGTCCTCTTTAAGCCTATATAATTATTATTGTGACACTTTCATTTGGAGTAACCCAAATTCCAGGCTATTGCATAATAATTTTTATACAGTCATATGAAAAAGTTTGGGCACCCCTCTTAATCTTACTCATTTTTATTTGTTTAAAATTGGGTTTTTGCAACAGCTATTTCAGTGTGATATATGTAATAACTGATGGACACAGTAATATTTCAGGATTGAAATGAGGTTTATTGTACTAACCGAAAATGTGAAATATGCATTATTTCAAAATTTGACAGGTGCAAAAGTATGGGCACCTCAACAGAAAAGTGACATTAATATTTAGTAGATCCACCTTTTGCAAAAATAACAGCCTCTAGTCGCTTCCTGTAGCGGTTAATGAGTTCCCGGATGAAGGTATTTTTGACCATTTCTCTTTACAAAACAATTCCAGTTCAGTTAAGTTTGATAGTCGCCGAGCATGGACAGCCCGCTTCAAAACATCCCACAGATGTTCAATGATATTCAGGTCTGGGGACTGGGATGGCCATCCCAGAACATTGTAATTGTTCCTCTGCATGAATGCCTGAGTAGATTTGGAGCGCTGTTTTGGATCATTGTCTTGCTGAAAGAGCCAATCCCCGACGTAACTTCAACTTTGACACTGATTCTTGAACATTATTCTCAAGAATCTGCTGATACTGAGTGGAATCCATGCGACCCTCAACTTTAACAAGATTCCCGGTGCTGTCATTGGCCACACAGCCCCAAAGCATGATGGACCCTCCCCCAAATTTGACAGTGGGTAGCAAGTGTTTTTCTTGGAATGCTGTGTTTTTGTGGCTCCATGCATAACGCCTTGTTGTATGACCAAACAGCTCAATCTTTGTTTCATCAGTCCACAGGACCTTCTTCCAAAATGAAACTGGCTTGTCCAAATGTACTTTTGCATACCTCAGGTGACTCTGTTTGTAGCGTGCATGCAGAAACGGCTTCTTTCACATCACTCTCCCATACACCTTCTCCTTGTGCAGTGTGCGCTGTATTGTTGACCGATGCACAGTGACACCATCTGCAGCAAGATGATGCTGCAGGTCTTTGGAGGTGGTCTGTGGATTGTTCTTGACTGTTCTCACCATTCTTCTTCTCTGCCTTTCTGATATTTTTGTTGGCCTGCCTCTTCTGGCCTTTACAAGAACTGTCCCTGTGGTCTTCCATTTCCTTATTATGTTCCTCACAGTGGAAACTGACAGGTCAAATCTATGAGACAACTTTTTGTATCCTTCCCCTGAACAACTATGTTGAACAATCTTTTTTTTCAGATCATTTGAGAGCTGTTTTGAGGAGCCCATGATGCCATTCCTCAGAGAAGATGCAAATAGGAGAACAACTTGCAAGTGGACACCTGAAATAGCTTTCTCATGATTGGATACACCGGCTATGAAGTACAAAGCTCAATGAGGTTACCAAACCAATTTAGTGCTTCAGTAAGTCAGTAAAAAGTAGTTAGGAGTATTCAAATCATGAAAATCAGAAGGGTGCCCATACTTTTGCACCTGTCAAATTTTGAAATAATGCATATTTCACATTTTTGTTTAGTGCAATAAACCTCATTTCAATCCTGAAATATTACTGAGTCCATCAGTTATTACATATATCACACTGAAATAGCAATTTTAAACAAAAAAAAAATGAGTAAGATTAAGAGGGGTGCCCAAACTTTTTCATATGACTGTAATAATATAATAATAATATTGCATATTAAATTTGATAAACTGTTCACATCATGTGATGTAATGTTGCTTTGTTGATTAATGTTGAATGGTCACATATGTCACATAGTTGTCATTTTACACTAGTACTTAATATATGACACATAGTCATTAATTTAATATTATGAGATTTTATGTGTAAGCACTACTTTTTTAGCTTATTTTCCCATGTCTATTGGTCTGCTTGTGAATTGATCAACTAATTATCAAGTAGGTATATTTGATGGTGCCAGATTTAGGTGTTGGGTAAGGCTGGCTTCACACCACTTTTTTTTGTATCCGGGGCTGACCGGTGTGAATTGGACACCCCCGGATCCGATTCCGGCCCCATAGACTATGGGGCGGAATACGCCGGATGAATGTCTTTTGGCATCCGGTTTTTGGATGTCCGGGAGAATCCGGGAGGAATCGGATTTTTCTCCCGGACACAAAATCGGAGTATGCAGCATTTTTTGTGTCCGGGGAGAAAATGCTCCCCAAATCGGATCCTCCCGGATTCTCCCGGATCCTCTCAGATCCGGGGCAATCCTGCGCTCCCTAGCATGGGAGCCTATGGGGCTGGATTGCCCCGGTCTGGGAGAATCCGGGAACCGGACACCTGTGGCTGCACGCCGCTGATATTTCAGGACTGCAGCTAGCTCCCCGCAAGCCGCGGTCCTGAATCATCAGCAGCGGCTGCACACCAGACCGGAGGGCATATTAGCCTTCTGGTTGTGTGTCCTGTTCCGGTTCGGGGCTGTCAGGTTCATCCCTGACAGCCGCGGATCGAATCTTGCCATGGTGTGAAGCCAGCCTAAGATTATTTGATCTCGTGCGTGTTTCAGCAATTGTATTTCAATGACTAAGAACCTTGAAGTTGAGGTTTTGTATTGTACTTTATATCTGCTATATTTTTTAATGAAAGAACACTTATTGCATTTGAAATGCATTGAAACTTATTACTGCTATGAAAAGCTGCTGTATTCTTTTATGAACCATCATAAAAAATAATTTTATTATATATGGATTGCTTGTTGTTTGCTTAAACCTAAGCAATATCAAGGCGCGAAGGCTACCCTTCAAGTATATCAGATGCTGATCGGGTGAGCTGGCATTTTTTCAGCCTATTAATCAATGATTGTGTGTTCTGCCGTGACCACCTTTCATAATGTTTATTTGTCTTAATGTTTGAGGCAAGAATTTTTATAGTGCAGTTAAGCATTTGTTTGCCGGGACTATGAACAGTTGAATACATACTCTATATGAATAGACACATATGCATGTGTTGGGCCCACAAGGGTCTAAGATACTCAGATCTCAGGTACTTGGGTGCAGGGATGTCACAGGTGGTCAATGCCCGAGCCTGTGCCCTTGCAGTGACAGTAAAAAGGGGGTGTATTTGCAGGGATAAAAATTTATAGATGAATGTTGTGATGCCACCTGTAGATCTGGTGATGGCACCGGCGCTGCTGGGGCCTCCAGGGTGATGGGGGGCATCAAGGTGTTGTAGCTCCCTACAGGTAGAGCGGGATTCCAGGGGCTGTAAGGGTAGAATGGTGGAATAGGGTAGCGTAGTCTTTGCTGTGTGGGACAGGCTGGAAGGATGGACACATACAAGAAAGACTTTTTCTGTACCTTTACTGATGATTTGCAGGTACACTTCCAGGGTTGAAGGGTGCACTCTGGGATTTCCACACCGAGTGGGCTATAGGCCTCCTTGTCCTGTTCCTTGTCCTGAAGTCTGGCGTGTGTGGAACCAGCCCTGACTTCTCTTCTTTCTCACACCCGTGTTGCTGCACTGAGGGCTCTGACTTTACTACTGCTACCTCTTCTGCGGCTCCTGGCTCTCAAATGGGGAGTGCTGCGGGTGCCTGGGAAGCTAAGCCTCCACGGTGTACCGGGATTCACTACTGGGCTAATCTCTCCCTTGCAGACTCGGACTCCAGTGTCCGGTGTTCTCTTGGGGTGAGCCGGAATGGCTCCTCTGCTCCTGCTGTACTGTTCCTCATCTCTGCCTTTGGTCCTCACTCTCTGGGCCCTCACACTGGCTCTGGCGGTGCACTGGTTTCGGGCCTAGCACGGCTCCGGTAACAAGTTTTGCTAGCTAGGCTCTGAGCTGATCTTCACAGTTCTCCTAGTGACTGCACACTCTAGCTAACTCCACCCCACCACCTATATTTATAGGGGATCTGGCTTAACAGCAACCAGTGGTGCTCCCCCTACAGGCCTGGAGTGGAAGCTGTGTGTATGTGGGTACCAGATGTGGAAATCCCTTGGTGTACTAACTGGTTGTGTGGCTACCTGGCACAGAGCGTCACACGTTTTTCTCAATATCTGTCATGAAATCAGAATAAACTTTTCCCATTTTAGATCAATTAGGATTACTATAATTATTAATATTTGCCAAATGCCAGAATAATGAGAGAGAGAATGTTTTAAGATTTTTTTTAAGACTTTCTGCAAAGTCACATGTTTACATACATTTCATTAGTATTTGGCACCATTGCCCTTAAACTGTATGACTTGGGTCAAACGTTTTGGATATCCTAAGTCAAGTTTCTCTCAATAGCCGACTAAAATTAATATTTCCGGATCCCCACGCTTGTGTTTTAGACAACCTGCGAATCTAAAAAACATCATTGTCAGAAGCTCCCTGTCCTCTCCAACAGCAACAGGAACCTTTCCCTGCAACCAGAACAGGTGCAAAACCTGTCCATCTACAACGGACAAGATAAAGATTCCTGGGATAGACCAGGACTACAAGATCCCAAGTAACTTCAGTTGCATCACAAGCAATGTGGTGTATTTAATCATATGTACCAAATGTACAACAGGTGGCATGTATGTAGGTGAGACCGGGCAAAAATTCAGGAAAAGAATGAATTCTCATCACCACTCAAAAAAAGAAAAGCGTATGGACCTACCTGTAGCAAAACATTTTTCCAGCCCTGACCACAGTGAAACCGATATGGAGCTGTTCATCTTAAAAAGCAACTTCAAATCTCAGAGAGAGAAGAATTTGGGAATGCAAATTGATAACGACCTTTGACACATTCAAAACCGGATTAAATGTATCACATGGATTCATGGCTTTTTAAATAACATGAATGGACATTTGTGGACATCACAGATTCATGCGTTTTTATATAAATTGAAAAGACATTTGGGGATATCACATCTTCCAACAGACTCCATTTTGAGGACAATGAACTTTTGACACTTCTTATGTGAACACCCTCGCTTCCTTTTATTGCTTTCATCAACTCACTTAAGTATTTTCAGTTCTCCATAGACCACTACAATATAGCCATTATACAATTTGTTCTACTTATCTTCGACTTTTAGTTTCAATTTCCCAGCTCATCTCTTCCTCCCTAGCCTGACTCTGCTTTACGTCACCTGTCGCATTTACTATAACATCTAAGACTGTTTTATTTATTTATTTATTTATTTATTTTCTTTTGTTTCATTTGCGTATGACTGACGAAGGGGCCACAGTGACCCAAAAGCTTGTTTACCCTTTTTTCAGTTAGCGATTAAAAGGTATCAACCACTGAGGACTCTCAGATTCTAATATTTCAGAATAGCTGGTAGGAATTTGGGTCCATTCCTCCTGACAGAACTGGTGTAGCTGAGCCATGTTTGTAGGACGCCTTGTTCGCACCTGCCTTTTTAGCTTAGCCCATACATTTTAAATAGAATTGAGATCAGGGCTTTGTGATAGCCACTCCAAAACATTGACTTTGTTATCCTTAGGACACTTTGTAACCAGTTTGACAGTATGCTTTAGGTCATTGTCCATTTGGAAGACCCATTTCTGCCCAAGCTTTTCCTTCCTGGTGATGTTTTGCGATGTTGCTTCAGTATTGCCACATACTCTTCTGTCCTCATGAGGCCAATTATTTTGTGAAGTTCACCAGTCCCTCCTGCTGCAAAACAACCCCACAACATGATGCTAGCAACCCTCGCTTTTCCCAGTTGGGATGGTGTTCTTAGGCTTCCAAGCTTCTCCCTTTTTTCTCCAAACGTAACGATGGTCATTTTGGCCAAACAGTTCAATTTGTTGTTTCGTCAGACCAAAGGACATCTCCAAAAATGTAGGTCTGTGTTCCTGTGTACATTTGTAAAAGTAATCTGGCTTTTTTAAGTTTCTTTTGGAGTAATGGCTTATTCCTGGCAGAGTGACCCTTCAGCCCATGTTGATGCAGTACTCGTTTCACTGTGGATAATGACACAATCTTACTAGCTTCTGTAATTATCTTCACAAGGTCTTTTGCTTTTGTTCTATGCACATGTTGGACCAAGTCTGAGACACAGAACACGCCTCCTTCCTGAGCGGTATGATGGCTGGACATTCCCATCTCGTTTGTACTTGAGTATGATTGTTTGTACAATGAGGTATCTGTAAGTTGCACCAAAGGATGAACTAGACTTAGTGCAAGTCCACAATTCTGTAAGCGATATCTTGGCTGACTTCTTTAGATGTTCCCACGATGCTACATCATGAAGTAGTGTGTTTCAGGTATGCATTAAAATACATCCACAGGTGTGTCTCTAACTCAGATATTGCCAATAAACCTATCAGAAGCTTCCAAATACATGACATCATTCATAAAGGCTTTGCCAAATAGTTTAATCTTAGTCTATGTAAACTGGTGACTTTGCAGAAAGTAATGAAAGTGCCTTAAAACATTCTCTCTCTCTCATTATTCTGGCATTTGTCAATTATAGTTAATGATGGTAATCTAATTGACCTAAAACAGGAAAGGTTTATTCTGATTTCATGTCAGAAAGTGAGAAAACACGCACGTGTCTTTTTGTCCTTTAATAAAGCGTATCTAAACTTCTAGTTTAAACTGTATGCTGCATTTATAGAATGGCTACCAGCTATTGCTACCAGCTCAAATATTCACAAAAACTCTTGTTAAGTGGAATGAGAACCATGTGGCATCTGACTCCATTATTAACGTATTTTTTTGAAATGCATGATTCTAAGAGGTTTATGCCTCACAGTTGTTTCAATTCTTTGGCTGAATGTAATTGTAATATGCAATTCTATACTTGTGAACTGTTCTTTGAAATTAATGGAACTAATATTCAAGCATACAAGATGCTATTGAATTAAAAGTTCTATGGAATTAATAGCGCTATATAAATGAATAAATATTATTATATATTATTATATTGTAATAGAAAAATGGAATTCACTGTGGGTGTCTTAAATATGTTATTGGATAAAAATGAACATCTCACATAATATGGGAGAACTATGGTGTATTCAGGCTTGTTAGCTGGTATTTTCTTTATCCAATAAAGTTTTTAAAACACCATCAGTGCCACTTTACGCCTTACATTATTACATCTTCACGTGCTCTGTTAGGCTAGGTTTGCATCAAGATAGGCTCTTCGTTCGACAATCCGCTTGAAGGTCTGCACTTGTCATCATCATTAACGCAATGAAACCTCAGCATTCGATTGCATTGTTTCCATATCAATGCATGGGTGAGCGGAATCAAAGCACATTCAAACGCATGCACAAAAGTACCTGCACTTGGACGCATGTGTTTTAGCAAGCGCACAGCTAACCGCTGGAAGCACTGTTAAGGGAGGACAACATCTACATGAAATTTTTATCTTATCCCATGGTCCATTTTCCTGAATTAATCAATCTAGTTAAATCACAGGGTTTTATTTTAGGAACTTTTTCGTAGTAGCAAGCAGAATTTATATGTACAGCTGTTATGACAATTCTTACAATGGTAAGGATAGCAGGGTATAGGGCTTACTACAACAATAAATTGAAGCAATGGCCCAATAATATATTGAAAATAAAGGGTGAAAGGTTGAAGGGGTTAAAACTTAACCTTTATTTGTCATCTCTTAAAATGAGTATAGAGTCAATAAAAAATAAAAACTACAAATAGTGCAAGATAGCACTGTGACTGTCACCAGTGTCAGTGATATAAAACTATCCCTGTATAGTCACAGGGTCATAGTGTATAGGGTTACCAACCTCGCACCTTTTATTTAACAGTACCAGAGGTATACCCTTATATCTCTCACTACCTAAATCAAGGTCCCACTCTCTCTTGTGGTCCTTAGGTGAAAGAGATATATGTAACGAGAGCACAATAACCCCACACTTCCCAAATTAGAAAGATCTCACCGGGTTCTCTCTTGTCGTTACCACTTGGGTCTTCCCAACTCCATATGGTCCTATGACTTTTTCGACCAACGGGTTGCCGACTCAACAGTTGTTCATTTTTAAATATGCCACCACGTCCTTCCTCCCGACGCGTTTCGTGTCAAACTCTCATCAGGGGAGTCATGGTTTTCTGGAAGCAGGGACCGCTACACCGCTGCAGATCCCCCTTGTGGTCTATGGCAAAGTTTTGATGCCTGAAGCAGTGCAAAAAGTTTACATTAGTACACCGGTTATACTGCAACAATGCTCAATCCTGTTTCCCAATTGTAGTTACACCACCCTCCATGCCCTCACCACTGGTAACACTTACCCAGCCTAGCTGTGCATGGCATCTGTGGTTTGAACAACCCGCTGCGGTCATTTCCCGCTATTTATCACTGCTTCCATTGCAGTCACGTGTTGTTTCGTGTCGCCGGAAGTGACGCAGCAGAGATGCGTCACCGTATTACGTCGCTCCGGCGATGTGGAACGCACGTGCGTACCACCTTACGTCGCTCGAGCGATGTGGAACGCACGTGCGTTCCACTTTATGTCGCTCCAGCTATGTGAAACGCATATGCGTTCCACGCTCCTTCCTGGATCTAACTCATTGGTTGGGAGTGAGTGTGAGGTGTAATCACTCCCTCCAGGGGCGGAGCCTCTCAGGAATGTGAGAATCACCTCCTTACACACATTCCTTTACATCAGAGATCTCCTATCCAAAGAGAGGTTTCTCTGTGTTTCCCAAAAGGGTATTTAAAGGATTCCTGTCGCATCAGTATACCGTAATACACATCCCAATTGTTTTATACTTGCGTTTTGTGGAGTGCTCCTAATAGAGATTGCCCACTTCAAAGACCATATTCTCAATCCAGTCGTACATTTCCCAGCGGCTGCAGACCAGGTCAAGGGGGAGGGGTTTAAAGGCTCACATTTTGAGATTATGGTGCATGATGTATACTTGCAATAACTAAGATCTCCCAATTTGGCATAGTGGAGAGGGTTCGTATTGGGGTACAGTGAAGGAAGATAGGACCCAGAAACCGCACCAAAGTGTCCATTCCCTCCCCACTACAGGTATCCTATACACATTTGGACTATCCCTGCCTAGCCGTGGAGGTTGGAACCCAATGTACGGAGTCGGCGCCCCCACTCGACGTCGTCTTTCCCTCCTACACTTTCCCTGTTCTAGTGTGCCCCCAAAAATGGAGTATAGGACAGAGCTTTGACACTTTGGTGCGGTTTCTGGGTCCTATCTTCCTTCACTGTACCCCAATACGAACCCTCTCCACTATGCCAAATTGGCGCTCATAAGCTATCACATTCCCATGGTACAGGTCCCGGTCCGGGTGGCCCTGGGGAAGATGTTCCTCAACGTACCGGCGGCCCACAAATACCTCCAAATAGAGACCTTCCTCGTGGGCAAAGCCGTAACCGGTACCCAGGCTGAAAGTTGTCACCACTCCCTTCTTTCGTTGTTCCGGGGGCAACGGGGGCTGGTAACAGGCCATGACGTGGGCCTGGTGAATCTCCAGTTCATTAGCCCACCAGGTCTCACGTCGCCGGTGTCGTTTGGCCTGGTTATTCGGGTTGGGGTTAAGTAAACCACGGGTGCCCTACCAGTTGCCAGTTGTGCCCATCATCAGCTGCAGGTAGAACCCCCAGCTACAGTGGCACTACATAAACTTGCAAGGTGTAATACCTCCCTGAGGCACCTAGCCATAGGGGCGCCACACACCACCTTGGTGAAATACACCCGCTCGCGGGTGTTAAAGCCAAACCGGGTGTGAGTTGACATTTTTTAACATGTTAACCGGGTAACTTTCATATCAACAATAAACAATAAGATTGGTTTTGGTAATCTTCCTTTGCAGGAAGCACTGTGCTTATAACGTTGCAAACTGGAACAATAATAACACTTTACTCTCATCGGTCCAACAGGGACTGGGTATCAAGTCTCTGAAACAATGTTCATCAGGCTTTTTCACACAAAGTAGTAATTTGCATTAAAGTCTATGCCAAAACTCCATAAAGGTACCTTTACATGCGGCAACTTTTCTAGGAATTTCACTGGCAACTTACTGGTTGCAGTGAAATCATGGAGACATTGTTCCATTTGTACACAGCAACAAGATAGAACAATGTATCCATGATTTCACCGCAACCAGTAAGTTGCCAGTGAAATTCCTAGAAAAGTTGCCGCGTGTAAAGGTACCCTAACAGTGCAGGGGAAGCAATGAAATAATAACATTAACTATTTACACTTTTGCAATGCAATACCAGGCTGCTTGTCTTCTTATTCTTCAACTCTACTGACCCGGATTGCAAACCACCCGCGGGGACCTGCGTGGTGCTCATAAGTTATCATATCCCCACAGTACAGGTCCCGGTCCGGGTGGCCCTGGGGAAGATGTTCCTCAACGTACCGGTGGCCCACAAATACCTTTGAATAGAAACCTTCCTCGTGGGCAAAGCCGTAACCGATACCCAGGCTGAAAGTTGTCACCACTCTCTTCTTTCGCGGGTCTGGTGAGTCTCCAGTTCATTAGCCCACCAGGCCTTATGCCACCGGTGTGGTTCGGCCTTGTCATCTGGGCTGGGTTGAGTAAACCACGGGCGCCCTATTGGTTGCCAGGTGTGCCTGTCGTGAGCTGCAGGTAGAACCGCTCTCCTTTCTCCAGCTGCAGCAACCAGTGCTGGTACCGGGATCCTCCATTGCTCGCGGGGCCCGGCCTCCTCCGTACCACCGACGGCTCCTTCATCCTCCAGATTCGCCTCCTCCTCCCCAACACCGACCTGGCTGGCCATATTTGCGATCGGCTCCATCAGCTTGGGCTCCTCTGGGAACTGAATGAGATCCTCCACCTCGATGATATCCTCCTCTCCGGGGTCCACAGATGGTATGGCAACGGGTTACGGGGTGTCAGCAGGGCGCTCAAGGGTTACCGGGTCATCTGTTTGGGTTGCAACAGTCACCCAGCGCTCCTGGTCTCGTTGAGCTGCTGCCCTTTTCCGCCGGTCCAGCTGGAGCACCATTTCTACTCTCCAGCGTTGGATGGTCCACTCAGTGGCCTCCTGGATTTGGGCCTGTAGATCACTAAGGGCCGCTCCCAGAAAGCATTGTCCTCACCCTCTGTTTCAAGCGTAGCTACACCCAGGGCTACACGCTCAGCCAGAATGTCCTCCTCGACCTCCCGTCAATTGTTTGAAGCTGGGGACTGCCATTGTTTCACAGCTACACACGGGTAACGTGGCTTGTGGCAAACTTCCAACGAGACTTTTTATGGATATCTTTGAGAAATGGCTTTCTTCTTGCCACTCTTAGATAAAGGTCAGATTTGTGCAGTGTACGACTGATTGTTGTCCTATGGACAGACTCTCCCACCTCAGCTGTAGATCTCTGCAGTTCATCCAGAGTGATCATGGGCCTTTTGGCTGCATCTCTGATCAGTCTTCTGCTTGTTCGAGATGAAAGTTTAGAGTGACGGCCGGGTCTTGGTAGATTTGCAGTGGTCTGATACTCCTTCCATTTCAATATGATCACTTGCACAGTGCTCCTTGAGATGTTTAAAACTTGGGAAATCTTTTTGTATCCAAATCCGGCTTTAAACTTCGCCACAACAGTACCTCGGACCTGCCTGGTGTTTCTTGGTCTTCATGATGCTCTCTGCACTTGAAACAGAACCCTGAGACTATCACAGAGCAGGTGCATTTATACAGAGACTTTATTACACACAGGTGGATTGTATTTTCATTTCCAGTCATTTAGGACAACATTGGATCATTCAGAGATCCTCACTGAACGTCTGGAGTGAGTTTGCTGCACTGAAAGTAAAGGGGCCAAATAATATTGCACGCCCCACCTTTCAGTTTTTTATTTGTTAGAAAAGTTTAAAATATCCAATAAATTTCGTTCCACTTCATGATTGTGTCCCACTTGTTTTTGATTCTTCACAAAAAAATTAGAATTTATATCTTTATGTTTGAAGCCTGAAATGTGGCAAAAGGTTGAAAAGTTCAAGGGGGCTGAATACTTTACCAACACACTGTATCTCTTAATTTTTATGTGTATACCATTGCTGAAATTCATGTATGAATTAATGGCAGTGTGCTGATACACAATGTATGAATAAGAATGATATGGAAACAAATCAACATATAGTAGGCGAGGTACAGTATGTATTGTTGGCCACTGTTGGTTGTATACAACCAAGAGGAACATACCCTGCCGTTTCCATACTTCGAATAAATGTATAGTTATCCATCCAGCATGAAGAGTGGCTGTAATATATTTAGTGAAAAAAACAAGAATCATGAGAGGGAGGTAGAGAGTGTAGGAGAAAAAAAGAGAGAAAGATGGAGAAATAGTATGAGACAGAAGCATATAGTGAGAAACAGAGAAAGAGAAAAAGAGTGCGACAGAAACAGAGTGAGACAGACAGAATGAGGCAGAAGTGGTAAGACACAGAAAGTTTACTGTTCTCTTTTGTTGGCAGAAGTTAACATTCAGCATTTCACATATCAGAGGAGACAAAGGAAAAGTTCTTATAGTTCCTGTACAAAAACAACAAAGGTATCATGAGAATGAAAAGGAGAGTACAAGAGAGACATAGAAACAGAAAAACCGTCTTGTTTCTTTTTCTTGGCAGAAACAATCCCTTAGAGAATTCAGATTGATTATTGAAGTCGTGACAAAAACACCATAATACATTGTGCAATATTTCTTCCATGTGCCATAATTCATTATGTCATCCCCACAGAGCGCACTCTGTAATAAAATAACTTATAAAAGTTGCAGTTAATAAATCATGACATTCTCTTTGTCTTATGATAACCATCCAACCCCACATACACACACATACAAGGCAGTGCGTAAGTGTCGCCAACCAGAAAAATGTTTTCAATTCAGTAGTTGCTCATAGCTTGCAAACATATTTCTCATACAGAAAAGTCAATTCCCTTGACACTACTGTAGTAAGTCCCACCAAGATACTGGTGGGTCATGTCAGGTCCTACCATTTTTTTCCCCCAGTAATAGTCAACACTTGCTGCATCAATATCATTAAAAGAGCAGTATATAACACTGGATGGAGTTTAGGTTCTTTTTCATGGTGTATAGCGTTGTACCAGTTTATTAATGATGAGCGAACCTACTCATCACTATTCAGTACTTGCCTGGACATTACGGGAGTTTTGGCTACTTGTTTTTTGTCCAGTACCATATGTGTGTGCTCGCCTTGCGAGAATCGAGTGTCAAGGCCAACATGTTTGACGCCTGATTTTTCAGCCACTAAACATGCTGGGCTTGCTTACAAATCACAGTAATGCCATTAACATCTTTATTGTGGCATTACTCTGAATTTTTGGCCACCTAGCATCATAGAGTCTATATAACCCTTGCGGCCATCATCTTGTGTACATTGCATCCGGAAACAGTGTAGTGTGAGCGTAGGGACAGAGCTCACACAACAGCTCTTTTAAGAGTCGAGTCTCTACTAGTTCAGAATAGTGTCGGGAGAGTTTTTCGAGGAGGGACAGAGAAAGCAGAGTAGAGTCCCAGTGCCTGCATATTAGACCAATAGCTCTTTTAAGAGCTACATCAAGTCTCTACCAGCTGAGAATAATGTAGAAGCAGTTTTTGGAGCAGGAAGAAAAAAAAGCAGAGTAGCATTCCAGTATCTGCATATTAGCTCTTTTAGAGCTAAATTTTCCCTAACAAGTGCATACTACAGGGTGGGCCATTTATATGGATGCACCTGAATAAAACGGGAATGGTTAGTGATATCAACTTCCTGTTTGTGACACATTAGTATATGGGATGGGGAACACTTTTCCAGATGGGTGGTGACCATGGTGGTCATTTTGAAGTCAGCCATTTTGGATCCAACTTTATTTTTTTCAATAGGAAGAGGGTCATGTGACACATCAAACGTATTGAGAATTTCATAAAAAAACAATGGTGTGCTTGGTTTTAACATAACTTTATTCTTTCATGAGTTAGTTACAAGTTTATGAAAGCTTATTAAATATGTTGAAAGTGCTGCCTATTGTGTCGGATTATCAAAGCAATCCTCTTCTCCCACTCTTGACACACTGTGATAGCAACACCGCAGAAGAAATGCTAGCACAGGCTTCCAGTATCCGTTGTTTCTGATGCTGCATATGTCGTATCTTCACAGCATACACAATTACCTTCAGATGAGTGATGAGGCAAACTTTTTTGTGAATAGTGAAGTTAACAAACAAAAGCACCGCTATTGGTTTGACACTAACCCACAGTGGATAGATCCCTCCAAGCCTGTTGGAACACAAAAATTGATGGTATGTTGTGGTATATGGGGTACAGAGATAGTGGG
Source organism: Allobates femoralis (assembly GCA_033576535.1). Classification (NCBI taxonomy): domain Eukaryota; kingdom Metazoa; phylum Chordata; class Amphibia; order Anura; family Aromobatidae; genus Allobates; species Allobates femoralis. The sequence continues at coordinate 554,728,293 of JARQOC010000001.1, read as the reverse complement.
GCCATTCTTCATCCATGGAAACCTCAATGCCATTTGATATCTGAAATTGCTACATGATTCAGATATCCAGCATCTGAAACAACGGATACTGAAAGCCTGTGCTAGCATTTCTTCTGCGGTGTTGCTATCAGTGTGTCAAGATTGAGAGAAGAGGGTTGTATTGACAATCCAGCACTTTGAACACATTTTATAAGTGGTCATTAACTTGTAAGTAACTAGAGATGGGCGAGTCCGAAAAGACTCGGAATCGCAAGACCCCAACGAGTCCGAGTCAAGGACTCGGGACTCGTTGCGAGTCCAGCGAGTCCAATGTTAATGAATAGGGACCCGAGTAATAGCGAATAATGACATTTACAACTCGCTGATGTGTCTCTGAAAGTGTGCGAGTCCAAACTCGCTGGTTTTTCTCTTATTTTGAGGCTTGTAGCCGATGATGCGAGGGAAGGGATTCTCCAGCACACACCATGCTTTAAGGAAACAGGAAGCGAGTCGCGCTGACAGGCGCACACACAGAGCGATCCATTCATCAGTGCAATCATGGCAGCAGGACGTGGCACGGTGAACACACTGCGTCTTATTGCACTTGTGGAGGCTCGTCCATTTCTATGGCTCCCTACAGATCCTGACTATGGGGATACGACCCAAATTAATACAGCCTGGAGAGAGATCGCCCAAGAGATGTTCCCTGCGTTCCATCGGAGTGACCATGAGGAACAGAGCAATCTAAGTAAGTTAAATGAGTTTACACGTTATATATTGCATTTACTGTATATATACTCGTGTATAAGCCGACCCGTGTATAAGCCGACCCCCCTATTTTTGCCCCGAAAAACTATGAAAACATATTCACCGCCATCCTGGTATACAGCGGCTATCACTGGTAGACAGCCCCCCAGCAGAGTATACACCTCCCCCTGCAGAGTATACAGGCCCCCAGCTGGGTATACATGCCCCCATATTGTGGTATACAGGCAGGGGCGGACTGGCCCAGGTGCCACGGGTCATGCGGCTGCAGGAGCATGAATAATCCGCATGTCCCTGAAGCAGCAGGCGGAAACGGAAGCTCCTGGCCGCGCGATGACGTCATCAGCACGCGGCTGCGTCCGGGAGTGAGCGTCTGTGAGTGGCGTGCGGCTGCGACTGTTAGCGAGCGGCTGTGAGGAGCGCGAGGCTGCGGCTGGGAGCGAGCCATAGGATAATGCGGGAGCTGCGGTGACTGTGAGGCGGCCGCCAGTCATCACCCCCCCCCACACCCCGTCCTCACCTGTGTCGGGCCAGTGAGGGAGGGTTGCGACCCAAACTGTAGGGTGCCAGTCAGTCCCTGTATACAGGGCCCTCAGTGTGTGTACAGGCCCCCCCAGCAGTGGGTATACAGGGCCCCCAGCAGTGGGTAGACAGTGGCCCAGTGGGTTTACAGGGCCCCCAGCAGTGGGAATACAGGGCCCCCATAGCAGGGTATACAGGACCCTGAATGTGTTATCATGCTCCACCGCATAGTTGCCTATATTTGGATGGGGTCACAACAGTACAATGAGTTTAATGTCTGATCCTCCTGGCTCTTTCGGCCAAGGGGTTGGGTGTATATAAATACCACTAATGACCAGAGTCTGGTGCCCGCACTATTACATTCTCTATGCGTTGACATGTGTCCTGCCTCATTTGTGATTGTGGCCACGTGAGCTCAATGTCCGTAATGCTGTTGATGATGTTCCACACTGTCGTGTCACTGTGCCTTGTATACACATTACACACACAAAATGAATAAAATGTTATTGTTGATTTGTACACATACTTTTGTTGTTTCAAATATTACACATCTCTAAAGCCGGTTTCAAATCATTTCACAGTTGACCATCTTAAAAAACGGTGGAGGAGCTGCCGGGACCAGCATAAGAAGCAGTACCGGCAGTACTCAGAGAGACAACCGGGAGCCGCTCCATTGCTCAACCACTACCACTTTTATGACCGGCTGTCCTTCCTTCACCCGGTGGCCCGTATGCCAAGGTATGTGTCTGCAGCACTGTTGTGTACATTTAGTATTATTTATTAATATATACATTAGGTTCCATTTCGGGTCTGTGGGTAGCAGAGTATACACGTGGCTCTGTGGGTAGCAGAGTATACAGGCGGGTCTGTGGGTAGCAGAGTATACAGGCGGGTCTGAGGTAGCAGAGTATACAGGCGTCTCTGTGGGTAGCAGAGTATACAGGCGGGTCTGAGGTAGCAGAGTATACAGGCGTCTCTGTGGGTAGCAGAGTATACAGGCGGGTCTGAGGTAGTAGAGTATAAAGACGGTTCTGTGGGTAGCAGAGTATACAGGCGGGTCTGTGGGTAGCAGAGTATACAGGCGGGTCTGTGGGTAGCAGAGTATACAGGCGGGTCTGTGGGTAGCAGAGTATACAGGCGGGTCTGAGGTAGCAGAGTATACAGGCGGGTCTGAGGTAGCAGAGTATACAGGCGGGTCTGAGGTAGCAGAGTATACAGGCGTCTCTGTGGGTAGCAGAGTATACAGGCGGGTCTGTGGGTAGCAGAGTAAACAGGCGGGTCTGAGGTAGCAGAGTATACAGGCGGGTCTGAGGTAGCAGAGTATACAGGCGGGTCTGTGGGTAGCAGAGTATACAGGCGGGTCTGAGGTAGTAGAGTATACAGGCGTCTCTGTGGGTAGCAGAGTATACAGGCGGGTCTGTGGGTAGCAGAGTATACAGGCGGGTCTGAGGTAGCAGAGTATACAGGCGGGTCTGAGGTAGCAGAGTATACAGGCGGGTCTGAGGTAGCAGAGTATACAGGCGGGTATGTGGGTAGCAGAGTATACAGGCGGGTCTGAGGTAGCAGAGTATACAGGCGGGTCTGTGGGTAGCAGAGTATACAGGCGGGTCTGAGGTAGCAGAGTATACAGGCGGGTCTGTGGGTAGCAGAGTATACGGGCGGGTCTGTGGGTAGCAGAGTATACAGGCGGGTCTGAGGTAGCAGAGTATACAGGCGGGTCTGAGGTAGCAGAGTATAAAGACGGCTCTGTGGGTAGCAGAGTATATAGGTGATGAGAATAGGGTTAATAGATGGTGCTACAGTGTTGGGGCGTGCTAGAGGGAGCAGAGATCCGATTACTGCCATAATTTCTGACCTTATTAAAGATAGCGGCCGCAGCTAAATGACATCATGGCAAAGGTAAACATGGGGTGTGGTTAGCTGCAGGAGGTTAGTGAGAGGTGTGGGTTGTTTGGCAGAGGGCGTGGTGTGGGCGTGGTGAGCGCTGCTCCAGCGTCAGATACGCTGCGAGCGCGGAACCGCGGCACATCTCCAGGAGCAGAGGACGTGTCCGGTACGTCCGTAGCCCCCGGCCTACCCGTTGTCCGCACACACAGCCCCGCTGTGACCTCTGCAGTGTCACAGGCCCCGGCGGGCGTCTGTCATCTCCTCCTGACACTGACCTCCTTCTGATTTAATTGTCTGTGTTGTCCCCCCCGCTGTCAGCATCAGTGATCTGCTAAGACCTGTGGGTGCACAGACGGGGGAAGTACAAATGCCAGCATGCCGGGGCGGATTGGGCGCTGTGAGGGGCGCAGGTCTTGCTGTGAGCGGAGGGCGCGAGGCCGCTCGAGAAAACGCTATAGCGGCTGTGTGAGTTAAGCGTCTGCGGCTCGCGAAGGCGCATACGCGTCTCCGCTCGCAGTGACGCTAAGGAGTTTGGGATTAGGCTACAGTGCCGGAATTTCAAACTCCCGATTATATAAATAGATTATATATATATATATTGTATACCTTTCAACCCCTTCCCTGCTTTATATAGATGATATAAGCTAAAGTTTGTGAATTAAGTATGTCAAGTAAAAGTGAAGTCAGGGGACTTTTTTTTCATGTGAACCATGGTGTTATTTATGTCTAGATTAGATGGGATGGGGGGGGGGGTGTTAATCAGGGGGTGAAAAATTATGTATTAGTATGGAATTAGCAAAGAAAGTCACGTATTTCTTTATGTTATGTACAGTTGGTTATTTTTCATAATAATAACAAATATCTGATTAATAATACACAGATACACAGAGTTCTAAAAAGCGTTGCAACTTAATGTTATTGAACCATTGTTTTTGTTTCCAAATGCAATGCATTCACCAAATTTTTTTTTACTTTACCCACAGAGAAGCTTACTACAGAGGGCGGCGTGCTGTGAACCCTCCACCGCCAAACAGAAGGCGGCGTGGAGAACACCCACCACCACCACCACGGCCGGCGCCACCACCACCACCGCCGTCGCCGCCGCCACCACCACCACCACCAGCATCGCCAGGGCCAGCACCACCACCGCCGCCACCAGCGGCCGGGCCAGCACCACCACCGCCGCCACCAGCGGCAGGCCCATCAACACCACCACCGCCGTCCCCGCCACCACCACCACCACCGCCACCAGCGGCAGGGTCCGCACCACCACCGCCCCCACCAGCGGCAGGGCCAGCACCACCACCGCCACCACCAGCGGCAGGGCCAGCACCACCACCGCCACCACCAGCGGCAGGGCCAGCACCACCAGCGGCAGGCCCAGCTTATGGTCCCATCCCGGGGTCTGCACAATTAAGTGTGCAACAGAGTAATGCTGACTTTGCCCGCAGTATTATACCATTCATGGATAATATTCCATTTGACAGGCTACTGCGGGCAAGGTCAGCATTACAGATAGTGCTGGAAGCCTGTCAGCCAGGAAACGACCCCGGTGATGTGTTCCAATATTTGGATGGGTGGAAAATAAACTCTACCAGGCTGGGCAGGCCCACAACACGGGACAGCCAAGTCCCACCCCACAGGGCTTTGCCTCACTGCCAGTGGCCAGCGAACAGGGACCTACCACCGTTCCCTACACCTGTTCAGATGATCCACCCTGAAGGGTTCGGCCAGGCCATCCGTGGGGCCCTTGACCTTTTGCAGGACGGACAGCCCACCTACCAGGACCTGTAGGGCTCCATTTATTGTTTTTGATGTAGTTACCTTAATTAAAGGTAGTATTTGTTGGAATGTCCAAACAGTGCTGCCATTTTTTTTTTTTAAACACAGTTTTAAAAACCAGCTTTGTGTCTGTCTTTTTTTCAAGGAATGAATGTGGATTTTTTTTTTTGGTTGGGCTTCAAGTCATCATAATTATTATAATTATTTATTTATATAGCGGCCATAGGTTCCATGGCGCTTTACATGAGGAAAAGGTAGAGAAGGACAAGTACAATAAACATAGACAATAAGGTCATACAGGTACAATAGTAGAGGACCCTGTACGCGTGGGCTCACATTCTACGAGGGGTGGGTGGGGATACAATAGGGTGGGGAAGGTGTCGGTCGTGGGGCGTGTAGCGGGGTCTCATGGCAGGTTGTAGGCCTGTCGGAAGAGGTGAGTCTTTATAAGTATCTTTAAGGTTCAGAGGGTAGGCGACTGACTGATGAGGTGGGGCAGGGAGTTCCATAGCATGGCGGATGACCGGGAGAAATCCTGTATGCGGTTGTGGGAAGAGGAGATGAGGGTGGACTGTAGGACAAGTTCTTGGGATGAACGCAGGTTGCGTGAGGGATGGTATCGGGAGATCATGTCGGAGATGTATGGTGGGGATAGGTTGTGTAAGGCTTTGAATGTCATGGTCAGTGTTTTAAAGTGAGCTCTCTGTGGGCCGGAGGGGCCAGTGAACGGCTTGGCAGAGGGGGTAGGCAGGGGAGTAGCGTGAGGACAGATGGATTAGCCGGGCAGCAGAGTTTAGTATAGATTGGAGAGTTGCAAGAGAGTTGGCAGGGAGACCTATGCGAAGGAGGTTGCAGTAGTCAAGGCGGGAGATGATGAGGGCATTTATGAGTGTTTCAGCAGTGTCAGGATTGAGGAACGACCGAATTGGTTAAATATTTTTGAGTTGGAGTCACAGGGACTTGGTTAGGGACTACAGGTGGGGCTTGAAGGAGAGGGAGGAGTCAAGGATTACCCCGAGACAGTTGGCGTGGTGGACAGGGGAGAGAGCATCATTAGCAAGTACTTTACGGCCCGCATGGCGCATGAAGTCACCTTGGTTACTAAGTGTCAAATCATGACTCCACATACAACTGTTGCTGACAAACAGTGCCTGTGTTTGGGGTGTTACTTTATGCCTCGCTATGGCAACAAGACTATGAACACACATGTGAGAGGCTGGGACGTCTACATGCTACACATCGCGTCTACGCGTTTTGTATGGAGCGTACAGTGGGACCCTTCAACAGGCTCCAGCAGGATGATAGTCCAAGCAACGCCCACGATGCAGGCATAGGATTGGTGCCTGGAAAAATTAGCCCAAGGGGCTGTTTCCCATTTTTGGTATAAATGTAGGCCTAAGGGCCATAAAAAGCTTGTTAGCCAGGGTGTCTCCCAAACCATGATAAGCTTGTTAGCCTGTGTGGCTCAAAAAATTAGCCCAAGGGGCTGTTTCCCATTTTTGGTATAAATGTAGGTCTAAGGGCCATACAAAGCTTGTTAGCCAGGGTGTCTCCCAAACCATGATAAGCTTGTTAGCCTGTGTGGCTCAAAAAATTAGCCCAAGGGGCTGTTTCCCATTTTTGGTATAAATGTAGGTCTAAGGGCCATACAAAGCTTGTTAGCCAGGGTGTCTCCCAAACCATGATAAGCTTGTTAGCCTGTGTGGCTCAAAAAATTAGCCCAAGGGGCTGTTTCCCATTTTTGGTATAAATGTAGGTCTAAGGGCCATACAAAGCTTGTTAGCCAGGGTGTCTCCCAAACCATGATAAGCTTGTTAGCCTGTGTGGCTCAAAAAATTAGCCCAAGGGACTGTTTCCCATTTTTGGTATAAATGTAGGCCTAAGGGCCATAAAAAGCTTGTTAGCCAGGGTGTCTCCCAAACCATGATAAGCTTGTTAGCCTGTGTGGCTCAAAAAATTAGCCCAAGGGGCTGTTTCCCATTTTTGGTATAAATGTAGGTCTAAGGGCCATACAAAGCTTGTTAGCCAGGGTGTCTCCCAAACCATGATAAGCTTGTTAGCCTGTGTGGCTCAAAAAATTAGCCCAAGGGGCTGTTTCCCATTTTTGGTATAAATGTAGGTCTAAGGGCCATACAAAGCTTGTTAGCCAGGGTGTCTCCCAAACCATGATAAGCTTGTTAGCCTGTGTGGCTCAAAAAATTAGCCCAAGGGGCTGTTTCCCATTTTTGGTATAAATGTAGGTCTAAGGGCCATACAAAGCTTGTTAGCCAGGGTGTCTCCCAAACCATGATAAGCTTGTTAGCCTGTGTGGCTCAAAAAATTAGCCCAAGGGGCTGTTTCCCATTTTTGGTATAAATGTAGGTCTAAGGGCCATACAAAGCTTGTTAGCCAGGGTGTCTCCCAAACCATGATAAGCTTGTTAGCCTTTGTGGCTCAAAAAATTAGCCCAAGGGGCTGTTTCCCATTTTTGGTATAAATGTAGGCCTAAGGGCCATAAAAAGCTTGTTAGCCAGGGTGTCTCCCAAACCATGATAAGCTTGTTAGCCTGTGTGGCTCAAAAAATTAGCCCAAGGGGCTGTTTCCCATTTTTGGTATAAATGTAGGTCTAAGGGCCATACAAAGCTTGTTAGCCAGGGTGTCTCCCAAACCATGATAAGCTTGTTAGCCTGGGTGGCTCAAAAAATTAGCCCAAGGGGCTGTTTCCCATTTTTGGTATAAATGTAGGCCTAAGGGCCATAAAAAGCTTGTTAGCCAGGGTGTCTCCCAAACCATGATAAGCTTGTTAGCCTGGGTGGCTCAAAAAATTAGCCCAAAGGGCTTAATAAAGTATATTTTTAAATAAAGCAGGGCGCTTGGCCCATTGCATATTATTGCTTGGACTAGGAGCATAGAAGAAGCAAGGCCAACTATGCAGTCGTAGGCTTGGTGCCTCAAAAAATTAGCCCAAAGGGCTTAATAACGTATTTTTTTACATAAAGCAGGGCGCTTGGCCCATAGCATATTATTGCTTGGACTGGGTGCCGAATGAAATCAACAGAGCTACGGGACTTGTCATTAATTCCTGTCCAAAATGGGCATATTGTTAACAGCGCAATATCCCAATCATATAAATTATGATTAGGTTAATCTAGGATTGTGTACTGTCGTCAGGAGGGCTTAGGAACTGTGATGATATCCAATCCTTGTTGAATTTAATTAGAGTGAGCCTGTCGGCATTTTCTGTGGTGAGGCGGGACCTTCTATCAGTGACTATACCCCCAGCGGCACTGAAAACACGCTCTGATGTCACACTAGCAGCTGGGCATGCCAGCACCTCCAAGGCATACAATGACAGCTCAGTCCAAGTGTGCAGCTTGGAAACCCAGTAATTAAAGGGTACAGAAGGGTCGGTTAGGAAGCTGGTACTGTCACTGAGATACTGCTGCACCATGTTGGACAATTGTTGTCTCCTACTCAAGGTCACCGTTGGCAAATTACGTTCTTGATTGGAAGGTCTGTTGAACATCGCCCAGTTGGCGGACATCTTACCCCCACCTCTTCTTGTCATTGATGGCGTTTGTGTCCCAACCAAAGGCTGCTGTTGGAAAGAGCTGGTTCTTCGATGTATAGCGGATTCAGACGGTGATATTGCCAGCAAAATATCAAGAAGAACCCTCTTTACATGATCCATCGTTAAGCCCCTGGATGAGTGCGACAGCAGCGACTGAAATTTGTCTTTGTACCGTGGGTCCAAAAACGTTGACAACCAGTAGAGGTCGCTGTCATAGATGTGTATGACGCGTGGATCTTTGGAGACACATTGACACATTACTTCAGCCATGTGTGCTAAGCTGCAAAGACTCATCTCCTCGGTTACAACAGAATGAAGATCACTACGCGTCGTGGCCTCTAAATCGGTGTCCGCCTCCTCCTCTTCAGCCCACCCATGCTGTACCGACATAAACGTAGGGTTGGGAGTACCATCAGGGTTCACATCAGTACCAGACAAAAATAAATCTTCTTCATCATCACCCTCATCACCATCTTCCTGAACCAATGTAGCCTGCTGATATTGGCTAGGGTGGCTAGGATCAGCGATGTTCAATTCTGGCTCCATAGCCATCCGCTGTGCTCTCAAAGCATCTGTTTTGAGATTCAATAGGGATTCTTGGAGCAGGCAGAGCATGGGGATGGTGAGACTTATAATCGACTGATCCCCACTGACAAGTTTGGTACAGTATTCGAAGTTATCCAGCAACTCGCAAAGGTCAGCGATCCAGACCCACTCGAAAGTAGTGATGTGTGTGGTATGACTTCCAGGTTGACGGGCATGTTGCAGCTGAAATTCCGCTATTGCCTTCTGCTGCTCATTAAACCTTGCCAGCATATGGAAGGTGGAGTTCCATCGCGTAGGCATGTCGCAAATTAGCCTGTGTTTCGGCAAGTTAAATTGGATTTGAAGGGCAGAAAGACTTGCAGCTGCTGTGGACGAATGTCTAAAGTGGGCGCAAATTCGCCTCACCTTATCCAGTAGCTCAGATAACTCTGGGTATATTTTGAGGAATTTCTGAACTACCAGGTTCAGGACATGAGCCATGCAAGGCACATGTACAAGTTTACCGTGCTTTATTGCCGCCACAAGGTTTGCACCATTATCGCTCACAACTAGACCTGGTTGTAGTTCCAGTGGGGCCAGCCACTCATCGGTCTGTTGCTTGAGACCTTTCCACAACTCTGTTGCAGTGTGACGTGTGTCACCTAGGCAGATAAGCTTCAGAAGAGCCTGTTGTCGCCTTGCAGAAGCAGTACTGCAAAGCTCCCAACTCGGACGTGATGGTGCTTGAGGCTCAGCAGTGGACAAGGAAGTGGCAGAAGCAGATTGGGCACTGGACATATATGAGGAGGCAGACACCCGGAATGATGTTGGGCCCGCTATTCGTGGAGTTGGAAGTATGTCAGATGGTACAGTTTTAGAAGTTGGGACACTCTCCACCAGGTTGATCCAGTGAGCCGTTAGTGAAATGTATCTGCCCTGTCCACAACTACTTGTCCACGTGTCCGTTGTTAGGTGGACTTTGGCGGTGACAGCATTTGTTAAAGCACGTTTTAAGTTGTTAACCACGTGCTGGTGTAAGGCGGGAACGGCACTACGTGAGAAAAAGTACCGGCTGGGTACAGAGTATCGTGGTGCTGCCTCAGCCATCAACTCCCGAAAAGACTCTGTACCCACAAGCCTAAACGGCAGCATTTCCACAGCTAACAACTTGGCTATTTTCGCTGTCACTTTTTGGGAATATGGGTGTGTCGGTTGGAACTTCCGCTGTCTTTCATACAGCTGTGGCACAGACAACTGCACGTTTGGACCAGACTGACAAGAGGATTGACTACTGTCATGTCTGTCTTGTAAAGCACCTTGGGAGGAGTACGCTTGAGCAGGAGCTGAAGCCTGAACACTTGCTGGTGAAGGATGTATCTGAGGTGGCCTGGAAGTGTTTGGATCTGAAGGCACTGATTTTGAACCCTGATAGGGTGCCCACTGAATTGGGTGCTTAAGAGACATATGCTTGCGCATACTGCTGGTGCTCTGGTTTCCTTTTACCGTGCCTCTGCTAAGCCTTGCCTGGCACATCTTACAGATAACCATATTTGGTAATGTTGGGCTATCCTTAAAAAATTGCCACACACTGGCTGTTCGTCCTTTATTTTTAATTGGAGGAAGAGGAGGATGACTCTGTTCAACACCAACTGTGGACACATTTTGGGCAACTGTGTTTGCAGTTTGTGCAACAGTTGGCACAGTTTGTGCCACAGTTGACGCTATTTGGGCAACTGTTCTCACAGTTTGTGTTCTGGAGACAGTACGCCTTTGTGATTTTGCCAGTGGTACATAGCCACTTTCATCCTCCTGGCTGCTCTCTTGGCTATGCAATTCAGCAATCCAGGTAGGATCTGTGGTGTCATCATCCACCCCTTCCAGTTCAAAGGATTCTGGATAAACTGACTGAGCAGGCTGGCCAGATGAGATGTGTGTCTCATCATCCTCATCATCATCCACCTCCTGAGATACTGTTTGCATTTCGTGAAAGTGTCTTTCCTCAGGACGCGCTACTTCCAAACTTTGGCCATGAGTAGACATTTCGTCTACTTCAAGTATGTCGTCAGGCAGTGACAAAGAAACCCCTTGATAAGAACCGAATAAGTCATCCGAGTGACCAAGGTCCATATCCAAATTTTCCTCTGGCTGCCGATGGGTTGAGGCAATATGACGACTTTGAGGATTGGATGGCGCTGCATTGTCTGTAGCGACACTGGAATGTCTTGCCACGGATGATTGCGTACTGCAAGAACCAGTGGTCGAGGGCGTCTGAGCCATCCAAGATGTTATCTTGTCATGCTCATCCGGCCTCAACGTTTTCTTTGAGTACTGGGATTTCTAGGTAGAAAAAAGGACGTTCTATCAATCCTAGGCTGTGTACTTGTACCAGTGCCTTCTTGGGCAAGACTGCTGCGGCCACGAGCTCGTCCCTGTCCCTTTGCAACATCCTTTTTGGTAATTGTTTTTTTTTGAGACATTGTAGACGAATGCACAGTCACCGAGTTGGAGTTAGGTGTTGCTGTATGCGTCACTTGCTGGCGGGGTAAGTGTGCGCGCTCACACTTGGCAGTGAAGCCGCACACTACACTCCCTAAAAAAATAAGTTTCAAGTGCGCACAGCCACCGAGATGTGGTTAGGTGTTGCTGAATGCGTCACTTGCTGGCGGGGTAAGTGTGCGCGCTCACACTTGGCAGTGAAGCCGCACACTACACTCCCTAAAAAAATTAGTTTCAAGTGCGCACAGCCACCGAGATGTGGTTAGGTGTTGCTGAATGCGTCACTTGCTGGCGGGGTAAGTGTGCGCGCTCACACTTGGCAGTGAAGCCGCACACTACACTCCCTAAAAAAATTAGTTTCAAGTGCGCACAGCCACCGAGATGTGGTTAGGTTAGCTGAATGCGTCACTTGCTGGCGGGGTAAGTGTGCGCGCTCACACTTGGCAGTGAAGCCGCACACTACACTCCTAAAAAAATAAGTTTCAAGTGCGCACAGCCACCGAGATGTGGTTAGGTGTTGCTGAATGCGTCACTTGCTGGCGGGGTAAGTGTGCGCGCTCACACTTGGCAGTGAAGCCGCACACTACACTCCCTAAAAAAATTAGTTTCAAGTGCGCACAGCCACCGAGATGTGGTTAGGTTAGCTGAATGCGTCACTTGCTGGCGGGGTAAGTGTGCGCGCTCACACTTGGCAGTGAAGCCGCACACTACACTCCCTAAAAAAATAAGTTTCAAGTGCGCACAGCCACCGAGATGTGGTTAGGTGTTGCTGAATGCGTCACTTGCTGGCGGGGTAAGTGTGCGCGCTCACACTTGGCAGTGAAGCCGCACACTACACTCCCTAAAAAAATTAGTTTCAAGTGCGCACAGCCACCGAGATGTGGTTAGGTGTAGCTGAATGCGTCACTTGCTGGCGGGGTAAGTGTGCGCTCTCACACTTGGCAGTGAAGCCGCACACTACACTCCCTAAAAAAATTGGTTTGAAGTGCGCACAGCCACCGAGATGTGGTTAGGTTAGCTGAATGCGTCACTTGCTGGCGGGGTAAGTGTGCGCTCTCACACTTGGCAGTGAAGCCGCACACTACACTCCCTAAAAAAATTGGTTTGAAGTGCGCACAGCCACCGAGATGTGGTTAGGTTAGCTGAATGCGTCACTTGCTGGCGGGGTAAGTGTGCGCTCTCACACTTGGCAGTGAAGCCGCACACTACACTCCCTAAAAAAATTGGTTTGAAGTGCGCACAGCCACCGAGATGTGGTTAGGTTAGCTGAATGCGTCACTTGCTGGCGGGGTAAGTGTGCGCTCTCACACTTGGCAGTGAAGCCGCACACTACACTCCCTAAAAAAATTGGTTAGAAGTGCGCACAGCCACCGAGATGTGGTTAGGTTAGCTGAATGCGTCACTTGCTGGCGGGGTAAGTGTGCGCTCTCACACTTGGCAGTGAAGCCGCACACTACACTCCCTAAAAAAATTGGTTAGAAGTGCGCACAGCCACCGAGATGTGGTTAGGTTAGCTGAATGCGTCACTTGCTGGCGGGGTAAGAGTGCGCTCTCACACTTGGCAGTGAAGCCGCACACTACACTCCCTAAAAAAATTGGTTTGAAGTGCGCACAGCCACCGAGATGTGGTTAGGTTAGCTGAATGCGTCACTTGCTGGCGGGGTAAGTGTGCGCTCTCACACTTGGCAGTGAAGCCGCACACTACACTCCCTAAAAAAATTGGTTAGAAGTGCGCACAGCCACCGAGATGTGGTTAGGTTAGCTGAATGCGTCACTTGCTGGCGGGGTAAGTGTGCGCTCTCACACTTGGCAGTGAAGCCGCACACTACACTCCCTAAGGTGGAGTACGTGCTAGCAGCAACACACTGGTCTGCCACAGAAAAAATAACGCTCTATGGCTTATTAGGAACAAAAATCGATCTGGTGCAAAAACAAAAAGGAAACAGCACCTCAGCTAAGCCTCTGACTGCAGCTGTTAGCAAAGCTGAGTGAGTAAGCTAAGCTATGAGGTCCGTCCTGTGTGCACTCTAAGGCTTCTCCTTCCTTCCCTCCCTGCCTGCCTACACAGCACTACTCCGTCCTCCTCCTAGCTCTCAGAAGAGCTTTTTGGGTTAATAAAAGGAATCTTCCCTACACTGACAATCCCTGATCTGCTCCAGCATATATCTCTCTCTCCCTATACTAGGTCAGATCGTCTCAGGAATGTGCCCAAAATGGCGGGGACAAGCCTTATATACTGCCTTGCCTGTCATAGATGACATAGGCATGACGCTGGACAGCAGCCAATCATAGTCCTGACACAACCAACTTTGCTATGCCATTACTGACTATGATTGGCTATCTTCACAAGTTTTCTGACCTAACACGCACGCTGTGCTGACTCGGAACATAACAGATTCTGTATTCCAGAGTCCGAATCCCGAATACAGTATACAGGACTCGGAATCGTAGACTCGTAGGACTCGGAATCGTAGACTCGCTCAGACTCGCTGCTGACAGCGGGTATCTGTGACGAGTCAAGCTTATTGCCATTGAATTCCATTGGACTCGTCACTGTGCGAGTCCAAGCTGGGAGATTCGCCGAGTAACGAGTCCTGCGAGTACCTTCAGAATCGCCGAGTCCCGAGTCCTAGCGAGTAGACTCGCCCATCCCTATAAGTAACTCATGAAAGTTACGTTAAAACCAAGTTTGATGTGTCACATGACCCTCTTCCCATTGAAAAAAATAAAGTTGAATGCAAAATAGCCAACTTCAAAATGACGGCCATGGTAACCACCCATCTGGAAAAGTTTTCCCCCTCCAATAATACCAATGTGCCACAAACAGGAAGTTTATATCACCAACCATTCCCATTTTATTTAGGTGCATCCGTATAGCTCATAAAGTCCCATGACTTCCAGTGCAACCAGTACGCTGATGACACTCAGATCTCAGATCTACTTCTCTGGCCCAGACGTCACCTCTCTGCTGTCCAGAATCCCAGAGTGTCTATCAGCTATATCCACCTTTTCCTGACTCTTCCTAAAACTCAATGTAGACAAAACCAAACTCATCATCTTTCCTCCATCTTACACAATTCCCTTACCTGATCTATCTATCACAATAAATGACATCACACTTTGCACTGTACCCGAAATCCGCTGCCTCGGAGTAACCCTTGACTCTGCCCTGCCCTTCAAACCACATATCCAAGCCCTTGCCAACTTCTGCCGCCTCATACTCAAAAATATTTCCAGAATCCATCCCTTCCTCAACTTTCAATCTACTAAACTACTAGTGCATGCCCTCATCATCTCCTGTCTCGACTATTGCAACATCCTCCTCTGTGGCCTCCCTGCAAACACTCTTGCACTTCTCTAATCTGTCCTTAACTCTGCTGCCCAACTAATCCACCTCTCTCCTCGCTATTCCTCCACTTCTTCCCTCTGAAAATCCCTCCACTGGCTCCCAATTCACCAACGTATCCAATTCAAACTACTAACATTGATTTACAAAGCCATCCATAATCTGTCCCCCCATATATCTCTGAACTAATCTCCCGATATCATTCAACTCGTAACCTACGATCGTCCCAAGACCTCCTCCTTTCCTCCACACTTGTATGTTCCTCATCTTACCGCCTGCAAAACTTCAACCTGCAATGACCACGATGCCACCTCACTAGCACTGGACCTGGCGCTCCACCACCACCATTGGACCTGGCGCTCCACCACCATTGGACCCGGCGCTCCACCACCATTGGACCCGGTGCTCCACCACCAACAGAGAAGACCCAACCTACTGTCTCTCTCCCCACTGCCCTGTAGAATGTAAGTCCGCGAGGGCAGGGTCCTCTCTCCCCTCTGTATCAGTCCGTCACTGTTAGTTTGCTCGTTGTATTTTTAACTTGTTTGTATGTAACCCTTTCTCATGTACAGCACCATGAAATCAATGGTGCTCTATAAATAAATTAATAATAATAATATTATTATTAATAATAATAATAATAAATGGCCTACCCTGTACATAATACAGTACTTCCATTTTCTGGTGTTCTGTAAAAAACACTGGTCCTTCTGCAACCTTTACACTGTATTCCAAATTATTATGCAAATGTCCTTTTTCTATGATTTACCTAAATGGCAGTGCAAATGACAGTCAGTGTAATAAAAGTCATCACCCGTTATGGTACATTTACACGCGGCCTCAGGAAGGTAGGAACAGGCAGGCATCGGACACAATTGTGCCTGTGGCCTTGAAAAGACCACGATATGGCTGCATGTAATTCAGGACTTTCCTCCCTGTGTCTTCCCGGAAGGAAAGTCCTGAATTACACGCAGCCATATCGTGGTCTTTTCAAGGCCACAGGCACAATTGTGTCCAATGCCTGCCTGTTTCTACCTTCCTGTGGCCGCGTGTAAATGTACCATTAGAGTATACATCGAATTTTATTGAAGAAACCTCCCAATGATAACAGTATAATCTTAAAAATTAAAAAAACCTCAAAATGCACTGTTCCAAATTATTAGGCAAAGCAGAGTTTCTAAACATTTGATATGTTTGAAAGAACTGAAAATGCTCATTTGTTGAATTTGCAGCATTAGGAGGTCACATCCACTGAAATAAAAAGCTATTTAACTCCAAAACATCCTAACAGGCCAAGTTACATGTTAGCATAGGAACCCTTCTTTGATATCACCTTCACAATTCTTGCATCCATTGAACTTGTGAGTTTCTGGAGAGTTTCTGCTTGTATTTCTTTGCATGATGTCAGAATAGCCTCCCAGGGCTACTGTTTTGATGTGAACTGCCTCCCACCCTCATAGATCCTTTGCTTGATTATACTCCTAAGGTTCTCTATAGGGTTGAGGTCAGGAGAAGATGGTGGCCACACCATGAGTTTATCTCCTTTTATAACCCATAGCAGCCAATGGCACAGAGGTATTCTTTGCAGCACGAGATGGTGCATTGACATGCATGAAGATGATTTTGCTCCTGAAGGCATGTTTCTGCTTTCTGTACCATGGAAGAAAGTTCTGTCAGAAACTCTATATAGTTTGCAGAGATCATTTTCACACCTTCAGGAACCTTAAGGGTATGTGCCCACAGGACTTTTTTTGAGCAGTCCTGAACGCAGGAAAACCTGAGGATCCTAGAGTTCTTGACAGGAGAAATGCTATGATCTTGTCTGCGTTTTTTGCGCGTTTTTACTGCGTTTTTGCTGCTTTTTTTGTACGTTTTTACTGCGTTTTTGATGCTGCGTTTTTCCAGCGTTTTTCCCATTGACTGCACCAAAAACACAAAAAGAATTGACATGTCCATTCTTTGCTATCCGCACCAAAAACGCAGGTATTTGACAGTTCTTGACACTTGCAAAACTAATGTGTGTGCACAGCGTTTTTGTAAAACACATTGGTTTTGCTGGGAAGCCCAACCGCAGGAACAAATTAGCATACATTACCATAAAACCAATGGTTTTCTGCAAGCGGAAACCGCAGCAAAACCGCAGCAAAAACGCCCTGTGGGCACATACCCTAAAGGGGCCTACCAGCTGTTTCCCCATGATTCCGGCCCAAAACATGACTCCTCCGCCTCCTTGCTGGCGTTGCAGCCTTGTTGGAACCTGGTGGACATCCACCAACCATCCACTACTCCATCGATCTGGACATTCCAGGGTTGCTCGGCACTTATCGGTAAACAAGACTGTTTGAAAATTAGTCTTCATGTATATCTGGACCCACTGCAACTGTTTCTCCTTGTGAGCACTGTTTAGGGGTGGCCGAATAGTACGTTTATGCACCACAGCAAGCCTTTGAAGGATCCTACACCTTGAGGTTCGAGGGACTCCAGAGGCACCAGCAGCTTCAAATATCTGATTGCTGGTTTGTAAGGCTTTTTTAGCAGCTGCTCTCTTAATCTGATGAACTTTCCTGGCAGAAACCTTCCTCATTCTGCCTTTATCTGCACGACCACGTCTGTACTCAGAATCAACCACAAATCTTTTCACAGTACGATGATCACGCTTAAGTTTTCATGAAATATCTAATGTTTTCATCCCTTTGTCAAGGCATTGCACTGTTTGTTGCTTTTTGGCAGCAGAGAGATCCTTTTTCATTCCCATGTTACTTGAAAACTGTGGCCTGCGTAATATTGTGGAACACCCAGTTTTCCTTTTATTGGGCTCACCTGCCAAACTAATTATCACAGGTATCTGAGATTGATTTCAGTGATCCAAAGAACTCTGATGGCCACTTTACACACACCAACTTATCTGTCCAACTTCTGACCAACTTGCTGGTTGCAGTGAAATCATGGACACATTGCTCCATTGTACACAGTCACAAAATGGAACAATGTGTCCATGATTTCACTGCAACCAGCAAGTTGGTCAGAAGTTGGACAGATAAGTTGGTGTGTGTAAAGTGGCCCTGAGACACAATACCATCAATGGGTTTCATTAAGAAAGAAAAAAAAACAACCCTATGACACTTAAAACCAATTTGCATAATAATTTGGAAAACAGTGTATTTTTGGGGTCACGTTTGCTTGGCCTGTGCAAAAAAAGGCCAAAATATTAACAGGGTCCTAATGAACTATTTTAATCCTGTCAAATAGATTACTACTATTTTTGTTGCCCTGTAAAAATTGTCTAAGTCTGGGGTTACATTTTTCTTGCCACTCGAAATATATACAATATATCTCCAAAAAATATCAATATGCCAAAGTCTGGCGTTAAGGGACAGGGACGTGGATGTGTGTGTGGTGTTGACAGTGGTGCCCGCCAAGGCAGTGTGAGCATAGCCGGCTCACTTTATGCTATGTTCATAGCATACAAAGCCAAACCACCACAGCTTAAAACACTGTAGAGTAGCCATTCTTGGATACAGCAACTCAGGTCCCATTTACTTCAATGGGAGCTGATCTACAGTCCTTGGGAGCACCCACTACACAGTGAATGGAGCTGTGGTTTTCCGAATCTTCCTGCCAAGCTTCTAGAAGTCATGGCTCTGTATGTCAACTAAGTGTTGGGGATCAACACTCAATGCCTCCATTCCTCAGGTGATATCTGGTGCAGGGAAGGATAATAGTGTGCATTGCAGTGAATTCAATCATAAACAGTGCTATATCACCATGAACACATATATTCAAAAATTAGACTCATAAATAATTCCATAATTATAACTTACAGTGAAATGCATATTACCATGTCCATACCTATTAGTGATAGAAACTAGAAGTCATATTTAATAGGACTTTTGACTGTTCATGGAATCATAGAATGGTAGAGTTGGAAGGGACGTCCTGAGTCATCTAGTCCAACCCCCTACTCAAAGCAGGATTCACTAAATCATCCCAACACGATGTCTGTCCAGCCTCTGTGTGAAGACTTCCATTGAAGGAGAACTCACCACCTCTCGTCATAGCCTGTTCCACTTGGTGATCACCCTCACTGTTAAAAGGTTTATTTCTAATATCTAATCTGTGTCACCCCCCCCCATTCAGTTACATCCCATTGATTCCAGTCTTTCCTTGTGCAAATCAGAATAAAGCTGATCCCTCTACAGTGTGACAGCCCTTGAGATATTTATAAACAGCTATTAAATCTCCTCTCATTCTTCTTTATGAAACCTAAACATTCCCAAATCCTGTAACCGTTCCTCATAGGACATGGTTTGCAGACCGTTCACCATTCTGGTCACTCTTTTCTGAACATGCTCCACTCTGTTGATGACTGGTTGCATCAGGGAAACGCAGTAGATGTAGTATATCTTGACTTCAGTTTTCCAAAGTCAAATTAGAAACTAGAACCTGTCATGTACAATTCACAAATTAATGCAGAAATTAAGAGTTATTTTTTTTATAATCCCAAGATAAAAATCAAAACATTTTATGTGAACGTTAAGGGTGAAAATGGCTTGGTCCTTTATTCTAATACTATAATGATAGGCAATTGTTTCATGCAATTGTTTAGCAATTTATTTTGTGTGCCTCAATAAATCCATTTAGAAGTATCATATGGATGTTATGTTTGCTGTGATACATTACAGATAACTATGAATAATAATAAATCACTTCATTAGCATTCTGTTATAAACACACGCTGAGAATGTTTCCACCATAGTCATCGACGTATCTTTGCTGCTTTCATCAAGTAAACAATACAGTCATTTTCTATAACCGTTTCCTTTAACTTTGCTTTATTCATTTCAACATTTCAGAATTTGTATCTCCCCATTAGCCTAAGGAGACGGCCGTTATAATTCAGCAATGCTAATATTTGCAGTTACTTAGTGTAAAGAGATGATGTTGGATTCTTAATGTAGGACATAGCTTGTAGGCATCATCCCAGGATATGAACGTGCATTTTCCTTCCTTTTTGTGCTTGTGTCCAAACTCATAACTGACTACTTTTCCACATCACTCCATGAAGCTATTTTATGGCTATTTTGCCAGTGAATTCACATTCATATCTGGTTGGACAAATGCAATGATGCCTTAAAGCGGTTGTGCCACGAACAATTGTACATTTTAAAGTGCACCTGTCACTAGTATTGGGGGTTCTAAACCATGCCCACCACCTTTAACATGATGTAATTGGGGTTCTTGATGTCCCTTTCTATCCCCAGACGTCCCCCTGCATACCTCAGAAAACGATTATTAATCTGTCCCGTGCCATATGGTAATTTCCTCTATGAGTCATATGAGGGTCAGTACATTGCGGTCAGCGCCACCCCACTCCATGGAAACGCCGCCTCTCCTCCGTGTGTGCAAGTAAATGACATAGAGATGTCATCCACATAATTCACAAGTTTCGCGCCTGCGCCGTGGTGCCTCATTGTGCCCTATTGAAGAGCCAGTGATTCCACTGCGCAGGTGTGAGACTTCAGTCTCTCAGTGCCCAATGTCTGGCACCTTCGCAGTGGAATCATTGACTTTTCAACAGGACACAGGCGTGCCACTGAGCAGGCCCGAGAATTGAATGGATGACGTATTGTGAATTGTATGGATGACGTCGCTATGTTATTCACATGCATACACTCAGGAGGAGCGGCGTTTCCACGGAGTGGGGCTGCGCTGACAGCAATGTACTGATCGCCATATGATCCATAAAATAAAATACCATATGGTGCAGGACAGGTTAAAAGTCGTTTTCTGAGGTATGCAGGGGGACGTCTGGGGATAGAAAGGGGTTACAGGAATGCCAATTACATAATATTAAAGGCAGTGGGCAGGGTTTAGAACCCCCAAAACTGGTAACAAGTTCCCTTCAAATAATAGATTTTAGAATGAAAATTAGTTCCACAATTGGATATGTTAAAAAAATGAACCTGTCCCGAAATATTCTTATAAATTTGCCACCTTGTCCAACCATGAAGGAACAGGTTGGATTTACCACAACTCCTGGGCAGTTGAGGAAATAAGATTATACAGACATTACAGCCGGGGATCACAGAATATAAGAGTATACAGACATTACAGCTGGGGATCACAGAATAAAAGAGTATACAGACATTACAGCTGGGGATCACAGAATATAAGTAATATAAGAGTATACAGACATTACAACCAGGGATCAAAAATATTTCGTTGTCTGTTTGAAAACTTGTTTTACTTCACAGAAAGAATCATCTGCAATCCCGGCTGTAATGTCTGTATACTCTTATATTCAGTGATCACGGCTGTAATGTCTATATACTCTTATATGTTTTGATCCTCGGCTGTAATGTCTGTATACTCTTATATTCTGCGATCCATGCTGTAATGTCTGTATACTCTTATATGTTTTGATCCTCGGCTGTAGTGTCTGTATACTCTTATATTCTGCAATTCCTGGCTGTAATGTCTGTATACTCTTATATGCTGTGCTCCCCGGCTGTAATGTCTGTATACTCTTATATTCTGTAATCCCCAGCTGTAATGTCTGTATACTCTTATATTCTGTGATTCCCGGCTGTAATGTCTGTATACTTTTATATTTTGTGATGCCCGGCTGTAATGTCTGTATACTCTTATATTCTGTGATCCCTGGCTGTATTGTCTATATACTCTTATGTTCTGTGATCCCAGCTGTAATGTCTGTATACTCTTATATTCTGTGATCCCGGCTGTATTTTCTGTATACTCTTATATTCTGTGATCCCGACTGTTTTGTCTATATGCTCTTATATTCTATGATCCTGGCTGTAATGTCTGTATACTTTTATATTCTGTAATACCCGGCTGTAATGTCTGAATACTTTTATATTCTGATATTCTGTGATCTCCAGCTGTAATGTTTGTATACTTTTATATTCTGTGATTCCCAGCTGTAATGTCTGTATACTCATATATTCTGTGATTCCCAGCTGTAATGTCTGTATACTTTTATATTCTGTGATCCCTGCCTGTAATGTCTGAATACTTTTATATTCTGTAATCCCCAGCTGTAATGCCTGTATACTCCAGGGGCGGACCTATCGTGGTGCAGCTGGTTCTACGTATCACAGGAGAGGAGGTGAAGTGAGGGAAGCTTCCTGCTTCCCGCGGCTGATCCCGCCCCTCCTTTCCTCTCATCTGTCGCCTCGGCTCCCTGGACTGCAATGGTGGTGTGGGGGTGCTTTGCTCCTTTGAAGCTCATCAAGAGAATGCCAAGAGTGTGCAAAGCAGTAATCAAAGCAAAAGGTGGCTACTTTGAAGAACCTAGAATATAAGACATATTTTCAGTTGTTTCACACTTTTTTGTTAAGTATATAATTCCACATGTGTTAATTCATAGTTTTGATGCCTTCAGTGTGAATCTACAATTTTCATAGTCAGCCTGTATATGTGTTAAAGGGGCCCACTAAGAGTCTTTTGCCTGGTACCCACAAAAACCTGGAGCCAGCCCTGATCTCGGGCAATCTTGAGTGCTACAGCTACTACATACAGTGCCTACAAGTAGTATTCAACCCCCTGCAGATTTAGCTGGTTGACACATGCGGAATTAACTTGGCATTGTGACATTTGGACTGTAGATCAGCCTGGAAGTGGGAAATGCACTGCAGCCAAAAAGATTTTTTAATTTTTTTTTTTTAAAGCTTTAAAAGTTAATTCAGAGGGTCATTTATTATTCAACCCCTCAAACCACCAGCATTCTGTTTGGTCCCCCTAAAGTGTTAAGAAGTAGTTCAGGCACAAAGAACAATGAGCTTCACATGTGTGGATTAATTATCTCTTTTGCCAGCCTCTTCTGACTATTTAAGACCCTCCCCAAACTTGTGAACAGCACTCATACATGGTCAACATGGGAAAGACAAAGGAGCATTCCAAGGCCATCAGAGACAAGATCGTGGAGGGTCACAAGGCTGGCAAGGGGTACAAAACCCTTTCCAAGGAGTTGGGCCTACCTGTCTCCACTGTTGGGAGCATCATCCGGAAGTGGAAGGCTTATGGAACTACTGTTAGCCTTCCACGGCCTGGACAGCCTTTGAAAGTTTCCTCCCGTGCCGAGGCCAGGCTTGTCCGAAGAGTCAAGGCTAACCCAAGGACAACAAGGAAGGAGCTCCGGGAAGATCTCATGGCAGTGGGGACATTGGTTTCAGTCAACACCATAAGTAACGTACTCCACTGCAATGGTCTCCGTTCCAGACGAAGCGTCATGTCAAGGCTCGTCTACAGTTTGCTCATGATCACTTGGAGGACTCTGAGACAGACTGGTTCAAGGTTCTATCGTCTGATGAGACCAAGATCGAGATCTTTGGTGCCAACCACACACGTGACATTTGGAGACTGGATGGCACTGCATACGACCCCAAGAATACCATCCCTACAGTCAAGCATGGTGGTAGCAGCATCATGCTGTGGGGCTGTTTCTCAGCAAAGGGGCCTCGCAATCTGGTCCGCATCCATGGGAAGATGGATAGCACGGCCTACCTGGAGATTTTGGCCAAGAACCTCCGCTCCTCCATCAAGGATCTTAAGATGGGTCGTAATTTCATCTTCCAACAAGACAACGACCCAAAGCACACAGCCAAGAAAACTAAGGCCTGGTTCAAGAGGGAAAAAATCAAGGTGATGGAGTGGCCTAGTCAGTCTTCTGACCTTAACCCAATTGAAAACTTGTGGAAGGAGCTCAAGATTAAAGTCCACATGAGACACCCAAAGAACCTAGATAACTTGGAGAAGATCTGCATGGAGGAGTGGGCCAAGATAACTCCAGAGACCTGTGCCGGCCTGATCAGGTCTTATAAAAGACGATTATTAGCTGTAATTGCAAACAAGGGTTATTCCACAAAATATTAAACCTAGGGGTTAAAATAATAATTGACCCACACTTTTATGTTTAAAATTTATTAAAATTCAACTGAGCATCATAACTTTTTGGTTTGTAAGATTTATGCTTCTGTTAATAAATCCTACTCTCGTTTGCAGTTTGAAGGCTCTAACTTATTTGCATCTTATCAAACCACCTAAATCTGCAGGGGGTTGAATACTACTTGTAGGCACTGTAAATAAATTAATTAAATCAGCCATCACCTGTCATGCCATATGTCATGCAGTCCTTCACCAGGGCTGTTTAAATCAACCTCAATGATGTCATGTCTTCATAGGGTGATGCACGTCATGACTACTGCCATTTTGCAGTATCCAAGCAAAGCAAATTGCTCAAAAATTCAGATTTTGCCAATTCTTATTTGTTTCTGAAATTCAAAGTGAATTTGATTTGTTTAGATACAATTTTCTCATTTCTATTTTACACAAAATTATTTTTGTCAAAAATCCTTACTGCACATTAGTTAAAAGTAAAATAAATTCCAAAACGGTAAAATAGAAAATAAACTTATTTTTTTGCATTTTTCTATTTGATAATATGATGCTACATGTTTTCTAAAATTGTCATTTGTAACATCACAGGCCGAAAAAAATGATTCTTGTTCAAATGTTTTTAATGATAATTAAAGCATAAACATTTTAAGCAAAATCAAGTTTACAGATTTGGTGGAATTTTGTCAAAACTCATTAGAACATTAAGTTTACAAAGTAAAACAGTCTGGAATAACAATTTCAACATTAGTTGTAGCTTTAAATGATTTAGAAAAAAATGATTCTGACACATTAATAAATCTTATATGTGATAAATCATGGAAATTCGCATTTGCTGTCATTGACAGATGTGTTGTAAATTACTGACAGTTCATAGAACCATATGTGACCATGGAAACCAATTGAACTATGCTGATTGTTTCCATGGCAATACATATTGTCATGTAAGGTCATTCCTGTAATGCCGGGATGGCCGGTTGTGACCTCTGTATGTAATGTGTTTTGTGGTCTTAATGAAAAAAAAATCAATTTGTATTAAAATACTTAAAATAATCATTTTAATATCAACCAATTGTAATTTTTAGATGAGCTTATCTGGGGCAAGTGCTGCCTGCGTGTCTATAAGATACAGTGCAAACAGCTCTACCCATAAGATCACCAACAAGAGACAATAGATTAACAACAGGGTTGAGGTTGAACAATTCATTAATTTTGACTATACCTTTTGGGTGTTAATTTATATAGTTACACTTAATCAGGATCAAGTGCTCCTAAGAATCTCTTTAGCAAATAGAAAACAAGCGGTGTCAGAGGATTGGAGCGCTAAAGAAACCACGGGTTGATGATTAAATTACCAATAATTTATTGCACGAACAGCAGGGGTCCAGTATGCCACAACGCGTTTCGACGCACAGATGCGTCTTTCTCAAGTGGATCCAAACCTCTGACACCGCTTGTTTTCTATTTGCTAATCTCTTTCTCCCTTGTTGGGAGTGCGGTGTGTGAGCTGCTCTAAGATCCACAGTACCTGGCAGTACATCATAAAGACCCACCCTTGAATGATCAACTGATACACAGTGCGGAGCTGGGACGGAAGCCAGTGCAGCGAGTCTGCCTCTTCGGATGGAGGAGTGAAGGAGCCCACCTCCATCTCCAGAGGAACTAAGGAGCTGACCACCAGGCCCGGAGTATCTGAGGAGGAGGGAATATTGGCCCTTGTCACTACAGTGATCCACATTAAGCCATCAGTCTGGTTGTGCGGGGTGTTGCACAACCAGTAAAGGTTAGTGCAAACATAGTAAAACCGTGTATTAAGTTCCTCCAGTTGCAGTGTGGCGCAATATCTGTTTTTTCTTTTAAGAATCTCTTTAGGCAGGTCGACTATCGGGAATGAGCATTCCTAGAAATGCTTGTTCCAATTACTATGATACAATCAAGGAGAATCGGGGATTCCAATCTGTGCTGCCGGCTCACCTTGAAGAGTTGTGAGGGTCACAACCGCCTTCAAGCTCACAATGGCTGCTACAGACACCCGCTGGCATACAAAGATTCAATCAAGGAGAATCGGGGATTCCAATCTGCGCTGCCGGCTCACCTTGAAGGGTTGCAAGGGTCACAACCGCCTTCAAGCTCACAATGGCTGCTACAGACACCCGCTGGCATACAAAGATTCAATCAAGGAGAATCGGGGATTCCAATCTGCGCTGCCGGCTCACCTTGCAGAGTTGTGTGGGTCACAACCACCTTCAAGCTCACAATGGCAGCTGCAGACACCTGCAGGCATACAAGGATACAATCAAGGAGAATCTGGGATTTCAATCTGTGCTGACGGTGAATTAAATGATCCAAAGAAGTTTCAAAGCTTTTATTTGGCCAATGTGTTTCGTAGCGGTCCGCTACTTCATTAAAGCACATCTCTCTCCTTTTCAGTCTCATTTGAACCCACTTTCTGGCTTATCTACAAAGGCTGCTAATCGCCCAACAAATATGCAAAAAGATCGTTCATGTGACATCACATCGGCAGGTACTGTTAGTACTCATACTACCCAGAAATCATGCCGATGCTCAGAAGGAAGACATCGCTGAGGCTCACTGTGAGAATGCTGGGGAATGTAAGAAAGTGTGTGTCTCTGAGTGTGTATCTGTCAATCTGTGTGGGTCCCCCGAACACGGAGCAAAAAAGTAACACAAACGGATGATACGATTGTGATACTTGTGTGGCGACCCTGCGACCAGTTCACCACATAGGGAACTGCAGCCAGGCAGGAAGATAGACAGTTTGTGCACCAAACACCCTCACAGCACACACACACCCACAAGAGGTGGCACCCAACCCAGAGCCCAGGACTCTAGGCGGGAAAGGGGTGGTGGGGTTTAGAGGAAAGTGGGTGGGAAGGAAGGTCAGGTGACAGACTAGTACAAAAAGAGGAAAAGAGGAGGAAGGAGTTAGTAGACCAAGGGTGCCGACCAGTAAAGACACAGTAGGCCAGAGTGAGCCGAGAAGAAAAGACACCAAGGAGAGTGTGAAACACATCCCGGTGGGGTTGGGCTTCCTGGAGATGCAGAATCCACAGAGTTACAGAAACCATGGAGAGAAAGCTCGTCCATAGCCGGCATCCCAGGGGAGTGTGAGGACAGAGACCGGACCGGTATCACAGCGTCCGAGGAACACGGCAGCACTGACTAACTGGTGGAAACGTTTTCCCTGATTGTGCTGGAATCACACGGGTTAGATGGAGCCTGGTAACACCTTGGAAGATAGGGTTACTGCAGGCTAGTCACATACCAGAGTGTCGGCTCTGAGGGGAACTGAAGTAATATTCCGGCTTCCCAAACAAACCGACGGGGAGCTTCAATTCCAGGTTGGAGTAGCCAACACAAGCGTTGAAAGCACAGAAGCCACTATACAATCCGGAGAGAGAACAGAGAGGGAGAGAAAAGCCTGAAAGGACACTTAGAAGGAGTGAAGGGTCTCAGAGCGACAGCCTGGCTGCACAGGTTTGTGTGTACCCAGAGTTAACTGAACTGTGTTAAGAACTTTACTGTGCATTGCTATGAACTGCTAGAAGAATTAGGAAGTAAACCCGGTGAACCCTGCTTCCATGTCTGATTCCAGGTATATTGAACCGTGCATTCCATACCTTTTATCCTGCCAGGAGCAGCCCGACCTGTGGCGGGTTCATCCATCCAGCTGCAACCCATCCATCCCTCCTTCCTCTTGGCAGCGCTGCGCTGCAGCGGTGGTCCCATCAATAACCACAACCTGTGGGTGGTGTCACGATGAACTTATCCTTGTAAATACCCCTTTACTTGTGAGAAACCGGGACACGGACCGGACCAGGACCTCCATGACATCCCCAGCAGTACCCCGGTCCAGTACTGAGTACCCCGTCCGAGTGGGCTCCATACTTGTTTTACAAAAATATGATCTAATTTTGGTGCAGAAACTGCACCAAAACCAGATCAACAAACATGGAGAACAATTGCTGTGTGTGAATGAAGCCATAGGCTTTTTGTGCTTACAAAGTACATATGGGGTTCGGGACAACATATATAAGAGAGTATTGCAAGTGTAAGAATGTTGAAGTTACTTTGTAAAATAAGATCCCAAAAGTTCCTAAAATATTATTTTTCCATTTAATCTTTTGTATGAATATATTGCTTATTTGTTTTGTTTCAAATGAGAATTAAAATTTCTAATCTGAATGACTAAATATACCATGCAGTAGAGATCATTTGTGATGAATGTGACCTCAAAAATCCAAAAGTGCATTTTTCACTTGGAGGATTGTACAGTAGAAACACGACTTATGGTGCGATATGGCCGTAGTATAGGCTGCTCCCCTGACCTCCCACCCGCACCCTTCACCATGTAAAGACCCCGTAGCACAAATAAAGCTGCAAATAAGCTCCTGTGTGCGGATCCTTCTTTATCTCCAAAACCGGATGCTTTCTATATCTCAGTGAACAAAGCCCATTAGTGATGTTTTGCTAAACAGACCTACTTCACAAACCTTGTATGTTCCTTATCCTACAACCCCAAACAACTGTTCAGCACTTTTAACTCACTCCTCTGCCCCCCTCTTCCCCCTCCGACCTCCCTCATCTCTGCTGAGGACTTCGCAACATACTTCATAAATAAAATTGACCAAACAAGGCAAACCTTTATTCTTCCACCACCCCAACCACTCTATATACCAAACCTCTGACTTCCCTCATAACCTCCCTATCCAACATCACTGAAGGAGAACTTACTCGTCTTCTATCCAAATCACACCTCACCAACTGTGCACTTGACCCCATCCCTTCCACCTCCTCCCCAACCTCACTACCACGCTCATCCCAGCCGTAACCCACCTCTTCAATCTATCACTATCTTCCAGGACCTTCCCCTCGGCTTTCAAACATGCCACCATCACACTCATCCTCAAAAAGCCAAACCTTGATAAGTGAGGACGACTGCCGCCCCATACTGCTGCTCCCGTTTGCTTCCAAATTCCTTGAGTAACACATCCATGCTCAACTTTCCTCCCACCTCTCATCTAACGTGCTCCTTGACAATCTACAATCCGGTTTCTGGTCCCACCACTCCACTGAAACTGCCTTAACCAAAATTACCAACGACATACTCACAGCCAAAGCTAACAGACAATTCTCCATCTTCCTCCTTCTAGACCTGTCCTCTGCCTTTGACACAGCTGACCACTCCCTCCTACTTCAGATTCTTTCTTCCCTTGACATCAAAGACCTTGCCCTGTCCTGGATAGCATCATACCTTTCCAACTGCACATTTAGTGTTTCCCACTCCCACACTACTTCCTCATCCCGCCCTATCTCTGTTGGAGTCCCACAAAGTTCAGTCCTGAGGCACCTATTTTTCTCCATCTATACCCTTGACCTAGGACAACTCATCCAGTCCCATGGATTCCAGTGCCGCCTGTACGTTGACGACACTCAGATCTACCTCTCTGGCTCAGGTGTCAACTCTCTGCTGTCCAGAATCCCGGAGTGTCTGTCAGCCATATCTTCTTTCTTCTCCTCTAGCTTCCTAAAACTCAAACGTAAGCAAAACCAAACTCATCATCTTTCCTCCATCCCATCTTTCATTTTCACCATCTGATCTATCTATTATGGTAAATCTCCCACACCTCAAATTCGCTGCCTTGGAGTAACTCTCGACTCTGCCCTATCCTTCAAACCACACATTCAAATTTTTGCCGCCTCCTGTCGTCTCCAGGTCAGGAATATTTACAAAATCCGTCCTTTCCTCAGCCTTCAATCTACTAAAATTCTTATACATGCCCTAATCATCTCCCGCCTTGACTACTGCAACATTCTCTTCTGTGGTCTCCCATCTAACACTCTTGCACCTCTCTAGTCTGTCCTCAACTCTGCTGCCCGACTAATTCACCTCTCTCCTCACTATTTCCCTGTATCTCCCCTCTGCAAATCCTTCTACTGGCTCCCAATTTCCCAATGAATCCAGATCAAGCTACTAACACTGACCTATAAAGCCATCCATAAACTGTCTCCTCCCTATATCTCTAAAATAATCTCCCAATATCTGCCCTCAAGTAATCTTCGATCCTCCCAAGACCTCCTCCTCTCCTCCTCACTTATCCGCTCCTCACACAACCGCCTCCAAGATATCTCCCGAATATCCCCCATCCACTGGAATTCTGCGCCCCAACACGTCAGATTATCCACCACGCTTGGATCCTTCAGACGGAACCTGAAAACCCATCTCTTCAGGAAAGCTTACAGCCTGCAATGACCAAGCCACTGCCCCACCATCACCGGAGCTGGTGCCCCACCGCCCACCGGAGCTGCTGCCTCACCCCCACCAGATCTGCTGCACTCCTGACCTACAGTCTCCTCCCCATTATCCCGTAGAATGTAAGCCGGCAAGGGCAGGGTCCTCTTCCCTGAGTACCAGTCTGTCATTGTTAATTTGTTTCCTGTAAACTATATATATCATTTTGTATGTAACCCCTTCTCATGTACAGCACCATTAGTGCTATATAAATAAATAAATAATAATAATAATAATAATAATAATAATAATAATTTCGTTGCTGTTGCAAGCGAAGACTTTTCATTCTAACTGACCTTAGATTTCTAAGAACACAAGTTGTTAATAAACTGTATGGAGGGGGGCTAATATTTATTTTCAATTTAGTCTAAATACAATTATCTATAGTTACTGTGGTGCATTTTAAGAGTAAGTTTTCAATATTCCATAAGAGAGTTAGCATATGTTTCTGGAGTTTATTTTTCAGTTCTTCAGACATACACAGTTGAACAATTCGATACTTCTCTTTAGAGCCATATTCTCCATTCGTATAATCTCATCTCACTGACAAAGGGTCAATCTCAATTTTTCAGATATGCTTCATGTTTCCCTTTGGCAAATGGTGTTTTTTAGGTTAGTAAGAGAACATGTTGTTCTGGAAGGTGCATTGCCGCACCAGCAAATAACAACCTTGCGAGAAATTAGAGACTGTGGCTGAGGTAAGAGCAAGGTTAACCTTTGTACCCAACTAAAATTGGTAAGAAATATCATGGCCAAATATAGAATCATTGCAGTATTCTTGATAGTATCAGTATGAAAAGAGAATAAAACATGAATAGCTTATATAGTAAATATATATCTAGTCTAAACATACAATATAAGAAAATAAAATACCGTATATACTCGCGTATAAGCCGAGTTTTTCAGCCCAAAAATTGGGCTGAAAAGTTCCCCCCTCGGCTTATACACGAGTCACTACACGGGTTTCCCCCCCCCCCAGAGGTATACAGGCCCCCCATCAGTATCCAGGGCCCCCCATGCTCCGGAAACCTGTAAAGTAAGATGATTATACTTATCACTGTCCCGCTGCCGTCCCCGCTCTGCATCGTGCTCCTCCATCTTCATTCAGCGTCTTCTGGCTTCCTGTGTTCGGGGCCGACAATGACGTCATTGTCGGCGCCCAACACAGGAAGTCGGAAGACGCTGAATGAAGATGGAGGATCGTGATGCAGAGCGGGGACGGCAGCGGGACAGTGATAAGTATAATCATCTTACTTTACAGGTTTCCGGAGCATGGGGGGCCCTGGATACTGATGGGGGGCCTGTATACCTCGGGCTGCTGCTGTATATATCCCTGGGGCTGCTGCTGCTGTATATAACCCTGGGGCTGCTGCTGTATAAACCTGGGGCTGCTGCTGTATAACCCTGGGGCTGCTGCTGTATATAACCCTGGGGCTGCTGCTGTATATACCCCTGGGGCTGCAGCTGCTGTATATACTCCTGGGGCTGCTGCTGCTGTATATACCCCTGGGGCTGCTGCTGCTGTATATACCCCTGGGGCTGCTGCTGCTGTATATAACCCTGGGGCTGCTGCTGTATAACCCTGGGGCTGCTGTTGCTGTATATACCCCTGGGGCTGCTGCTGCTGTATATACCCCTGGGGCTGCTGCTGCTGTATATACCCCTGGGGCTGCTGCTGCTGTATATACCCCTGGGGCTGCTGCTGCTGTATATACCCCTGGGGCTGCTGCTGCTGTATATAACCCTGGGGCTGCTGCTGTATATAACCCTGGGGCTGCTGCTGTATATACCCCTGGGAAGGCTGCTGTAACACTGCTGGGGCCTGTATATATCACTGGGGAGGCTGCTGTATACCACACTGCTGGGGGCTGTATACTACCACTGGGGAGGCCTGTATACCATCGGGGGGGCCTGTATACCACACTGCTGGGGGCTGTATACCTGTGCTGGGGTCCACCCTCGGCTTATACACGAGTCAATAGGTTTTTCCAGATTTTGGGGGCAAAAGTAGGGGGGTCGGCTTATACATGGGTCGGCTTATACACGAGTATATACGGTATATTTAATGGATTGATAAATATATCTATATTTTTCTGCTTGGATTAGTGTGCGGTATATGCTATTGTTGAAAACTTGATGCCAGACTGTTCCAGGTTGGCCTTCAGGTCTTTGAATATTTGATATGGTGTTTTCTTCACCATTCATATTAACCTTCAAAGATATCTTTTGTCAATTTTCCTCTTTCCTCCTTGTCCAGGGAGCTTCTTGATGGTTCCATGCTCAGCAAACTGGTCTGCTTGGTTTAGTGTGCAGCATATGGTATTTGTTGAAACCATGACCTCAGACTGCTCCAGGTTGGCCTTCAGGTCTTTGGATGTTTGACATGGTGTTTTTTTCAACATTTGCACCAACCTTCGAAGACATCTCTTGTTAATTTTCCTCTTCCCCCACTTTCAGGGAGGTTCTTGATGGTTACATGTTTGGATTAATAACATTGCACACTGTTGAAACTGGGATACCAAAGTCTTTGGAGATGGCCTTATACTCTTTGGAAGTCTTATATTTGTTAATAATAGTAGTTCTAATGTCCCTAGACAGCTCCTTTATCTTCTCCATTGTGACAAAGGAACAGGACCTAACATGTGGCTTTTTAAAACACTGAAGTCATCATTAATTGATTAATTCAGATCACATGGACGCCATCAATTTATTACAGGTGATTATTATCTGTGATTTACCACAGGTGAGTCAAAATGTGATTTTATACTAATTTAATGTAAAGGATGTCCATACCAGTGAAACAGCAAGTATTAGGTTCTTCTGTTTTTCCTTCCTATTGTTTTTTTTTTGTTCTAAAATGGTGTTTATCATTTGCTATTTTGTACTTAGCATGAGTTTCTATACAAAGAAAAGCTGGCTCACTTGATTCATTTTTTTCAGGAGATATTCCAAGTTATGCATATAAACTACATGCGTGCCAAAACAATGAACAGGACTGTATGTTTCCCATCATGGACCCTTCCTGGTATAATGTACACTCCCTTGGGCTCATCTTGTAACAATGTTACCTATTCGCCTGCTTTTCTCTAACACATAAAAAATTCTTCTCACCTTCCCCCACTTCCACGAAACGCAACATTCTCTTCTATATCACAGATGCCGCCGCTGACTTCGATATGCCTGCTATGAGTGAGACATGGCGTCACTGCTAGGCGTCACATGTGACTGTCACACCGGTGTCAGCTGTTGACTTCTGATTGGTGCAAATAATCAAGGTATCCAGATGATTGAGCGCTCCCAAGGAGATTGACCTTATGATAAGGACTCTGACTCTTTTTTTTTTTTTTTTTTTATTCCTTCTTGGAGATTTATTTCAAATGGCTTCACAGTAGTAAAAAGTCATAAAAGTAATAAAAGCATAATTAAAACAACGCGTTTCGGCTATAAATGTCATAAAATAGCCTTCCTCAGGTATATACTGTGAAGCCATTTGAAATAAATCTCCAAGAAGGAATAAAAAAAAGGAGTCAGAGTCCTTATCATAAGGTCAATCTCCATGGGAGCGCTCAATCATCTGGATACCTTGATTATTTGCTTCATTCCACGGGCTCATAGCTGGGAGTTCTGCTCTCTGGAGGATAGCAGCAGCATACCAAGGAGACAAAGACCCTTGTAAGACCCCCAGTGGGTCGATATGCGAAGAAACAAGACACAATAAAGGTGAGTTCTCTTGCCCAGTATACTTCTGAGAAATATTGTACTTTTACATTTAGATCTGCGCCTGTTTTCTCGCTCCCCACCCTTCTCTGACCTACAGCCTCGAGGTCTATTGTGTGCGACTTCTGATTGGTGGCATGTTGAGCATGCTTGGAACCTGGCAGGTCTCAGCGCCAAAATAAATTTCAGCTGAATGTGCACAACAAGCTAAAATAGGCGCTGGCGTCGGTGGGCCCCTTCTTGCACGGGCATTACTTCCCTGTTCATAATGTTTTTTGACATGAGCGGTTCCTTTTAATTCTCTTGAATGCCAGTCTTGTGTAGACGATGCCTCAAGTCACTAAATTGCTCTTAATGTAGAGAATGTTTTCAAAGGCACGCAATATCTTACTTAAAGAAAATTTATTCTGAATCTATCAAAAGGTTAACTATTTGCTATTAAATCTAAAATCTGGGAACATTGCCAAATTGTAATCATTGTTTCAATTTCCATATAAGTTACTTCTTGCCATGTGTCAACAACACAGCTAATTTGTTTAATATCAAAAGGAAATTAGATTAGTTCTGAATAATGTAGTCTTTAAGTACCTAGGACTCAAATGCTGCAAACTGAAGGTATTTATTAGCTCCAAGGTATTATGCTACTTACTGTATTTGGTAACAAAAAGAGAAAAGATCTGGTATCAAAAACTCAGAAATGTAGCAAGCTCCATGTGACACCCTGCTCACACAGGTAACCACAGACTCTCCTACAGCATGGATGGGTTTCCACAGTGGGTACATAGATACAAACAGCACCTTTCACCCCACCACAGTAGAGCGAGCTCAACCTGCTGCCCTTAGGCAAGATCCCCTATAAATACTGGTGCTGGGGCGGAGTTAGATAGAGTGTGCAGATGCTACAAGAGCTGTGAAGACGTTCTGGTGGTTGGTGCTGCGTTAGGCTTGAGCCAGTGTCCCTGAACAGCCTTCGAAGTAGTCCTGCAGAGCCCAAGAGTGGGGTCGAAAGGCGAGGAGAAAAGAGAGAACAGAGTAGGAACCGAGGAGCCAGCATTAGGTTCACCCAAACAGCACACCGAACACCGGAGTCTACTGGAGAGCACCTGGCCCAGTAGGGAATATCGGTCTACTGTGGAGACTTCAGTCTCCCAGGCATCTGCGCAGTCACTAACCAGGGAGCCAGGCACCGAGGAGAGAGGAATAGCGGCAGTCCATCGAGGGTTTCCCGACGACAGCACAGGTGGCAAGAGAGCAGAGGAGGCCAGCCAAGTTTCACACGTGGCAGGAGCTTCACACACACAGGGAAAGAGACAAGGAGGCCTTATACCCACTCGCTGTGGAGACCACGAAGTGCATCCTGAACACCCAGCGGTGCCCTGGACGTTTATCTGCAATTACACCAGTAAAAGGTAAAGAAACAACCAGTGATGTGTGTGCCGGTTCCTTACCCGCGCCCCTGCCATCCACAGAGACTGTCCCGTTATCCAACAGCCCAACCAAATTCTTGCTCCATCCCTCATCATCATCACCAAAATCCCCAGGGATCCCCCTCCGCCTGTGGGGAGCTTGAACACCTAGTTGCTCATCCATCATCCCTGGAGGCCCCACGCAGTGCTGGTGCAGTCACCAGATAACACAAGTGGGGTCACAATAAATTTATAAACTTTTATTCCCATTCCAACTACCCCTTTTTAATTGACCACCAGGGCCACGGGTCTGGGCAGGCCACCAGTGACATCACTACCGCAGCAGAGGGCCCAGATACCTGAGTCACCATACCCTGGGCTAGTCACTCCACATGGATAATTGGGCCAAATAAGGTGGTACTCAACCAAAAGACAGTCATAAAATGGAGTGAAAAAGGAGGCACTCACCATTGGCTAAAATGATCTTTTTATTTAATCAAAACATGGCTTATAGGGGGATTTGCCATCTTTTTCATTTCTTTATTTTGTTACTTACAGTAATTGCATTCACCATTTCTATTTGCCAATGTTTAATTGAAAGGGTCATCCAAAATTAGGAAAACTTGGCTGAATACTACCAAAAACAGTTCCACATCTGTCTACAGACAGTGTGGGGTATTGCAACTCTGCCCCATTCACTTCGTAAAGCAGGTAAGTTTTGTCTAATGCAGGAGAGTCTCTTCAATGTTCTGGAGAATATTCTCTCTAAAAAAGATATTATTGTTACAATGCTACCTTGAAAGGAGCCATCAGAAAAGTCTTTATAGATACATATAATGCAACAGTAGAAATAAACTGACCTGAGCAAAGAGCTTTGGCCTTTATATATTGTAAAATTGTATTGAAAAAGTTTTTTTGTAGAGTATTTCTTTTTTTCAAAGAAGATGGCTCGTATACACAATATATTGGAACTGAAAATCTGTTTCAGGAAATCTTTATGAAGACTGGGGCTTGACTCCGCTATCAGTCCTGTGGTCACTGAATGGGTCAGAAATATTCAACATTTCAGGGAGGCTCCAGAGTTTGGACACTAATGATCTTATATTTACCACCTATCCAATGAGGAGGTGATAAATGACCCCTTTGATATGTGTAGTTTGAATATATAATTAGTTAGGTTTTACACATATTACTGTTATTGCCCATTTTTCTTAAAGAGGACCTGTCAGCCTCCTGCTGCATGGCAATCTAAATGCAACACTGAATGCAGCATGTCTCTGTCGGGGCTCTGTGAGGAGACTCCATCAAATCAGCAGGGAAAAGAGGTAAGAGAAGTGTGGGAACTAGAGAGAGGAGCTCATTTCTGCCCAAGCAGCCATTAATGAGGGACACAGCATACAGACTTCACCTCTTCAGCTGCTTGGAAAAGAGCCCCTATTGTCATCTAAGGAGCCTTGCTGAAACTATCAGGATGGACTGCTCTGGAGTTGAATGGTGCTGATGCACTGAGGGAGACAAGCTATGCTTCATATAATCTCCTGACAATTATAAAATTCCTAGCACAAGCATCTCTGAAGAACCTGATTAATACATCTTACCGGTCTATCAGTTTACTCAGAATATGAACTATTGGGATATACTCTTTAAACCAAAATAATCTGTCTTCTGGATCTCTATTTAAAACAACATCGACTTCCGGTTTCCGGCCTGATGGGTGAGGACGCAAGGGGATGAGCACCCAAAGCCTGCGGCCGCTAACCTGCTAAAAAGGCGTGCAAACCGTCGACAACCAGTACCGGAGGCACACTTACCAGTCACTACATCATTCTTGCATGCGCCGGTGGTTCCGGAGCACCGGCGGCGGACAGGGTGCGGCGGAGATGGCGACGAGGCAGACCGGGCCCTCCTCCTCCAAGGTGGCGCCGAGTGGGGCAAACAACAGAGGCAAGGAGGCAGCAAACAAATTACAGCCCCGATCACAAGGGAGAGAAGCTGGAGGACACCCAGGACGATGCAGCGGCGGGGGAGGTGAGACGCTGGAGGGAACGGAGGGGCGCGGGCCTGGGTCCTCTATAGACTATAAGCTCCTGGCCACTGAGGTCTCCTCTCAACTAGCAGGGGAGCTGAGGCATCTGTTCAAGAATATGATAAAGGAGCTGCTGCAGGAATCCCTCAGAGACGTTAAAGCAGATGCTGCTGCCCAGGAATCCAGGCTTACAGTTCTGGAGCAAAGACTGTCAGACACCGAAGATAAGGTAGTCTGGCTGGAACAACAAGTCTCTTCCTATAAAGAGAGGGAGGAACGTACAGTCAATAAGCTGGAGGACTTAGAAAATCGTTCCCGCCGCAACAATCTGCGCCTGGTGGGGCTTCCCGAGACCATTGCCCCCTCTGCATTGCTGGACATATTTGAGACTGACCTCCTGCGGATTTTGGGGAGTAGGGGCCCTTGCATGGTAGAAAGAGCTCACCGCATAGGCCCCCCACCAGACCACATAATCAAACCAGGCTCTCCATCCCAGGGGAGAGGGAAGCCCAGACAAACTATTGCTCACTATCTAAATTATCGGGACAAGGAGAATCTCCTACGCTCCTACAAGAGCTTGCGGACCCCTCTAACCATCAGAGGACACAAGGTCCTACTATTCGGAGACTACTCTCCTGAGGTCGCGAGAAAGCGGAGAGCCTTTGGGGAGGCGTGCAGTATTTTGTACAATCGCAATGTACGATTCCAACTCCTGTATCCGGCCATTCTGAAATATAGGGGTCCGGATGGCTCCATCAAGGTGCATCATAGTCCTGAGGAGGCCCTTAGGAGCTTGACCCAACGGAACCCGGCTGGGCGCCACCATAGAGGACAACGGGAGCACAATATTGGAACCCAAGGAGGGGGCGAGAACTCATGTCCGGAGACCCCTGGGCCACGAGAAGGCTCTCCTCGGGGATCTGAAAGGGAGACTAGCACTGGGCCCCGCTCGCCAAACAAACAGAGGTCCAAGCGACGTGACGGAAGTGGATGGAGACGTCGTACGGACTCTGAGCTTGGACCGAGGGATGCGGAGGTCCATGACGGGACTTGAACAGAACATATGGTGACTCTTTTCCCTTTCTTGTTTTTCCTTATTTTTTGCGCCAGGAGGGACCGAAGTCACGTCTTACGGATCTCGTATCCTGATCTGCGTTATCTGGGCAATTGCACACTAGATGCCTTAACCGACTTTTGGGAAGTGTTAATGTTATTGATAATGACAACAATGCGGTTATACTACTGTTAATAGGTATCGATTGACTCCAGTGCACGGTGCTGACTATCTCGACTTACACTACGGCCGCAGGGCGGGAGTGTTGGAGAGGTGTACCCTTCAGAATATGGAAGTCCATATCCTTTATTTGAATAGTTTTGGGGAGGGGAGAAGATGTGAGGGGGAGGGATTTTGTTCTATTGGATTGTTCGGTACGCGGTCACTAGACTGCTTGTTGAGGGGTTACAGGGGGAGTGGGGGGCGTGAATTTATGTTGTTACAGCCATCTTGTACAGTGTGCTTATTTTTCAGCGATCTACTCGAAACATCCCTGGACATAGCAGGGGTTGACATATCCCATCGACTGTTTCTTGATCATGGTTAATCTGTTGTCCTGGAATGTTAAGGGCCTCAGGTCACCCGAGAAACGCTCGATGGTACTCAAACATCTCAAGAGATTGAAAACAGATGTGGCTCTCCTACAAGAGACGCATCTTCAAGACACGGAATTTTTTAGAATGCACAGGTTATGGGTGGGGGCGGTACACGGCTCTGGATCGGTGGGGAGGAAGGCAGGGGTACTGATACTTATCCATAAAAATTTCCCCTGTACAATTATTTCTGAAACTAAAGATGATGAGGGAAGGTATGTGCGGCTGGTTTTAGATAGCCCGGCGGGACGTCTTAGTATCACGAATATATATGCCCCTAACCAGTCGCAAGATGCCTTCTTCTCCCACCTGCAGGAGGAGCTGTTAGGAGATACAGAGCATCTCCGAATCGTGGGAGGGGACTTCAATAGTGTCTTCTTTGGGGGCGAAGATAGGCGACGCGACCAGTTGAATACTGCTTCCACCCCTGACGACCGACCGTTGAGCCCGCTACATACGCTGACGAGGGGACTGGCATTGCATGATGTGTGGCGGATACACCACCCCCTAGACCGGGAATTCACTCATTACTCCCATGCCCACGGGTCCTGGTCTCGTATTGATTTCTTTCTACTCAGCAACCACTTATTGGCTAGAGTGGTCAGAGTGGGTATTGAAAAGATGGTAATTTCCGACCATAGCCCCGTGGCCCTGGAACTAAGAGACGTGCACATTAGGGGCACTGACTTTATATGGCGCTTTCCATCACATCTTAGAAGGGACGCCAATTTTGACAGACTCCTAGGGGAGTGGTGGTCTGACTTCGTCTTCCACAATGCAGACCATGAGACGGACTCTCGGTTATACTGGGAAACGAGTAAGGTGGTCATGAGGGGTAAAATAATGGCATACACCAGCACTCAAAAAAAGAAAACATTTCAACAGTTCCATCTAGCTAGTTCAAAGGTAAGAAGCACATATGAGGAATTTAAAAATAACCCTTCACCGCTAACAAAGGAGAAATGGGTGGGAGCAAAGAGAGAGTATGACTTCTGGGCTAAATGAAGGGAACAGTGGAGTAAGGAACAATGGGAGGTAGATCTCTATAAGTATGGAGACAAGGCGGGGAGGATCCTAGCGAACTTGGCCAGGGGTAAAACTAAGCCCACGACGTTTGCCTCTTTGGTGGACTCCGAGGGTAACATCCTTCATGCACCAAATGATATCAACTCTCATTTAGGCAAATTCTTTGCAAAACTATATACACAGGATACAGTGCAGAATGCAAGGGAGGTGGGAGGGGACTGGCTTGAGAAGGTCTCACTACCTACCATAGCTGAGGACAGCTTGGCCACCTTGAACGCTGAGATTTCCTTGGCTGAAGTTCAAATGACTATCAAAAACCTGAGTGCCCATAAAGCTCCGAGTCCAGATGGTTTTACCGGCGACTATTACAAGTCTTTATGCGACAAGGTGGCTCCTTGCTTAGTCTCTCTTTTCAATGAAATTCTAGCGGGGGGCAAGATCTCGAACCACACTAACACGGCACACATTAAATTGTTGCCAAAGGGGAATGTGAGCTCCACTGACCCGGCCGGATATTGCCCCATCTCACTGATAAATCAAGACCTGAAAATTCTGGCCAAGATTATCGCGGACCGTTTGGCGGGGCTACTGCCATCTCTTGTGGGCCCACAACAGGCAGGATTTGTTAGGGGTAGATCGGCGGTGGGTAATATCAGACAAACTATGTTAGTGCTGGATTCAGTGGGGCATCGAGAGAATCTACGTGATGATCGTCCGGCATTGGTCTTGTTGGACTCCGAAAAGGCGTTCGACAATGTCAATCTGTCCTGGTTAAACTTAGTATTGGACAAGATAGGCCTACAAGGCCCGTTCAGGACATTCCTAAAAACATTATACGAGAACCCGAGCGCTAGAATATGCACCCCCGGTTTTCTGTCCGCCACTTTTCCTCTGGAAAAGGGAACGCGGCAAGGCTGCCCTCTCTCGCCATTGCTCTTCAATCTGGCCATCGAACCTCTTGCCAGATATTTGAACGGCAATGATTCACACGAGGGCATCAACATTGGAGGGGTGACGGTGAAGTCAGCGCTATTTGCTGATGATGTCATCATCTATGTGAATAGACCGGAGAGGGACTTAAGGGAACTGCTTCAACAACTCACGGTTTTTGGCACATTCTCGGGCTTTAAGCTCAATAAAGCTAAATGCGAGATCTTGCAACTGGGAAAGCCTTGTCGCCGTCCTGGGAAAGGGGGGGCCAGGGGAGGGGCGGAGATGGAGGGCATACAAGTAAAAACTCACCACATCAAATACCTGGGCATCATACTCAGCAGCGACACTAGCCAAATTTACCCCCTGAACTATGGCCCTTTAATTACCAAAATCACACGGGAATTGGAGAGATGGAGGGACCTGCCGCTGACTCTTCTGGGGAGGTGCCATCTACTTAAGATGGTTAGCTTCGCCAGGTTACTATATCCGCTGCAGACCATACCACTGCTACTGCGAAGGGCGGATGTGCATAGACTCAACACAGCTTTCTCCAGCTTTCTTTGGAGGGGACGGAAGGCCAGAATAGCCAGTCGCACCTTAATGCTCCCAAAACTTGGAGGGAGGCTAAATCTCCCTGACATCAGGGGATATAATTTGGCGTGCTTATTACATCACGTTATAGACTGGCTCAAAAACTCCAACAGATACTCTAATTATACCATGGAAGCGGCGCTATGCAGACCCTGGGAACCGGCCAGCTTACTGCACTCGCCATGGCCGGCCGTGCCTAAACACCTGAAAAACATGATCATCTATAGGGATACGGCTATGTGCTGGAAAGCGGTTCGAAAGAAGTTAATGATGACCTGGAAAATGTCGAAATACCTTAATTCTTGGGCCCACGCAGGATTCAGATTAGGGCGTGAGAATGTCTTATTCGCACCATGGCAAGAAAAGGGGATTCACACATTGGGGGATTTGTTACACAAACCTGACAGATGGTGGTTAACGGAGTCAGAAGTCTTGGAAAAGTTCCAATTGAGCCCGTACCATATCATCCAATACAGGCAGCTACACCATCACGTCCTTCGACACCTTCAAAATGTATCACAGGAATGCAGATTGACTATCTGGGATACCTGGTTGGGAGCGGACCCTCTGACTGTCAACTTTATGGTAGTTTACAAGACACGACTCTGGCCTTAAGGGAGGATAACATCTTTCGCGGGTGGCTAAAGTACATACCTCAGACTGATATAGCGGACACGATTCTGAGGGGCTGGGAGGTACTGAGGAAAAATATAATCAGCGAAAAATGGAGGGATGTACAATATAGGATCATACACAGGGCAATCTACGGATTCACCCTACCCCCCGAATGCTAGGTTCCCTAATAGACGACAACAATGCCCGAAATGCGGACAACCAAAAACAGATATGGTGCATGGTATATGGCTGTGTGGGGAGGTGCAGAAACTATGGAAGCGGGTGGAAGCCTTAGCGAGGGAGGTGACCGGCAAAACCGTTACATTGGATATGCTTGCCTGGTTGTTTCATTTCCCGGTATCTGGAGTGTGGGAAGGCAAACCTGCTAGAATACTCCATATGCTGGCAATGGTTACTAAAAGGCTAATCCTGAGGGACTGGCTATCTGGGCACAACCCTGGCATGACTGGTATACTCAACGAATTGAAGGCAGTAATGCACGTGGAATGCCTGGAAGTGGCAAGGGATAAAGACGCGTTGACGGGGACGT
This sequence comes from Allobates femoralis, assembly GCA_033576535.1. NCBI lineage: Eukaryota > Metazoa > Chordata > Amphibia > Anura > Aromobatidae > Allobates > Allobates femoralis. The sequence continues at coordinate 554,685,701 of JARQOC010000001.1, read as the reverse complement.
TTTTGAGACTTGGAGAGGGTTCATAACCACCAAGCTATCGTCAGCAGAACTGCCCTCAGTAGTCCTACCGTTTGTGCAATCGTCCTGGTATCTGCTGGAGGAGTTACAAGGGTCCTTGGGAAGGCTACGGGTATCCCCTGCTCCAGGCGACTCGGGGCAGGCATAACACTTTTTCCATTTCATTTCTTATGACTGTTAGGAGATGTGACCATGGTGTAGTTTTGGTATTGAATATCGATTATAATCAATGTCCGACCTTGTATGTCTTGGGAGATTGTTGGATGTATTTTCGCTGTAACTATTGATGGCTGGGGGGGTATGGGGGTTGGATTGTTTTTCTTCTTTTCCTTGTTATTAAAAATGAAAACTCAATAAAAATATTTTATAAAAAAAAAAAAAAAAACACAAAAGTTATTGGGAGGAAAAAAATAGAAAAAAAAATAAAATGTGCTGGACACTGGTACCCTGGCACCGTTTACATTAAATTAGTGTGGAAACACATTTTGTCTCTCCTGTCGTAATTCACAAATGAGAATCACTTGTGATAAATTGTTGGTGTGAATGGAATATGAATTAGCCAATGAACTATAACTTCAGTGTTTTAAAAAGCCACATGTTAGACCCTGTTCCTTTGTCACAATGGTGGAGACAAAGGTGCTGTCTGAGAACATCAGAACTGCTATTATTAGCAAACAAAATACTCCCAAAGGGTATAAGGCCATCTCCAAAGACCTTGGTATCCCAGTTTCAACAGTGTGCAATGTTATTAAGTAACTTGCCAAACATGGAACTATCAAGAACCTCCCTGGACGTGGGGGGAGGAGGAAAATTAACAAGCGATATCTTCGAAGGTTGGTGCGAATGGTGAAAAAACACCACGTCAAACATCCAAAGACCTGAAGGCCAACCTGGAACAGTCTGAGGTCATGGTTTCATCAAATACCATACGCCGCACACTAAACCAAGCAGAGCTTTATTGGCTGAGGTCAAGGAAGAAACCATTGCTGAAGAAAAGACATAAAAAGGAACGACTGATTCTTGCCAAATTTGTCACATTTTTTTAGATGAATTAAACATGGAACGAATATCTGAAAATTCACTCATCTCAATAATAATAATAATAATAATAATAACAATAATGGTACCTTTACACGCCGCCACCGAAAGGTAGAAACCGGCTGGTATCGGACACAATTGTACCTGATACCTTAAAAACACCGCGAAGTGTCGGCGTGTAATTCAGGAAGTTTCTACCTGTGTCTTTGGATACCTGTGTTTCAGCTGTGCTCTAAAACAAGCAGGCATAATCCCTATGGTGGCGGCGTGTAATCGGGGCACAGGCAAGGTATTTGAGTTCCCTGGGGCGTGCCACAGCGTCATGTATACCATGCCCCATCAGCTATCATTGGTGGGGGCTACTGTGTACACATTGGCTGTCCCTGCACAGGGCGGCATATTTAACGAGTTGACCACAATACACATTTGCTATAGCGTCATGTATTAGGCAGCCTCCCTGCGCTGGCTGGCCAATCATGATGTTATTGCATTGTCTAATCACCGTACGAGCGTCGCATAATACACAACTCTGTCACGCCTATGTAGTTACGGCGCACAATATGTACGCCCAGATTCCCTTGTGGTAGCGGCGTGTAAATCAGGGAAGGTGCTCCACAGAAGGTAACCTGCGGCACCCATCGGCACTTCCGGGGAACGAAAATACCTTGTGTGGAGCACCTTGTGGCGGCGTGTATTTGCGGCATCAGGTACCGTTAGCAACCGTTGCAAACGCGCGCGTGCACGTGCGGTGCCTAGCTGTTGCTACCCTCGGTGGCGGCGTGTAAAGGTACCATAACCGTTTATTGTTTTTGTCAAATAAATAATGAAGGGAAGAAAAAGGGTTAAACAAATTCGGCTCATAATTAACCAGTCTTTTGGCATGTTATTTGTGTAGTTTTGTTTTATTTGCACCTTTTTTGTTTGCTCCCAATTCATTATTCTACTGTGCCTTTTTGGAAATCTATATTATGTGTGCTTGCCTGGTTTTTTTTAGCGTACACCAATATTCAGTGACTTTTTCATGCCAAAGATCGCAATAACAGTTCAAGACAGCAAGAAATCCCATTTTGGACTTGGCACCAATTTCATGAATAGTGTGCGCCATTTTGATGAATTTGGCATGAAAATGGCAACTAATACCACAAGAGAAAAAAAAGTGACAAAAAACGCAAATGATGAATCGTGGTAAACAGAAGTGAATTAACAAATTACATTAATTGCTTGGTTATTTTCAATAAATAATACTGTAAATAATGAAAAAACTTCTTTAAACTCAGCAAACTTTCCAAATTTTTTAAAATACTACTTTTACTGTTTATATAAATAGCACCCTGAACCAAGAAACCACATCATTCCTAACACTTGGCAGAGATAACACATTTTCTTCCTTTTGCATTATAACGTAACACAACTAAACACATTTTGCTCATTACTCTCCTTATGGAGATCAATTTGCCTGCCAGCAGTGAGGAGACTTTCGGCCACAATATTCCTCTGGGAAATATACAAATTGTGTCTTCAGCGAGGAAGTACCGTATATATACTCGTGTATAAGCCGACCCATGTATAAGCCGACCCCCCTACTTTTGCCCCCAAAACCTGAGAAAACCTATTGACTCGTGTATAAGCCGAGGGTGGACCCCAGCACAGGTATACAGCCCCCAGCAGTGTGGTATACAGCAGCCCCAGAGGTATATACAGCAGCCCCAGTGGTAGTATACAGCAGCAGCCCCAGTGGTATATACAGCAGCAGCCCCAGTAGTTAGTATACAGCAGCCGCAGAGGTATATACAGCAGCCCCAGTGGTAGTATACAGCAACCCCAGAGGTAGTATACAGCAGCCCCAGAGGTAGTATACAGCAGCCCCAAAGGTATATACAGCAGCCCCAGTGGTAGTATACAGCAGCACAAGAGGTAGTATACAGCAGCCCCAGAGGTAGTATACAGCAGCCCCAGAGGTAGTATACAGCAGCCCCAGTGGTAGTATACAGCAGCCCCAGAGGTAAATACAGCCCCAGTCGTAGTATACAGCAGCCCCAGAGGTATATACAGCCCCAGTGGTAGTATACAGCAGCCCCAGAGGTATATACAGCCCCAGTGGTAGTATACAGCAGCCCCAGAGGTATATACAGCCCCAGTGGTAGTCTACAGCAGCCCCAGAGGTATATACAGCCCCAGTGGTAGTATGCAGCAGCCCCAGAGGTATATACAGCCCCAGTGGTAGTATCCAGCAGCCCCAGAGGTATATACAGCCCCAGTGGTAGTATACAGCAGCCCCAGAGGTATATACAGCCCCAGTGGTAGTATACAGCAGCCCCAGAGGTATATACAGCCGCAGTGGTAGTATACAGGCCCCCCAGTGGTGGTATACTGACCCCCACCAGTAACACACAGCCCCCCCTCCTTAGTATGTCCCCCCTCCTTAGTATGTCCCCCCCCAGGCTGCGGCACCTGTTAAAATAACAAACTTTCATACATCACCTCTCCGGCGCAGCTCCTCCGCTCCTCCGGTCCCGGCTTCTTCTTCTTGCTTCCGGTGTCATGTGACCGGGCGCAGGAGATGACGTCATTTCCTGCGCGCGGTCACAGAAGCCGGCACAAGCAGGAAGAAGAAGCCGGGACCGGAGGAGCGGAGGAGCTGCGCCGGAGAGGTGATGTATGAAAGTTTGTTATTTTAACAGGTGCCGCAGCCTGGGGGGGGGACATACTAAGGAGGGGGGGACATACTAAGGAGGGGGGGCTGTGTGTTACTGGTGGGGGCCTGTGTAGTGCAATATGCACGGCATCCCCCCGCCGCTGATGGACGGGGGGATGCCGTGCATATTCATTACACTAATGAGGCGGCCCCACGTGACCGCCTGCGGTCACCACGGCCCCCTCCTGCCTCCTCCAGCCACCGGTGCAGCCCCCCCCCCACAGAATACCGAGTGACTCGTGTATAAGCCGAGGGGGGGACTTTTCAGCCCAATTTTTGGGCTGAAAAACTCGGCTTATACATGAGTATATACGGTAGATGAACTCTAGTGCCACCTACTGAAAGTAGCAATCCTAAAAGTCAAAATTGACTCTTTAACGAGCCTTTCAACTTGATTTAGGATTTAAGGCCACTTTACACACACCACCTTATCTGTCCAACTTCTGAACAACTTACTGGTTGCAGTGAAATCATGGACACATTGCTCCATTTTGTGGCTGTGTACAAATGGAACAATGTGTCCGTGATTTCACTGCAACCAGTAAGTTGTTCAGAAGTTGGACAGATAAGTTGGTGTGTGTAAAGTGGCTTTTATGTGCAGCATCTGAAACAACTGATACTGAATTCGCACGATTTTCGCACGAGTGTGCTGTTAAAATTGCTTCAAACTCGCTGACAGTCAAAGCCGGCAAGTTTGAATTTACCGTTTGGCCAGGACAGTAATCAATAATGTTCCAGCTCTGTGACATTATCAGTTAGAAATCAAAATAATAAAGTTCCGTATATTATTAATCATTTTAACCCCCTCAGCAGGCTCTGCGCTACATGTCGGCGCAGAGCCTGCAGATGCGGCTATTACAAGCCGATGTCAGAAGGGTTAAATTGCTGTGGGTGTGATGCCATCATGAATACACAGAGAATATAGACTCTGTTTATACATGGTGACAACACACCATGGCAGTGCATTCGGCCCGTGAGACTAATTGATGCGGCCTGCAGACACTGGTACTGTCATCTAGCCGGCTGCACTACTGCATTGCAGATGCCGCTTTTGATTGCTTCTCCCTGGCAGCGTCTGCAATGCAAAAGACCAGGGAGAAGCAATCGAAGGCAGAGTCCAACCAGAGCTCAACGGGACTTGAGGTCAGCTGTACTGCCAGCAGATGCATCAGTCGAGGGAACAGAGGACAGGGCAGGTGGGAACCTGTGTGTGTATGGTGTGTGTTTGATGTGTGTGTGTGTGTGTGCATGATGATGATTGTGGCTATGTGTGTGTGTGTGTGTGTGTGTGTGTATGATGATGATTTTGACTATATATGTGTGTGTGTGGATGACGATGATTGTTGCTATATATAGATGTGTGTGTGTGTGTGTGTGGATGGTGATGATCATTGTGACTATATATGTGTGTGTGTGTATGGATGATGATCATGATGATTGTGGCTATATATGTGTGTGTGTGTGTGTGTGTATGATGATGATGATTGTGGCTATATGTATGTGTGTGTGGATGATGATGATGATGATTGTGGCTATATATGTGTGTGTGTATGTATGATGATGATGATGATGATTGTGGCTATATATGTATGTGTGTGGATGATGACGATGATTGTGGCTATATATGTGTGTGTGGATGATGATGATGATTGTGGCTATGTGTGTTTGGATGATGATGATTGTGGCTATATGTGTGTGTATGATGATGATGATTGTAGCTATATGTGTGTGTGTGGATGATGGCAATGATGATTGTGGCTATATATGTATGTGTGTGGATGATGATGATGATTGTGGCTATCTGTGTGTGTGTATGATCATGATGATAGTGGAAGCTGTGTGTGGATGATGATGGTAGCTGTGTGTGGATGATGATGATGGTGGTGGCTGTGTGTGGATGATGATGATGATGATGGTGGCTGTGTGGGTATGATGATGATAGTGGTGGCTGTGTGTGTGTATTATCAGGATAGTGGCTGCAAGACAGGAAAATGTCACTACCAGTCTCAGCCTGCTTGTTGTTCTGTACAGAGGCTTGCCTGTTCAGACCGATGAAGGAGAGCTGACATTGCTCTGCCTTGGATTGAGTTGGAGGGAAGGTTTTTTTTTCCTAATAAAAATGGTGTCCCTAAATGTGTTTTTTACTTTATTTCTAATAAAATTATTTTGTCTCTGTGTTATGTTTTTTTTAATGTTTAGTAGAAATTCATGGTGGACATGCCTACTTTGGTGCAACACCATGAATTTCGGGCTTAGTACCATCTGAGAATACAAAGCTAGTACTAACCCCATTATTACCCAGCATGCCACCCCCACCAGGGCCGCTGGAAAAGCTGGGTAAGGCACCTGGAAATAGCGCTATGACAAATGCGTCATTTCCAGGGGTGGCTGCGGGCTACGGTTTTCAGTGTGGGGGGCCCAAAATGCTTGGGCATTACCACGCTAAGAATCACAGTCCCCAGCTGTCTGGTTTTACCTGGCTGGCAATCAAAATATGACGGGAGCCCACGCATTTTTTTTATTATTATTTTATTATTACTTCCAAATTTCAAAAATATATATCGCCATGTTTTCATCGCCAGGTAAAACCAGACATCTGGGGACTGGGATTTTCAGCATGGTAAGGTCCAAGCGTTCTTGGTCCCCCTTGCTGAAGCCCACAGCAGCCCCTGAAAATGGAGCATTCATCGTAGCGCAATTTCCAGCCTCTCTACCCGGCTCTTCCAGCGGCCCTGGTGGGGAGTGGCACGCTGGGTAATACAGTCATATGAAAAAGTTTGGGCACCCCTCTTAATCTTACTCTTTTTTTTTTTGTTTTTGTTTTTTGTTTTTTTGCAACAGCTATTTCAGTGTGATACATGTAATAACTGATGGACACAGTAATATTTCAGGATTGAAATGAGGTTTATTGTACTAACCGAAAATGTGAAATATGCATTATTTCAAAAATTGACAATAATATTTAGTAGATCCACCTTTTGCAAAAATAACAGCCTCTAGTCGCTTCCTGTAGCTGTTTATGAGTTCCTGGATCCTGGATGAAGGTATTTTTGACCATTCCTCTTTACAAAACAATTCCAGTTCAGTTAAGTTTGATGGTCGCCGAGTATGGACAGCCCCCTTCAAAACATCCCACAGATGTTCAATGATATTCAGGTCTGGGGACTGGGATGGCCATTCCAGAACAATGTAATTGTTCCTCTGCATGAATGCCTGAGTAGATTTGGAGCGGTGTTTTGGATCATTGTCTTGCGGAAAGATTCATCCCGGCGTAACTTCAACTGATTCTTGAACATTATTCTCAAGAATCTGCTGATACTGAGTGGAATCCATGTGACCCTCAACTTTAACAAGATTCCCGGTGCCGTCATTGGCCACACAGCCCCAAAGCATGATGGACCCTCCCCCAAATTTGACAGTGGGTAGCAAGTGTTTTTCTTGGAATGCTGTGTTTTTGTGATGCCATGCATAACGCCTTATTGTATGACCAAACAACTCTATCTTTGTTTCATCAGTCCACAGGACCTTCTTCCAAAATTAAACTGGCTTGTCCAAATGTGCTTTTGCATACCTCAGGTGACTCTGTTTGTGGCGTGCATGCAGAAATGGCTTCTTTCGCATCACTCTCCCATACAGCTTCTCCTTGTGCAGTGTGCGCTGTATTGTTGACCGATGCACAGTGACACCATCTGCAGCAAGATGATGCTGCAGGTCTTTGGAGGTGGTCTGTGGATTGTTCTTGACTGTTCTCACCATTCTTCTTCTCTGCCTTTCTGATATTTTTGTTAGTCTGCCACTTCTGGCCTTTACAAGAACTGTCCCTGTGGTCTTCCATTTCCTTACTATGTTCCTCACAGTGGAAACTGACAGGTTAAATCTCTGAGACAACTTTTTGTATCCTTCCCCTGAACAACTATATTGAACAATCTTTTTTTCAGATCATTTGAGAGCTGTTTTGAGGAGCCCATGATGCTACTCCTCAGAGAAGATGCAACTAGGAGAACAACTTGCAATTGGACACCTGAAATAGCTTTTCTCATGATTGGATACACGGGGCTATGAAGTACAAAGCTCAATGAGGTTACCAAACCAATTTAGTGCTTCAGTAAGTCAGTAAAAAGTAGTTAGGAGTATTCAAATCATGAAAATAAGAAGGGTGCTCATACTTTTGGCACCTGTCAAATTTTGAAACAATGCATATTTCACATTTTCGGTTAGTACAATAAACCTCATTTCAAACCTGAAATATTACTATGTCTATCAGTTATTACATATATCATACTGAAATAGCTGTTGCAAAAAAACAATAAAAAAAAAAAAAAAGAGTAAGATTAAGAGGGGTGCCCAAACTTTTTCATATGACTGTATTAGGGTTAATACCAACTTTGTATTCTCACCTGGTACTAAGCCCAAAATTCATGGAGTCATGCCAAATTAGACCTGGCCACCATGAATTTCTAGTAAACATTAAAAAAACAACACAGAGAAATATTTTTTTATTACAAATAAATCAAAAAACACATTTAGGGACTCCATCTTTATAATTAAAAAAAAGCTTTCAGTCTGACGAAGTCCACAGGCAGAGCAATGTCAGCTCTGCTTAATCGTTCTGAACAAACAATTGTCTGTCCAGAGCGACAGTGACAGTCAGAAGTCAATCGAGTTCATAGCTGAGCCATGAACTCGGGTGGCCCCTGACGTTACCACAAACATTGATGAGAATTGTATTGTTTTGAATTTGAAAGGAATGCGGCCCTCCACCTAAAAAAATTTTTTATGTGTGGCCCACCTACCCTGCCGAGTTTGAGACCCCTGATGTAACCCTTGTTCCCGATATTGGAATAAAGCCTGCCCTGATTTGAAGCCTAGTGAGTGCCGCCTGCATCTTTTTCAGATATTGAATAGTCTCTTATGCTATAGGTTTTGCAACGCCTGACTGAAACCTGCTGGACCCTGATTAATACAGCTGGTAATTTCCTGAGTGCAGAAATTTAGCAATTTTAAAAATTCATCAGAAGCTCATTGTGGTAATATAGTCTAATTGACACCTGCCTGACCGAAAGCTGTTGGCTCCTAGGAGGAATACAATTGATTCTCATCTGCGTACTATGAACACCTTCATAATGTTATTATTATGCAGATTAACCCTATAGCTGCAGGTTAATAGCATTATCAGTATAAGGAAATCCATCACTTAACAGTAACTGTCTGCACCCATAATAACCATGGGGAAACAAAGCATCCTCGTATATGTCATTGATTCAACCAGGAAAAGAGGATTCAATTGCATATATTTTTTTATTTATCAGACCCGGCAGGTTCCCTTCAAAATTCAGTGGAATAGATCAAGTCCAGTTGAGTGTAAGAGGCAGCAATGTAAAAAAGAATCCTGGCAAAGAGGTGCAAGTGGATAACTTATTAGAGACATTGAGGCCCAAGGGTTTCAATTAATTTTTGGTTTAAGAAGTGTAAAAGTCAGGCACAATAAAATGTAATAATGGTGTCATATTCTTCATTGATTTATACATGCGTTTTTGTTGCAGATCCTCATTAGAGGTTGAAGATTGGAATTTTTGCTACACATTTGTATCTTTGGATAGTTAATTTATACCAGAAGGAATAATGGATTGTGTGAACATTTCTTCTTACAGTTGCTGATGTGTCGGGTGTAAAGGACCCCGGTAGTTGTGGGCTAGGCAGGACCAAGGCCGCTGAGCAGCCTCAGCCTTGCTCAGTTTACCCCTGCTGGTTTCCCAGTGCAATAGTCATATTTACATTGACTCTCCTTGAGGGCCAAAGCACGCATTGAATCTGTTACAGTGTTTAGGAATGATTTATTTACAAAGTCTCGTGAAACATGGGCACACATCCTGAACGGTATATACAGTATTATGCTTTGCTGCAGGCTGCTCCACTCTGTCCCAGTGATTCTAGACTCTCGTACCTCAGCCCACAGGTTACTACAGTGAATTCATGTAGTCTACATAGTACAAGCACTATCCCATCCACAGGATCTATCCAAAGGACCAACTGGGACTTCCACCAGTCAAAGTGGGGCTTCCACCAGACAAAACTCATATATCTAATGCTACCCTCTGTGATACTGGCTGCTGAATTGTGTATCTAATCATATGTTCTGCTACAAATTTGATAATTACTGACCTAATCCACTCCTGATTATCACTTTGCATGTCTCTGATTGGCACACACTGTTTTACATATTCCTCAATGGTAGGGGCCTGGCTCCCTGCTGTTTAATTATGTTAGATGTGTCTTGTTTCCTGTGTGTTAACTCACCTGGCTGTTCTGACTCCCCTCAGGTCAGCTGCAATCTCTTTCTGGGTCACATAACTGCATTTAAACAATAGTTGGAGGTCTCCTGACCGCGGTCTCCCCGTGTATACCAAATGTCGCTAAGTGTTCAGAAATAGTCCAGAAGTAACCAGAAGGTACCATCTATTCACATGTGCTAACTGTCTTTGTAAGTTTACTTTTAACTTGTTTATTTTTTTCCTTACCATGTCCTTTACTTCAATGTCTATTGTTTTATGTACCTTTGCCATTCACCTTCACCATCCCATTCCTCCGCCATCACCCCTCATTCACGTAAGCCTCTCTCTCCTTCCCTCTACTTTATTAAGCTCCCTTACTGTCTTCAATTTACTGAATAATCTCAGACCACCATATTCCAGGGCATTACATCACAAACAATGTCACAATTACAACAAATATTTGCCTTTTCTCTTTTTACTGCTGCTTCTGTCAGGTGATATCTCGACAAATCATGGTCCACCCTCTACCAACTTCAACCCCTCTCCCACCTCACATTGAAACCCCACTAACATTATTAACATTCCTTGCACACCTTCATCTCCCTCTTTTAATTGCGTTCTCTGGAATCCACGGTCGGTATGTAACAAGCTTCCCTTCATCGACAACTATTTTCTCACTATCTCTCTTAATCTCCTGGCCCTCACTGAAACCTGGATCCAGGATTCAGACACTGCTTACCATGCTGCTATGTCTCATGGTGGCCTACATTTCTCTCATTCCCTGAGACCTGGGAATAGACATGGTGGTGGTTTTGGCTTACTCCTGTCCCCACAATGTACCTTCCAGGTCATCCATCCAGCTCCATCACTCTCATTCCCCTCTTTTGAGGTCCACACAATTAGACTCTACCACCCCCTCAGAGTAGCAGTGGTATACCGCCCCCAGGGTCACCCACCCAGTTCCTCGACCATTTCTCCGCATGGCTGCCGCATTTCATGTCCTCAGAATTACGAACCCTTATTCTGGGAGACTTTAACATCCCCATAAACAGCCCCATCTCCTCATCTGCATCTCAGCTCCTATCTCTAACCACCTCTCTTGGCCTCTCACAGCTCTCAACCTCTGAGACACACAAAGATGTAAACATCCTTGACCTGATCTTTGTCTAGCTCTGCTCAACCTCCTCCTCAGATAATTCACCTCTTCCTCTCTCTTATCTGGCATATCCGGACAGAAAACTGCATCTGCCGCATTTGCCGCCTAACAGCTGCACTTGCGGTACACTTGCAGTAAGCGCCATGCATTGTCTATGGGGCTTGCGGGAAGTGCGGTAAGTGCAGTAGTGCTGTGATCCGGCACTTGCGGCAGTTGCGACCGGGCAAAAAAACCTGCAGCTGACCACATTTTTTTCCGTGGCCCCCACTGCCGCAAGTGCCGGATTGCGGAAATACCACACTTACCGCAAGCCCCATAGAGAATGAATGGGGCTTGCCACAAGTGTACCGCAAGTGCAGCCGTTAGATGGCAAATGCGGCAGATGTGGTTTTCTGTCCGGATCTGCCTGATTCGGACAGAAATGCTAGTGTTAAAGGCTCCTTAGCAAGGCACATGTTGGAAGAATTAGGCTGGGGTCACAGTTGACATGCGTTTTAGAGTGCCTTTTAAAAACTCATGCGTTTTAACATGCGTTTTGTCATGTCAGCATGAGTTTTTTAAGGTGTGTGATGGCTCCCTGCGTTTTTGGCTGCGTTTTTAAATCTGCACCAAAAAATAGTGCATGTAGCATGTACTATTTTTTGGTGCGTTTTGAAAAACGCATGCGTTTTTGTAGAAAACGCATGCGTTTCTATAACATGGGCCCCTATGGAAAACGCATGCAAAAACGCATGTACAATTAGTACCAATTAGTGCCATTCAATAACGCATACGTTTTCCATAGGAGCCCATGTTAAAAAAACGCATGCGTTTTCTAAAACGCTTGCGTTTTTTTAACATGGGCTCCTATGGAAAACGCATGCGTTTTTGAATGGCACTAATTGTACATGCGTTTTTGCATGCGTTTCCCATAAGGCCCCATATTAAAAAACGCATGCGTTTTTGAAAATGCACCAAAAACGCATGGTACTGTCACACATGCTTTCTTGCTATTAGGGCATGCGTTTTTTAACATGGGGCCTATGGGTGCGTTTTTTTACATGCATTTTTGAAAACGCAGGTCTCCAAAAACGCTTGTGAAAAATGCAACTGTGACCCCAGCCTTATTCTAAAAGACAGCAAAAGACTAAACTTGTGTATGCCTCATATCCCTATGGCCTGTAAGAACCTCATTGAATGCTCAGTGACTTAACTGTCTATATCTACCAGCTGATAGGATACCACTCACGTTCTTGTGCTTAAATAAGGAACTCTGATGTCCCTGATGAACTCCTTAATCTATAGAGAAGGGGGAAACTTTTGGGGCAGGAATGCTTTTGTTTTTTTGCCATAAATGGCAATCTTTGTAATTTATGTAGGAAGTAGGGTCTAAGTGTACATAGTAGGGGTCAAGCGAATATTGATATTCAGACCAGCTATGTATACATAATTTAAATTCTTTTGGGGAAAGTCATTCTTGACCTTGGGAGGGTGACAAGTCTTCAAAGGAACTCACTGAGCCCTATCATAAGTGGAGGTAGAACATAAAATTTATAGCCAACTACTTTAACAGTATTACTAAGACTATGTGATAGTCTGATTACAATAAGGGGATTTCTACATAATCTCCTTGGATGATACCTTGGATTTTTCACTCGCTAGGTTGTGTATATTTATTCCCCTTCCTATCGCTAGCATAGCTGCACCTTTTTTAGAGCAACATAGCGTGATTTAAAGGGGGAAGCTTTGGTGAGTGGGGGCATCAATAGATTTATATCTTAAGACGCCGACCTCTGCAGGTAGGTAGGGAGAACGTAGGGTTCAGAGCTCAGTTGCCTGTTCCTTCCCTCCTCCATAATTATAAATATATTTATTTTTTTGTTCATATACCGTATATACTCGTGTATAAGCCGACCTGTGTATAAGCCGACCCCCTACTTTTGCCCCCAAAACCTGGGAAAACCTATTGACTCGTGTATAAGCCGAGGGTGGACCCCAGCACAGGTATACAGCCCCCAGCAGTGTGGTATACAGCAGCCTCCCCAGTGGTATATACAGCAGCAGCCCCAGTGGCAGTATACAGCAGCCCCAGAGGTATATACAGCAGCCCCAGTGGTAGTATACAGCAGCAGCCCCAGTGGTAGTATACAGCAGCAGCCCCAGTGGTATATACAGCAGCAGCCCCAGTGGTATATACAGCAGCAGCCCCAGTGGTAGTATACAGCAGTCCCAGAGGTATATACAGCAGGCCCAGTGGTAGTATACAGCAGCAGCCCCAGTGGTAGTATACAGCAGCAGCCCCAGTGGTATATACAGCAGCCCCAGTGGTAGTGTATAGCAGCCCCAGAGGTATATACAGCAGCCCCAGTGGTAGTATACAGCAGCAGCCCCAGTGGTATATACAGCAGCAGCCCCAGTGGTAGTATACAGCAGCCCCAGAGGTATATACAGCAGCCCCAGTGGTAGTATACAGCAGCCCCAGAGGTATATAGAGCCCCAGAGGTATATACAGCCCCAGAGGTATATACAGCAGCCCCAGTGGTAGTATACAGCAGCCCTTAGGTAGTATACAGCAGCCCCAGAGGTATATACAGCCCCAGAGGTATATACAGCCCCAGAGGTATATACAGCAGCCCCCCCCATATCAGTATACAGGGCCCCCCCTTGTTTAGCAATCCTGTAAAGGAAGAGATTAGTATACTTATCCCTCCGCTGTCCCGCTGCCGCTGTCCCGCCGCCGTCATCGCGCTCCTCCGGCTTCATCCAGCGTCTTCTGTCTTCTTCCGGCTTCCTCCTCTGGTGCGCAGACAATGACGTCATTGCCTGCGCCCACCGGAGGAAGCCGGAAGAAGACGGAAGACGCTGGATGAAGCCAGAGGAGCGCGATGACGGCGGCGGGACAGCGGCAGCGGGACAGCGGAGGGATAAGTATACTAATCTCTTCCTTTACAGGATTGCTAAACAAGGGGGGGCCCTGTATACTGATGGGGGGCACTGTATACTGTATACATTGTATACAGTATGCAGTGACTCGCGTATAAGCCGAGGGGGGGACTTTTCAGCCCAATTTTTGGGCTGAAAAACTCGACTTATACGCGAGTATATACGGTAAGTTTTTTGTTTTTTGTTTTTAGGGTTACTTTGTTGTGGTTTAGTGCTTTGGTTAATTACCGTACCTTATTTCGTTATGAATATTGTTTTGTTTTGTTTTTACTAATACGGGAAGTTGTCTGGCGCATAATCAAATTCTATTTACTTTAAAGTTCTTGACTTCTCTATTGTGTCAGGTCACTTACATACAGTGTATCAATTACATAATACTTTTTTTATATTTTTTACATTTTTTTAATCATAATTATAAAAACATAAAATCATGCAAAATCTAAATGCACCACAGGTATAAACATATACAAAAACCTCCCCACCATAAACACCACTTACCAGGTGTGGGATGGAAAGAAACAAAGAAAATAAAAAAATAACGGATATGATTTTTATGGCTCTTCAAAATACATCTGTTGTGTTTACACTGGAGGCCTTGTGAATTCATTCTATTGTTCATTTATGGATGGTACTACATGGATGCTCTTTATACTCATCAGAATAGGTCACTACTCTTGACGTGTGGTTTAGTAAATACTTGTATTTCCTATAATTACAGGAATTTCTGTTTTATTACACAGTATTGTGCTGTTCTTCTAACATTCATTCTAGAAATCTAAGAATAAATTGACAACTGGGTCATAATGTTTGTGTCACGTGTTGACTGCCTTTGCAGTCCTGGAGTTCTGCTGCTGTGATTAAACCAGAGTTTTTTTTCCCTTTGCCCCAGTCTGGGTTGATTTTGAAGCTGCAGTTGCTGAATGTGTGGTGGGTGGCTCTGTATGTGGGGAGTGAGTTATAGCTCAGGTGGAGGTGGAGAGGTGTGTCTGAGCTTTCCGCTCTCCACCCCCTCAGTCTTAAATAGTTCTGCTTCTCTCCACTAGATGTCACTGATTGAGTTCATTTCTCATCTAGGACCTGTGTTGTACAGGCGTGCTGCTAGAGCAGCTACTATTCCCTTCACTTGGAAAGGTGTCTTTTTTCTTGTCTGTGGGTGGAGCTAGTGGCTCTTAGCTGAGGGCAGGTTGAGGAGTTGAGGTACAGGGTAGAAGAACCAATCTCCTCACCTTCAGAGGTACCATCAGGATCCGGGTCAGTTAGGGACCCAAAGTCCAGGACCAGACTAGCCTCCCAATCGTCCTTGCCCATAATCCCATCTTGCTCCATTCCCCTCATATGCTCCAAGCATGACAATTTGCCTTGTCAAAGGAGTATATTCATAAACAGTAAACACAGATGTGACAGTGTTGGATTGAGTAGGGACACACCCTTTACCAATCGGAATGGGAATGCCCCATAGTAATTTTTTTCTTTAAATTTGTAGATGGAATAACAGAGGAATACAGAGTAAGGGAAAATGTGTCGGAATTGTTAATTTCTTGAAGGAGGTATATAATTGCTAAAATGAAAATTTTCAAAACTACTTCAGGGCTCTTTAGCTCATAGTAATCAAAAACATTGTGACTTTTGGCTGGTATTTTATAACATCTCTATGAATAGCATTAAATCAGGGGCGGACCTACCGTGGTGCAGCTGGTGCAGCTGCACCAGGGCCCCGGCCGGTTAGGGGGCCCCCAAGGCTCCAGCCGCGGGTCCGGTGCCGCGGTTCCACCCCCACCCCCGCGCCTTGCACGGGCCCCTGCCTCCACTGCTCTGGGTGCAACAATCACAGTCGCAGCGGTCTGGACTGGGCCTGGGAGTGCAGGGGGCGCACCAATATCAGCTGTTGGAGCTGCCTGGGGAGCGCAGTGTGTATTAGAATGTAACTATTCTCCCGCCCGGCTGCTCGCAGATCACATCAGCAGCTGCAGACAGGCTCCCTGCACACTGTGTGGACGGGGTCAGCAGAGGGACACTTCACCTGCTCCTTCAGCCTCCCGGAGAGCAGCTTGTGGATGGACTGACCTCAGAAGATGCTGGTGAGGTCATTAATCATGGTGTGGGGCAGCAGGACGCTCCTCAATTCGCTCCTCAGTCTGGTCAGGGGCTGCTCTGCTGGGGATCAGAGGGAGTGATTGCAGGAGTCTGTGGCAGATCAGGTCGGGCTGTCAGTGCTGGGGATTATCGGCTCCAGCATCACCCGACCTACAGGAAAGAGCAGACTCCTGCAATAAATCACTCTGACCCCAGCAGATACCACAGACCCCAGTATACAGAGCCCTGCACTGACTGATCACATCTAAACCTACAGGACATCACATATTATTTTATATGGCTCCATATATATGTGATGTCCTGTAGGCAGTACCAGGTGTGATCAATACAGTGCATTATATATCCAGTGTACAGATGGGGACATATACCAGTATGGGCCCATATATACCAGGTTGGAGGACATATTTACCATACTGGGATATATACTGTATATACCAAAATGGGGAACCTATACACCAGGATAGGAGACCCAGGGGCATAACTACTGAAGTCGGGGGGGCCTGCAGTGCTTGGGGGCCCCGTTGTGCAAAGAAGCAGCCAGCCGGCTCCTGAGTGTCAGTGAGACAGGAGCTTTGGATGCACATTCATGTAACTGTCCCTCTCTGTCCTCTCTCTCCGTCCGTCCCTCTCTTCCTCTTTTCTGCCTCCGTCCTTTCTCTGTCCCTTCTTTCTGCTCCGTCCCTCTCTGTCCTCTTCCTCCCTGCTTCCGTCCCTCTCTGTCCTCTCCTCCGTCCCTCTGTCCCTCTCTCTCTCCTCTCTCTTCCGCCTCTCTCTCCTCCGTCCCTCTCTGTCCCTCTCTCTCCTCCGTCCCTCTCTGTCCCTCTCTCCTCCGTCCTCTCTGTCCCTCTCTCCGTCCCTTCTCCTCTCTCTCTCCTCCCTCTCTGTCCCTCTCTCTCCTCCGTCCCTCTCTGTCCCCTCTCTCCTCCGTCCCTCTCTGTCCCTCTCCTCCGTCCCTCTCTGTCCCTCTCTCCCTCCGTCCCTCTCTTCCTCTCTCTCCTCCGTCCCTCTCTGTCCTCTCTCTCCTCCGTCCCTCTCTGTCCTCTCTCTCCCGTCCCTCTCTGTCCTCTCTCTCCTCGTCCCTCTCTGTCCCTCTCCCTCCGTCCCTCTCTGTCCCTCTCTCTCCTCCGTCCCTCTCTGTCCTCTCTCTCCTCCGTCCCTCTCTGTCTCTCTCTCCTCCGTCCCTCTCTGTCCTCTCTCTCGTCCCTCTCGTCTCCTCTCCTCCGTCCTCTCTCTCCTCCGTCCCTCTTGTCCTCTCTCTCCTCCGTCTCTCTCCTCTTCCTCTCTCTCCTCGTCCTCTCTCTCCTCCTGTCCCTCTCTCTCCTCTGTCCCCTCCTCTCCTCTGTCCCTCTTCCTCTTCCTCCGTCCTCTCTGTCCTCTCTCTCCTCCGTCCCTCTCTTCCTCTCTCTCCTCTCGTCCCTCTCTGTCCTCTCTCTCCTCCTCCCTCTCTGTCCCTCTCTCTCTCTCTCCGTCCCTCTCTGTCCTCTCCTCTCTGCCTCTCTCCCCTGTCCCTCTCTGCCTTTCCTCTCTCTCCTTGTCCTCTCTCTCCTCTGTCCCTCTCTCTCCTCCATCCCTCTCTGTCCTCTCTCTCTCTTCCTCCCTCCTCTGTCCTCTCTCTCCTCTGTCCCTCTCTCCTCTGTCCTCTCTCTTCCGTCCCTCTCTCTCCTCGTCCCTCTCTCTCTCCGTCCCTCTCTGTCCTCTCTCTCCTCTGTCCCTCTCTGTCCTCCTCTCCTCCGTCCTCTCTGTCTCCCTCTCCTCCGTCCCTCTCTGTCTCCCTCTCCTCCGTCCCTCTCTGCCCTCCTCTCCTCCATCCCTCTCTGTCCCTCTCTTCCTCCGTCCCTCTCTGCTTCCCTCTCCTACTCCCTCTCTGTCCCTCTCTCCTCTCCCTCCGTCCTCTCTGTCTCCCTCTCCTCCGTCCTCTCTGTCCTCTCTCTCCTCCGTCCCTCTCTGTCCTCTCTCTCCTCCGTCCCTCTCTGTCCTCCCTCTCCTCCGTCCCTCTCTGTCCTCCCTCTCCTCCGTCCCTCTCTGTCCCTCCTCTCCTCCGTCCCTCTCTGTCCTCTCTCTCCTCTGTCCCTCTCTCTCCTCCGTCCCTCTCTCTCCTCTCCGTCCCTCTCTGTCCCTTCTCTCCTCCGTCCCTCTCTGTCCCTCTCTCTCCTCCGTCCCTCTCTGTCCCTCTCTCTCTCCGTCCTCTCTGCCCTCTCCCTCGTCTCTCTCCGTCCTCGTCCTCCTCCTCGTCCCTCTCTGTCCTCTCTCTCCTCCGTCCCTCTCTGTCCTCTCCCCTCGTCCCTCTTCCCTCGTCCCATCTCTCCTGTCCTCTCTCTCCTCTGTCCCTCTCTTCCTCGTCCTCTCTCGTCCTTCTGTCCTCTCTCTCCTCCGTCCTCTCTGTCCTCTCTCTCCTCCGTCCCTCTCTGTCCTCTCTCTCCTCTGTCCCTCTCTGTCCTCCCTCCTCCTCCCTCTCTCTCCTCCGTCCCTCTCTGTCCTCCTCTCCTTGTCCTCTCTCCTCTGTCCCTCTCTGTCCTCTCTCTCCCCTGTTCCTCTCTCTCCTCTGTCCTCTCTCTCCTCCTCCCTCTCTGTCCTTCTCTCTCTGTCCCTCTCTCTCCTCTGTCCCTCTCTCTCCTCTGTCCCTCTCTCTCCTCTGTCCCTCTCTCTCCTCTGTCCCTCTCTCTCCTCGTCCCTCTCTCGTCCTCTTCCCTCTCTCTGTCCTCTCTCTCCTCGTCCCTCTCTGTCTCTCCTCTCTCCGTCCCTCTCTGTCTTCCTCTCCTCCGTCCCTCTCTGTCTTCCCTCTCCTCCGTCCCTCTCTGTCCTTTTCCTCTCCTCCGTCCCTCTCTTGCTCCCTCTCTCTCCTCTCGTCCTCTCTGTCTTCCCTCTCTCCGTCCCTCTCTGTCTTCCTCTCCTCCGTCCCTCTCTCTCTCTCTCTCCTGTCCCCCTCTCCTCCCTCCGTCCCTCTCTGTCCTCCTCTCTCCTCCGTCCCTCTCTGTCCTCCTCTCCTCCGTCCCTCTCTGTCCCTCTCTCTCTCCTCCGTCCCTCTCTGTCTCTCCCTCCGTCCCTCTCTGTCCCTCTCTTCCTCCGTCCCTCTCTGTCTCCCTCTCGTCCCTCTCTGTCCTCTCTCGCCTCCGTCCTCTCTTCGTCCCTCTCTCTCTCCTCCGTCCCTCTCTGTCCCTCTCTCTCTCCTCCTCTCTCTGTCCCTCTCTCTCCCTCCGTCCCTCTCTGTCCCTCTCTCCTCCGTCCCTCTCTGTCCCTCTCTCTCCTCTGTCCCTCTCTCTCCTCTCTCTGTCCCTCTCTCTCCTCGTCCCTCTCTCTTGTCTCCTCGTCTCTCTCGTCCCTCCTGTCCTCTCTCTCCTCCTGTCCCTCTCTGTCCTCTCTCTCTCGTCCCTCTCTGTCCTCTTCTCCTCGTCCCTTCTGTCCCTCTCTCTCTCTCGTCCCTCTCTCTCCTCTGTCCCTCTCGTCCTCTCTCTCCTCGTCCCTCTCTGTCCTCTCTCTCCTGTCCCTCTCTGTCCCTCTCTCTCCTCTGTCCCTCTCTTCTCTCTCTCCTCTGTCCCTCTCTCCTCTCCCTCTCTCGTCCCTCTCTGTCCTCTCCTCTCTGTCCCTCTCTCTCCTTGTCCTCTCTCTCCTCTGTCCCTCTCTCCCTCTGTCCCTCTCTCTCGTCCTCTCCTCTGTCCCTCTCTCTCCTCGTCCCTCTCTGTCCCTCTCTCGTCCCTCCTGTCCTCTCTCTCCTCTGTCCCCTCTCCTCCGTCCCTCTCTGTCCTCGCCCTCTCCTCCGTCCCTCTCTGTCCTCCCTCTCCTCCGTCCCTCTCTGTCCTCCCTCTCCTCGTCCCTCTCTGTCCTCTCTCTCCTCCGTCCCTCTCTGCCCTCTTTCCCCTCCGTCTCCCTTCTGTGCGTGTAGCTGTGTGTTTTGTGTCCACTTAGCCCGCCCCCTGCATCCCCGCCGCCCGCACCAATCCTCGCCCTCCAATGTGATCGCATCGGACTCACATCTAGTATGTATATATCCTCCTTGAGGCTGTCTTGGGCTATATATGTTATACGAGGCTATGCTGGGCTGTATATATTACCTGGAGGCTGTGCTAGTCTATATATATTACCTGGAGCCTGAGCTTGGCTGTATATGTTACCTGGAGGCTGTGCTAGTCTATATATATTACCTGGAGCCTGAGCTTGGCTGTATATGTTACCTGGAGGCTGTGCTAGTCTATATATATTACCTGGAGCCTGAGCTTGGCTGTATATGTTACCTGGAGGCTGTGCTGGGCTGTATATATTACCTGGCGGCTGTGCTGAACTGTATATATTAGGCTGTAATGGACTGTATATATTAGGCTGTGGGGGGGCCCCGAAAAATTTCTTGCACCAGGGCCCACTACAGTCTGGGTCCGCCCCTGCATTAAATATTCCTCTTATCAAACATTCACCTCTCCAATCTGTCCTAAATATGGCAGCCAGAATCATATTTTTGTCCAGCCGTTACACAGATGCACCTTGTTTCAGTCATTGCACTGCTTTCCTGTTCGTTACAGAGTACAATATAACCTTATCACCCTCACCTATAAAGCTATCCACAGTTCCGCACCATCATACATTTTGTCCCTCATCTCTGTCACTCTATTCATGCTCTTTGTTCAGACTATCATCCTTTATAATTCCAATCTCCAAGACTTCTCTCAAGCGGCACCAGTTTTCTGGAATGCGCAACCCCAGCCGTTCCAATACCATGCCCCCAAATTTTTAAGTGTACTCTAAAAACACATCTCTTTAGGCAGGCTTATCACCTCACATTACTAATTTTACTCTTCCCTGTTCCTCCTTTGTAGTTTTTCCTCAGAATCTGATCCCTCCAATTCATTTGTCTACACATCCTCCATGCACCCAATAGCACTTGGTAACTGTACTTACCAAGGGCATCAGCACCAACTGTATTGATGAAAGCTCATGATGCTTTACATGGAAACCTCTTTATTATAATGATGGCTGAACCCTATAGGATAAGCATGTTCTACCAATTGTGTTTCCTACTTGCCTTATAGATTGTAAGCATGCGAGCTGGGTCCTCACTTCTCATTTAACTGCTGATCTATGTTTTACTTTACATTGTGTTTTGTGTCTGTACATGTCCCTGCTCAACTCTAAACTGCTACAGAATATGTTGACGCTATATAAAATTATTATTATTATTATTTTTATTGGAGAACTCTGAGGTTGCAATTGAGGAGTTAGTTGTATTTTGCTGCTTTTTTTTAAAAAACATACCATGTAAGGCCCCTTTCACATCAGCGTTATTTTTAAATCGCGGCAGATGCGGTGAAAAAAACGCATCTGCCGCGATTAACGCATATCCGCGACACCTGCGGCACAGTTGCGGCAAGCCCCATGCAATGTCTATGGGGCTTGCGGTAAGGGTGCGACAGGTGCGGTTTCGGCACTTGCGGTAGGTGCGGCCGCGATTTAAAAATAACGCTGATGTGAAATGGGCCTAAGTAAATTAGATCTTTGAAGGTTTTACATGTTGTTGCCATAGTATGAGTGTGTGTAGAAATCTCCCATGAAGAGTGCACTGACATGAGAAAAATAGATCATAACATAGGCAGAATTTTTATTCTTGCTACTGCAGTCCAACTACAGTGAGCTGTTCACCAGTATAATTAATGGGGCAGCAAATAAAATGGTTAAAAAGGTATTAATTTCATAATTAATCTACAAAATTATCCATTTTGTTATAGTAGTAAAGTATTATATGAGGCTAACCCTCTAAAGAATAACCCCCTGACAAGGCTGTAGGCGAAACGTGCATTGGGGTTCTGGGAAGTGTCGCCTAGCTTTTGGTACAGTTACGATGGTTGCTGCACTATTGCACTTTACTAAGATCTAGGGATTTGTCTGGATTTCATACTGGACTTTGCAGATATTTTCTTCAGGACTCAGTCCTTTCTGTGTTGCTATGATATGAATTGAGGAATGTATTATTTTTCCCTTGGGCCTCTGGTCATTGAATCTTATTATGATCTTTTGCATGTTGTGACACTTTAACCCACTTATTTTGTAATTTATTCATTCATCATGGATTACTTTTGCCATAGTGTGACACCCCATTGACTACACTATTTTTCTCTTCCTTCTTTGGTTTTCATGGTGTGTTTTAAATATTTTTTAGTTTTTGTGTAATGAATTGTTGTGATCGATACAATTTGTATAGTTTTGGTTATTCATTTATTCCTTGTCTACTTTCTCTTGATGAGTCACTCATACGTTCATATGAGAATTTTTATCCTATTTGAGCTCAATATATCATTTCTATATTTGTATTACGAGCTTCATTGTCCAATATTGATTTCTAACCTTTTTAAGAAACCCATTCACACCTACATTCAATAAAACCAAGTCCTCGTGTACACATTTCATAAGTATGGAAATAATGGCATTTATATTAATAAAAAATACAGCACAGCAATCAATGAGACCACATTTACTTGAACATGGTTTGTGAATATGCAGGAAAAACACCATATTTAAAACATATTACAAAGTGCAAGTTATATATAGATATTTAATACATATTGAGTGTGGACATTTTTATATTTTTACATTTGGCACATATGTACTGGTCACATTAAAAAAAGAATTCCATTCCAATAAAAAGTGTACAAAAATATTAAAGGCTTCAACTTGTTACAGGCGTTGTCTTAAATTGAAAAATATTTTAAATTGCAAAGCGTTTGTATCAACAAGCAACTTTTTAACTTATTGACGTACCATATTTTTTGCTTTATAAGACTCACTGGATTATAAGACGCACCCCAAATTTGGTGAAGGAAAAGAGAAAAACATTTTTTTTTATATGAAACTAGCTGTGAGCCCGATGCAAATGCATCGGGATTCTAGAACGTGCATTAATTTGATTATAGTAGTTATAGCTGTTAGCCTGATGCAAATGCATCGGGTATCTAAAATATGTTTATTGTTTTTTTAAACATTTTTAAATAATAATCGCATCATCAATAGCAATAATATAAGCCATAGCATTATTATTAGCAGTAATAGCAGTATTAATAGCATTATTAGCAGTATTATGAGCATTAATAACAGTATTAATAGCATTAATAGCATTATTTATTAGCATTAATAGCATTATTAATAGCATTATTAGCATTAATAATAGCATTAATAACATTATTAATAGCATTAATAGCATTATTATTAGCATTAATAGCATTAATAATAGCATTATACTTATAAGCATTAATAATAGCATTAATGCAATATAGATTATCTAAATAGCATTAATTAGCATATATTATAGCATTAATTGATTAATAGCATATACTAATATTATTAGCATTTATTGCATTAATAACATTATTATAATAATATGATATATACAATTATTAAGCATAGCATTATTATTAGCATTAATAGCATTAATAATAGCATTATTAGCATTATAATAGCATTAATAACATTATTAATAGCATTAATAGCATTATTATTAGCATTAATAGCATTATAATAGCATTATTAGCATTAATAATAGCATTAATAACATTATTAATAGCATTAATAGCATTATTATTAGCATTAATAGCATTAATATAGCATTAATAGCATTAATAATAGCATTAATAACTATTAATAATTAAGCATTTTAATAGCATTAATAGCATTATTATTAGCATTAATAGCATAATAATAGCATTATTAGCATTAATAATAGCATTAATAACATTATTAATAGCATTAATAGCTATTTATTATTAGCATTAATAGCATATTATTAGCATTAATAGCATTAATAATAGATAAACATTATTAATAGCATTAATAATAGCATTAATCATTATTAATGCATTAATAGCATTAATAATTAGCATTATAGCATTAATAATAGCATTTAATACATTATTATAGCATTAATAGCATTATATATATAGCATTAATAGCATAATTAATAGCATTAATAGCATAATAGCATATTAAGCATTAATAGCATTATTAATATATAATAGCATTATTAATAGCATTAATAGCATTATTATTAGCATTAATAGCATTATTAATAGCATTAATAACATTAATGATAAATAGCATTATAGCATAATCATTATTAATAGCATTAATAGCATATTATTAGCATTAATAGCATTATTATTAGCATTAATAGCATATAATAATAGCATTATTAGCATTAATAATAGCATTAATAACATTATTAATAGCATTAATAGCATTATTATTAGCATTAATAGCATTAATAGCATTATTATTAGCATTAATAGCATTAATAATACCATTAATAGGATAAATATTAGCATTAATAGCATTAATAGCATAATATAATAGCATTATAATAGCATTATTAATAGCATTAATAGCATATTAATAGCATAATAATTAGCATTAATAGCATATTAATAGCATTTAATAATACATTAATAGCATAATAATTAGCATTAATAGCATTTAATTAGCAATAAATTAATAGCATTAATAGCATTAATTAATAGCATTAATAGCATTATTATTAGCATTAATAGCATCAATAATTAATAGCTATTATAGCATTAATATAATAGCATTAATAGCATTATATAATAGCATTAATAGCATTATTATTAGCATTAATAGCATTAATAGCATTATTCATTAGCATTAATAGCATTAATAATCATTAATAGATAATATTAGCATTAATAGCATTAATAGCATTATAATAGCATTAATAGCATTATTAATAGCATTAATAGCATTATTATTAGCATAAATAGCATTAATAATAGCTTATAGCATTAATAATAGCATTATATATTAATAGCATTAATAGCATTATTATAGCATTAATAGCATTATATATTAGCATATCATTATTAGTACATTAGTAATAGCATTATTAATAGCATTATTAATAGCATTAATAGCATTAATAATAAATTAATAGATAAAATAGCATTATAGCATTAGTATTAGCATAAAATTTAATAGCATTATTATTAGCATTATTATGCATTATTAATAGCATTAATTATTAATGTAAATTTAGCATTATAGCTAATAGCATTATTATAGCATTAATAGCATTATTATTAGCATTAATTGCATTTATAGCATTTATTATTAGCATTAATAGCATTAATAATAGCATTATTAGCATTAATAATAGCATTAATAACATTATTAATAGCATTAATAGCATATTATAGCATTATGCATTAATAGCATTAATTATAGCATTATAATAGCATTAATAACTATTAATTTTAGCATTAATATTATTATTTTTATTGAATTATTATTATTTTTTATTTATTTTTTTATTAATTTTTTAATTATTTTTTAATTATTTTTTTTATATTATTAAATTTATTATATTAGGCTTGAGAACCAGTATCATTTATCAGTCGCTGGCAAGGTGATATAATATAGCATTATAATTTAATATTTTTTATTATTATATATTATTATTGAATTATTTATTATTTTTATTTATTTTTTTATTATTTTTTAATTATTTTTTAATTATTTTTTTTATTATTAAATTTATTATTTAGGCTGAGACCCAGTTCTCATTCAGGTCCGCTGGAAGGGCTGATATAATTAGCATATATTTAATTTTTTTATTATTATTTTTATTGAATTATTTATTATTTTTTATTTATTTTTTTTATTTTTTAATTATTTTTTAATTATTTTTTTTATTATTAAATTTATTATTTAGGCTGAGACCCAGTTCTCATTCAGGTCCGCTGGAATGGCTGATATAATTAGCATATATTTAATTTTTTTATTATTATTTTTATTGAATTATTTATTATTTTTTATTTATTTTTTTATTATTTTTTTTATTATTAAATTTATTTATTTTTTAAGTCAGACTGAGACGCAGTTCTCATTCAGGTCCGTTTTTTTTTTTTTTATTATTATTTTTATTTAATTATTTATTATTTTTTTATTATTTTTTAATTATTTTTTTATTATTATTTTTATTATTAAATTTATTTTTTTACTTGCGAGTGAGACACAGTTCTCATTCAGGTCCGCATTTTTTTTTTTTTTATTATTATTTTTATTTAATTATTTATTATTTTTTAATTATTTTTTTATTATTTTTTAATTATTTTTTAATTCTTTTTTTCATTCTTAAATTTATTTATTTTTTTACTTGCGAGTGAGACACAGTTCTCATTCAGGTCCGCCTTTTTTTTTCCCCATTGACATACATTAGCGGTGTGTCGGCGATTTTATGGCCGGCCACCTGGTTCTATTTGTCGGCCCTAAAATCGCGGACACACCGCTAATGCATGTCTATGGGCAGTCAGCTCGAATTCTGATTGGTCGGCGTCCAATCCGAAATCGGGCTGACTGCCCATAGAGATGCATTAGCGGTGTGTCCGCGATTTTAGGGCCGACAAATAGAACCAGGTGGCCGGCCATAAAATCGCCGACACACCGCTAATGTATGTCAATGGGGAAAAAAAAAGGCGGACTTGAATGAGAACTGTGTCTCACTCGCAAGTAAAAAAATAAATAAATTTAATAATAAAAAAAAGAATTAAAAAATAATAAAAAAATAATAAAAAAAGAATTAAAAAATAATAAATAATTAAATAAAAATAATAATAAAAAAAAAAAAATGCGGACCTGAATGAGAACTGTGTCTCAGTGTCACTTAAAAAAATAAATAAATTTAATAATAAAAAAAATAATTAAAAAATAATTTAAAAATAATAAAAAAATGAGGGGCTCTTCTGATTGGCTGAGGGCAGTATACAGCGACCAATCAGAAGAGGGCCTCAGATCTCATTGAGGTAGAATGGTGGATTTTTCGTCCATTCTATCTTAATGAGAAGGAAGAGGACGTCGGAGGTGGAAGTTTGCGAAAAGAAGACAGAAGATCCCCGGGGCCGGACGAAGAAGCGGAGATGGCGGAAAGAAGAGAGAAGACCCCCGGGGCCGGAGGAAGAGGACGCCTGGCCGGACGGAGGACTTGTGGATCGGACAGACGATCAGATGACTTGAAGGCATGTAAGTGATCGACGGGGACGTTAGGTTAGGGGACGGCGGGGGCTTCGGGTGTAGGGCCTTAGGTGACAGCGGCGTTAGGTTAGGGGACTGCGGGGGCTTAGGGTGTAGGGCTTTAGCGAGAGGGGCAGGGGGTAGACGGCGGGGCTTAGGGGGTATCGGCGGGGGCTTAGGATGCTGCGGGTCGGGGGTTAGATGGTCGGGGCTTAGCGTGTACGGGTGCGGCGGACTTAGGGGGTATCGGCGGGGGCCTAGGATGCTACGGGGGTTAGGGGGTAGGGGCTTAGGGGCTGCTGCGGGGCTTAGGGGGTAGGGGCTTAAGGGCGGCGGTGGCTTAGGGGGTAGACGGCGGGGCTTAGGGGGTATCGGCGGGGGCTTAGGATGCTGCGGGTCGGGGGTTAGGTGGTCGGGGCTGCTGCGGGGCTTAGGGGGTAGGGTCTTAGGGGCGGCAGTGGCTTAGGGGGTAGACGGCGGGGCTTAGGGGGTATCGGCGGGGGCTTAGGATGCTGCGGGTCGGGGGTTAGGTGGTCGGGGCTTAGCGTGTAGGGGTGGGGCGGACTTAGGGGGTAGGGCCTTAGGTGCGGCGGGGTGGTTTTGTTGCGGGGTGGGTGTGCGGACATGGGGGTGGGTGTGCGGACATGGGGGGGCTGTGCGGACATGGGGGTGGCTGTGCGGACATGGGGGTGGGTGTGCGGACATGGGGGGGCTGTGCGGACATGGGGTGGCTGTGTGGACATGGCGGTGAGTGTGCGGACATGGGGGTGGCTGTGCGGAGATGGGGGAGCGGCTATGCGGACATGGGGGGCCTGTTTGGACCTGGGTGAGGCTGTGTGGACATTGGGGGGGCGAGTTGTGGGTAGCGGGGAGCGGAGGCGGCTGTGCCGCCTCCGCTCCATGGTCCCCGGGGAGCGAGTTGCGGCTCAGGCAGCGACTCGCAATGGCCTCGCGGCCATTGCTCGCGCTACCTGAGCGGTAAATCGGTAAGGTTGTAGCCGAGGCTGTGATCGATTTTGGGCCAGCGGCTCGCAATGGCGGCTTCGCGGCCATTGCTCGCCCTGGGCCAGCGACTCGCAATGGCCTCGCTGCCATTGCTCGCGCAGCATTGGGCGCTTCGCGCCCAATGTTAAATTCGTATCCACATGACGACATCGGAAAGTGCGCGCGGAGGGGCGCTTTTCCGATTCGCGATTATATAATAGATGGGGTCCATCTTATAATGCCAGTGTTCATCTTAAAATCAGTATATATATCCCCCATTCAGGTACATATATCCCCCATACTGGGATATAGCCCCCCCAGCCTGGTATATATGTCCCCCATCCTGGTATATAAGCCTCCATCCTGGTATATATGTTCCCCATCCTGGTATATATGTGACAGCGTGTGGTAGGTGCCACCATGTTCTGCTTGTCTGCATTCAGTCAGTCACAAGCTGTAACTGGATGCAAGGGATTAAGACTTCAAAAAAATCTCTATCTGTGGCCACTTTCTTGAAATCTTAACCTCTTTCTTGAAATCTTAACCTCTTGCAACCAGTTACAGCCTGGGACTGAATACAGACACACAGAACATGGCAGCGTTGGCTGCACAATGTTGCCACGATCCCCCCGCAGCTCTGGTCCTGCTGCTCTGCCTTCTTCCTCCGTGGATCCAAGATGCCTGCCTCTGGCACTCCCGCTCCACCACTGCAACCCTCCCACCCACCCTGGGTAAGATTTTTTCAAGATTCAAATTATAAGACACCCCCCCCGTTTTCCCCTCAATTTGAGGGGAAAAGAAGTGGGTCTTATAACCCAAATTATATGGTTATTACAAATCTTCTTTACAATCTAGAACAGGCTATATTTCTAATTTTCTTTAATTTTCTCTTTCTACTTGTTACTGGCCACCCCTGCAGTCTTTTAGAGGTGACCAGTTTCCAAGTTAAAGGGAATCTGTCAGGTCAAAAATCCATATGTAACTGCTATTATTTTCTAATTTCTTTCTATTCATGCATTTCTTTTATTTATACTCCCTCCTATCTTCTATAAATTGCAAATAAAGAGATTCAATCAATTTGTCAATCACAGTGAGTGATCACTTATTGCACTGGCTGCCTATACACTATAGGATCCAATTCAAACTGCTTGTTCTCACCCACAAAGCTCTTCACAGTGCAGCACCTCCCTACATCTCCTCCCTCATCTCTATCACCCCACCCGTTTTCTTTGTTCAGGAAGTGACTTTAGACTTACTTCTGCATTAAACTGAGCCTCCCACTCCCGTCTCCAAGACTTCTCACGAGCTGCACCAATTCTCTGGAATGCTCTACCCCAAGAAATTAGGTCTACCCACAACTTACATAGTTTCAGGAGCTCACTAAAACACATCTTTTTAGGGTGGTCTATCATGATCCTTAATCAAAGTCATTTAGACATAGCCTATCCGCTCTACCAGTCTCAAGTGGATCACAAATAATGGTTGTGGCCACTTATAGTGCTATACCTACCTGTTTCCCATCTCCTCAAGTTGACTATACCGTCATTATAAAGAAGCACCTGTACTTTGTGTGTGTATTGTATTGTATTTTCTGATAACTGGTTTCTTATGATTGTTTAAATATGGACCTCTGAATTGTGAAGCGCTGCAGAATATGTTTGCGCTATACAAATAAAGATTATTATTATAATTATTATTAATAATAAAATGTGACAGGCAACACTCATAATATAATGCTCTCCTCTGTAGAGCTGCCGATATCATGCTAATAACCCCTTTAAGAGTGTTTTTTCTCTTGAATTAAATATCTTGTATTTATATTCCTAACAGATTGCTTTTAAAGGGGTACTCCACAACTGGGACAACCCTTTCTAATTCCCATATGTGCCCCCAAAAACTAAAAAAACTTACACTCACATCCGGTGCTGGTGCGGTTCCTGAGATGACGACTCTTGTGCTTCCAGTGCCCATGTGACATTGCAATGACACATGAGCCTCATGACCAATCACCGCCGACATACTTCTCCCCAGCTTCGGATGCAGGAGGAAGTAGCAGATAGTGAGCGGCTGCCACAGCATTCACTTTTATTAATTACTTAACTGTCTGGAAGCAGGAAACTAGCGTGATTGGTCACGGGGCTTGTGGGTCATACAAATATCACATGGACCCTGGAAACGGGAGTTCTGACATTGTTGGAATACTGAAAATGAATATAGGCATTTTTTTATGGTGGAAAAATGGTAAATAAGAAGGGGTTGTCCAAGTAATGGACAAACCCTATTAATGCTTGTGTTACTGATTTTGTTCAAAGACCATGACTTATGATGTATATTAAGGAGTCATGCATGCATGTACAACTTGAGGACTAAGTAATGTACCTGGTTTGTGTTTTTCAAGACTTAGTAAAAAACTGTTCTTTATGCTGATAATTTTCTCAATTCTCTATTGCAAAAAAAAAAAAATTGTAAATAAAAGTTGGACCCCAAATTATAACATATTGCAATATCATAAAGAATCATTTAGGATGTTTTTACAGGAGCCGGTTTAGTTCTTTAGGCGTGCACCATTTACTACAATTAAGTTGATCAGCATTTTTAATATTTACTTGTCCTTTCACATGAGCTGATGAAGAATGATGGGCAAAGAAAGATTACTAAGAAGCGGTTCTGACCTCAAACAGTATAATGTTATCAGCAGCAATTCTCCTGTTTACACCTGGCGATGTGATGCTGTAAATTATAATCATTCACCCAATGAATGATCATTTTGCTAATTTTTTGCATGATTGCCAACATGTTTATTCCTACAAATCCTTGTATGCACTGCTATATTTTTGAATGTGTATGCACACACGGTATCGCACATAAACTAACACAAACACACTTTATGTTGCACACAAAACACATTACGTTTTACGCACACATTGCAAAGTGAATATTAGACACATTGTTTTTAGTGGGAGAATCAATAATATTGTAGTTGTGATACCTTTTAATGGCTAACAACAATACAATGAATGATGTCATAAAAAAGCAAGCTTTCAAGACAACCTACATCTCTACATCAGGCATGGTGTAGCAAGATATTTCAGCAAACTCAATTCTATATACAAGCAGAGCAAAGACATGGGCATTTAAATAGACAAACACTGATCTTGGGAAGATTCCTAAAATAGCTGAGATTAGTGGTTTTGTATTGACTGGAGGTCCGAAAGAGATCCAGTGAGTCACAAACTGAGACGGAGACAGAAATAAATGACAGCTTCGTTACTGAAACAGAGGTAAAGAGACGGTTCATATACTTCTAAGGGCCCAGCGCAACACACACCTATTTTCAATGGCTAAACAATACCCAGGGCCGCACCGTCCATTGGACAGTGTGAGCCCTTTCACTCAGGCGGCAAGCTGGCAGGGGGGAGCGGCTGTGCAGAAGGGGGCGGTGCCATATCCACACACCGTCCCCCTGTCATGGCGCCGGCGGCAAGGGGCAGGTAAGACCCGCCGAGCGGCGGCCCCCCCCCCCCCCCCCACCGCGGATGCAGGGGCGGCGTTGCTGGACACTGACAGCACCCTCTTCCCCCCCGGTCCTCACCTTGTGGCTCCGGCGGCTGAGGGGCTTGTTGCACCCCTGATAATTCCACTACTAGTTATTTCACTACATCTTGTTCTTTACCATCAATCGAATGTTTATTAAAAAATTATTAATTTCATAAAGTCATAAAACAATAAAAAATGGTAAAGAACAAGATGTAGTGAAATAACTTGTAGTGGTATTGTTAAGCCATTGAAAATAGGTGTGTGTTGCGCTGGGCCCTTAGAAGTATATAACATATTTAATCTTAAGGGGGGATCAGCAAGGTATTCCCCTTGCAGCCTTCTAGCAGCAACACCACGTTAGTGATACCTAATAACTAGCTCCAGTGTATAACCCAAAAAGATTAACTAAATATATGGTTCAGTATAGGATGGAACTGTCTCAGGTTCCCCCTAGAACACTATCTCTATTCATTACACACACTCAGCAAAAGCTGAAATCGTTGTGCCAATCCCAAAGATCCAAGATTAAGTGTAGTACACTAGGATTCAGAACAATTTGACCTAAAAAACTATGTCAAACAATGAATTCAATTAGCTGAAAGAAGAAGAGGTATAAATCTGGTGAGGGTGTCGTATGGGCACCCCTGGAATGGCACACCAAGTTTAAACTTTTCCAAACTAACAATAACAAGGCATGAAACTATATCAGTGACTCTTATAAACCTAGTCTAGGGATACCCGGGTATCTTAAAGTTATGGTACTGTTAACCTGAGATGTGGTCTCACACTGTGATTTGCATTGGCTGCAGCTAGTCCCGAAAAAAAAACCTTTGGCGCCAAAAAAACAACTATTGCAAAAACAGTAAGGTTCCGTGTCTTATTAGCCGATTCCGAGACCACACGCCGGGCACTTTAGTCCTGTAGCCTCAGGGTTCAGTCCTTGGAGCACTCTTTACCAGGGCTTGTCAGTAACCTCTCAATGTGGATGGCACCCCGTCTCTCCTCTCGCAGTCACTCAGGATTTTCCTGGCCGCAGACCACTCGCATCGACACGGGGAAGATATCCTATATCCCTTCTCAGAGACTAGCTGCTTAGTCCGCTCAATACAAAGACTCTACCCAGCATGGACTTCCACACAACTCCAAAGAGCCACACAGCTTTCACCAGCTCTGCACTAGTCCTTCAACAGAGACACAACTTCACTAGGGCCAGGGATTAGCAACCCCTACAGAAAAGCTTGCAGAGAAAGTCTTATCAGAGTTCAATCTTCACACGTGTCACCAATATTTGCTCTCAGTTGCTCATCAGTATTTGTCCCCTGCACACAGAATTTTGGAATCCCCTGGCTCGGAAGATTTTCATTCAGCTGTTTAATTTTGTAGAAAAAGTGCAGATCACAGACATGGCACAAAACTAAAGTCATTTCAAATGGCAACTTTATGCCTTGAAGAAACACTAAAAGAGATCTTGGAAAAAAAAATATGCTAGCCAGTAACCATTACTTTTGTAGACCAAGCAGGGGGGAAAATTATGGAATCACTTAATTCTGAGGGAAAAATTATGGAATCACAACAAACAAAGACACAAAACAACATTCAAATACATTACTAGTATTTTGTTGCACCACCTCTTCCTTTTATAGCAGCTTGCAGTCTCTGAGGCATGGACTTAATGAGTGACAAACAGTACTCATCATCAATCTGGCTCCAACTTTCTCTGATTGCTGTTGCCAGATCAAGTTTGCAGGTTGGAGCTTTGTCATGGACCATTTTCTTCAACTTCCACCAAAGATTTTCAACTGAATTGAGATCCGGACTATTTGCAGACCATGACATTGACCTTATGTGTCTTCTTTCAAGGAATGTTTTCACAGTTTTCGCTCTATGGCAGGATGCGTTATCATCTTGATAAATTATTTCATCATCCCCAAACATCCTTTCAATTGATGGGATAAGAAATGTGTCCCAAATATCAATATAAACTTGGGCATTTATTGAAGATGTAATGACAGCCAACTCCCCAGCACCTTTACCTGATATGCAGCCCCATATCATCAATGACTGTGGAAATTTGCATGTTTTCTTCATGCAGTCATCTTTATAAATCTCATTGGAGCGGTACCAAACAAAAGTTCCAGCATCATCACCTTGCCCAATGCAGATTCGCAATTCATCACTGAATATGACTTTCATCCAGTCATCCACAGTCCACGATTGCTATTCCTTAGCCCATTGTAACCTTCTTTTTTTCTGTTTAGATGTTAATGATGGCTTTTCTTTAGATTTTCTGTATGTAAATCCCATTTCCTTTAGATGGTTTCTTACAGTTCGGTCACAGACATTGACTCCAGTTTCCTCCCATTCGTTCCTCATTTGTTTTGTTGTGCATTTCCTGTTTTGGAGACATATTGCTTTAAATTTCCGGTCTTAACACTTTGATGTCTTCCTTGGTTTACCAGTATGTTTCCCTTTAACAACCTTCCCATGTTGTTTGTATTTGGACCAGATTTTAGACACAGCTGGTTGTGAACAACCAACATCTTTTGCGACATTGCGTGATAATTTACCCTCTTTTAACAGTTTGATAATCCTCTCCTTTGTTTCAATTGACATCTCTCGTATTGGAGCCATGATTCATGTCAGTCCACTTGATGCAACAGCTCTCCAAGGTGTGATCACTCCTTTTTAGATGCAAACTAACAATCAGATCTAATTTGATGCAGGTGTTAGTTTTGGGAATGAAAATTTACAGGGTGTTTCCATAATTTATACCTCAGAATTGAGTGATTCCATAATTTTTCCCCCTGCTTGGTCTACAAAAGTAACCGTTACTGGCTAGCATATTTTTTATCAAGATTTCTTTTAGTGTTTCTTCAAGGCAGAGCGCTGCCATTTGAAATGACTTTAGTTTTGTGCCATGTCTGTGATCTGCTTTTTTTCTACAAAATTAAACAACTGAATGGTCATCCTCCGAGCCAGGTGATTCCATAATTCTTGCGAGGGGTTGTAATCCTTCCTTCCCTTCACTACTGGTCTGCTTCTCTCCTGCACAGAGGGTTTCCCAGCCTGACCCTGCTCTCAGCTCCGGCAGGCAAAACCCATGGGTTCCTAATGCTACCCTGATGCTATTACAGTTCACAGTCTCACAGCTTTTAAGTTTATATCCATGAGTTCTAGTGCCCAAACTGTGCTGGAGAAAATTGTTCAGATTCTGTAGTGGGTCATGATCCCCTCTAATTTAAGAAACATTATGATCCAAAGTTCAATACCCTCAGATACACCAAGAGGAACTTATCTGTGCAAGGTGAGGAGCCTGAAAACCTGCACTCATGTAGAGACCAAAGTCAAGATCCAGATCTCCAGCACACAGTAGGACTACAAGATTCCTGGGACATTCACATGTTCCTCTTCCAATGTAGTGTATATAATTCTGTGTACCATATCTCCTATGGGGGCTTCTATGTTGGAGAAACAAGACAGAGACTCAGAGTAAGGATGAAGTCTCATCGTCATACAATTAAAGACAAAAAAACTCATTTACCCATAGCCAAACATTTCTGCAGTCCAAGACACACCATTGACAATATGAAAGTTGTCATATTAAATTCATTTCATATCACAGAACGTCGGAGGCTCTGGGAATATAAATTAATTACAATGTTTGAGTCTGAGAACACAGGACTAAATCTGTCAGGAGGGTTCAATATTGACTACAGAATCTGAACAATTTCCTCCAGACACAGCTGGGGCACTAGGACTCATGGATATTGGGGCCATTATACTTTCACACCCCTAATCTCAGCTAATTTAGAAATCTCCTTCTAAAATCAGTGTTTGTTTAATAAAATGTTAATGCCTTTGTTCTGCTTGTGTACATAACTGTGTTTCCTCACAAATTTTGTTATTCCATACTCGATGGAGAGACCTAGGTTATCTCTAAGGCTAAGGTCAGACTTGCATCTGCCCCTGAGCCTGGCCAATCCATCAGAAACTTAGTTTCTGCATGGAGCAGCGCATAGCATTACCAGCAGGCAACGCTATGCACTGCCAGTGCTATGTATCTTTAGAGCAACTGGACGCTTACCACTGCCGCTGGCTCCACAGAGATCTCTAGATTATGCGCTTTTGCAGAGCGCACAGGATACGTGGTTTGTGGAGCCGGCGTCTGCGGGAAGCATCATGTTACCATAGTGATGCATAGGTAGGCTGCGCATATTGTTACATGCCGTTAACGCTATGCGCTGCTCCTGCCAGAATCTAAGGTTCTGATGGATTCAGCATGCTCAGGGCAGATGCAGGTCTGACCCTAGCCTAACACTGTA
This sequence comes from Allobates femoralis, assembly GCA_033576535.1. NCBI lineage: Eukaryota > Metazoa > Chordata > Amphibia > Anura > Aromobatidae > Allobates > Allobates femoralis. The sequence continues at coordinate 554,649,668 of JARQOC010000001.1, read as the reverse complement.
CCAAACCTTTGTTTCTTTCAGTGAATATTACATACACTGCATGTTACACACCCTTCATATCATACACGCTGACTGCACATTACACACACACTACATGTTAAACATGAAGACTATATGTTACACACATATTGCATGTTAAATACATGCACACTGTAAATTACACCCACATAGGCTGGGGTCACACTTGGCATGAGTTTTTTTAGTGACTTAAAAAAACTCATGCGTTTTTGCATGCGTTTTTTCATGTCACCATGAGTTTTTTAAGGTGTCTGATGGCACCCTGCGTTTTTGCATGCGTTTTTAAAACAGCACCAAAAAATAGTGCATGCACTATTTTTTGGTGCTGTTTTAAAAACGCATGCGTTTTTTAGAAAACACATGCGTTTTTTTAACATGGGCCCCTATGGAAAATGCATGGTACATTACTACCATTTAGTACCATCCAAAAACGCATGCGTTTTCCATAGGGGCCCATGTTAAAAAAACGCATGCGTTTTCTAAAAATGCATGCGTTTTTTTAAATTGGGCTCCTATGGAAAACACATGCGTTTTTGGATGGCACTAAATGGTACTAATGTACCATGCGTTTTTGCATGCGTTTTTGTTGTCAGCTAATCACATAATAGCAAAAACGCACACAAAAACGCATGGTACTGTCACACATGCGTATTTGCTATTAACACATGCGTTTTTGCTATTAGGGCATGCTTTTTTAACATGGGGCCTATGGGTGCGTTTTTACATGTTTTTTACAAGATGCAGGTCTCCAAAAACTCATGGAAAAAACGCAAGTGTGACCCCAGCCTTACACGCACTCTGCATTTTATATACACATATTGCATGTTAGACAAACACAGCAATTAACACACTATATGTTACAAAACACTGCATGCTATACACACTAAATTACACACACCCCTCATGTCAAACACAAACACACTGCATTCCACACATGCAAAATGAATGTTACCATATATACTTGAGTATAAGCCAAGTTTTTTAGCACATTTTTTGTGCTGAAAAATTCCCTCCTCGGTTTATACATATGTAGTCAGTGTTCAGTGTCACTTTTGCTGCGGGGGGTGGGGGGGAGGGCGGTGATAGGGGGAGAGAAGGCTGGAGAAGGCTGCAGAGACAGCGAGGTATCACGTGGGCCCACTCATTAGTCTAATATAATATTCACTGCATCCTCCTGTCTATCACCGTAGCACTGAACTGGCATTAAGAGATGGGCAGAGGTAGCAGCGCATAATACATTAGATTAAGTATACACACTTCCCCATGCTACTACATAGCCCCCAACATAGTATATGGCCCCCATCCTAGGGCACAAAAAGGAAAATAATTTAACTTGCCTCTCTGTTGCTCTTTGTCTTTTAGTGTTTTAGTGACATCCAATTATATGAGTCGTGCAGTACAGTGATGTCATCACTGCACGGCCCACTCATATGATCAGACGACAGGACAATAAGACTAGAGGATGCCACGGTGCTGCAGGCCATATACCGTGATGGGGGCCATATACCAGGATGGGAAGCCAAGTACCAGGAAGAGGGGGCTATATACCTGGATGGTCTGCCATGTACCAGGATGATGGGGCTATATACCACGGTTGGGGGCAATATACCAGGATGTGGGGCTATATACCAGGATGGGGACAGATATACCATGATAAGGGGCCATGTACCAGGATGAGGGCTATATACAAGAATGGGGATGATGGCTATGTACCAGGAAGGGGAATGAGGGCTATTTACCAGAATGGGGAATGAGGGCTATGTATCAGGATGAGGGATTAGGGCTATGTACCAGGATGGGAATAAGGGCTATACTAGGATGGGGATGAAGGCTATGTACCAGTATGGGAATGAGGGCTATATACCAGATAGAACATGAGGGATATGTACCAGGCTGGGAGATGAGGGCAATGTAGTAGGATGGGAGATGACAGCCATGTACCAGTATGGGGCATGAGAGCCATGAACCAGGATGGATGATGAAGACTATGTACCAGGCTGGAGAACTGCTGCATTTCCCATCCTAGGCTTATACTCGAGTCAATACATTTTATATTTTTTTTGTGGTAAAATTAGGGGCCTCAGCTTATATTCTAGTCCGCTTATACTTGGCTATATATATGGTATATACATTTAATGTAACATACACTACATGCTGCATTTGTGCACATATATACAAACATAAACACAGAGATTAGAGGACAAAACAGACTCAACTCTCTTCAGTTCCTTAAGTCTACCTCCTCTTCAGGTCCAGCAGGCAGTCAGAGCTCTGGTCACATGACCATGGTGTCACATAAGGTCCTTCTACAGTTCTAAGCTAGGAAATGGCAGTGATCATACACAACAAGCATAATAATTACAGTTTCTGGCTGGAAAAGGCTAGGTGTGTTTGGGGCAAGGGGTCCCTTGTCAATTTCCTGGTTTTCCCCTCTTAGCCTTCAATGCTACCACTGCATACATACTATCTGACCATTTTTTAATATAAAATTTGTAATGTACAACTAATCTTCATTGAGTGAGTGTTTTTATGGATATTTAAGCAGATTCAGATACATGCATCTTCAAAATGGCTCAACAATAAAGATGAATGAACTGTCTGAAAGTTGCTTAAAATGCTATTTTTCCAATTATTAAAAAAATTGATTTGGTCTAAACCTAAAGAGCTCCAAAACTTCCAAGTTCTCTGACAACAGATATAGTAACATAGTAACATAGTTTTTAAGGTTGAAGGAAGACTTTAAGTCCATCTAGTTCAACCCATAGCCTAACATGTTGATCCAGAGGAAGGCAAAAAACCATTTGGCAACACTAAGCTCCACATTGGGGGAAAAAATTCCTTCCTGACTCCAGATATGGCAATCAGACTAATTCCCTGGATCAACGCCCTATCAAAGAATCTAGTATATATAACTGGTAATATTATAGTTTTCAAGAAAGGCATCTAGGCCATTCTTAAATGTTAGTAGTGAGTCACTCATTGCAACATCATGTGGCAGAGAGTTCCATAGTCTCGCTGCTCTTACAGTAAAGAATCTGCATCTGTGATTATGATTAAACCTTCTTTCCTCCAGACGTAGAGGATGCCCCCTTGTCCCCATCTCAGGCCTAAGAGTAAAGAGATCATTAGAAAGTTCTCTGTACTGTTCCCTCATATATTTATACATTATTATAAGATCACCCCTAAGCCTTCATTTTTCCAAGCTAAATAACCCCAACTTTAATGACCTGTCTTGGTATTGCAGACCCCTCAGTCCTCTAATAACCTTGGTCGTTCTTCTCTGGACCTGTTCTAGTTCAGCTATGTCTTTCTTATACACCGTAGACCAGAATTGTACACAGTATTCTAAGTGTGGTCGCACTAGTGACTTGTATAGAGGTAAAATTATGTTCTCCTCATGAGCATCTATGCCTCTTTTAATGCATCCCATTATTTTATTTGCCTTTGCAGCAGCTGCTTGATACTGGCCACTAAATGTGAGTTTGTCATCTACCCATACACCCAGGTCTTTTTCAGTGACAGTTTTGCCCAGTGTTTTACAATTAAGCACATAATTATACCTTTTGTTTCCTCTGCCCAAGTGCATGACCTTACATTTATCCCCATTAAAGCTCATTTGCCATTTATCATCCCAAGCTTCTAGTTTACATAAATCCTCCTGTAATATAAAATTGCCCTCCTCTGTATTGATTACCCTGCAGAGTTTAGTGTCATCTGCAAATATTGCGATTCTACTCTGTATGCCCCCTACAAGGTCATTAATAAATATAGTAAAAAGAAGCGGGCCCAACACTGAGCCCTGTGGTACCCCACTGTTAACTGTGACCCATTCTGAGTGTGTTCCATTAATGACCACCCTTTGTTTCCTATCGCTAAGCCAGTTTTTAACCCACTTACACATATTTTCCCCTATCCCCATTGCTCTCATTTTATGTATCAACCTTTTGTGTGGCACCGTATCAAAAGCTTTTGAAAGGTCCATATACACAACGTCCACTGCATTTCTTTGGTCCAGTCCAGAACTTACTTCTTCATAGAAGCTTATCAGATTAGTTTGACAGGAACGGTCCCTCGTAAAACCATGTTGATATTGGGTCATGAGGTTATTTTTCTTCAGATACTCTAGTATAGCATCTCTTAGAAAACCCTCTAGGATTTTACCCACAGTAGTGGTTAAGCTTACTGGCCTATAATTTCCAAGTTCAGTTTTTGTTCCCTTTTTGAATATTGGCACCATATTTGCTATACGACAGTCCTGTGGTACAAACCCTGTTATTATGGAATCTTTAAAGATTAAAAATAATGGTCTATCTATGACTGTACTTAATTCCTGCAGCACTCTGGGGTGTATCCCATCTGGGCCCGGGGATTTGTCAACTTTAGTGATTTTTAGACGATGCCGTACTTTCTGCTGGGTTAAGCAGGTTACATTTAATGGAGAGTTTTTGTTATCGCTGATCATATTGTCTGTCATGGGATTTTCTTGTGTAAATACTGTTGAAAAAAAGTTATTTAGCATATTGGCTTTTTCCTCATCCTCATCCACCATTTCACCCAGATTATTTTTAAAGGGACCAACACCATCATTTTTTAGTTTCTTACTATTTCTGTAGTTAAAAAATATTTTGGGATTATTTTTACTTTCTCTGGCAATGAGTCTCTCTGTCTCAATCTTTGCCGCCTTGATTTGCTTTTTACAAATGTTATTTAATTTTCTGTATTTATTTAATGCCTCATCACTACCTACCTGCTTTAATTCCCTAAATGCTTTCTTTTTGTCATTTATTGCGCCCCTTACAGCCTTATTTAGCCATAGTGGTTTCCTCCTATTTCTAGCATGCTTATTCCCATAGGGTATATATTGTGCACAGGTCCTATTCAGGATGCTAATAAACGTCTCCTACTTGCTTTGTGTACTTTTATGTCTCATGATATCGTCCCAGTTTATTGCACTAAGATCATCTCTCAACCGTTGGAAATTCGCCTTCCTGAAGTTTATGTGCAACATTCTTTTTCTTATAACTGCATACAACCCATTTCAAGATCTGTAACGCAAAGACATCGTTAGTAGTGATGAACGGGTAGTAAAATACTTGGGTTCGGTTAAATCTAACCAAATACTTTGAATGAGTAATGAATCCAATGCAAGTCAATGGGGGACTCACTCAGATCCGGATACTGAAACAGTACAAAGTATTCAGTTAGAGCTATCCGAAGCCGAATATCTTACTACTCACTAATCACTAATCCTTATGCAAATTGTCACTTCAGTTTGGAAGTAGATAAACTCTAAAGCCAACTAATAAAGGTAGCAATCCTAAAGTAAAGTCAAAGTGACGTCAGCGTCAGAATACATGGTCGTGTGTAACCAGGTGGTAACAAACAGGCTGTTTAATAATACAATGCACTTACACTTTTTTTTAAAATTAAAAATAATAAACTTGTAAATTGATATAAATTTTCACATTTTATAAATAAAATATAATTGTCTTTAAATATCACATTTTAATTAAATAATTTGCCTTGTTTACAGAAAACTGTTGCTTGCATCACCTATTACTAGCCGGGTGGCTTCTGCTGACAGTGCTATTTGCGCCTCCCACGTTCTTACAAGCAGATGTCACGGCTGAGTATTTCCCTTGTATTATCCCATCCATTGGCACTCTTTCTTTAACCTTACATTTTTTTTACAAGGCACTAGTGAGCATGCACTAGGCCTTACTAAACTGAATAAATGGAGGGATGGTGTCTAAATGCTATTACTTCAACACAGAAAATAGAGTAATATTTGGTGAGGCAAAAGCAAATACTACACAGGTACAAACAGTGAGTGCAGTGCCTCGCTAATTTGTCACAGACTGAACTAGAACCAACAATAATCAGTAATTAAGTTGTTTAAATTCGAATACTTTGATGAAGAAAATGCAGCAATATTGGGTGCGGCAAAGCAAACACTGGACAAGTGCAAGAAATTAGGTGCAAGAGCAAACTTAGTGAATTTCAGCACTGACAGCAACAGCTCCCTGTAACACAAGGTCAACGACTTCTATCTCACTCCCTCTCTAGCAATTTCTTGTAATAAATTTTCTTAACCCACCAATCCTCGCAAAGTGTGCGACTCTCCGACTGAGCTCTGAGGTCCACATTTGCCACAAAATGGCAGAAATACCTCCCGCTTGGGTTTTATAGCATTTATTGCTCACCAGTGACCTCTGACCTGTAGTCTCTAATGATTGGCTATAATGGGAGACTGCAAGGCATTAAGGGAAGCCTGTTGGGGTGCACCAAAGATCATGTGATTCTTCTCTGTCTTATGCTGTCTGTAACATGGTGGCAGCCGTTTCCTATATGGATCATAAATTATTCGGATAAGCAAATTTCTAGAAATTAGATCCGAACTCAATTTATGCAATATTGTTTTACTCATTTCTACTCAACATTGCTGGATAAAAGCAAAACAATGTTTGACGGAGACCAACGATTCCAAGCATCCAACCAATATATCAAATGTAATGCTTGTGGTGTTATCCCTTTTGCGATCTAACCTTATAAATAAATTACTTTAGTTTGATACAATCAACCTCTTCTGTAATAGGCACTGCGCTAGTCTTGATATCAATCTCAGCACTACATTTGCTTCCGCTATAGGTGGACCTCCACTTCAGAAACATGATCTTCTTAAAATATTTCATGGTATTGTTCTTTACAGTCACAAAGCACATGGTATTAATCATGCTATTGCTCATAGCTATGCATTCCACAATGTAAAAAGCCGAGAGAAAATGCTTCTCTTTTACAAAAACTGTCGGGAAAAAATCACGAACAATGGTAAATCCATAAAATGGTGCCCAGCACAGGACGTAAGCGGTGAGGATGCACATCAGCACCAAAACTGTCTTCCTTCGACATCTCAGACGTTTACGAATTTGCTCTGTCTGAAACCCGGGAACTGTTTTAAACCAAAGTTCTCTAGAGATCCTGGCATAGCATAAAGTCATTGTAAAAACTGGGCCAACAAACTCAATGGCAAAAATAAAAAGAAAATAAGATTTATAATAAATCTGTTGGTCAACTGGCCAAATCTGACCACAAAATATCTTTTCTTGATTGTCCACAATAAAGAGCACAGTCTCTGTAGCAAAGTATGCTGATGGGATAGCTATCAGCAATGAGATAATCCAGACGAAAGCGATCAAAAATGAGGCAGTTTGATAATTCATCCGAGGTTTCAGAGGGTGGACTATGGCCAAGTACCTGCAATGAAAAAAAAAAATTCTATTATAGGCCAAATCAAAAAGGAATTCACAATACACATTTCAGCAGTAGTGGTGCTTCAAGTCTAAGTCCATGGCCCCCCAATGCCGCGGCACCATGTTGTGATTGTAACTTGTAAGTCGGAAGTTACGTTACAAGCTCTCAGTGCAATGCTCTGAGAGCTATATGGAGGCTTTCATAGACTTGTATGGAGTTGTGACCTTCGGCTTGCTCCATGAAACACTTGAGCAGCCTTTGAAGTCACAAACTGCCAAAGACCAACAAGATGAAAACAGATAGAGACGTTGGACGTTGGAGGGTGAGTATAACACTAGATTGAAAGCACCATTCCAGTGGAGAAAAAAAGAAAACAAAGCTGGAGCGATGCTTTAAAGACAAGGAGAAGGATATGTGTTGTTGCACAAACACAATAATTTCGACCATACAAAATCCCTTAGTGTTCTCACCCACTGCAATACTCCTTTCATGGTATTATGAAGTATGATGCGCCACAAATTCTGCACACTTGCAGTAAAATACCCTCACAGTGAATTCATCCACAGAAATTTCCCCCACAGTAAACCCCAACACACAGTATGTTGTCCCAACAGTGCCCTAAGAAAATATAATGCTGCCTCAGTGACCTCAGCACAGTACAATGACCTCCACAGTGACCCCCACACATTATTATACCGCTACAACAGTACCTCTAACACAATTGGTTATGCCTTAAGTGACCTTCAATTCAGTATAATTCCTCCACAGCCTCCTAATACAGTATGGTGTTCCTAAAATGCCCCAATACAGTATGATGTCCCCACAATATTTCCCACCTAGTATAATGGTCTCCACAGCCCCCCACACAGTACCATGGCCCCCACAGCCCTCCATGGTATGATGCCACTACAGCCCCTGCACAGTTCCATAGCCACCACAGCCCACTAAATACTGTATCATTGCCACTTCAGCCACAACACACAGTATCATGACCTCAATAGCCCTTTAAAAATATAATGACCCATTACCACCCTTATAAAATGGCCCTCAATCACAGTGTTATGGATCCCATAGCTCTCACACACAGTATCATGGCCATCACAGCCCGCAACATGGCTCCCATAGCCTCTACACAGTATCATGACCCCTAGAATCTCCCACATACGGTATGATAGGTTCCAAAGATGTCAGCAAACAGTATATTGGCCCCAACAGTCCCAATCACACAGTATTATGGCTCCTACAGTCCCCACATACAGTATTATGGCAGTAAAGTCTTCTACACAAGTTAAAGGTATCATGGGCCCTAACAGCTCCCAAAATTCAGCATCAGGGGCATTACACACAGGACCATGACCTCCACATCCCTCACACACAGAATCATAGCCCTCTCAGGCCCTCAACTAAAAGCACCATGGCCCCCAAAAGAGTAATATGGCCTATACAATCCTCCCCACACAGTGTCATGGTCCCATACAATATGGAATGAATAGCGCTATATAAGTGATTAAATATTATTATTATGATGACACAACAGCCCCTGAAAGAGTATCATGAACCCTTCAGTCCTCCACACACAGTGTCATTACCCCTACACATAATATGATGACCATATAGTCCCCACCACACAGTATTATGTCCTCATATTCCCCACAGACAGTGTTATGGCAAATACAATCCCCATCAACACAGTATCTTGTCTCCCACAGTCCCTCACTAAGTATTTTGACACATCAGCCCCTGACATAGTGTCATGGCCAACATATTCCATCACACACAGTATCATGCTTCCTGCTCTGCTCCCCGTAACACATTATGATGGCCCCTACAGCCTCCCACGCACAATATTATGGCCAAGTGCAATTTAAGCGACTAAACTAAATAAATCTTTGCATCTAGTGTGCTGAGACGTATACTGTAGGTTGAATAGTGAAACAGGGAGCTGACAACTCCGTTACACCATTTCATTCAATTGTATATGTATCCCTGTGATCCAGATACCGTTGAAATTGAGATGAAGAGGGTGGTGCCAACTTGCATTATGCCCTTGACTTTTGGGCCTCATAACTGCCACATGGTTTGTGGCTATTAGGGCTATTGCATTAGTCCCATAACACATTGTTACTGGGAATAAATACAGTTCAGCACAGAGGCAGCATGTGGTGGCTCCAGAAGTATACAGTAGATATTAGTTCAGCCCAAGAGGGGTAATCATCTCTAAGTGGGATTTCTACTTAGATAGTAGATGTTTAAAATTGCAGAAGCACACTTTAATTATGGTGTCTTTATATTCCCCAAAAGGACCTCAGTGAATAACTATATATTCACAAATTATATGCTGCATCACTGAATAGGGTTGTCTCATCCTCTTTGGCAAGAGCGCACTGTTCCCCTGAATCCTGGCATCCTGCTTCTTGTTGGACTTGGCCTCTTGCTTGATTGACAGGTCCAACAAGCATCATTACCATACCACTCCACACCGCTGGCTCAGTGCTATATCGGAGTAGAGCGAAGGCATTGGGGCTGGCCAGATTCAACATTCAGGCCAGATTGCTATCTCCTTTCACATACTGTATAGAAAAGTATACTGAAAAGTTGCTTGTTTTAAAATATTTTTTAATCATTTATGATGCGTTAAAAAGACAGACAAGCGCACAATTGGGTCTTATCTGAGAAACAAAGAGAATAATGTGCAGAGTCCATCTCACTCACCTTCAGCTCCTGCGAACTCCCCAAGGAATCGTTGCTTTTGGGAAGGAGATGGAAGATAAGTGTATGCTTGTGCTGCCGCGTGGAATCCAAATAAAGTATGAAAGAGGATATTATACAATCCATGGATTCTTAATTAGAAAGACCTCAACGCATTTTGTAGGCTACTGCTCAATTCCTCAGGAGTAAAGGCCCCGTTACACTCTACGATATCGGTAACGATATTGTTGCAACGTCACCGGTTTGGTGATGTTGCAGTGATGTCGAAACAACATTGTTGCGTGTGACATTTACCAACATCCAACGATGAGGTCGTTCAATGCTGGTTGTTCGTAAATGACATGGACCATAAATTTATCGTTGCTCTCCCGCTGGGCGCCCAGTATCGCCGTGTGTGACAGCGGGAGACCAACGATGAATGATCTCCCAGCGCCCAACAGCAAGCGCTGGGAGCTGGGAGCTGGTATCCAGGGTAAATATTGGTTAAGTAAGTGCAGCATTCTGCTTAGTTACCCGAAGTTTACCCTGGTTACCAGCGTTCTCGCTGGTCCAAATCGCTGCTGAGTCTGCCTGTTTGACAGCTCACCAGCGATCAGCTAACGTTGTCCCAGCGATCGTTGGTCGGATCGCTGGGACTTCGTTAGGTGTAACGGGGCTTTAAAAATTACGTTACAGTTACAAGGCAAACACATACAACTTATAAAAATTGTCCGGTTGTGAGGAAACAAGTTACATTTTCTGATATGAAAGTGCTTCATTCCATTGGGCAAATGGAATGGTAAAAGTTTGAACCAGTTAGGCAGTTCATAAGAATAATTGTTTTGTTACACATGTCCTTTGATTTGTATAAGTTGTATGTGTTTGCTTTGTAACTGTAACGTGATTCTTACTCCTGAGGAAGTGTGCAGCAGCACATGAAACGCGTCGAGGTCATTCTAATTCGTTATTTGTAATTGTTATAAAATCCTCTATTCATCCTTTGTTTGGATTCCACGCGGCAGCGCGAGCATACACACAGCTTCCATTTCCTTCCCAAAAGCAACCATTTTTGTTGATGAGTCTAACCCTTTAGAGGGCTTGTCTCTACTTGGACAACCCATTTTCATTTTCCATGTGTGCCCCCATAAGAATTAAAAAACTTATACTTCCATCCATGCTGGTGCTATCCCAGTGATGCCAGAACTCGCACTTCCGGGACCCACATCACACTGTTATGACTTGTGACCAATCATTGCCAGATTTCTTCTCCCTAGCTTCGAATGTATAAGTAATTAACAGGAAGAGGGCGCTGTAGCTGCTGCTGACTTCCTGTTAATTACTCCTATGTTTGAAGGCAGGGATTAGAAAATAAATGATTTATCTTTATCATCCTGGTAGCTAAGCTATCTACGACGAGCACAGCAGTCGAATGGATAATGTCTTTATCCTCTGCACATTACACACCATGACAAAATGTTTTTTTGTTGCAATTTAAACTAATTTTTGGAATATCATGGCAAAAGATGCATTTATTTCTATCATGGCACCGAATACTTCAACAGGCCCACAATGTGTGAACGCAGACTCTATTATTGTGCTCATCTGTGTTAATTAGACCACTGACTATGCTGAACACTGAACACTTATTGAGCTTGGCTTTGTAAGTTCCAATTTACTGCAGAGCGCAGCAGTCAAGATGACTTTTTCCTGCTCACTGCACTTGTACTTTGAACTTGAATGTGCTTAGCAAAGTAACCGGTGACAAAGTCAGCTTGACTGATGAGCTCTGTAGTGGCAGCAGTTGAACTAAAATATTAAAGTGTAAATGTCATTTTCATTTAAAAAAAAACACAATACTGCACTGGTTGTTAATGATGGGTCACGTAGCAGCTTAGATAATGCTTTTTTGTGCTAAATGACTTATTTTCTCACATATTTGAGTGCTCTTTTTAAAACTGCACTTTATGGCTGTGTGAGCATGGCCAGCGTCCCTCAGTGTCTGCCAGCACTGTGTGTGTATAGCTAGGGTCACATTTGCGGTGGGGTTTACAGATCCTGATTTTTTAATGCTCAAAACCGGATCAGGATCCGCAGCCCATTATAAAACCAGATTGCACTTAATGCAATCCGATTCCCGCATTTCGGTTTCGCTGCCTGCGTGAAAAATCATGCAGGCAGCGTTTTTCGGAGCAGTACAGCAGGGATGCTATAATGGGCGCCTATAGGAACCCATCCGGCTACAGCAAGCCACATGTGAATGCCTCCGGTAGCCATATGCTTTGTTCATCCCTCCTGCCGCGGGGATGAACAAAGGGTTAATGGTTATAATATATGTGGGCAACAAGTCTCCAGGAAGTGTCCACCCTCCCTAGAGACATGTTGTCCACATAGGTGCATATTTGGGGTTAGATTGCTTTATTACAGTATTGACGGCTTTTGTCGGCTTTTCCTATTTTATGAATGTAAGCCGGCGGCTCCTCGCTGTAAGGAGGATTATCAGTACGCAATGTGAGTAAGCACAGTGCAGGGCAGCATCCTCAATAAGGAGCTGACCCAGCTGCTTACGCAAATTGCGTACTGTACCCGCCGCTATCCATGGTGCTGAAAGCTTTAACATTAGTTCTATGGGCAGCGCACCACCATAGAACGTTAAAGCTTTCAGCACCATGGATAGCAGCATGTACAGTACACAATTTGCGTAAGCAGCAGGGTCAGCTCCTTATTGAGGATGCTGCCCTGCACTGTGCTTACTCACATTGCGTACTGTAACTCCTCCTTACAGCGAGGAGCCGCCAGCTTTCATTGACAAAATAATAAAAGCCGACAAAACCCGGCAATACTGTAATAAAGCAATTTAACCCCAAACATGCCGCACTATGTGGACAACATGTCTCTTGGAGCGAGTGGACACTCCCTGGAGACTTGTTGCCCACATATAATATTAACATTAACCCTTTCTTCATCCCTTCAGCCGCAGGGATGAGCAAATCATCCGGCAACCGGATTGCACATTATGAGCAATCCGGTTACCGGATGCGGGTTTAGGGACACATTTTGAAAACAAAATGTGTCTGAAGGCACTTGAGATTACGACATCCGGATCTGGATGTGGTAATCACAATGTGCCATCTAAATGTGACCCTAGCCTATTTTCACAGCTTCCCTCACCTCCCATAATGCATTGCTGTCACTCAGGAGTTCACAGCAGTCACAGCTTCTGAGAGCACAGCTGATAAGAAGCAGTGTCATGTTCCAGCAGAGAGGGGTCAACAGATTGTGACTGAGCTGGGTGTAGCCACAGGACAAATCAGAACTTGTGCCAAGGAAAGAGTAGTTTGCACTTATCCAGACATTGCTTAGCACTGTGCTGTAGCCTGAGGTTATCTGATACATTGTTACCTCATCAGCTGCAGTAAGGAGCTTGCACACTGTTTAGGTCCCACCTCCTTACCCTTATATGGTTATGTGGCTGTATTTAGTGTGAAGACGGATCTGACTGAGAATAAACATATGTCTTCTTCAGACACAGTCTAGTGGGGACACCTTGAGGAAGGTTTATGAATGGTTTTCAACCAGAATACTCTTATGAAGTAAATTTGAAAGATTATCAAAATCACTTGCTCTACATTATTATTAAATAAAAATTTAAATGGCGGTTATACTAAGCTCAATAATCTTTTAGTGTGCAGAGTGCAGCAGCTGGTGAAGAATGCGGTGTTAGTAGCAGTAGTGAGAAGGGGACCCCCTCTAACAGAATGAGCCCAAGGTGGTCACCATCTTTTGCCCATTGCTAGCTTTCCACTACTGAACGGGACATGGAGTACGCATGCACACATGCTATGGAATTGATGGGATTTTACTTTTTTTATTTAAAAGTTTAGACAAATGGTATCACTTTTTTCAAATTTCATAAATCTTTACGCCTCTTCCAGGGAAGCTTTCTAAGCCTTTGGAACGAGCACAATTTTTCCGATTTTTGCATCTTTTGTTCTTGGCAAACAGAGCATTATTACTTTACAGTTTCTAACCAAACACATTTTTCATGATGTACAAACAAATGTTTTAGTGAAGTAAAATAAAAAATGTAAAATAAAAAATAGTATTTCATTGTAACATTGTGCTCTGTCAGATACAGCTTTAATAAGTTAAAATTCTTAGACTCAACCACTTGGATATGTGATCTGTTATCAAATAACAATGTGACCTCTGGCATCAATGCACACAGCAGTGGTACAGATGTTGGCATTGCATAAACAGCGGAAAAGTTGAGAATAAAGATTTGTAGACCCTTGGCTTGGTCCAGCAGCAAAGTACCGTATATACTCGTGTATAAGCCGACCCATGTATAAGCCGACCCCCCTACTTTTGCCCCAAAAATCTGGAAAAACCTATTGACTCATGTATAAGCCGAGGGTGGACCCCAGCACAGGTATACAGCCCCCAGCAGTGTGGCATACAGGCCACCCCCAGTGGTATACAGGCCTCCCAGTGGTAGTATACAGCAGCCCCAGTGGTAGTATATAGCAGCCCCAGCAGCCCCAGTGGTAGTATACAGCAGCCCCAGCAGCCCCAGTGGTAGTATATAGCAGCCCCAGTGGTAGTATACAGCAGCCCCAGTGGTAGTATACAGCAGCCCTAGCAGCCCCAGTGGTAGTATACAGCAGCCCCAGTGGTAGTATATAGCAGCCCCAGCAGCCCCAGTGGTAGTATACAGCAGCCCCAGCAGCCCCAGTGGTAGTATATAGCATCCCCAGCAGCCCCAGTGGTAGTATATAGCAGCCCCAGCAGCCCCAGTGGTAGTATATAGCAGCCCCAGCGGTAGTATACAGCAGCCCCAGTAATCCAGGGCCCCCCCAGCCTTGCTCAGGTAACCTGTAAAGTAAAATATACTTATCACTGTCCCGCTGCCGTCCGCGCCCGCCGCTGCTGACACCGCGATCCTCCATCTTCATGCGTCTTCTTCCGGTTTCCTCTGTTCGTCGCCGGCAATGACGTCATTGCCTGCGACGAACACAGGAAACCGGAAGAAGACGCATGAAGATGGAGGATCGCTATGTCGGCAGCAGCGGGCGCGGACGGCAGCGGGACAGTGATAAGTATATTTTACTTTACAGGTTACTGGAGCAAGGCTGGGGGGGGCCTGGATTACTGGGGCTGCTGGGGCTGCTGGGGCTGCCGGGGCTGCCGTATTGACTCGCGTATAAGCCAATTTTTGGGCTGAAAAACTCGGCTTATACGCGAGTATATACGGTACATACTCTGTGGCAGCAATGCCGGAGCACTGCACTTCTTTACTATCTGAAAGGCATTTTGGGCACTTTTTCTGACAAGAATAGCAGGTAATGGGAAGGTCACAGTGTTCTACCTACCATGGAGTACTGATGTACCAGTGCATCTCAATGAATTAGAATATCATCAAAAAGTTACTTTATTTCAGTAATTCAATACATAAAGTGAAACGCATATATTATATAGAGTCATTACACACAGAGGGATCTATTTCAAGTGTTTATTTCTGTTAATATTGATGATTATGGCTTACAGCCAATGGAAACCCAAAGGTCATTTTCTCAGAAAATGAAAGTATGGAGGATGAAATGTGTGAGAGATAAAATATTCCCTAAATAGGTATCAGAGACTTCACCTTGTGTGGTTGTGAGAGTCACAACCACTATAAAAGCATATCACGGCTGCTGCAGTCCCCAGCGTGGTGCATATAGAGTAGGGAGGATGAAGGGTTAAAAACCACGCTGCTGTATTCCACGAGACATCAAAGGGTGACTATAATATTGATTTATTAGTCAACGCGTTTCAGGGCTCCCTGGTCCCTTCCTCAGGACAAATCAATATCATATTGCCATGTATCAGGGCGTTTTAGGGAGCTCTGAAATGCATTGACTAATAAATCAATATTATGTTCACCCTTTCATGTTTTGTGGAACACGGCAATGCGGTTTTTAAGCCTTCATCTTTCCTAATTACATTTTCTGAAATAATGATCTCTGGGTTTTTATTGGCTGTAAGCCATAATCATCAACATTTACAAAGATAAACACTTGGAATAGATCACTCTGTAATGACTATGTATATTGTATGCATTTCACTTTCTGTATTGAATTATTGAAAAAAATAACTTTTTTAAGGACATTATAAATCATTGGGATGTACCTCTAGCTGCTAGTCTAAGTTCTTTGAAAAAAATCTGCTCCATTCTAATATACGGCATTAATGAGTGGTAAAATACTGTTTCTGTCTCCTCTTGAGTCTCTGACAGCCATGCTCCCAAGTCACGGTTACAAGATTTCCTGTTCAGATGTTATCTAACTACGTAGCGTTTTAGGCTATGTTCACACGCGGTGTATTTGGCCGTGTATTTTACAGTGGCGCTTTTTTGGGCACGTAAATGCTCAAAAAAGCGCGACTGCATGTAGACACCACGCTTTTCCGGGAGCGCTTGTCCTGAGGCCATGTTAACCTGTAGCCTCTCAGGAACACTTTTGCAGTGAAAGCGTACTTGCAAAATACATGGAAAAAGCCATAGCTTTTGCTGGAAGGCATTTCCAGCTTTCTTTGGCACTGCTTTTGCGCAAGCGCTCATAAATGCCACGTAAAAGTAGAAGTACGCGGTTATTATGCCTTGTGTGAACCTACCCTCAGACTAAAGATCATTAAAAGCTTACTTAGCCCGTACAGCTACACTAACATCTGAGTCTCTGCGTCACTCGGAAGTGACCTCAACTGCCCTTCGGCATTAATGGTGCTGTCCGTTATGCAGAGGCCCTCACACCAGCACGACTTGTCCCCTACTCCCTGGAGGCTCCCAGGTTACGCACATGTTTCCGATGTCACAGAATAGGTAGCCTGAATTTCTAGTTCTCTATTTCACTACTTTACTAGATCGTCTGTACCCTTTATACATGTTCAAGGTACTCTACTAGTCATAGTGATGTGCAAACCCAAACTGGAAAGTTCTGGGTCTGTACTGAACACCTAGTGTTTGGGCACAGATCCAGAACATGGGCTTCCCTGGGAAGTCAGTGTTACAGTTTGGATTCAGGGAGGGGGGATGTAAAAATAAAGAAAATAGTTATTAAACACCAGCTCATACTTACCGCATCTCGCATTCTGCTGTCTCGCCATCCCGCCCCGTCTAATTCCAGGGCCGCTTATTCAATTCCTGGATATTCAGTGCAGAGGGACGCAACAGCCAATCACAGACGCTGTCACAGAGACTGGGTGTCTGTGATTGGCTAGATGCTAGAATGTATCGGCTGGTTTCAAGTTACTCCCACAGCCAATCAAAGATGTCCATTCTTCTCTTTGACAGTGTCTGTGATTGGCTGTTGGGCCCCTCACCCAATGACTAACATTATAGTACTGTAAAAATAAATAAAGAATTTAAATTTGTGTAGCTCTGGGCAGTACTTTTGATTGTCAGAGCAGATAAAACAGACTGCTACAGGTTGCCACCCCCAGCTCCTTGCTTTACCTAGGCTGGCAATCAAAATACAGGGAAGCCCATTATTTTTTTTAATTATTTAAATAAATAATGAGAAGAAAATGGCTTTGCCCTATTTTTGATTGCCAGTCAAGGACATTTTACATTACTTACTCTATGAAGCTAGGTGATCCTCTGGACCCTCAGTTAACTCAGTCTTGGACCTCACCCACATGATATATTGTTGCTTGGTAAAAAGGTATAAAGCTCCTCCCATATGTACCGTACCTATTATACACCTTATGTTTCCCATATTCGTTTTAATATTTAGCATATATATATTAAATACTGTTTCAGATACCCCAGTCTGTAGCACTATTAGACACATTTCATCCAAAGTGGCTCCATTGATGCTATATTGCTGTGCACACATCTTTACAGGCATAAGGTAACTATCCCTCAATTTTTTCTTAAACCCTTCTCTAATACATTTATACGTATCATGTTTCACTGTCTCTTCCATGGTACAATAGGTCTTTACTCTCCATACTTCATAACCCATTCCCACTATATGTTCCTTCAGGGCAGCTCATCCTTAAGATACTGTCTTACACTTATCTATTACAATATTGATTAATTCTGTGTCCCTTTCTGGAATCTTACTTTTTACCTATTATTTACCCATTCTTTACCTCTTTTACCTTTTTTACCTTTTGACAGTTGCGAGACATATTGGGCTTCATGTTAGTGGTAAATTTAGGTCTATATTTTTTTGCATTTCTTGACAAAAATTTTGAAAATGTTGCAATTTTCCATCCTTTAATTTTTTTCTTTTAAACCCGAGAGTTATGTGACACAAAATTTGTTAATAAATACCATTTCCCACATGTCTACTTTACATCAGCACAATTTTGGCAATACATTTTTTTTTGTTCCAACAAAATTTAGAAAACCACTTTTTTTTCGTGATCCCATCACATTTGAAGTGGTTTTGAGGGGCTTATGTGACAGAAAATACCTCATAGTGACACCAAAAACTGCACCCTCAAGATACTCCAAACTACATTCAAGAATATTATTAACCCTTCAGGGGCTTCACAGGAACTAATGCAATGTGGAAGGAAAAAAAAATTACATTTTACTTTTTCCAACAAAAATGTTACTTTAGCCTCAAATATTGCATTTTCAAAAGGGTAACAGGAGAAAATGGACCCTAAAATGTGTTATGCAATTTCTTCCGAGTACACTAATATCCCACATGTGGTAAAAAAAACACTGTTTGGGTGCACAGCTAGGCTCGGAAGGGGAGGAGTAACATTTGACACTTTAAGCTGAAAATTAGCTGCAATCGTTAGTGGACACCATGTCGTGTTTGGAGAGTCCCTGTGTGCAGAAACAGTAAATAAAACCCACAAGTGACCCCATTTTGTAAACTATGTAGATGGATGGTGAGCACGTTGTACCCTCAGGTGCTTCATAGAATTTTAAAAAGTTGAGCTGCAAAAATGAAAAAGTCATTTTTTTCCACTAAAATGTTCTTTAGCCTCAGTTTTTTAATTTTAACAAGGTCAAGAGGATAAAATAGATCCTAAAATTTGTTAAAGGGATCCTGTCACCTCCAAAAAGCCACCTAAGCTACAAAATCATGTCCCTGCAGCATCCTATCACTAATCTCACACTCCTTTTGTCTCCTAAAAGCATCCTGTGAAAGTAGATAAAAACGATTTTATACTCACTTATTAGGCATTATAATTAGTAGGGGCTATATTCTTTAGCCCTTAGGGCGTGTTGTTTTGCAGGCTCCAGGATCCAGCCCTCTCTGTGCAGCTTCTGCTGTGATGTGGAGCTGAAGGCAGGACTAATGATTTGCATTCTGTGAGTGACAGAGAGGGGGAGGGCAGAGCCTGCCCAAGCAAAGTAGCACAGAGAGAGAGAGAGGGTGGATCCTGGAGCCTGCAAAACAAACACACCCTAAGCGCTAAAGAATATAGCCCCTACTAATTATAATGCCTAATGAGTGAGTATAAAATCGTTTTTATCTACTTTCACAGCATGCTTTTAGGAGACAAAAGGATTGTTAGATTAGTGATAGGATGCTGCAGGGACATGATTTTGTAGCTTAGGTGGCTTTTTGGAGGTGACAGGATCCCTTTAAGCAATTTGTCCTGAGTACGCTGATAACTCATATGTGGCGGAAATCCTCTTTTTGGGCGCATGGCAGGGCTCTGAAGGGAGGGAGCGTCATTTTGGAACACAGATTTTGATGGAATAGTCTGTGAGTGTCATGTCCCAGTTGGAGAGCCCCTGATGTGCCGAAACAGTGGAAACTCGCACACAAGTGACCCTATTTTGGAAACTAGACCCACTACGAATTTATTTGGATGTGTGGTGTGCACCTTGAATCCCCAGGTGCTTTAAAGATTTTTATAATGTTGAACTGTCAAAATAAAAATATGGAGGCTAACAGAATATATTTGTGGAAAAAAAAGTATTTTTTTATTTTCACACCGTCAACATGATATAACAGACTCCAAAATATGTTCAGCAATTTCTCCTGAGTATACTGATACTCCATATATTTTAAGCTAGGTGCCAACGCTGCAGATTTTCCCACGTTTTTTCTTCATATGTTTGACAATTCGACAGTACAGCATCTTCTCTGCAAAGTGTATGGGAAATTAGAAGTGTTGTGCCCATGCTGCGGATTTTCCCTTGGCAGAAATGGTGCACATTTACAGCAGAAAAATCTGCAGCCTGTCAATTCTTTTAGATTATTTTGCCATGATTTTCACCTATAGAACTCAATGTCAGCTCCAAAATACTCTGCAAATACACAGCACTGTTCACACAATGTGTATTTGCTGCGTATTTAGTGAGTATATTTTGCGCTGATGACATGGGGCTCCATTGTATTTTTGGTCGCCAGCCCAGGAACAGCAGGCAGGTACGAGATGCTACCCACCTCATGCTGCCTAATTTTACCTGGCTGGTAACCAAAATACAGTGGAGCCCTTTTTTTTTAAAAAAAAATATTTCTAGAAATAATTAAAAAAAAAGACATAGGGCTTCACTGTATTTTTGGTTGCCAGCCAGGTACAACTAGGCAGCTATGGGCTGCTACCCACCCCCAGCTGCATAGTTGAACCTGACTAGTAATCAAAATATATTAGAGCCCTTTTTTAATATTGTTTCTTGAAAAAAAAAAATGGATGAGGGGCTTTGCCATATTTTTGGTTTCTAGCCAGGTACAAGTAGACAGCTGGGGGCTGAAGTCCTCAGCATGGAGAGGTCCAAGCATTCTGGGCCCTTATACTGTGAATCGCAGCCCACAGCCACCCCAAGAAATGTTGCATTCATTAGCAGTGCCATATCCTGGTACTATACCCAGACTCTTCCACGTGTCCTGGTACCAGTGGCAAACTGGGTAATAAAGGGGTTAATGCCAGTTTTGTATTGGCAGCTGGCACTAAGCCCGAGGTTCCTAATATTGGGCCATTGTCAGACCCAGCCATTAGGAACCTCTAAATAAATGGTAAATAATACACAACACAGAGAAAAATAATTTTATTTCAACAAAAAACACACACACATATTTGGACTCCATTCTTATTACCCCAACATACCCTATGATGTAATCCACAATGATGATCCCACGATGCTCAATTGGAGCGGGCACAGGCAGCGAAAGAGGGAAGTGGGCACGGAAGGGGAGAGGAGCAGCCACAGGTGTCAGAAAGGGGGTGCGGACATAGAAGGGGAGAGGAGCAGTTACAGGCAGTGGAAAAGGGGAGCAGGCAAGAAAGGGGAGAGGAGAGGGCACAGGTAGAGGGACCAGGCACATAAGGGGAGATGAGTGGGTACAGGCAGCAGAAGAGGGGAGTGTGCACAGGGAAGGAGAGGAGCAGGCACAGGCAGCAAAAAAGGGGAGCGGGTAAAGGAGGGGAGGGGAGCAGGCACAGGCAGCGGAAGAGGTGAGCGTGCACGGAAAGGGAGAAGAGTGGACACACGAGGCAGAAGAGGTGAGCGTGCACAAAGGGGATAGTAGCGAGCACAGGTGGCAGAAAATGGAGATAGCATAGGTAGCAAAAAAGGATAGCGGGCATAGGAGGTGAGAGGAAAGGGCACAGGCAGCAGAAGAGGGGATTGGGCATTGAAGGGGAGGGGAGAAGGCACAGACAGTGGAAGAGGGGAGCAGGAATGGAAGGGTAGCGGAGCGGGCACAGGTGGAAAAATAGGGGAGCAGGTGCAGGAGGGGAGAGGAGCAGACACAGGCAGTGGAAGAGGGGATTGGACACTAGGGGAGAGGAGCAGGCACAAGCAGTGGAAAAGTGGAGCAGGCATGAAAGGGGAGAGGAGTGCGCACAGGCAGTGGAAAAGGGAAGAAGGCACGGAGGGGGAGAGGAGTGGGCACAGGAGGCGAGAGGAGCAGGCATAGGCAGTGGAAGAGGGGATTGGACATGAGAGGAGAGAGGCGTGCAACAGAAAGCGTGATGAGGCTGGGGAGGCGCAGGTGGTGAGTGCAGGAGCCGGGCACATCTGACAGCTCAGCTCATGAAGCGATCACACACAGAAGCACTAATATTCAGCAAGTCTCTGTGCAATCATGATGTGATCCGTCAGTCAGATTTACTATATATCAGATTTCACTTTATAGCCCTAAGTCCAGCTGGTTGGTTCTCTTTAAAAAGTGTATTCTATATCTAGATCTTTTTGAATTTCTTATTCGACTACTGAAGTATATTTTCTAGTTTTACGATATAGGTTGCAGGGGTCTGTGTACCGGTGTCTAGACGCATGTGTTACCTCCTGGGGGAATTTGCAGCCACCTGCTAGATGCAAGGGGTAGAAAAAAGTGACCAAATTTTGGTTAGTTTATGATACACCTTTTTACTTCTGAACACCTCCAACACAACAGTGAGCTGACTTACCTCCTTATTCTAATTTAAATATGTAGACTCACATAGGGTAATTGCATGAATTAACCTAATGCAGCCTAAAATTTGATTGAAAAAAGGAAAATACTAAAAAAATATGAAAAATAATCAAAATATTTTTTTAAGTCAGCCACTAAAGTAGGAAAGCAGAAAGATGTAAAGCAGTAAATGTTCTTTTGAAAGCAAAAAGCCTTTTTTTTTATTTCATATAAGTCTGCTTAAATGACCTTGAATTCTTTTTATGGACCAAGAGTAAAGAAATCTTGTAAATGACAATATTGCTCATTATTCCATATTGCTATTCATTAGGCATGAAAGCTCTCTTCATTTCATTGCTTAACTCACTGAAAATGCTTCCATTTTCTTTTCCGGTTAAATTACCCTGCTCACTGTTATAGTAGAAATGAATTAGGGTAGAGGTTCAGTAAATGAATAGTAATGGAAGAAGAAAGGAATACATACAGAAAGGTGCTGTTGTCAACTTGCATTTTCCTTTAAGTCGGCACAACTCATCCAAGTCTGTTGAGATGATTTTATGGTCACAATGAAAAACTATAATGAATAATAAAGATTATATTTCATATTTGTAGCACAATATATCGATTTGATTTGAGTGAGTTGAGCAAATCTCCAGAAAGTCAAACATTTGCTCAATACTGAGGAAAAATTAGATTTGCATCGAATAAGCTGGATGTGAATTGAACTGGCCAATTCAGCAATGGTTGCAGAAGTACAGGGAGGCCAAAGGAGAGGTTTTGCCTGGTTAATTTGCAGGGAATTAGAAAAAAAATGTGGATTTTAGCGATTCCCAACTTTTTGTAACGTTTCAGGAGAATTTGATTCTTTTATCTCCAATAATTACAACTGAGTATGTCGACAGGGTAGGGGGTACTCGGATACCGCGACAGGTGGTTACTTCTGTGTCCTGGACCCTCAATGGCGTGTGGGGGTGATGATGATGGGGAATGGTAAAGTGACGCCACCTGTGGTACCTGGTAATAGGGTTACCAGCGCTGCGGCCGACTGCTGAGGTGATGTAAATGCAACTTTGGTAGTACAGCTCCCACAGGTGGAGCTTTACCTCAGGGCAGCAGGGTGGATGAGGGGAGTAGTAGTCCTCACCTCGATGATACTGTAGAAGCCCTCCGGTGGTGAATAGAAGGAGACCAGACACCAGATCAGCTTAAACAGTTCTTTACTTGCACCAGGTAGAAAAGGGTACACAGTACAGTCTGGGGTAATGGGGATTGTAGCCGTAGATCTTGGGGGACTTTCCAGAGTCTGGCAGTGGTGCCCTTAATATGGCATTCCTGTTCCTGTCCCTCGCTCTCTCTGTACTTTGCCCTTTTGAGCCAAGTCTCTAGTCCTCGGAGTCTGTTACCTAAAGTCTCTTACTTGTCGCTGTCGTGGACCTAGCTGTGGGACCGATGTTGGACTTATTTAGGGGTGCTGTGGCTCCCTTATGTCGGGCCCTCAGCCTGCCGGTCTGCAGTTAGGGATAGACCTTTGACTAACTGCCTCGGTTCCGGTATGCTGGTGGTGACCTGGGTCTCCAGCTGGCTCCGAGAAGTCCTGGAATGACCCCCTTTCACGTCTGGGTCACCCCTCTCCTAAGAGATGCCCTCCTGTTACAGCCACAGGGTCCCCTGCATTCGTCTTCCTCGCTGTCTCACACCGTCTGCCTGCCATTATTGTCACTCCCTGTCTCCCGCCCGCTAGGCTCCATCCCCCTGGGACCTACTAAATATACGGTCCCCTGACCTAAGGTGGCCTACTGTATGGTTGCAGACTCTGTAGGATCCTCCATATCCACGGCTACAGAGGCACTACACCTTCTGTTTGGGGTGCAGTACCTCCCTGAGGCGCCTTGCCATAGGTGTCTCAGGGATTTATTAATAATTAATATTATAAAATATTAATAATATAAGTTGCCTGCCCCTGTCCTGATTGATATGGACTGATGCATGAGATGAAAGAAATACACCGATAACACAATCAGGTGTAAGCTCTCCTCAGCCCTCAAGGCACAGCTCCAAAGTGAGTCCTTTATTGATCACACATGGGTTTTAACAAAAGCTCTCTAAGGGGCTCAGTTTACACACACACAATGGGGACAAATGGAATGCATTTATTGGTGGGACATGGTCTAGTCCATGGAGGGGATTGTTCATGAGGTCATCAAGGTGAATTAGTTCTTCAGGTCTCCAAAAGTTAGTTTGATCCGTGAAGCCATCTGATGAGGTGTCATTCTGTGATTGATCACTCTTTGTCTTGACTGCAGCTTTGTCTCAGAACATGTGGTGATGTGGCAGGAAATGGGAGCCATCTTTGTCTGATACAAACTTATGTAAGGTGGAAATAATACACTCTATAGATCATTTCTCCCATGCCCTTATAGCTTACAGTTAATCAAGTATTTTGATCCTATGGCTCTCCTCAACAGGTGCACCACACAATGGCAATAACCTACTTAAGTGATACCAGCCTCAAATGTCGTCTATTTCTTTCATAGGTTCTGAAATAAAAAGTGCTTAATTGTTAACTGTTCAGGAATTTGGTGATGATTGTAAATTCGGAATGAAGGTAACAGTTGGAAGATAGTAAACCAGTATCTGCCAGTCTATTATGGTCAAATTTCACTATGCACTGATGGAGGAAGCCTTACCATTAATGCAGTCCTATAGCATTTTTTTTATTGCACCAATGTAGTGGTGCTTTAAAGCTACCGTAAGTTCCCTTGTGAGGTGGTGGAGGTTATGACGGCAGTGTCAGCATCCATCCACCAGGGTTCTCTCTTAAGACTGGAGAGGAGACTCTTTGGTAGGTCTGGTGGCATAGGTTAGTTCCCAGGAAGAAATCAAGGAGTGCGGATATATAGAGAGCTATCTCCATCCCACTACAAAGAACTCCAGATCCTGGACTCTAAAAGACTATCCAGTCACCGGTGTAAACTGCGCCAGGATAACAACAACTATGGAGACAGACTGATCCAGATGGGGCATCTATGGTTGCTGCATGGCTGAACCTGATCATCATTAACATAAGGAGAAGTTGTAGCATCCGGCTTGTCCTTTAGGATCTGGATAAGTTATAGAGATGGTAAACCTTCCTATATGTAAGCCCTGTGGCCATCTTTGGTGGGAAGAAAGCACAAGAAGAGAGTGTTTGGCGCCAAACTAAGTTAGATAGGCTTCAGCATTTAGAAAGGGGATTAAACACCTAAACTAGTACAGATTACATTCAGTGTTTATGTTTGGTTTCCAGGCATTTTTTTGCTGTGTACAGATTCAGTGATGAAATATAGAGACTTGCATGAGTTTGTGAACCACTGTGCTGTTCTGTCAACAGGCTGCTGCAATCATCCAGTAATTTAGGCAATCCTGTATTATTTATGGTGAAGCATAAGCAAATTGCTATGCACTTCCTGTAACATCTTGAGTCGATGTCGTTGGAGCAGTACGGTAGTCCGTGTGAATTTTTACTGGGTGTATGTTATATTGTTTTGATGTTTTTTCTTGTTCCATTGTTGGACATTTTAACTAAAGGGAGTTGAACTGGGATCTCCAAGTTCTCTGAAAATGTCATGTCTCATTTCTGATCCGTGACCCGCTGTATTGTGACAGAAGGCTCTCAGCACTCAGCTTATACCCTAACCCGCTCTGATACTCACCTCCTGCTCCCTTCATCTGTTTCCAACCTCTATCTAGTTATTCTGCGGCAAAAAGTGACCAACTAGCAGCTATCAAAAAACCTTATACTGGCCATGTTCTGGCTTTCATAGAGATGCACTGAGCGCTTGTGAGGTAACTTCGGACTTCCAGCAAGATAGAAGTTACAGGCACAAGATGGTCCCGCAGGACTGGAGCAGGGTCAATAAGACGTGAAGCAGCCGGAAGGTGAGAATATGACCATGGACAAAGAGCTTACATTTAAAGTGCCACTACGGTGGTGGGAAATAAAGCCCGCTGTAGTGGTGCTTTCAGTTCATGAAAGTGTATTTCTTTTCAGCATTTCTTTATTCATTGAACTCAATGTAATCATGAGAAGAACACTGTAAAAATGCAGTTCTCCGCCTCTCCTGTCTTCTGTCTCTCTTCTCTCTCTTGCTTCTTCCAGGTAAGGATTCCTGACCTTCACCTAAATAGGATAAACATTCAGCCAGGAGAATTGCACCAAGAAACGCATGTTATTACACATAGAAAACACCATAAATGCAAATAAAACACATTGCATTTTTCAGGTGCATTTTTCTGTCATGAGATACAGATTTGGTGCCGAAAATGTCTGAGCCAAATCTGCAGCATGCACATAGACTAATACTAAACAACCGTACAATTGCAGAAACCCACAATCTTTTTTTTTTTTTTGGTGGAGGGTGGGAGGCAATATTTAGTACTTTATTAAGACTGCATAAAGCATGCCGCTAACAGAGAAAATAAATGGCCTTTCAGTGCAGGAAAGCGGGATACACAGTACAAACAGCATCAGTTCACTGATAGTCCAGTATACAATACCTAGTATGGAGACTTCACAAAAGAAACTACCTCCACATCCAGGCACCTAATAATTTCACCTGGACTTTTTTATATCCCCCATACCACACCCTGGGGTGAGGATAAAAACGATACAAGAGCAACCAGCCCCACCCCTCTTTCTGACTGCTCATAAACCCGGCCCTGCCACACCCAGTTAACACTCTCAGTGCTATACATGCTGGAGCTTGCTTCTAGCTTTATATCTCTGAAAATAATCACCTTTGTGATACATATGTCCCATCCATGACATACATGCCCATCGGCCATGTTATATCAATTAATATTAGACACTGATGATATTGTTTTTTTCCTTTTTTGTTGCAGATTTCCTAATTCTTTTTACTTTTCATCATTATGGGGGTGGTAATCTTAATAACTTTCAGAAATTATTTACAGCAGCCAAATGAACCATCTGAAGCATTAGTCCAGAGATGTTTGTTAACTTCTATGGGAGAGTGTTGTGGGTATGCTCTGTGACCTGGACTAAAGCCAGTGGGCAGGGTCAGGTAGGAGGTGAGCTGCGACATTACCCATTGTAAATGGTGGATCCCATATTATGGATACTTGTTTACCCATATACTTGTGTAATCCTCTTGTGATATGAATGAGATGACTTCTGAGAACTGAAATGTAAGCCTATTATGAAACTCAGTGCTTAGAGTGAAAACTGCAAGATTTCAGGATTTTTTTCAAATGTAGTGACATGGAAAAAAACAGAACATAAAACCATTATTTAAACTATAGCCCATTTTCAGACGGCACAATTTTGGTATGACTCATTTTATATAACATCCGATCCGATTTTTGGGAGCCTTCTTGAAGTTTCAGATCACCTCTATTCAAATGAATAGGATTGAGTTGCAAAATCAGACATAACTCTTTTACATGCATGGCACTTTTTCAGGAGAAAATAAACAAATCTTCATTTTAATGTTATATGCCCCTTTGAGTTGAGTTTTACACTTTACGACATACAACTACAATTCACGACAAATGCACTACTGGTTTAGCTAGATAAACAGAGAAGAGTTATATTATTGGGCCTTATATGTGTCAAAACATGATTTTCACATAGAAATATGAATTTCCATTTTTATCCTTACAGATGTATATAGTGATAGGAGTCTCTGGGCTATCTTGTCATCCAGTGTGATATTCACTGTCATCATGTTTGATATGAGACTGACTGCCTGCTATATATTGTCAGCATGTGGCACCACCCACTATGATACCTAAGATTGTAATGACAGATGACAATCCAGCATTGGTTATATCTTCGGAGGACCTACTTATCAAGCTGTATATTGTTGAGCACAATTTGATGTTTTGCTTACATTCACATAAACTGCTTTTCCAACAACAGGTAGTCACCCATTATATTAAACTATTACTATTAAACTAACTTAGTGCCAGACATCATCGCCCACCATAAGCGGTCAACTCATTAATTTCTGCAGTGTAATAAATGATTTTCTCCACTCTCGTGTGCTCCAAAATCTAGTGGAAGGGATGAATGAAAGGTAGAATAGCAGTCACATGGAAAAGAAACATGTATGTGATAATTCAGTTTCTACACATAAGGGGGTAACAAATACTAATGCGGCGCCCCTGTGGTCTGGCTACCACAGATGGCATTTTTTTAACATCAATTGTAATGCCATGTCTGAAGAGAATTGGAGCTCTCTCTGCTGGAAGTCTAAGCCATTCACACACTACCTGATCTCTAACTAGGATGTTGAGCACTAGGGCCTGTTTCTGGCTGTGGCTCAACCTGTCATTGGAGGGAGTAGTTCATTTTTTTCTTTAGTGTTGAGTAAGACAAAGGCAAGTGGGGATAAACGCTCTGGCAGCAGGAATTGCTTTGGAGAGGACATGCTGCCTAGCAGGATACCAGTCCCTAGGCTACTCAGGGGTTACAGAGCCTGGTGGCAGAAGCTGGAGGCTAGTGGGATCCATGCTCACTAGCTACTTAAGGGGAACTTTTTGGGGCATCAGTAATGCAGAGGTGCAGAGAATTGCTGGAAGGCACAGCTAATTACAGGGCCCGCATTTCCAACCGGGAAGAAGGTAATCCACATCAAATAAACTTACAGGAGTCAGCAAGAAGGCTATATTTCTTATCCAGCAAAGTGGATTACAGTTTTCATCAGACTGGCCAGACCATATGCCTGGTGGTGGTTGTATTATACTGAGCGTTATGCAAGGACCTCAGAAAGATGTAAAGAGACTGACTCTGTGTGATTCTTTTTGCTCTGCAGCTCATCATTACTACTACCACCCTTATCATCACCATCCCCTGAGAGCCAGCTCTAGTTGGGAAGGGGTTACGCACTACACTGCCACTCCATCTATCTCCCAGGGATCTCCTGCAGTGTCAGGCATAGCTGGCTGATTATCCCAACTTGCATCACAAACTCTATTTATTTCTTTATTATTTTTAATTCTCCATTTTTACTCTCTCTTATCAATGTGATCCAGGGCCACAGCACGGGGCACTGCCACCGTGATCCTGACTACTGACCCAGTTGCTGGGTACCCCAGCCCTTAATGCTCCACACTAAATTCACGCCCATTACAGTACTCATTTATGTTTACATTAAAAATGGTGACATTTCCCATTTGTAGACTCTTGTCAGATGTTATACTTTTGATGTCATGTCACTGCATAGGGGCCATTAATTTTTAATCTAATGTGTATTTTACATGCCAGAAAATATGTTTTTTTGGCTTCCAGCTGTAGGAGGGGATGG
This sequence comes from Allobates femoralis, assembly GCA_033576535.1. Lineage (NCBI taxonomy): Eukaryota > Metazoa > Chordata > Amphibia > Anura > Aromobatidae > Allobates > Allobates femoralis. The sequence goes on along the minus strand of JARQOC010000001.1, from coordinate 554,620,054 downwards.
TGAATAATACTATATGTTTAGATCCATATAGGGTTAACATTGAGTCTAGGGAGTCAGAGTGCAACTGAGAGAGATTTACGTGCTGCTATAATCTTACAGCCACAGGTCATACCTTACGACCATGAGACTACCTGGTGCTTTTGCGGTTTCTGTTGTGTAACTGATTCTAAAAATGATGTACGCAGAGCCATCATGAACAATTAGAGACTATTGCTTGAAGACCACACAGAAGATATAGAGCTGGTGAGGTGATGAGGGCCTTCTCAGGGATCCCAGTTTTAATGGTATATGCTTTTGTAAGATGCAGATAATGCTGACTTTAATGGTGGAGCAGGGAGCTCTCAGCTCCTTGCTTCACCATTCAGGTTATGTGTCTGATTTTCTGGGTCAGCTAGTGCAATGATGTCAAAACATTGAAACTAGAGATGAGGAAACACCTGAATGTTGAAAATCGATTTGGTTCACCGAATGCGGGATGTTTGACAAATTATTTGACGAACAGTTTGCCGAACCTTCCAAACCCCATTGAAATCATTTGCAGGCCACATGAAACACATAGAAAACACCTTCAAAGGTGTGAAAAAGCTGCTAAACACACACAGACATACACAGTTCATCTTTCCAATTTCCCTCTGTTTTTGTTCTTGTTTGCTTGCTTCTGGGTCTGCTCTCCATCTCACTTTTTTCTGGTCCCGCCCATGAAGCTTCATGCATATTCACTTTACTGACCGGCAACAGCCAGTCACAGACGCTCATGCTCTGTCAGAGTGACTGTGATTGGCTGTTGCAATTAGACTGCATTTTTATAATCCGGATGGTGTCTGTGCTTGATTGTCATACACCAGGGGTGGGGAACTCCAGGCCTCAAGGGCCGCCAACAGGTAATGTTTTCAGCATTTCCTTAGTATTGCACAGGGGTTGGAGTCATCATCACCAGAACAGATGATTTGATTAAATTATCACCTGTGCAATACTAAGGAGATCCTGAAAATATGACCTGTTGGTGGCAATTGAGGTCTGAAGTTCCCCACCCCTGTCATACACATTAGTGTATGGCAACCAACCTAGCATCATAGTATGTCAAAAAAAAAATAATGGAAGAAAAATTGCCAGCCACAGTGACACTAAGCAGTTGAGCGCTGGTATTCTCAGTGGGATGAGGGCCCATTGTTATTGGGCCCACCACACTATAAAATAGCAGCCTGCAGCCGCCCCAGAAATTTGAACATTCATAGGAAGCGCCAATTCCTAGCACTTTACATGGCTCTTCTAGTTGCCGTGTAGCGGTGGCAAACTAGATAATTAGGGGTTAATGACATCTTTGAATTGCCAGCTGGAATTAAGCATAAAATTCTTAATGTCTGGCCAATGTTAGACCTGGTCATTAAGAATTTTAAGTAAATAGTGAAGAAGTCACAACACTGAGAGAAACAAAAACACAAACACGTATCTGGACTCCATCTTTGTTACTCATTCATTAGGTTTTCTAATGCTGTTGATAAAGGATGTGATCCGAAACGCATACAGCGTGTGGGACCACATTCCCCTTTTCAATCATGTTCATGTTTTAACTTGCACAAATAAATTTGGACATATAAAGATTGAGGTCGAGTGCTGGAGTCTTTTGCATTTCCTATTGGGAGGATTACAGACGGCCTGCTCCGAGCACTATCCGGCTCCCAGGTGAATCCAGTGTAGCACCATCCCTCCCCTTTTCCCCGTTCTTAATTGTATCACACTCTATGTGCTGTGAGGTGTGAGGACATCATACTGGAAGGTGTAAGGGCACCATTCTGTATTGAGGACACATTGGAGGTATTATACTGGACTGGGGCATTGGGGGTTTCATTCTGTATTGATACACAGGGTACATCATATTGTATTGGGGCACACAGTGGGAGCATCATATTGGTTTGGGGAATTCACTATGGGAATAAGATGTTTTATGAAGAGAAGCTCTTTGGGTGTGTCATACTGTGTCGGGAAGTATCCTACTTTGTGCACACCATGAATTAAGTATTATAGATGGTTGGGGCATGAAAAGATGTCACTAGAGGTAATAAGGGAATTAGGGCCAATCGCTTATGATCTTGCAGAATATATGTTTTTTGAGGAAAGCAATTTAGACTTTTGCTATTGTGCTTTAGATTAGATTTAGATCTAGATTGGGATATCTAGGCACTCCCCTGTCTATTGCTATTTTCACAGAAACAACACATTTTTCCCCATGGGATATAGTGTAAAATATTAACTATATCCTTCTAAAACATGTTAGTTCTTTAACAGAAAATCTGTAGAAAAGCATTATTGCTCAAAACTGCCAGTCTACTATGTCCAAGAATATTCATGTTTTGTAACTTGTCAGCCGTTTGTTTAGTGGGTGGTTCTCTTGAAGATGTTGCCTACAATATAGATGCTGGAAATTCCATTTCCCTCACTCCACAGTATGAAATGCACTTGTCAGTGTCCAGAGACATGTCTGTTTTGAACTGAAGACAAACTCTGTTTTATGCCATTATGCAATTTACCAAACAGAAGTGCAAAAGAAGCAAGTCAAAGAGCTGCTCCCACTTCCAGCACCGGTACACAGACCCATCCTCATTTCCTGTAATGCGTATGTGTGCCTCTTCTGCATATGACAAATTACACTTAAAGAGAATCAGTCAGCAGGTTTTTGTTATGTATTTAGAGAGCACCATTATGTAGGGACAAATACACTGATTCCAGTTATGCATCACCTACTGGTCTGCTTAGTTTACTTTTGATAAAATCACTGTTTTCTCTGCTGAAGATTTACTAGTTCTCTGAATGCTGAGCTCTGTATAACTCCACCCAAATCACTGATTGGCAGCTTTCTGTGAACACTCTGCATAGGCAAATCAGTGATAGGATGGGATTACTCTGAGAAGGAGGGCTACATGGCACAACATAGCTGTAGTGAAACACATAGATCACACATCCCAAAATCATACATTAATATAGGCAAAAAGATATACAGTCATATGAAAAGGTTTGGGCACCCCTCTTAATCTTACTCTTTTTTTTTGTTTAAAATTGTTTTTTTGCGACAGCTATTTCAGTGTGATATATGTAATAACTGATGGACACAGTAATATTTCAGGTTTGAAATGAGGTTTATTGTACTAACCGAAAATGTGAAATATACATTATTTCAAAAATGAACAGGTGCAAAAGTATGGGCACCTCAACAGAAAAGTGACAATAATATTTAGTAGATTCACCTTTTGCAAAAATAACAGCCTCTAGTCGCTTCCTGTAGCTGTTAATGAGTTCCTGGATCCTGGATGAAGGTATTTTTGACCATTCCTCTTTACAAAACAATTCCAGTTCAGTTAAGTTTGATGGTCGCTGAGCATGGACAGCCCGCTTCAAAACATCCCACAGATGTTCAATGATATTCAGGTCTGGGGACTGGGATGGCCATTCCAGAACATTGTAATTGTTCCTCTGCATGAATGTCTGAGTAGATTTGGAGCGGTGTTTTGGATCATTGTCTTGCTGAAAGATCCATCCCCGGAGTAACTTCAACTTTGACACTGATTCTTGAACATTATTCTCAAGAATCTGCTGATACTGAGTGGAAACCATGCGACCCTCAACTTTAACAAGATTCCCGGTGCCGTCATTGGCCACACAGCCCCAAAGCATGATGGAACCTCCCCCAAATTTGACAGTGGGTAGCAAGTGTTTTTCTTGGAATGCTGTGTTTTTGTGGCGCCATGTATAACGCCTTATTGTATGACCAAACAACTCAATCTTTGTTTCATCAGTCCACAGGACCTTCTTCCAAAATGAATCTGGCTTGTCCAAATGTGCTTTTGCATACCTCAGGCGACTCTGTTTGTGGCGTGCATGCAGAAACGGCTTCTTTCGCATCACTTTCCCATACAGCTTCTCCTTGTGCAGTGTGCGCTGTATTGTTGACCGATGCACAGTGACACCATCTGCAGCAAGATGATGCTGCAGGTCTTTGGAGGTGGTCTGTTGATTATTCTTGACTGTTCTCACCATTCTTCTTCTCTGCCTTTCTGATATTTTTGTTGGCCTGCCACTTCTGGCCTTTACAAGAACTGTCCCTGTGGTCTTCCATTTCCTTAGTATGTTCCTCACAGTGGAAACTGAGAGGTTAAATCTCTGAGACAACTTTTTGTATCCTTCCCCTGAACAACTATATTGGACAATCTTTTTTTTCAGATCATTTGAGAGCTGTTTTGTGGAGCCCATGATGCCACTCCTGAGAGAAGATGCAACTAGGAGAACAACTTGCAAGTGGATACCTGAAATAGCTTTTCTCATGATTGGATACACTGGGCTATGAAGTACTAAGCTCAATGAGGTTACCACACCAATTTAGTGCTTCAGTAAGTCAGTAAAAAGTAGTTAGGAGTATTCAAATCATGAAAATCAGAAGGGTGCCCATACTTTGGCACCTGTCAAATTTTGAAACAATGCATATTTCACATTTTTGGTTAGTATAATAAACCTCATTTCAAACCTGAAATATTACTGTGTCTATCAGTTATTACATATATAACACTGAAATAGCTGTTGCAAAAAAACAATTTTAAACAAAGAAAAAAAAGTAAGTTTAAGAGGGGTGCCCAAACTTTTTCATATGACTGTAAAACTGAATATGAGGTTCTTACTTTAACATTCTGATCACACTCACTATATGAAGGCCACTACATGGCCCAAGACAACTAGTCCTCTAGTGATAATCGTCTGGTCAGGAAACAGGCTCTCTACTTATATCTCATTCTGCCCTCAGATTAAATAAGGCTAGGGTCACACTTCAGGTTTTTATTTTAAAACCTGATCCGGTTTTGAGCTTTTTAAAAGATAAGCTGCCGTGAACACACCTCGCGCATACGCAATGTGTGTCGCAAGGTCTGGGTGTACTTAGGTCAGTGTAGCCGGATATGACGCGTTTAGCGTCATAGCGGCTATACCGCCCATGTAATGTGACGCGGCGCGGAGGCTCTCTGCTGATTAACACGCCCATAGGGGAGTGGATAATTAGGCTGCAGGCGGCGGGGAGAAGCACCAGGCAAAGCCTTTTGCGACTTCTCAAAATCTGAGAAGCCACAGTGCTGAAGTTAATAAAGTCACTTTTATGAACTTTCTAAATACACATTTTTAGCACAAAGGGATGGCTAGAAATGTATAAGGATGGTGCAGGGACAAGTCTTAAGAGATAGGGGGCTAATTTTTAGGGGTCAGGTTCCCTTTAAGTATAACAGACATGCAAAAGAATAAGATTCAGGAAAGAGGGCAAACACTTTTTCACACCACTGTATTGTCTTTCAAGGGATCTTGTCACCTCCAGAACACCTCCTAAGCTACCAAAACATGTCCCTGCAGCATCCTATCACTAATCTCACACTTCTTTTGTCTCCTAAAAGCATCCTGTGAAAGTGCATAAAAACGTTTTAATACTCACTCATTAGTGATTATAATTAGCAGGGGCTATATTCTTTAGCCCTTAGGGCGTGTTGTTTTGCAGGCTCCAGGATCCACCCTCTCTCTGTCTGTGTGCTCTGCTTGTGCAGGCTTTACCCTCCCCCCTCTCTATCATGCACAGAATTAAAATCATTAGTCCTGCCTTCAGCTCCACATCATCACAGACAAAGAGAGGGGTGGATCATTCGGGGCGTGAAAATGAGCACCTAGAGAGGGCTTAGAGACTCACAGGGGACGCCCTGTGAGACTTATTCAGGGACAAGAAGTCTCAGATTTGTAAGTGTATATTGTTGATCATTCCAATGTTACAGAGCGCTTTTTTTTTTTTATAGAAAAGGAGCACTAATACTGATATGTTAGGGTCCAGGGATTAATAGGGTTGGGGGTGATTTGGAGGGGTCAGGTTCCCTTTAACAACAGGCAGTGGACAGCAAATATAAAAGAAGGGGAAAAGAGAGTTTTCCTCACTTTGAAGTAATGCTTGGGGTTTTGCAACATACGGTACATTTTTTTTAAGTTTTACAGATTGCCTAGTTATGACGTCATCTAATCAGTTGAAGTTGTCTTCATAGTGATTATTCTAATCCGTCCCTTTTAATAACTTTCTATGCCAAACTTGAAATTCTTTAATATTCTAACACTCAATGAAAATAAGATATCTTAAAGGCATTGAAACAAAACTCTTTTTTATATTGAAATTGGCAAGATGATCAAAGCAGGTTCAGCTTCAAAACTATCTAACAGTAAACTGTGAAGATCTTTCTGGATTGAATGAGACCCTCTTGTTAATGGACTCTTATCTATGGCTAATATTCATTTCCGGAAAGGGAAACTTACCTCTATCAAGGTCATATGATTGATTTATTATGCATTACTTATATAGTGCCAACATATTACACAGTGCATTACAGACATTATCATCACTGTCCCCATTGGGGTTCATAATCTGCATAACCTATCAGCAGGGGTGTAACTACAATAAATGCAGGGGTTGCAATTGCACCTTGGCCCTGGAGCCCAGGGACCCCCAACAGTTCCTTTAGTCTATAGAAAAAGACTAATGTTATTTAAGATTTGCAATAATGGGGGACACCGCTGGAGCTGTTGCATAGATGCCCATGGGCTTCAAGTTATACCACTGCCTTTTGGTATGTCTTTGAAGTTAATTGAGTATATAAACATGAAGTTGTCTTCATGAGTATACTATTTTAATGAAGATCCTACTTAGGTTTTCAAATCCTACTGTGATTTATTGCACACAAGAGAACATTTTGTAGAAAAGATGGACATGACCTACCTGTCAACAGCTATTGCGAGCAGAGCATTCGTGGAGACATAGAGTGAAACAGTCCTTAGGTAATTTACAGAGGCACATAAGATGTGACCATGCTCCCAAGAAAGCTGCTTTATAACATAATAGTCCATTTCAAAAGGGCAGCAAACTATGGCTACGATGAAATCAGAAATGGCCAGATTGGCGATGAGAAGATTGGTTAAATTTCTGAGCTTTTTGTATCTTGCGAGTGCAGCAATGAATATAAAGTTCCCAATGCCGCAAATTAGCATAATGCAGACAAGAGCCACCCCAATGACTATTTTGGCAGCGTAAAAAGTCCTGGTCTTAGTGACATCATCATTATCATCTAATTCATAGTCACTGTAGTTGTAATCTGGTAGGGAGGTTAAATTTTTGACGTAGTCCATAGTTAGAGACACCATGGGAGCTAAACTTAATACACGGTGAATCAGATGGAGAAGATACACGTAGTCACTCCGATTCAGATAAAAGATGATTGGGAGTAGTCTTGAAATTCCAGGTCATACCTTTAGTGGATGTCATGAGAAATACCAAAGAGATGGGTTCTTATCCAAAGTTGACCTGTAAAAAAAAATTCTGTTAATTTATTTATTACCTATTGTTACCATTTAAAAGGAAAGTACAGGGTAATGATATAGCAATGGGACATCTTGTAACTCACATATTATAGGATTTGAGAGGTCAATGTCTCTATAAGAGATTAAGTCAAAGAAAAAAATCGTCAAGGGATTTCTAGTTTTGTGTAAAGAAAAACTTAAAGAGCCAATCACCAGGATTTAACCACCTGTCAATCAGTGCAGAAGGTGACTGATGTTTGTAGTATGACATCACTATTTGTTTTTTTTATTCATCCCCTGTGGGCTTGTCTATCTGCTGTAAGCCAAATCCTCCCCTCCCCCCAGATGAGTCTGGATGAGAGGGAGGGGAGAGAAGGTTTGGCTTACAGCAGAAAGAACCCCACATGGGAGGAATACAAGAAAACCCAGATAGTGATGTCATGCTGCACATGTCAATCACCTGCTGCACTGATTGACAGGTGATTAAATCCTGGAGGTTGGTTCCCTTTAATCATTGTTTGATAACAAAAAAAAAGTTACCCTACATTCTAATGCAAAACATTGCTTTCTCCACGAGATTGGAAGTTTTTCTAAAACACAAAATTAGTTTCTCTCTATGGGCAAACAAAAGAACGGGTTTGAATTTTTAGAGTTGTGACCAAAATTATTCATCCCCTGTGCAAATGAGATTTGCTACCAAAATTTACTTACTTTCTAATAACAGGTATAATAAACCAAGAACAATTTAAGTAGCTCAACACAACACGTCAATTCTCTAAATTCTAAACTAAAAGCCATTTTTCCCTAGCAGTGTGTAGAGGGCAAGATGGATTCTATCAAGTATCAGGAACTCCTAGGAGAAAACATCATGAGATCTGTGAGAAAGCTCAGTGTGGCTTCACTCAACAGGATAATGATCCCAAGCATATGCCTACTAAGCCTTGACTTCAAGAAATGTCCTACAAGATTCTGGAGCGGTTTTGCAAGCCCAAGAATATGAGTGGACTGGAGGCCAATATTCATGAGGAGTGGTCTAAGAGTTCTTAGGAACACTGTCATTGTTATCTCGCTATCAGTAGCATAGCTACTGGGTAGATGATGCTTGGAGAAGCCTACCAAGAGTGAATGGCACTCTTATAACTGTATCAGTGTTATTGATAAACTCAGAACAGAGTGGCATGATTTCCCTGTGGTGACTCTCAGTTCTGTAAACTGCAGATGACTTTAAACCTGTGACCTACAGGGTGGCAGGGTGATGCACTGGCCGAGACAGGGATGACCCAGCGCATTGACGCACCATGTTGGGACTCCGATTTCTTGTGCGAGTGCTGATTCGATGATATCAACGCATTGGTCCACATGTGCTTTCCCTGCAGACTTATGAGGATCCTGGATTAGGTGAGTATATGATGTTTATAATTTAAATTAAAACTTGAGGTGAAACTGTGGGCATCATAAAGTATGGGGATACTCATATAGTGTGGGGGTTGCTGTGAGAGGCTCTCATACAGTGTTGAGACTACTGCAACGGGGCTTCATCTAGTGTCTGGCTGCTGCTGGGGGCCATCATACAGACCTCACCACAGTAGGACCCAACGGGTCTCTGCATTGCTATACTCTTCAGCTGAATGTACATCCTCAGCTGCTCAGCTAGCTAAAGCAGGTGCTTGGTCGGATGGTCTCCCGTACCCCTAGTCCCATTTTCAATTTCTGCAGCCCCAATCATTATGTCCCTAGTGATGTCGGTTTGAGCAATATGAAAAAGACGGGAAAGGTGAACGACTATATAAAAAATCTGTAAGTATTGTGCTGTGCAAATTAATTGGGACAAAGCATTTTTTAAGTAAAATCGTAAGTTGGTTACCAGTCAGTGCTTCAAACCAGTTTTAACTGCTTTGAACAGGTGTGAGTGTAAAATGTGGTTTGACTGGCTTTAGTCAGAAAATAACAGCTATCTGCCCCCTCAGCTTCAGTTGAGAGCTTGTTTCTGTGAGGAGTGGTTTAGTGTACTTTTCCTCTCAGTGTGATTCGTGCCTGTAAAAATAGATGTTACTCAAGAGGTCTAGAATTATTACTCTTAATGAACATACAAGTCTGACTGTAAGAGAAATCACTTCCACCGTTGGTAGTGGAAAATCTACAGTTTCAAGAATAATTCGCACACACAATGAAACTGGATCATTTTCTCCAAAACGAAAAAGGAAAATGTGGAAGAAAAAGGAAAACGACACGAAGAACTGATAAAACACTTATCAGAAATAGTAAAACTAATGCAAGAAAAACAAGTAAAGACTTGCTTTTTCCCAATTAATTTACACAGCACTGTATATATAACTATACTGTAATTTCTTACATGTTCTGAAGGATTGGTATCTACAACTACATGATCACCATATGGCTGTAATATCACTGTCGGTGTTTGTATAGAGTTTATTTTCAGTATCACCACAGTCATCTGCTGAAGTTCTCCAATACCCACAACAAGGGCTATGGAGTCGGTAAGCCAAACCACTGACTCCGACTCCCTCATACATGGCTCATGTTTAAGTGATACATTTATTGTAGTACAGTATGTACATCATGCTTTAATCTTTGTTATGATACAATAATCAAGTTATTAACATAGAACGTAATAATTCATAATAATATTCAGCACATTCTGCATTGAACTACTGTACCCAATTTATTATATATTTCAGGAGTCGGAATCGTTACATATTATTCCAACTCCAACTCCATTAAAATGGTCACTGACTCCGGCTACATGACTCCATCTCCACAGCTCTGCCTACAACTAGGGTGCACTGCCATAGTTGAAAATTCAGGGCTATCTGGTCAGGGGCCCACTTAAATGTTTGACCCCTCACCAACAGAATCCCTAGCTAAGTCTCTGCCGCTTAAGTCCAGAGGTTACTCTACTATGTACTAGAGACACTTGCCGCAAAGGGGTGAATAAGGTTAGGTTTATGTTTGCATTATGATCCTAACCTGATGCAAGTGCTAGTGTCGAGCCCCAGGCCCTGGGGTATTTGGGTATCAGGCTCGGTGGGGGTGTCCCACAGGGGATGTCACGGATGGCAGCGCCTGAGCCTGTGGCCTGGGTGACACTTCAAAAAGGGGTGTATGTACAGGGAATTAGAGCTTGTCATGTGACGCCACCTGTAGTACCAGGTGATGGGTCACCAGCGCCAGCCACAGTTGGCAAAGCTCCCTACAGGTAGAGCTGGTCCTCCAGGGCAGTGTTCCTGTAATCAAGCAGGTTGTTGGAGAAAACCACACACAGGCAAAGTCACTTTCTCCCTGGTACTTTACTGTAAACCTTTAGCAGTAACATACAAAGCCCACAGTTCAGCAAGATAGTCTGCAAACAGGTCGTTGCGAGTGGATCCCAGGTGGTATGGTGGGACCCGTGGTGTACCTTAGTTGACGAACCCGTGTCCTTTCTTCCCTGCCTAGGATGCGTCTATACCCAATGGCTCCATGTAGGTAGTATTGGGGGTCTCCTCCCTCGTGGTGAGGAAGCAGGCAGACCGGCCTATCTGGCAGGGTGCTGTGGCGATATATGGACCACAGCAGCCGGTTGCTGACTGCAAAGATAGACCTTGGCCGGATTCTCGGGCCATGCGTTCCCGTGGTGGACTGGAGAATCTCTTGGAGTATGGTCGCTCCACGCTGGGGTTCTCTCTTTCTTTCCAGGGCCCAGACTCCGCACGACGGGCGCCCTCTTTCAGGATCTCCTCAAGACCCTCTTTCTCCTTCCCTCCAGATCAGCATAGAGCCGTCCGGGTCAACCTTCCACCTCGTTCCACACTCTTTTCCAACTGTCCCAACTCCTCTCCTCCTCAGACTAACCACTCTTTGTTCCCCCTAGAGGTAAATATGTGTCGCACTGCCAGCACAGGTAACCACATATCTTTCTTCTGCACAGCTGGGTTTCCACAGCAGGTAGTACTACGAACAACACCTTCCACCCCAGCACAGTAGGGGGAGCTCAAACTGCTGCGCTTGGGCGGGATCCCCCTATAAATACTGCTGCTGGGGGCGGAGTTAGTTAGAGTGTGGCAGACGCTAGAAGACCTGCAGGAGAGTTCTGGTGCTTGGTGCCACGTGTAGGCCCGGGCCAGAGACCCAGAGTAGCCCTTCAGTGTTCCACCAGCCTAAGTGGGACTGAAGGCAGGGAGAGCAAGGAAGAGAAGCAAGGAACAGAAGCAGGGAACAAAAGGCTTAGTCGCGAGCTAGTTCCAAAAGAGAACCGGATATTGGGGATCCACACCGGTGGGAGAACTCCAAGTCCCACTGAAAACCTCTTGGCACCGAGGAAGCTTCAACTACCCGGTCTCCTGAGAGAGTCACAGAGAGGGAGCCAGGACTAGCAGGGCACTGCAGTGCTAGAGAAAGGTCATCCCGGAGACCGCACAGGAGGAAGAGAGAGAGAGATATAGACAGGAGAAGAGAGTGGAGGAAAGTCAGGATTTAACAGACTGTGCTTCAACAACTATACCAAGGAGGAGGCCTTATACCCACTTGCTGTGGGGGCCCACTGTGCAGCCCAGCTACCCGTCAGTGCTCTGGATGGATTACCTAAATTCATCAGTAAAAAGGTAAAGAGACTTTTGCTGTGTGCTTCCATCCTTTCTTCTCTCTCCCCGTGCCTCTCCATAGACTAAGACTATTCCTATACTCCCAAAACGTCCCAGCTCTGCTGCAACCTGTCCATCCTCACCACTCTGCCCCGGAGGTCCCAGTCCTGCCTGCGGGGACTATACCATCACTGCCGCAATCCCATCGACCTCCGGAGGACTGTAGCGGCACTGGTAATCCCTCACTAGACACAGCAGGTGGCGTCACAACAATTTTGTTTATAATCCCTGTAAATACCCCCTTATTTCATTGACCACCAGGGCCACGGCCTCGGGCAGCCACCCGTGACATCCCAGACTGAAGACCGCCTGAGAGCTGAGTACCCGAGCCCTGGGTGCACGTCAAATATATGTCCCTCCCCGTGTAACCTTCCACCAATCTACTAATGTAGGAGTGCAGGAATGGGGTCCACCCATTAACCCAGGGTCCACTTGCAGCTGGGGACTTACACCTCTTTTACGGGTGCAATACCCCACTGTGACACCTGACTATGTTGGGCGCCACACTAAATACTTAGAAATTTCAGCCGCTAGCTGCCAGGCAACGGAGCACTATAACAACCTGATGTTTACCTTGCCAACCGGCCACACTCAAAGCTGCAGGAAGTACGCTTTAGCTGAGCACACAGGAAACGTGTTCTGCAGCGTTTTCCTGTGCAATGTCCAAAAGTGCACATCCGGGAGCTTTGTGTGGAGCCGGCTGCTAAGGTAAACATCGGGTTTCTATAGGCCTCCATTGCCTGGCAGAGCATAGCATTAACGGTACGCGCTGCGGCTGAAATTTCTTATTTCGTATTTAGCGCTTGCATCAGGGTAGGGTCATAACGCAAATGTAGCCTAGCCTCCTTCTGATACTGCAGGAGTCGTTAAAAGTGTGATTTTGAGCCTAATTTAGAGAAACCACCTGTTATATTAGTTCTGTTGAATTATTTCAATTGTTCTTGTTTGGTTTATTACAAAAAGCTCAAAGTTTGTACATTTTGCTTATAAAGCTATGGGAGTAGAGTAATTTTGATTGTAACTGTACAACCTAATCATGTGTCTTCTTTTTCTAGGGCTTAATAAAAAAAAAAAGCTATTAAGGCCCTAAATTACCTTTGAACATCTATATGCAGTAATGAGAACAATTACAGTAGACCATGTCCTGGCTGTAAAATTTGTCACATTGACTTTGCGGTAACAGCTGCTCTTTTTCATCATGAGATGGAATGATTTGCCAAAACACAACTTCACATTTTATTTCTCTTTATGAACAATTTCATGTGAACTGGGTTGAAAACACAAATTTAATTTATTTTTATGGATGACTTCATGAATTAATTTGACTTTAGCAGGGATTCTTTTTATTATTAGTAAGGTATTTGTGCATAGTGTGGCTTGTAAAAATAAGTATAATTTTGCTTTATTTTTATGTATCTACTGTTATAATCGGTGCTAAGTCTGAATTTTACATACGAACAATACGAACATCACAGTTCACATCCCCATAAATGAGAGAAGAACATGAAGTAAACTAATAGTGAGTAAGAAAAACCTAGGGACAATGCTCTGACTCTAACAGTATTCAGAGCCAAGCTCTATGAAGAGCTATTGCTTCTTCCCTCGTTCCTAGACAGAAGTGATAGAGATTGATTTTCTACACAGTAACACAATTAAAAACATTGTCAGTGTGATGACTTTATCTAAAATAGGGTTCTGCTGGTTTAATGGAATTAATTACCATATTTTTGCTTTATAAGACACACCAGATTATAAGACGCACCACTAAATTTGGTTAAGGAAAAGAGAAAAAAAAATGTTTTCATGTTAAATGGGATCCGTCTTATAATGCCAGTGTCCGTCTACAATCAGTTTATATGTCCCTCATCCTGGTATATATGTCACCTATCCTCGTATATACTGTATATCTCCCATTCTGGTATATATATCTCCCATCCTGATACATAGTCCTCATCCTGGTATATATGTCCCCCATCCGTTGTAACTGGCACACCATCTTGGTATACATATTTCCCCATCCTGGTGTGTTTATAACCCCCCCAGACCCACCATGGCTTACCAAGGTGGAGGGGTTGCAGTGGTGGAGCAGGGGCGCCAGAGGCAGGTTTGGCGGGTCCATGGAGAGTGATTGCAAATCTGCGGGACTGGAGCTGTGGGGAAGTTGTGGCAGCAGCGTGCGGTGGGTGCCGCCATTTTCTGTGTGTCTAGATTCATTCCCAAGCTGCAACTGGTTGCTAGAGGTTTACTTGATACTTCCTGAAAATGGCCGCTGATGCAGCACATGTGCAGATGGAAATCCGCGGCCATTTTCTGGAAGTCTCAACTCAAGCCCAAGCAACCAGTTGCAGCTTGGGCAATGAATCCAGACACATAGAAAATGGTGGCGCCCACTGCACGCTGCTGCCACAACCTCCCTTGCCTGCCGCTCTGGTCCCACAGCTTTGCCCCCACCCTCCATGGACCCGTGAAACCTGCCTCCAGCAGCCTCACTCCACCACTGAAATTTCCCCCAGTAAGATTTTTTTATTTTAAAACACAAGATTTGGATTGTAAGACGCACACTTGTTTCCCCCCCAATTTGGGGGGAAAAAAGTGTGTTTTATACTCCGAAAGATACAATATCATAAGGAACAGAATGGGTAGGAAAGAATGCAAAGAAAAAACAAGTAGTGTGAAAGTAATAGAAAAAAAGACAATATAAATATCAATAATTAAAACAGAACATCAATCACACAAGTCTTCAGGACCCAGGCCTTTCTTCACCATTTTTAATTGAGCTCTGAATTTCTACTGGAACTTTAATAGTGTGAATGTGGAAACTCAAAAACAGTGGTCACAGCAAATGTTACAGTGTGCACACATGGTGAAATAGATTGATGGAAAGATAAATGGGATGGATAGATAGATAGGATGGATAGATAAACAGATAGTTAGGATAGATAGATAGATAGATAGATAGATAGATAGATAGATAGATAGATAGATAGATAGACAAATGGATGAAAACAAAAGAAAACAACGGCACTCTATTAGCAGTAAGATTACATGAACATTAGATTGCATTACTACTGCATAGAATATACTTAAAAACTGAAGGTTCTTAGCGCACAAATTGGCCAATTCATGAGAGCCTACCAGCCACAACAAGGCAACCTTTCTTTGTTGGAACCTTAAACCTAATATCTATCAAATATGCTTCTTCTAAAAGATTACAAATTTAAAGGGCATGTAGGATTCAGCACTAACTAAAAACAACCTTAGAATGATGGGAAGAAGAGCTCAGTCAGAAAAGAAGGCAGTGACCACCTCTAATAGTATATGACAAAAACTGTAAAGCAGCTTCTATAAGAATAAAATAAGTGTAAACAGGTGAAAGCTGCAGTGATTTCACAATATACAAACAAAAGAATACAGCAGCACTAAGATAGATAGATACAGTTGTGGCCAAAAGTATTGACACCCCTGCAATTCTGTGAGATAATACTCAGTTTCTTCCTGAAAATGATTGCAATCACAAATTCTTTGGTATTATTATTTTCATTTAATTTGTCTTCATTAAAAAAACACAAAAGTGAATGAAGCAAAAAGCAAAACATTGATCATTTCACACAAAACTCCAAAAATGGGCCGGACAAAAGTATTGGCACCCTCAGCCTAATACTTGGTTGCACAACCTTTAGCCGAAATAACTGCGATCAACCGCTTCCGGTAACCATCAATGAGTTTCTTACGATGCTCTGCTGCAATTTTAGATCATTCTTCTTTGGCAAACTGCTCCAGGTCCCTGATATTTGAAGGGTGCCTTCTCCAAACTGCCATTTTTAGATCTCTCCACAGGTGTTCTATGGGATTCAGGTCTGGACTCATTGCTGGCCACCTTAGAAGTCTCCAGTGCTTTCTCGCAAACCATTTTCTAGTGCTTTTTGAAGTATGTTTTGGGTCATTGTCCTGCTGGAAGACCCATGACCTCTGAGGGAGACCCAGCTTTCTCATACTGGGCCCTACATTATGCTGCAAAATTTGTTGGTAGTCTTCAGACTTCATAATGTCATGCACACGGTCAAGCAGTCCAGTGCCAGAGGCAGCAAAGCAACCCCAAAACATCAGGGAACCTCCGCCATGTTTGACTGTAGGGACCGTGTTCTTTTCTTTGAATGCCTCTTTTTTTCTCCTGTAAACTCTATGTTGATGTCTTTGCCCAAAAAGCTCTACTTCTGTCTCATCTGACCAGAGAACATTCTTCCAAAACATTTTAGGCTTTCTCAGGTAAGTTTTGGCAAACTCCAGCCTGGCTTTTTTATGTCTCCGGGTAAGAAGTGGGGTCTTCCTGGGTATCCTACCATACAGTCCCTTTTCATTCAGACGCTGACGGATTGTACGGGTTGACACTGTTGTACCATCGGACTGCAGGGCGGCTTGAACTTATTTGGATGTTAGCCGAGGTTCTTTATCCACCATACGCACAATCTTGTGTTGAAATCTCTCGGCAATTTTTCTTTTCCGTCCACATCTAGGGAGGTTAGCCACAGTGCCATGGGTTTAAACTTCTTGATGACACTGCGCACGGTAGACACAGGAACATTCAGGTCTGGAGATGGACTTGTAGCCTTGAGATTCCTCACAATTTGGTTTCTCAAGTCCTCAGACAGTTCTTTGGTCTTCTTTCTTTTCTCCATGCTCAATGTGTTACACACAAGGACACAGGACAGAGGTTGAGTCAACTTTAATCCATGTCAACTGGCTGCAAGTGTGATTTAGTTATTGCCAACACCTGTTAGGTGCCACAGGTAAGTTACAGGTACTGTTAATTACACAAATTAGAGAAGCATCACATGATTTTTCTAACACTGCCAATACTTTTGTCCACCCCCTTTTTTATGTTTGGTGTGGAATTATATCCAATTTGGCTTTAGGACAATTCTTTTTGTGTTTTTTGAAGACAAATTAAATGAAGATAATAATTCCAAAGAATTTGTGATTGCAATCATTTTCAGGAAGAAACTGAGTATAATCTGACAGAATCTCAGGGGTGTCAATACTTTTGGCCAACACTGTAGATAGATAGATAGATAGATAGATAGATAGATAATTTAAAAAAAATTCTTGCAGCACACAGCTACTACCAATGATGTACAAATGCTATAAGCTATATGTATTTGAGGAAAAAGTTTAAAAACTTACGTTTTTTTTCAAAAAACTCAAAAATCTTATCTTTTTATTTCTGACGTTCTTGGTACACACATTGGCCAATGTCTGCTTGCCCATCAACTGCGACAAAGTGACTTCAGGTATGATGAGTCCTACGCTGATATCCCTATCCTCCTTGTCCACCCCCCACTTCTCAGTGGGCAGACTCCATCTAGATCCTCGATCAGCGTTAGGACTCATCAGACCTGAAGTCACTTTGTCGCAGTTGATGAGCAAACAGACATTGGCCAATGTATGTACCAAGAACTTCAGAAATAAAAAAATAAGATTTTGAGTTTTTTGAAAAAAAATGTAAGTTTTTAAACTTTTTTCTCAAATGTATATAGCTTGTTAGCAATTGTACATCATTGGTAGTAGCTGAGTGCTGCAGAGAACTTTTTGCTAGATAGATAGATAGATAGATAGATAGATAGATAGATAGATAGATACATACAAAAAACAGAAGCAGTGTTGTTCGCTGGTATTATTAGGAGTGCAGAGCTGGAGTGGTTCAAAACTTTGCCATGTATGCCTGAGCTGGATTAAATCAACCCTTGATGCAGAAGGAAGTGCTGTGGACCTCTTTATTGAACCGTAGATAGATAGATGACAGATAGATAGGTAGGTAGGTTAGATAGATAGATAGATAGATA